>CM040396.1:64805822-65410822 GCA_022702515.1 Ilyophis sp. 1 JC-2022 | reverse complement strand
TAAACACTGCATCTCTCCCAGTGCCCTTGTGCTGGTGGATTGGCATTAGCATTAGCATCAGTAAACACTGCATCTCTCTCAGTGCCCTTGTGCTGGTGGATTGGCATTAGCATTAGCATCAGTAAACACTGCATCTCTCCCAGTGCCCTTGTGTTGGTGGATTGGCATTAGCATTAGCATCAGTAAACACTGCATCTCTCCCAGTGCCCTTGTGCTGGTGGATTGGCATTAGCATTAGCATCAGTAAACACTGCATCTCTCCCAGTGCCCTTGTGTTGGTGGATTGGCATTAGCATTAGCATCAGTAAACACTGCATCTCTCCCAGTGCCCTTGTGTTGGCGGATTGGCATTAGCATTAGCATCAGTAAACACTGCATCTCTTCCAGTGCCCTTGTGCTGGTGGATTGGCATTAGCATTAGCATCAGTAAACACTGCATCTCTCCCAGTGCCCTTGTGTTGGTGGATTGGCATTAGCATTAGCATCAGTAAACACTGCATCTCTCCCAGTGCCCTTGTGCTGGTGGATTGGCATTAGCATTAGCATCAGTAAACACTGCATCTCTCCCAGTGCCCTTGTGCTGGTGGATTGGCATTAGCATTAGCATCAGTAAACACTGCATCTCTCCCAGTGCCCTTGTGCTGGTGGATTGGCATTAGCATTAGCATCAGTAAACACTGCATCTCTCCCAGTGCCCTTGTGCTGGTGGATTGGCATTAGCATTAGCATCAGTAAACACTGCATCTCTCTCAGTGCCCTTGTGCTGGTGGATTGGCATTAGCATTAGCATCAGTAAACACTGCATCTCTCTCAGTGCCCTTGTGCTGGTGGATTGGCATTAGCATTAGCATCAGTAAACACTGCATCTCTCCCAGTGCCCTTGTGCTGGTGGATTGGCATTAGCATTAGCTTCAGTAACGTTTGCAATATTGCGCTTAGACGGGGACAGACTTGAAGACACTCCCACAGAGCGATGAAACCCACTTTTCGGCCAGGCGTTCTATCCGGTGAGAGGGACCTCTTCTCTCCCCCCGACTGGCCTCATGCACACTCAGCCCCTCAGTGTTACTGCCTGCCTGTGCCAGTAGCATTCAGTGGGCTTTTACAGCTTCGTTTGATCGATTTGAAATAGTTTCATGAAAGCCTCAAAAGCTTGGACGAAGCAAACGTAAACTAAGCAAAATGCCCTTGGAAATGTTTGTAACAATATCCAACGTTCTCAGACTTTTTCATTAGTCATCAACTCGACAGCAGTAACTCAATAGGTACATTTTTATTATGGCTTTTTGCAGTATATTATATTCCTGAGGAAATTGTGATTTTAATGCAAGCCTGTATCAGAAGCAACCTTCTCTGATTGGTTAGTCATGGTTAGTCATGTGACCTGAACAGGCCTGCAGTGCTGACAGGTTCCTGCCCCCTCTCTGACTTCCTCTTTCTGTCCCTATGTGTTCAGCTACAGTACCAGCCTTTCTCACTTCTGCTTTCATTCAGAGCAGTGTGCAGATCAGGCCACCTCATTGTTTTGCAAACGTGTCACAGGGTCTGTTTTTATTCTTCATCTCGTGCTCTGATTAGATCCTTCTGGAAAATGCTCCTCTTGACTTTCTGTTGAAATTCAGCCTCTGCACCCAGATCCCAAACCGAGGTAAAGCCAGCAGGAGCCAAGGAAGGGGCACAGGGGTCAAAATCCGTTCTTGTAAAAATTTCTTAGCTGGGTAGAAGGCCATCAGTTCACCTGCAAGGTGTAGCTTGTATCACTGCTCAGAGGATCCACAAAGCTCATTGGACAGGAGCAGTGAGGCTCCACCCACTCCATGGTTACGGCACAGCTATTGACAGTTAGCTGGTCTCAAACGGAAATGCCCCCCCCCCAGCTTTGCCGTATAGCACACGCATGTGATCAGATTCTCTCTCCAGCTTTCTGTTTTGTGGGATATAAGGTGGCTGCTCTGATGAATAATTAAGAGAAGCTTCCGGATGACACTGTGGGACGAGGCCAGTGAACAAAAGACTGCAGGAAGTGATCCTGTTGGACACATTTTTTCCATCTTATGTCTGACGACTCAGAGAGCACGCAACCAACGGCGCTGGAGAGCTCATCTGTCTCTGAGTGTGTGTGTGTGTGTGTTTATCTGTATATGTGTGTATCTGTTTGTGTGTGTGTGTTTATCTGTATGTGTGTGTATCTGTGTGTGTGTGTGTGTGTGTGTGTGTTTATCTGTATGTGTGTGTATCTGTTTGTGTGTGTGTGTGTGTTTATCTGTATGTGTGTGTGTGTGTGTGTGTCTATCTGTATGTGTGTGTATCTGTTTGTGTGTGTGTGTGTGTGTTTATCTGTATGTGTGTGTATCTGTTTGTGTGTATGTGTGTGCGCATTTTTGTGTGTGTATATGTGTGCATCTGTGTGTATGTATGTACGTGTGTCAGTATACATGTGTTTGTGTGTGTGCTGTGCTATATAAGGAAAGGAGAGCTTATACTCCATAATTAAGCAGAGGGTGTGAGGCCTGAGGTCACAGTGGCTCTGAAACCAGCGCAGTTCTCCGGGGATCAGGTGTCCCTGCGTGTTTCCGTGAGCTGCAAACATCACGCGGAGCTGGCCCGTGTTATCGGAACCATCACCCCCTCCCTACAGCTCACCTGGGGCTCCTGGGTCCTTGTATTTATTCGCAGAAGTTTTTTGCTTGTGGCTGCTCTGTTTTTTGAAGCCTGTTCCCTTTGTGTACCGGTCGTGCTCATTCCGGCTCACCCCCGTTGTCTGACTGTGGGGACAGTATTGACCTCAAACACAGGGAGCCTCTTTCTCCCCCCATGCCTGCTCTGTCTCTTCTATCAGTCACAGTCAATTATGATAAAAGCAGTAGGCCTGAAGCACAGCGTAATTTGTCATAAGATGATACCGACCGCTTTCTATCTGTCTGCCGTTTGATGGGGAAAAAGGTCGATATCTGTGCCTACAGACACCTTACGCCTGGCAGCTCTAAAAGATGAAAAGACCAAAAATCTAAGTGCTCATAGTTTAGGGAAAAAACCCTCAATATGAAGGTTCATGTAAATAAAAGCGATAAATGATTTCAAACTGCCCACACTTATGGGATTTATAAGAGCCCTGCTTTCATCTTTATTTACGTTTTCATGCAAGTAAAGATTTTTTTTGTTTTGTTTAAATTAGAGTAAGGAATAGTGTTCTGTTGAACTAGAGTGTGCTGTACTTGAACTGATGGCTAACATTTATCGTTCATGTTTGATTACGTTTGCTGACATATTTAAAATTAAGACACAGTCTGAAGATGGCTGTGCCCAATCTTCATTCTGTAATGAACAAGCATACAATGTCATATTAGCACTCCGCCTTTCTTTATTACAAACAATAACAGTAAATAAATGTCGGGAGCTGTGATATGTGGGTCCCCCAGTGGGGAATTGTGATATGTGTGTACCCCCAGTATGGGGCTGTGATACACTGTATGTGGGTCCCCCAGTATGGGGCTGTGATATGTGGGTCTCCCAGTATGGAGCTGTGATATGTGGGTCTCCCAGGATGGAGCTGTGATATGTGGGTCCCCCAATATGGAGCTGTGATATGTGGTACCCCCAGTATGGAGCTGTGATATGTGGGACCTCCAGTATGGAGCTGTGATATGTGGGTCCCCCAGTATGGAGCTGTGATATGTGGGACCTCCAGTATGGAGCTGTGATATGTGGGTCCCCCAATATGGAGCTGTGATATGTGGGTCTCCCAGTATGGAGCTGTGATATGTGGGTCCCCCAATATGGAGCTGTGATATGTGGGACCCCCAGTATGGAGCTGTGATATGTGGGTCCCCCAATATGGAGCTGTGATATGTGGGTCTCCCAGTATGGAGCTGTGATATGTGGGTCCCCCAATATGGAGCTGTGATATGTGGGACCCCCAGTATGGAGCTGTGATATGTGGGACCCCCAGTATGGAGCTGTGATATGTGGGACCCCCAGTATGGAGCTGTGATATGTGGGTCCCCCAATATGGAGCTGTGATATGTGGGTCCCCCAATATGGAGCTGTGATATGTGGGGCCCCCAGTATGGAGCTGTGATATGTGGGTCCCCCAATATGGAGCTGTGATATGTGGGCCCCCCAGTATGGGGCTGTGATATGTGGGGCCCCCAGTATGGAGCTGTGATATGTGGGACCCCCAGTATGGAGCTGTGATATGTTTATATTATCAGGTGGCTCTTTGTGTTTAGCTGACAGTCAAGCTCAGGGTCAAAGGGCATAAAGGAGGGGCTTAGGTTTGGCACTATTGTGTGTCTGTGTGTGTGTGTTTGTGTGCTCGCGTGCCCAGTCTTGTTTCCCTGGATACACAGTGAAGCAGGGGCTGTGATTGGGGAGTCAGGTCCAGTTTAGAGACCCCCCCCCCCTTCAATCCATCTGTGTGTCCATGTGCAGGTACTGGTGTTTCTGTCAGTCTGTCCTTCCATTTACAGACCTACATATGAAAAGTGGGAACAGCATGATCTGATGGATACGGTTTATAAGTGATCAGCTTCTCTGGCATGTTTGCTCTTTACTGAAAGCTCAAGGCAGTGCTGGAGGCTGCCTGAGCACCACTCTTAGTGTTCAGTACGACGCCTCTCAGTACGAGTCTCAAGGCTGGTTCTGCTTCGGGTCCAGGTTCAGGGCTGGTTCTGCTTCTGGTCCAGGTTCGCTCTGTTTCGTCAGGTAGAGAGGGAGTCCAGAGCAGAAGATTTGCTCAGAAGCGTTTCACTCTCCTCTTTTAGAGGAAGTGGCAATGGTTGGGTGAGAACGGTTGCATGCAGGAAGAAAAGGGAGGGGGGTGGAGGGAGGCGGGTGTTTGTGTAAGCTCACAGTGAGCTCATAGGAAGATAACAGGCTAAACCACAGAGAGAGAGAGAGAGAGAGAGAGAGGTAGAGGGAAGGAGAGATAGAGAGAGAGGGAAGGAGAGATAGAGAGAGAGAGAGCAAGAGGGGGAGGGGGAGAGAGAGAGAGAGAGAGAGAGAGGAGGAGTAACCCACTCTGTTTTCTTTCTCTCTGGGCTCTCAGTATTATGAAGCAGGAGACAGGCAGGTTGTTGCTGAGTGGATTCTCTGGCTGCAGAAAAGGATCTACCTTCAGCAAGACTCAGGCTGCTTCACGGACGCTCCAATCCTCGGGTCGCCAGCCCTGAACGCCGGCCGGCTTGAACGCGGAACTGAGAGTGTGATTGTGCGTGTGTGTGTGTGTGTGGGCACTTCCGCCCCCATATACTCTTCTGTCTGCCAATCAGCAAACGGAGTGAGAGCAGGAGGACTGTGAAAGGCGCAGGTGCTGAAGAGCAAAACTGATAGCGTCGGTTATAAATCCGATCCGTCGAGGGGCCACCAGACCACCGGTGAATGAGGGTGTGTGCTCCCAGAATCCTCCCTCACGCACAGCTGCCTCATGGGAACTCTGCCTCGTGAAGAAGCGTGAACAGAAGAAGCGTGAACGGAGTTTCTGCAGATTTTCCGAACGCCTACCCCTTCCCCCACCCTCTTGGACTTCTGATGATGTAGAGCAGGGAATCTGTAGGCCGAAGCCTTACCCCTCTGCCCCCCCCCCCCTCCCCCACCACCACCACCCATCCAAGCCTAGAGCGGTACGCAGCGGTGCGCGTCTTGGGGCTAAATGACCGGAAGCAACAGCACGAGCAGCGGATACTGCAGTCTGGATGAGGACAACGACGACTTCACCTTCTTTACCGCCAAGACCTCCTTCTTCCGGCGGCCTCAGGGCAAGCAGGGGTCTAAGGTATGGCGCAGGGCAAAGCCACACACTGGGTCAACCAGAGGATGGGGGGTTACATTTCTGGAGCCTTCTGCCAAAGGCAGACGAGCTGCTGCAAGTTGGAATTTGTGTTCAGCCCTTATATATTTCTCCACTTTATGTGTGAGGGTATTTATGTGAGGCCATTTTTATGTGAGGCCATTTATGTGAGGGCATTTACAGTGCCCTCCACTATTACTGGCACCCCTGGTAAAGATGAGTAAAAAGGGTTATAAAAAAATTCATCATTTGGTGAATTAGCTTAATGTCACACTGAAAACATTAGAAAAATCCAACCTTTAATTTAAGTAAATTTATTATGAGAAAAAAAAATCATCAAGAAATAATTATTTTTAACAAAACCACGTGTGCCACAATTATTGGCACTCCTGCATTTACAGTTGTGTTTAAAAAAATAGCTGTACAACATCAGTAACCTGATGAACCACTGTTATTAGTAGTAGTTCTGCATGGCAAATAATTTACTTGTAGATGTAGTAGTGTAATAGAAAAACAACAGACTGTCATGACATGCACGCGGCTTGTTCTGAGTAATTGACTCATTCATTGAAAGGGGCGTGTTCAAAATAATAGCAGTGTGGAGTTTAATTAGAGAATTCATTCATTCTGTAAAAAAACTGGTGTCATTAATTGTCCTTTATTAAGGAAGAATGGAAGCAAATGTTTCACACATTGTTATAAAATATATTTCCTTCTGAATTGCTAAGTAAAATGGGCCGTTCCAAACATTGTTCGGAGGAACGACGTAATTTGATTAAAAAGTTGATTGGAGAGGGGAAAACGTATAAAGAAGTGCAGCAAATTATAGGATGCTCAGCTAAAAAGATCTCAAATGCTTTAAAATGGCAACAAAAACACACGGAAGAAAACGAGCAACTACTGTTAAAACGGATCAAAGAATAGTCAGAATGGCAAAGATTCAGCCAATCATCACCTCCAGAAAGAACAAAGATGATCTAAAATTACCTGTAAGTGCTGATACAGTCAGAAGACGTTTGATCGAAGCTAAGCTATCAGCAAGAAGCCCCCGTAAAGCACCATTGTTGAAAAAACGGCATGTGCAGAATCGGTTAAATTTTGCCAAGGAACATCGATTGGCCCAAAGAGAAATGGCATAACATTCTGTGGACTGATGAGAGTAAAATAGTTTTTTTCGGGTCTAGTGGTCGTCGACAGTATGTCAGACGACCCCCGGGTACTGAATTCAAGCCACAGTAAACTGTGAAGACAGTGAAGCATGGTGGCGCAAAAATCATGGTATGGGGACACTACGGTGTTGGGCCTATTTATCGTATACCAGGGATCATGGATCAGTTTGAATACATCAAAATACTTGAAGAGATTATGTTGCCGTATGACGAAGAGGAAATAGGTGTTTCAACAAAATAACGACCCCAAACACACGAGTAAGCGAGCAACATCTTGGTTCCAGACAAAAAGGATTGAGGTAATGGAGTGGCCAGCTCAATCCCCCAACCTCAACCCCATTGAAAACTTGTGGGGTGACATTAAAATTGCAGTTTCTGAAGCAAAACCCAAAAATTCACAGGAACTGTGGAATGTAGTTCGTTCATCCTGGGCTGAAATACCTGTTTCTAGGTGCCAGAAGTTGGTTGACTCGATGCAACGCAGATGCGCAGCAGTTATCAAAAACAATGGTTATGCAACTAAATATTAGTTCAGTAATTTAAAGAGAAGTTAAATCTTGAAAGATTTCTTCAGTTTATACAGTAAGCGTTTGAGTTTGAAGAGAAAAATGTCGACACTGCTATTTTTTTGAACAGATTAATATTCCTCTTCTTTGCTTCCTGTAAAAGTATAACGCAGACTTGATCAAATTTGTTAATGCTTTGATTTGGAATTGAATGTGTAATGTTTCTACTACATTTGAAATATGGAACTAAAAGCTATTAAAAAATATTTGCACTTTATTCACTTTTTTTAACGCACTGCTATTTATTTGAACACCACTGTATATATAAAAGAAAGTAATAATTGTTTTATATTTGGTAGCATGTCCTTTGCATGCCATGACTTTCTGATGTCTGTGACCCAACAACATCAAAAGTTGTTGATATTTTATTTTCTGGTACTCTTACAAGCGATACTATAACATCTCTGGAACAGTATGGAATAAATGGTTGGTAAAATGGTCATCAAAGTCATCAAGTGTCTGAGGTATCAAACAAGCCTCAAACCATCACTCTGCTGCCAGATATGCAGTAGATATGGATGGATCACTTTAAGGGTTGTTTCTCCTGACACATTTTCCTATTGAACTCTATGGAAAAATAAGTCAGGAGAAGAAACCCTTGAAGTTATCCATCCATATCTACTGTACTTTATGGCTTGTTTGATACCTCAGACCCTTGATGACTTAGAGCCATTTAGCCAAGCATGTGTTCCATACTGTTCCAGTGTAATTTACAGTTAAATCTAGTCCCACCCCCCAATTCCCATAGAGATCCATTCAAATGTAGAGACGTTATAGTATCGCTTGTAAGAGTACCAGAAAATAAGATATCAAGAGTCTTTTGATGTTGTTGGGTCACAGACATCAGGAAGTCATGGCATGCAAAGGATATGCGACCAAATATTAAAAATGATTACTTTATTCTATATATAAATGCAGGGGTGCCAATAATTGTGGCACACATGGTTTTGTTAAAAATAGTTATTTCTTCAATCTTCTTAAATTTACTTCAATTAAAGGTTAGATTTTTCTAATTCTTTCAGTGTGAGATTTAACTAATTCACCAAACGGTGAATTTTGTATAACCCTTTTTACTCATCTTTACCAGGGGTGCCAATAATAGTGGAGGGCACTGTATCTGAGGGTATTGTCTGAAATTGACACAGAAGGAAACAGGATTTTCATCTTAATGTTTGAGTCTGAGATGAAGTGGGCAGGTCTTATGGTCTTATATGATGATGATGATGATGATGATGGAAAGGAGGTGTGGTTCACCATCTGCTTCCCCTCAGTGTCTCTTTGTGATGCTGGCAGATATGAGTGAGTAATATTAATATTAATAACCCAGAACTAAATGAGGATCCTTCCTCTTACACTGTTCTGTCTCAAATCATTTGCTGTGGCTGATTGTCGTCATGGCTACAGAAGGGAAGACGGTTCACGTTGGCTTGGCCCCCCCGGTTTCCTCATTAAAGACCATTCTTGCTGCCAGTCTGTCGATGTGCACCCAAATCCTGTGTGCTTCGAAGCTTCACGCTGTTCACAGTATGGAAATGAAAAGCCAGTAAGGCTGGGTTGGGATTGGCTGAAGGTGGAGAAAAGCCAGTAAAGCTGGGCTGGGATTGGCTGAAGGTGGAGAGATGTGTGGGAGAAAAGCCAGTGAGGCTGGGCTGGGATTGGCTGAAGGTAGAGCAATGTGCAGAGAAAAGCCAGTAAGGCTGGGCTGGGATTGGCTGAAGGTGGAGAGATTGATGGAGAAGAGCCAGTAAGGATGGGCTGGCATGTGAGCAAAGATGTTGCCAAGCTGGTGGTTGGGGGGAGTTAGTCTGTTCTGACTTTTCAATCTTTTGGTGTTAAAATAACAGGGCTTTTCTAGCTGAAGGTAATTCCTCTTGTAGAGACCACGGTAATAAGCTCTCAGAATGAGACACAGCGTCAGTCAGGAGTGTTTTTCATACACACATCACTGCTCATGCAAAAATGCAGCTCATTTGGTTGGGGAAACTACATTGTGTCAAATGCAGTCATACTGATGTTGGTGATGGGATCTATGCTGGTGAGGAGAGAGCATGATACACTACATGGCCAAAAGTATATGGACACCTGCTCATCTAACATTTCATTCCAAGATCATGGGCATTAATATGGAGTTGGTCCCCCTCTTTGCTGCTCCATTCTCTTGGAAAGGCTTTCCACTAGATGTTGGAACATTGCTGCAGAAATTTGCTTCCATTCAACCAGAAGAGCATTAGTGAGGTCAGGCACTGATGTTGGCCGATTAGGCCTGGCTCACAGTCGGCTTTACAATTTATCCCTAAGGTATTCGATTGGGCTGAGGTCAGGGCTCTGTGCAGGTCAGTCAAGTTCTTCCACACTGAACTCGACAAACCATTTCTGTATGGACCTCACTTTGTGCACAGGGGCATTGTCAAGCTGAAACAGGAAAGGGCCTTCCCCAAACTGTTGCCACAAAGTTGGAAGTACAAAATTGTCTACAATTGTATACAAGTCATTGTATGCTGTAGTGTTAAGATTTTCCAACACTGGAACTAAGGACTTGAACCATGAAAAACAGCCCCAGACCAAGGGGTGTCTGGATACGTTTCGACATGTAGTGTAGTTATGGATGCTGTCATGTGTGTGGGTCCCCTGATTGGATAGCGAAAGCTGTGTCATCGCCATGAGTGTTCAGCTCATCAACACGTTGTGCATAAGGGTTTATAAACACAGCTGCTTTGTGAACTCTGACCTCTGACTCTCTTACGGCTCACAGTCCAATCAGTACTCCATAAACACCGATCCGGCTGCTGTGCCCTCCACATGGACAGGCTGGCAGGGAGCTGTCTCGCGGCACACCCCCCCCCCGTGCCCTCTCAGCTCGCCCCCCCGCCCTCTCCCTGCCCCTGGGCCCCTTCTTCAGCCTTCAAACGCAGTTTAGGAAGGAAATGGGGGCTGATTGAATTGGAAAGCTCGCCCCTCCCTGAAAGAAGTTCCGCTCTTCTACGAGCGGCCCGATGTCGCTCCTCAGCGCCGACGGTCTCTGCATACCCGCATAACCATGTACCCGCATACCCACGCAGTTCAGCTTAGCTCTGGGTTACCGTCAGCGATGTTCAGCCATGCCACGTACCTGCGCTGCATTCTGCCTGGTTATGCACGCTTTGTGTGCTTTGTGTGGCTGTATTAATGAGTCAGCCTTTCTGCTGGTACAGGTTTAGTTCCTGCTGGCGGGGAGATTAGAGCTCTTCGGTTCTGGATTCTCAGGCCCAGGAGTGGCTCTTTGCTGCTGGTTATTGTGGGTCAGAGATTTTTTTCAGTTCCAATTTGTTAATAGAGGCAGAGTTTGCACCTGCAACCACCTGTGTTGTGTGGCAACACAGCACTGCCCTGTACCTGAGCATGCTGTCGTTTCTGCATGCTTATGTCAGCAGTCCCCCCCTCCCCCACCCCGGCAGACCCCCTCCCTCCTCTGACCGGCTATGGGTGTGAAATCTGGTTGGATCCGCTGTCTCCCGCAATCTCTTCCTTTCAAGGAATTGTTTTTTTTTCCCTGTCAAACAGCCTCCAACCTTTCATTCTGAAAGCCTATTTCAGTTCCAGCAGCTGAGCTCCAGTCATACTGAGTGAAATCAGCCAGCAGATTGCCTGTCACTGTGAGGCGAGTAAAAGCAGGCAGCGGATTGGCCGTCATACTGAGAGGAGTAAAAGCAGATAGCGGATTGGGCGTCATATTGAAAGGAGTAAAAGCAGGCAGCGGATTGGCTGTCATACTGAGGGGAGTAAAAGCAGGCAGCGGATTGGCTGACATACTGAAGGGAGTAAAAGCAGGCAGAGGTTTGGCTGTCATGGTGAGGGGAGTAAAAACACGCAGTGGATTGGCTGTCATTGTGAGGGGAGTAAAAGCAGGTAGCGGATTGGAGGTCAGTGCAGAATGAGGCTCCTCTGTGCTGACATGTAGCACAGAGGAGCCTCATTCAAGTGCAGCAGGTCTCTGCAATGCCCCCCCCCCCCCCCCCAGAATTACTGCATGCCAATATCTTCAGCCAATATCTGTACAAGTGTGAACACTGTGCTGTGTAAATCACTCTGGATCAAGGTCTAATAAGGTCTGTAAATAATGCAGTGAACTGCTCAGACTGAATTACTGCACATTTAGGAAACTCTGATAGATTTCAACGAATCTTCCTGCCATAAAACTCACTCTTGTCTTGTCAGTCACAGGATTGAAAAGCAGCCTTTTGGTGCAGAGATTAATATCATTGCACAGTGACGTGACCTTTTAACTGCGGGAGCTGTGTGTCACAAAGTACAGCGAGATGGCTGAGGTGGGCTGACGGGTATAAATCGTGTTTGCAGATTAGCTCTGGTTTACAGGGCAACATGAGCTTGTGTGTCGACAGCATATTGAGGGCTGCAGATATTGCCTGGGGAATTGCACCCACCCTTGATGGATTTATTTTATCAGCCAGAGGGACCTGTGTGTGCTTAACTCAGGACACTTATCTACCCCAGTCTCTCCTCTCCATCAGACAAGAGGGTGAGCTGATTCACGCTAATACAAACAGCCCCGCATAGTAAAAAGAAATCTGAACAAAAACGTTTTCAACGTGAAAAAAGCCAAGTTACTTGCGCATAGCCAAGCGCTACTTGCGCATAGCCACTATAATGAACTATAAGTCCTTCATTCCAACTTGCAAAAACTAGGCCTGCTTTTAAAAGTATTGATTGATTGAAGCATTTTGTTAGTGCCCTTGTCACTACTGGTAGCATGAGGCGGTACCTGCAGCCCATTCAGGTTGCACAGGTAGTCCAGCTCCTCCAGGATGCCGTCGCAAGAAGGTTTGCTGTGTCTCCCAGCACAGGCTCAAGAGCGTGGAGGAGATACCGGGAGACGGGCCATTACACAAGGAGAGCTGGACAGGGCCGTAGAAGGGCAACAACCCAGCGGCAGGACAGGTATCTGCTCTTTTGTGCGAGGAGGAACAGGAGGAGCACTGCCAGAGCCCTACAAAATGACCTCCAGAGGGCTACTCGTGTGCATGTTTCTGACCAAACTGTCAGAAACAGACTCCATGAGGGTGGCATGAGGGCCCGACATCCTGTAGTGGGACCTGTGCTCACAGCCCAGCACCGTGCAGCTTGATTGGCATTTGCCAGAGAACACCAGAATTGGCAGGTTCGCCATTGGCGCCCCGTTCTCTTCACAGATGAGAGCAGGTTCATACCGAGCACATGTGACAGACGTGAAAGAGTCTGGAGACGCCGTGGCGAATGTTATGCTGCCTGCAACATCATCCAGCATGACCGGTTTGGTTTAATTGACTTGGTGTTATACTGTGATGATTAAGTGTTGCCTTAATTTTTTTGTTTAGTTTAGTTAGTACAGTTTAAATAGTTTGCGTAAGTAAAATATGGAAATACAGTTTTAAAATAGGCCTATTAGTATTCTATAGAAATACATGTAACGTTAGGCTATTCAACACTGGCTTGCCGGATGCGTAACTCAGAGCTTCCATGTCTAGGCTACGAGCTGCCGAGTTAATAATGAGCACAGCATAATTCCAGCGCAGTTTTTTTTCGGTAGTGTAACATTACCTGTGTGAAATCTTTTGGTACCGGACCATGAAACCAGGTTTAGTTTAGTTTTCTGTGCTGCAATGGTCGTATAAGGCATGTTGATTCGCTTCGTTAGCCTAGCTTGTACCTGCTTCCTGACTAGCAGCTGACTGACATTTCTCTGGCAAACCTAACGTTGGCTAACAAGCTTAATTGGACAACTCATATTTCCCAGGAATCTTAGCCAGAAAGAAGACAAACACATCATCAAACTCCAAAGACATGTAGCCCAGGCTGTGTGCCATCTCTCCTCTGTCCTGTTACCATGGCGCTGTTGTCAGTATAATCACACTCACACAGTGATGAGTTCCATGGTGCATTGTGGAATTGTGAGATTGTGGGATTGTGGGATTGCACTCCCTGGTCTACGGTCCTGATTTTCGCCTGGCAGAGGAGCTGTTGGAAGATGGGAGTCCAGGTGTGTTTAACTAAAATAGCCTCAACTTCTGAGCCTCTAAGGCAGTGGTCCGCAACCCTGTTCCTGGAGATCTATCGTCCTGTAGGTTTTCATTTCAACCCTAATTTGGCACACCTGATTCTACTAATTAGCAGCTGAACAAGATCTCTAGCTGTTGAATGAGGTGTGCTTTGTTAGGGTTAGAGTGAAAACCTACAGGATGGTAGATCTCCAGGAACAGGGTTGGCGACCGCTGCCTTAAGGATTTTAACTGAACCTGCGTCCTTGCAGAACTGTTGCTCAATGCTTTTCTATTAAAATCACTGTTATATGGAGTCATATACTTACCCAAGCACTTGAGCTTTAGTACTTTGATCTGTTTTTAAGGGCACAACTCAAATGTCCCACTTGGGACAGGGAACCTTGTGAGTCTCATTCTGTAAGCACCCCACTGCCCCTACGGCTCTAAAAACAGGTAACACCTGCAGCCCCGCCCTTCAGCGTGTCTCATGGTTCATCTGACTGAAGGTTAGAATGACATCAGAGCTACTTCTCCGTTCCTTTTTTTTCTGGTGCTTGTGTCATAATCTCGCTTTTTTTGTGCGGAGAAACATCTGCTGCTCTGCCAGGACAGCTGGAGTGTGGCCCACAGGTGTGGGTGAAACAGGAAGTCATGTGACCCAGCAGGAAGAACTTACTCCTCATGTGTATGTTGGGTTGATGTAGTGAACTTGGGTTCCTGATTTGTTTGAGCTGCTGGTTGTTCTGTGGACGAGTGTATAAGTACATGTACATGTTACATCAGCCACAGGAGGGGTGGGGGCCGTCAGACGCATTGCATTGTAGAATTGTAGTATGCTTTCAAAAGGAGCAAGATGTGGAAACCCACCTTGTACTGTTTATTTAATTGCGAAAGTGTATGTCGTCTTGTGTCACTATTGAATTTGAAATTTCAACCTAAAAACCTACAATCATGAAAATCTAATAACTGCTTGTCAACTTAAAAACTGGCACAATATTGTTTGTTTATAATGGAAAAAGTGATTGTTCGCACAGTGTGGACTCACGCAGTGTTTATATGAGTCACAACCGTTTAAATTTTTTTTATCCTATTTGTTTAATTTTGGTTTTACATTAAAAAGTCACATGATCTGGGAGTGGATTTTGAGGAGATTGATGGATCCACATGTAGGAAAATGTGACTTCTGTTACTGCCGTGTGCTCACATAGAGTACTTTCACAGAGTCCCCCTTTTTACTGTAAAGAAATACTAACTTCTGCAAATATTGATCTTTTTAAAACACTTATTACCCCTGTACAAATGTAAAAATGTTTGATCTGAGCTCATTGTGCAGGTGAGCAGGGTTTTCTTGCAAATCGCCCACAGGTGAGCGTCACTGATTATCATACCTGTTGTTTATGTGTTTATGAGACGGGCAGTGGAGGCGTCGAAACGGGGTTAGTCAGCCGTAAAGAGGAACCTGTGTGAATTCAGCGCTTGTGTTGATTAGATTACTCTTTCAAGTCTCCTTTCATAACAACTCTGGTCTATTATTTCATTATCAGCCACTAAATCCATTTTACATGCACACGACAGACACTGCAGTAGTGTGGTACCTTCTCTGACTGGTGTAGTAATATTGATAATCGATAATATGTGACCAGTGTGTGATTTTTATGGAGAGAAAATGGAGCTTCCACCCTGCTACAGTGGCTAGTGGCTCTTGTAGCCTGACGTTTGTACAGAGAACGCTTTGTTACCTTGCCACTCTCAGCGTCTGGTTTAAGGAAGTTAAAGTTGAATTTCTGTAGAAATGTGGAAGTTTCGGGACAGAAGAATGGGCTCTTCACCTCGTCCCTGAGAGAGCGTGTCGTGGCAATGCACCATTGTTCCGTTGAATATTGTGTGTTTCGGTGTTTAGTGTTGCAAATGAACACAATCCTGTTTCCTTTCATTTATTTTGCCCCATGACACTGTGTCACATCACCTTTTAGATTCATTTTGCCCCATGACGCTGTCACATCACCTTTTAGATTCATTTTGCCCCATGACGCTGTGTCACATCACCTTTTAGATTCATTTTGCCCCACGACGCTGTGTCACATCACCTTTTAGATTCATTTTGCCCCACGACGCTGTGTCACATCACCTTTTAGATTCATTTTGCCCCACGACGCTGTGTCACATCACCTTTTAGATTCATTTTGCCCCACGACGCTGTGTCACATCACCTTTTAGACCTCATTGAATATGGTTATACTGAGATCCACACTTTTATGGTCATTGTAGAATACCAGATATAGTCATGTAAAAAGTTAGTTTTCCTGTCTTTCCAAGTGTATAATTAGCCTCGAGGGACCTGTGTGCTTAACCTGTGTGGCCATGGGACGAGTTTTGCACGGATACTTAGTGGGGTAGCTGCTACAGGATCTTTGAGTAAAGTTGATGTTACAATGGGGGAAATAAGTATTGGTCACTCTGCTGCCAGAAATACAGTAGATATGGATGGATAACTTGAAGGGTTTCTTCTCCTGACTTATGTTTCCATAGAGTTCAATAGGAAAATCTGTCAGGAGAAACAACCCTTAAAGTGATCCTTCCATATCTACTGTATTTCTGGCAGCAGAGTGATGGTTAAAGGCTTGTTTAATACATCAGACCCTTAGCCGCCGCGGTGGTACAGCGGTAAAGACCGCTGACTTTCAGTCAGCGCAGTTGTACTCCGAGGATCGGGGTTCGCGCCCCGGTCCTGCCATAGCCGAGCGTGGCCGGTGCCCTGTGGAAGCGACAATTGGCGGTCGCTTCCGGGTGGGGGGAGGGGCTCGGAGAGAACCGCTGCGCACAGTAGAACCCAGGGCGTGTCACGGTCAGGAGCTGCGCCCTGTAGAGGACGTAGCGTCCTCCCTAATAAATACCGATCGACGGGGTCGTGCAGCGGCGGTTCTCTAGCGGTTGCTACACGGGGGGAATTGAATTAGAATAGGGGTTCAATTGGCTACTAAATTGGGAGAAAAAGGGAAAAATCAGAAACAAATTTATTAAAAAAAAAAAAAATACATCAGACCCTTGATGACCTAGAGCCACTTAACCAACCATGTGTTCTATATTGTTCCAGTGTAATTTACAGCTAAATCTTGTCTCACCCCCCAATTCCCATAGAGATCCATTCAAATGCAGAGCTGTTATAGTATCGCTTGTAAGAGTACCAGCAAATAAGATATCAAGAGCCTTTTGATGTTGTTGGGTCACAGACATCATAAAGTCATGGCATGCAAAGGATATGCAACCAAATATAAAAAATATGCCTTTTCTACCACATTTAATTTAGCGTGTTCAATACTTTTTTCCTGTGTCATTTCACTTTATTGCACATAACCTTTTTAAAGAATTGGAACGTTACAATTTCTTTAGCTGTGTAGTTTTATTGAGTTAATACCAATGTCTGGTCAAAATCTCATGTGAATAGCTACATTGGAAATATGTTTGATAATAAAATTGTTGACATGTCCAATACTTATTTCCCCCATTGTATTTTTAAGTGATGTTATCCATACTGGGTTTTTTGCATCATGCATAATGCATTTGACCTCTTTGCTATACATGTTTATATATGGTCTTTTTATTTATTAGCTGTTACTAGTAGCAACAGGCAGTGGTTTTATGAATGATGGCTGAAATATGATAGTGAGGTTTCTGAATTCGTATTTGTGTGTTATGTGTTTTATTCATTGTGTGTTTTTGATTGTGATCCTGTTTTTCTCCCTCCAATAAAGTCCTGATTGATTGTTTGATTGCCTCCTTAAAATAGGAAAATCAGTTTCATTAACATATAAATATATCAAATTTAATAAATAGAAAGTTGGGGAAAGCATGTAATTTGTGCGACTGCAAATAAGGCGGTCTTATAAATAAGTAAATGAATACATTATTAATCCATGGTCTTGCATGGGCCATTTTGGCTTGGTGCATGCTTGGCACATTTAGCTTAATGTTTTCAGTGGAGTTTGTTCTCAGATGCATAATTACTTGTTCCAAAGCAGTTCCAATTCATTTAGGCTTCAATTTAATATGAGTAGTAAATGATTGCAAGACTACGTGCTGATATGTTTGTCTGTGAACAACTCCAGATGGTGTTTAAGATATGTGAGGCAAAAAAGTGCCCTTTTAGTTCTGGCTAAATAGCCACACTGTGATATGAAAAAATGTATTAAATTAGTGAAGAAATGACAGACTTGCTTTGAACTAAAAAATATATATTTAGCAAGTTTGGTGCCCAATGGTGGCGGCGTGGTGGTTAGCACTGTCACCTCACAGCAAGAAGATCCCAAGTTTGAATCCTGGCTGAGGGCCCTTCTAGAGGCTTTATTTCAACAATATGAATAAACTTGTGTAAAAATGTCAAAAAGTTTTTTTCTTTGTGAATTTTTATATTTTTACACACACATATACACTCACATAATGTATTACTGATTAATACACATATCTACAAATATTCAGTATGCACTGAGTAGTCATATACAGTACATTCATATTCCACAAATAAACCAGCCACCATTTCTAGCTGTTACACAAGAATTGCACGTTTTATTTGGAGCAAAGTGGACCAGCGGCTGTAATATCAGACTGGACGGTTTTCACCCAGGACCACTCCCTTGAACAGTCTACCACAGCTGTGACCTCATACATCCGCTTCTGTGAGGATATGCTCATCCCAACAAAGACTGTCACGCGCTACCCAAGTCTTGGATTACACCTCATCTGAAGAAAGCCATTCAGGCTAAAAACAGGGCCTTTGCTACTGGCGGCAGAGCAGAGGGGAGAGCGGCACAACGGGCACTGAAGAGGGAGATAATCCAAGCCAAAAGACGCTACAGGGAACGAGTGGAGACCATGTTCCAGAGTGGCAATCTGCGGCAGGCCTGGAAAGGGCTCTCTGTCCTCACAGGGAAAGCTACAGCCAAGAAGACCACAGTGAGGGGTGTGGGGGAGGAGACAAAATTTGTCGCTGACCTAAACACCTTTTTCTGTCGGTTCGACACCCAGGACTTCAGCGCGGAAACAGAGAGGTTGAGGGATGTACTCCAGAACGACATCACGGAGGGGCGGGGCCAACCAGTCACCCTCACGGAGGGAGAGGTGAGGAGAAGTCTGAAGGGGCTTAATCCATCTAAGGCCCCGGGGCCTGACCTCATTAAAGGGAGAGTGGTGAGAGACTGTTCAGATGAGCTAGCTAGCATTGTCTGTCAGCTCTTCAACCGATCCCTCCAGGAGAACACCCTCCCCACACTGTGGAAGCGCTCAGAAATAAGACCTGTCCCTAAAACCAACCATCCGGCCGAGCTCAACGACTATCGACCTGTGGCCCTCACATCAGTGTTGGTTAAGTGCTTGGAGAGACTACTGCTACCCCACCTTCTCTCACAAGTGAGCCCCACCCTCGATCCGCTGCAGTTTGCTTACAGGCCAAACCGTTCAGTGGAGGATGCAGTGATGACTGTCTTACACACCATCTACTCTCACTTAGAGAAGAAGCGGTCATACATCAGAATCCTCTTTGTGGACTTTTCATCTGACTTTTCATCTGCCTTTAACTGCATGCAGCCCCACATCCTTTGTACCAAACTCCAGCAGCTCCAGGTGGACCCCCACATGATTCTCTGGATACTGGACTTCCTCCTTAAAAGGGAGCAGTTTGTCAAAGTGAACAGCACAGCCTCTAACATCATGCTGACATCTACTGGTGCTCCTCAGGGAACAGTGATTTCCCCAGCACTGTTCTCATTGTACACCAACGAGCTGAGGGGCTCAGACGGTGCCAGCATGGCGGTGAAGTTTGCTGATGACACTGCATTGGTTGACACATCCAACAGTCCCACCCATTTTGAGAGGGAAGTCGAACTTCTACAAGAGTGGTGTGAGGAGCACTTTCTCCTGATCAATGTGAGGAAGACTGAGGAGCTCCTCATCGACTTCAGGAGGAAGGCTGACCCTGTCCCACAGCTGGAACTCAACAAGAAGGTGGTGGAGAGGGTTGGCAGCTACAAATACCTCGGTACCATCATCGACAGCGGACTGAACTTTAATGAGAACACACACTCCATCTACAAAAAGTGCCAGCAGAGAACCTACCTCCTAAGGAGGCTGAGGTATCTGGACGTACCCTCTCGCATCCTCCGCAACTTCTACACCTGCCACATTGAGAGCCTTATCACGTTCTCTTTTCTGGCATGGTATGGGGGGCTTTCAGTGACCAACAAGGCCAAGCTGCGGAGGGTGGTCTCTCTGGGGACCAAGCTCTGTGGGACACTGTGCCCTGATTTGCAGCAGCTTTACGACCGGAGGATGGTGAAGAAAGCAGGCAAGATCGCGAGAGACTCCACCCATAACCTCAGCACCTGCTTTAGGCTCCTGCCCCTGGGTAGGAGATACGCTGCCCTCACCCCTGTATTTAGATCTAACAGGGGAGGGAACAGCTTTGTCCCCTCTGCAATCAGACTCTTAAACAAACATGATCCCCCCAGGAATGCCCCCACCATCTGAAAGAACTTTAAATTAAATTGGACTATTAGTATTGCACTGTGATTCCTTTTGCTGCTATACAATTTGCACTGTGATTTTGCTGCTGCACCTTACACTGTGATTGGGAACTGTTAACTGTTTTTTTTTTTGTTTTTGTTTTTTTTGTCTGTCTGACCAAAACAAAAAGAATTTCCTGTAAGGACTAATAAAGTATCTAATCTAATCTAATCAGCAGCCCACCCAGAATGCATCTGTACTGCCTTAGTCTTGATTGGCAGAATCAAGACATAGGTCATGTAGCTCAGCATGATATTACTGTTGTCACCGAACCACACTGTCCTACCACGTCATTGGCCTCTGGGGCAAAAACACCCTCATTCCATCAGTCTCATCCCCTTCCACTGCCTGTGGCTCCCCTTACACCCGTATGGAGCTGATATATTTCCCTCAAACACTCACGCTTGCTCTGCTTTAGGATATAAATTAATATCCTGCAAGTATAATAAGCAGCCATATTCATACCCTGCAGCATAGGAGTTTATATGATTATGATTTTTTTTTCTCCTATCCACAAAGCCCATTCTGGATCGGAAAGGCCCCGTCCGCTTCATCCTTGGACTGATTTCCGGTCCTTTGCGGCGGGATTTAGATTGACATGTGAGGGGGGCGGGGCCTGTTTGTCATTGTGAGATCCATTGTTTCCAAAGCCGCACTTTCTCTGTTTATGGAATGCCAAGCAAAGGAAGTTCTGAGGATATATTTAGCAGCGTGGAAGTGCAGGAATTCCTCTTGCGGGAGGAGTTCCTGTGATATACTGAGGGAGGTGTAATTCAGAGTGGACTAAAGCAATGGGGAAAAAGAGAGAGCATTATGGTATCCTGACCCTGCCAGTGCTGACACTGACCGGTGGCCTGTGATTGGCCGTAGAGTTGCCCAGGTGATTGGAGTTGGAGTTGGCAGAACTGCCCTTGTGTTATTGTGTACCAGCAAAGCTGTGACCTGGATTACGTGCGCTGCCTACCTGCACCACCTGGGCATGAGCAGTAATCCGCCGTGACGAGTCCACTGGAAGACTCTGCGGGAAAGAAACGGGCTAACTGTACACCCTAACCCCCCTCCCCCTCCCCTCCTCCACACAGAGCAGAGTCGGCACTGGGGTGCTTGGCTGCGCTCGTCCAAACCGAGAGGCTAGTGCAGCGATGTCACTGGACTACAGATGCAATGGCATCTTCTAAATGGGGCGAATTTGACTTAAAGATTGGTGTAGAAAATTGTATGTGATCAGAAACAGGAGGTAACATGACATGTAATTGACAATGCATACGTGTTGCACTATAACTATATCATGTACAGACATATATAGGTACACGTATATATGTGAAATCCCATCCAACGTTGTATCACTGCCTGAAACCAGAGGAGTCAAGTCAGGGTTAGTCATGCTTGGCACTTTACAAATCAGCAGGCAGCACAAATATCCATCAGAAAAAAGACTGCTTGGCTTGTAACTGAGGCTGCCTAATTAAGGGCAATTTCACGGTGTTTAGCAGCATTTGTGCACCTCTTAGCCACAGTTCCCCCAAGGATGTTTACTGTTACTTGGATCGGTGAGGTTTCAGTGTCGACACTCATAAGTACTTTGTATTGCTTTTCCTAGCGGTCCAATTTTCAGAGCGGTCTGATTGTCCACGTGGGACTGATCATGTTCTGTGCACATGGTTGGACACTTTTTGTGAGGGCTATTTCATAACACCTGCTGGCTTTTCCTCATAAGTTTAATTCCAATCAGATATCCATAGTTTAAATTTACTGCACTGTAAAGCACTGATAAGCTTTCAGAGAACAGCTGTAGGTTCTCTTTAAAGTGAGCGAGTGACCAGCTCTCACAGAGATAAGACTGGAGGGTGTTTGGTGTGTGTCTGTGAGGCCGCACTGCATGCAGCGTCTGTCTCAATACAGTGTGTTAACACACTGCACGCAGACTCTCTCCAAACAGTGTGTTAACGCATTGCAGGCAGCCTCTGTCTCAAAACAGTGTGTTAACTCACTGTATGCAGACTCTCTCCAAACAGTGTGTTAACGCACTGCATGCAGCCTCTGTCTCAATACAGTGTGTTAACACACTGCACGCAGACTCTCTCCAAACAGTGTGTTAACGCATTGCAGGCAGCCTCTTTCTCAAAACAGTGTGTTAACACACTGCATCAAGCCTCTGTCTCCAAAACGCAGTGTGTTAACACACTGCATCAAGCCTCTGCCTCCAAACACAGTGTGTTAACACACTGCATCAAGCCTCTGCCTCCAAACACAGTGTGTTAACACACTGCATCAAGCCTCTGTCTCCAAAGGCAGTGTGTTAACACACTGCATCAAGCCTCTGTTTTCAAACGCAGTGTGCTAACACACTGCATCAAGCCTCTGTCTCCAAACAGTGCCTTATCTCACTGCATGCAGCCTTTGTCTCCAAACACATTGTGTTAAAATGCACGGCATCTCCTGGCTTTGTGTTTCCCGTTCTATGCAGAGAGAGCTGAAAAACTGCATTATTGTCTTGTGAAGGAAACTTGTGGCTCCGGTGACCTTCAGCATTTTGTCAGTATGAGGAAACTAATGGCTAACGCTGGCGTCTGCTAATTAAAATCCACCCACTGATGCTGTACTGAAAGACACTGCCCCCTGGAGTGCAGGTCAATAACTGCAAGCTGTGCACCGGCGCTCACTCATTTTTGTCATTCAGTGTTCAGATAATCATTCATTCATTCATTTCAATGAAGGAAAAGGCAAAAAAATACCTTTTTAGACATTTCATTTATTGACTGAAAAAATCAGCTTCTCATTGTGAGGAATGCAGTGAAATGTGCAGCAGAGTCGGTGTGCTGTGTTTCCTGTATTCACTACAGTCACTCTGCATAATTACTGATTTGTTTTTTTAATACTATGTAACTATGTTACAAAGTGCAGCATCTAGTCGGGCTGCTGTGTTGTAAACAGGTGAGATAAGGTCCAGCTACACTGAAACACATCTCTATTTTTTGCTCTACTGGTTTCCATAATCAAAACAGGACAACCCTCCCCTGTGGCATTCTTGTAGGGTTGCTGGGACATCGTATCAAGGCTGTTGGCAGCTGACTGATGACATTAGGAAAGTAGGTTAAATGAAGCCGCTGTCTTAGTACCTTCCAGTACTGCCCTACTGTAGGGACAGGAAATTATGAGGGGAAATGATCACCTTCAGACAGGAGAGATTACATTACAGGCATTTAGCACCAGAGAAACTTACACAACATCTTATTAAATCTTATTACATTTATCCATTCATACAGCTGGATATATACTGAAGCAACGCAGGTTAAGTACCTTGCTCAAGGGTACAACGGCAGTGACCTACCTGGGATTCGAACCTGCAATCTTTCGGTTACAAGTCCAGTTCCTTAACTATACTACACTTATGGTTACTGGATGAATCTCACATCTCCTGTGTGTCCGGTTGTGTGTGAAATATGCAACAATGAACACGGCATCCTGTAAACACACGAGTGATGTAGTGTTGAGCTATTTCTCACCTGTAAACACACGAGTGATGTAGTGTTGAGCTCTTTTTCATCTGTAAACACACGAGTGATGCAGTGTTGAGCTCTTTTTCATCTGTAAACACACGAGTGATGTAGTGTTGAGCTCTTTTTCATCTGTAAACACACGAGTGATGTAGTGTTGAGCTCTTTTTCACCTGTAAACACACGAGTGATGTAGTGTTGAGCTCTTTTTCACCTGTAAACACACGAGTGATGTAGTGTTGAGTTCTTTTTCATCTGTAAACACACAAGTGATGTAGTGTTGAGCTCTTTTTCATGTAATAGTGAAGCATTAAAATGTCCCTGCTCGTTTGGCCTTGACTGTTAAACCATCATACGGTGTTTTTCAGTCTCTTCCCGGTCAGTCCATTAGAACCTGGGTGTTTTCCCGGTTGCTGGTCAGGGTTTGTCTTTACTGGACCGATGCTCTGAAAACCTCATCTGACCACAGAGGCCTTTGGGTCCAGTTCTACCGCTACCTACACGATAACCGTGACCGCTAAACCTCACTGCTTCACTGGAGTCCAGCTTTGTGAAGTTGCCCTAAGCTTGCTGCCTGCTGGGCCCAGTTCAGAAGGAAATGGCAGTTTGGCACTTTAGCACGAGGAGCAGTGAATTTCCAGAAAAGCACACACACACACACACATTCACACAAGACTAGCACAGCAATTCGTCTTCATTTTAGTCAGATTGCTGTTGTCAAGGGAACTGTAAGTCTTACTCTGATTGGCTGCAGAAAGCAGCTCATGATCTTGACTAACCCCTTCCCCCCCCATTTAATCTCTAGCTAATGGCAGCAGGAACCAGAACCGCTGCTTTTTACGTTTTTCATAAGACAGATTGTTTAATTATGTATTGCTCATATTGTTCACCGGTGGCTCTGTTTGTGTTTCTCTGTGTTTCAGAATGTCACTAAAGATGAGGCAGAAAAACCAAAGTCGCTGTCCGAACAAGAAGTCAGGATTAAGATAGAAGAGTTCAACTCTAACGTATCTGAAAATGGGATGAAACTGGTGAGAAAAACATTACTGTTGATATACATATGTTTGTGTGTTATATAGTACTGTATCTATATACACTGTATATTACTGCTGATACGCATATCTGGGTGTGTAGTATTATATATATATAATATGTATACATTACTGCTGAGGTACTATGAGTGCACACACAGCATCAGACTTTAGCAGAGAAAAAAACTGGTGGGGATGAGTGTGGCCCTGGGCGGGGCTGAGTGTGGTGCTGGGCGGGGTTGAGTATGGCGCTGGGCAGGGCTAAGTGTGGTGCTGGGCGGGGTTGAGTATGGCGCTGGGCAGGGCTAAGTGTGGTGCTGGGCGGGGTTGAGTTTACACCTGGTCATTCTATGCGACTTGCATCTAGATTGTATCTGGATAACATTTAACCGCATTTACACTCGGTAGTCAGATGTGTCTCCGGTTAGCCAGATTGACATCCGATTGCTATTTTGTGCGTAAAATGCAAAACCCTGACGATTCACTTGTTTTGTTCCACCTCTCAGAGAGCAAATGTGGTAGCGTCCCAAATATCTTCTTTATATGCCATTTTTCAGAAATTTTAGAACATTGTACATATTCAGACAATGTACAACAGAAGACTGCTGGTGAGATTGTTTAATACAGCTTGTTCTGATTGTAAAGCTACATGTGTTTTCGCTTTGGGGGACAGTTGGGTGACATTTTACTTTTGAAGGAGTTTTGGTTGTCATATGCGTCCTGGAGAGACAGATACATTTACACTTGTATAACATCTGTCTCGGCTCAGACCACCTCCTAAAGCAGGTTAGGCGTTCGGATTTAAACCGGTTCTTCATGCATTTTGGTGCATTTACACCCGCGTTTTTGGTTGATATAATCCGGATGCTCAAGACCAGAGGCCACATGTATAAAACTCTGAGTCAAGGAATGCGTATAAGAACGCTGAGTGTGAAAGTCAAAAATCTGCTTAAAAAAAGTTTTGCCTTTTCTAGCTCTGCCTTTCTGTCACAGTGTTGCCATATCACACGGACTCCAAACATTGCGTACGTATGGTGTCCATCGTGTGCAGAGGTGCACAGATTCTCACAGCATGTGTTATATTATAGATCTGAATTTCTGCGTGGAAACCCACTTACGCGGCTTTCTGAGGGCATTTTTCTGCTCAGCACTGTTTATACATGTGGCCCCAGGTGTAAATGGGGCCATAGAGCGCCCAGGGCGGTTAGCGAGGCCTGGAGCCTGCCTCTTTCTGACATGCCTCCATGCTGCCATGGCAACTGAGCACAGGCTGCAGTGAGCAGAGACTATGGTTGCAGTGTGCTGTCTCCCCCTTCTGGTTCATGTGAGTGCCTGCACTGAGGAAGAGTCCCTCACTATGGGACAGGGTAATGAAGGGTCAGAAGGTGAAACATTATAATATAAATGACAATATCTTACAGTATATAATACATATTCCACTGATATTCACCACAGTCACATTGAACACTGCATCTTTTACACTGTACATGCATGTGTTATGACATAGGTAAAATAACATGTTTTTATATCTAATTTTACATGTTAATAAAACATGGGTGGGTCACAGTAAATGCTCATTAAGTGTGTGTGTGCGTGTGCGCGTGTGAGTGCGTGTGTGTGCATATGTGTGTGTGTGTGTGTGTGTGTGTGTGTGAGAGACACTGATTTGTTAAGGCCTAAGGCATAAACACCTGGCCCTTTAAAATAACTTTAAATTGAGGCCTAAAATAAAGTTTTAATCTGCATGTGTTTATTATACAGAGCCCAGATGGGACCTATACCGGCTTCATTAAGGTGCACCTGAAGCTGCGGAGGCCTGTGACCGTACCTGTGGAGGTGCGGTCGTCAGGAGGCGGGGCCGGGGCGGGGTCCGAGGGCTCGGACAGGAGGACCTCCTTCTACCTGCCGACAGACGCAGTCAAACAGCTGCACGTGAGCAGCAGCACTACGGTCAGCGAGGTCATCCAGGGCCTGCTGAAGAAGTTCATGGTCCTGGACAACCCCCGCAAGTTTGCACTGTACCGCCAGACGCAACGCCACGGCCAGGGTGAGATGTTAGCACACCCTCACATCCGAGAGGATTATTACTCTCCCGCTCAAACCACCTCTGCGTTTAGAGCCAAGAATAAAGTCAAAACCAAAAGAAGAAATTGTTCACTGCTCTAAACATGTTCTCTGGCCTCAAGTGAAACTGTCTTCTGTACTATAGGACTCCCATCATTTTATCATGAGAATCATTACCCACTGCCCCCTGGTGGATGACTAAATTGCTGTTTTACATTGCTGGACTTTACTAAGTCACTGGGTGGGTGAAATGCAGAGGCAACCCTGGTCAGATAAAGGCTATATATGGCATGAGAAGTGGGCCATACTAGCATGTGCACAGGAATTCCTGAATGTTGTAAATGAGACTGCAGGAAACTGTGGAGATTCAGCCATAGTACTGTGTGCCAGATAACTAAAAGTATAAACCTTATCCAGTGTAAGATAAAGTTCTGGGAGGGGATGGAGGCTTACTGGTGTTTCTCTCTCTCTGGATCAGACTTGTTCCAGAAACTGCCGGTTTCAGAACACCCACTGCACCTGCGGCTGGTGACCGGACCCCACCCAGAGCACCTCACCTTCGTGCTGAAGGAGAACGAGACTGGAGAGGTGGAGGTGAGTGGCCGGCTGCGTTAATTCCTTCTTTTCTCTCTGTGAACATCTCTTCTTTTCACTCTGTGAACAACTTTCCTTTTCACTTTGTGATCATCTCTTCTTTTCTCTCTGTGATCATCCCTCGTTTGCTCTTCCTTTCTTGGGCTGCTCTTCTCTTATGTGCTCAGGAATACCCGGTTTCCCTTCATAATCACTGTCGGAAATTCCCCAGGCCCTGTTGCATTATTCAGATTCAGCTGAAACCCAGGGAAGCCGTGTGTGTATGGCTAGTTTATGCTGAGCCCACAAGCTAGAACAAATCCTTCTGTGTGTGTACAACCGTAAAAAGGCTTCAGGTTCAGTATCAGGGAGACCTTCTGATTGGAGGAGCGGTGCTGAAGTGACACTGTCATTGGCCCTCCCTTTCTCTGCAGTGGCACGCCTTCTCCGTCCCAGAGCTGCAGAACTTCCTGGCCATCCTGGAGAAGGAGGAGCAGGAGCGGATGAAGCAGGTGAAGGAGCGCTACGTCACGTACCGTGAGAGACTTCTGCAGGCCTTACAGGAGGCCCAGGGAAAGCCGGGTTAGCCCTGCCTCCTGGCCCACATCAGCACCAATCAACAACAATCCACTCAGGACACTTTCAGCCCCTCCTCCTCTTACGCATGGAGGCGGGGCAATGTCGAAGGAGGAGGAGACTGGAAGTCGAAGGAGGCGTGTCTCTCCGGACAAGTCGGGTGGCACGCCGGAGTCGCTCTGACAGGAGTTTCGATGGGCGATTGATCCGGTCAGACCTTGTTTTTGAAGATGCTGCTGCTGCTGCTGTCGCTGCTACTGCAAGTGTTACTTAGCATGAGTTTCCTTCCGATCTTTGTGGGAGTCCACTGCATGCCTTTCACGATTCGGAAAGCCAGGGGTCGGGGAAAACGCCACTCATTTCACATACAGCTCATATCACGGCAACGTGCAAAATCCCATCAGCCTTTGAGAGAAGTAAATATGTCATATATCACATCATATAGATACACCAATAGCTGTTCATTGCAAAAAAAGTGAATTTTATTTAATTGAGATTGTTGTTTTGCACTGTACATCAGACATCATTTTAATTTTAGAAACCACAGCCTAATTGCATTAAGAAAGCAAGTATTAGAAAATGTATGCAGTCGATAGGTATTATTCCCTAAATAGCTATTATGTATTCTACAATGCATCAGGATGCAAATTTCTACCCAGCCTCACTCCTTTACTCTGGAACTTCAAATGCTGCACTTACTGTATAAGTAAATATTTTGATAACTACAGTGGGACTGTGGTCCCTTTAAGTGACAGATTTGAAGTAATTTAAACTGCAAATGCAAAAAGAGAACTGCACATGCAGACTATTATAGGAGAGTGGTCAGTTTAAGGAAGGATTTATGCAGCTACTCTGGTGTTGTATGACAGCTTATATATGGCTTACACCCTTCTCAAGGACAACTAACTCTTTTCCTTTTGCTTATTCTTGGTACCTGTTATAAGTATAGCATCTGTTCTACTTAAACAGTGTGTTTGGGTTGTGTGCAATGAAAAAGTGGAACTATTTGAGTCATTAAATGAAGGTTGTGAACTATATAGCATTAAGCAGAGAAACACCAGGTGGACGTCACACCAAAGCTACAAAACACTACCCTATAGTACTCAATAGTGCCCTATAGTACCCAGGCCCACAGTGTTTATATAAAATCATAACTCAAATCAGGCAGTGGAACATCTGCACTGCAGTTTAATCAGTAATGTAGTTTAACAAAAGCATACATGTTTTGCACATAAATATTCCTTGAGCTTATGCACAATGCATATAATTTCTGAAGTACAGGGCATGGAATTGATAATAAACTATTGATTATAAAAAAAGTAACAAGCCGTCATCAAAAATGTTATGTATATGTAAATGAAATATACATACATACAGCATATACAATGTCTACATCTAAAAGATGTGGCTATACCTGCGACATCTAAGGAAGAAAATATGTGGTTCTGTCATGGAGGCCATGAATGGGACTAGACATTGTGGTGTAAATAGTCAAATTAATCCAATGAAAGTCAGTTGCTGACCCTAATAACCACAGCCCCCCCCCAAATGTCTTAAAGCACATGCTTTCCTGCTCCAGGTAACCACTGCTTGACCTCGACTCTAGCCCTGACCACCCCTACGCCCCCAGAGGGGCTGTCCCCTAGAGGCCTGGGGGACACATTACAATCCCTGAGCAGGAAGGGAGTCCCAGCCTTAGCCAGTAAGCTCTCAGTGCTCAGGCTGTTATTGCCTTTGCTCCGCGTAACCTGGCGTGACCGTGTACTGTACATACAAGCCACAAATCCACTCAAACAATCTGCCACAGTCCAGAGCAGGGATGCCCTCACCCTTTTCTCTATCGCGCCTTTGAGGATTTAATGTGCGAGTAACTTATTTTATCACTCACCCACTCAGGGTGAAAAGATGTGGATAATCGTTGCTTTCCAGCAATCTTTTTATTTGAGAATAAAGTGTGTATAAATATCTGTAAAGCTGTAAAAAAAATTGAGAATGAAATAAAATGTCATCCTTTTATAAGAGTTTTGTTTTCCTTTCATTAATATGTATTTGCATAGCTGTGTACACCGGTGGGCTTTTCTTCCTTGGGGTTCTTAATGTGTTAGCTCAGTATAGAGGTGCGTACCTCGATGCAGCCAAACTTAAGATCACACTGTTTAAATAGTGGAGGAGGCAGGGTGTCCGTGAAGAATATTTGCCAAAAACACAGTATGAAATTAGTTGATTTATTTTATTTATTTTTATTTGAAAAAGGAAACAAACCTTGATGGTTCTTCATTATATTTTACAGAGGGTTTACATTTTTACATTTTAGGCAATTAGCTGATGCTTTTAACCAGAGCGACTTACAATTAGTGCACAAAGAAAAAAGGCCTAAATTCATAAATCATCCACATTCTAAGTAGCAATTAACTACTTAGTAGTGTTATGGTCCAGCCATAACACACCCGCTATAGGTAATCCTTTGTCACACTAATGAACATGTGGAATGGAAGGTAGAATGTTTGTTTTTATAGGATAGACAGAAGATTTGGAAGAGGGCAATGGGAATCAGGGTGGAGAAGTGGAAGAGTGCTGTTTCCTGAATGGGAATCAGGGTGGAGAAGGGGAGAAGTACTGTTTCCTGAATGGGAATCAGGGTGGAGAAGGGGAGGAGTGCTGTTTCCTGAATGGGAATCAGGGTGGAGAAGGGGATGAGTGCTGTTTTCTGAATGGGAATCAGGGTGGAGAAGGGGAGGAGTGCTGTTTCCTGAATGGGAATCAGGGTGGAGAAGGGGAGAAGTGCTGTTTCCTGAATGGGAATCAGGGTGGAGAAGGGGAGGAGTGCTGTTTCCTGAATGGGAATCAGGGTGGAGAAGGGGAAGAGTGCTGTTTCCTGAATGGGAATCAGGGTGGAGAAGGGGAGGAGTGCTGTTTCCTGAATGGGAATCAGGGTGGAGAAGGGGAGAAGTGCTGTTTCCTGAATGGGAATCAGGGTGGAGAAGGGGAGGGGTGCTGTTTCCTGAATGGGAATCAGGGTGGAGAAGGGGAGAAGTGCTGTTTCCTGAATGGGAATCAGGGTGGAGAAGGGGAGGGGTGCTGTTTCCTGAATGGGAATCAGGGTGGAGAAGGGGAAGAGTGCTGTTCCCTGAATGGGAATCAGGGTGGAGAAGGGGAGAAGTGCTGTTTCCTGAATGGGAATCAGGGTGGAGAAGGGGAGGAGGGCTTTTTCCTGAATGGGAATCAGGGTGGAGAAGGGGAGGGGTGCTGTTTCCTGAATGGGAATCAGGGTGGAGAAGGGGAAGAGTGCTGTTCCCTGAATGGGAATCAGGGTGGAGAAGGGGAGAAGTGCTGTTTCCTGAATGGGAATCAGGGTGGAGAAGGGGAGGAGGGCTTTTTCCTGAATAGAAGGCAGGAAGGAACTCTCACTGCTGTCTTGACTGAGGGTTATTGGAGGAACTCTGCTGATTACAACATACACTACTGTTCAAAAGTTTGGAATCACTAAGGAATTTTTATGTTTTTGAAAGAAATCAATACTTTTATTCACCAAGGTGGCATTAAATTGATCAAAAAGTACAGTCACAACATTAATAATGTTACAAATTACAATTACTTTTTGAAATAACAGTCTTTTAATTAAATCTTTACATGTGATTGCAAAGCCCCATTTTCAGAAGCCATTACTCCAGTGTACTAACAACACACTGTTACCTCACCCTTAGCCATTACTCCAGTCTACTAACAACACACTGTTACCTCACCCTTAAGTAATCATGCTTATGTGCTAATTTGGTGCTAGAGAAACCATTCCCATTATATTAAGCACAGCTGAAAAGCTGTCAGTGCTGCTCATGGAGGATTTTTTAATGAACCGAAAGTTTGAAGAATACAGTTATTTGAAATAGAAATAGTAGTTTGTAACATTGTCAATGTTTCGACTGTATTTGTTGATCATAAAAGTATGAATTTTTTTCTAAAACATAAAAATGTCTCAGTGATTCACAGATAGAAATTTTTTTGAATGGCAGTGTGTGATAAAATAAATGAATACCACTATTCTTTTGAAAAGAAATAAAGTATGTACTTGTGTAATACATTATAATGTACATTGTTGGTTATCTGTTAAATTTCAATCTCTCCTTCCTATTAAGAACTGAATACAGCCCACATCTAAAAGGCACTGTGGTTCCGTGTCAGAAAACCAATCTCTTTTTCTTATTATAAATTTGTCTCCCAATGTGTGGCTGAACATGTCAAATTCCCACCCCAATTTGGAATGGCCAATTATCTGAACGGCCGGGTTCTCTTCTGAAACATGACATGCTGCCAGCTGATTCTTTTCACACGGCAGAGGCACAGAGTACAGCTAAGTTTGCACAGAGTGGAGTCGGAGGAAGAAAAAAGCCCTGGCCCTGATGAAATTGGAGGTCGGATTCTTAAGAACTGTGCTGAACAGTTAGCAAATATTTTTTGTTTTATCTTTTCAATGTCTCTCCGTCTCCAAAGGGTCCCCCGCACTTGGAAGGACTCAATAATTGTTCCTGTGCCCAAAAATAATGCTCCAAAATTATTAAATGATTACAGGCCTGTGGCACTTACCTCACTTATAATGAAAACATTTGAAAAAATTGTGAAAGAAGCGCTCCTGACTGTAACTCAAGCAGATTTGGACCCACTCCAATTTGCCTATAGGTCAGGTAGGGGTGTGGATGATGCTATTAACACCCTATTACACATGATCCTGTCACATGTAGAGAGCGCTAAATCATTAGTGCGACTACTTTTTATTGATTTTTCATCAGCTTTTAATTGTATCCAGCCTTATATTTTAGTGCAAAGACTGAAGACCACTCACAACATTGATCATGGTCTATTATGTTGGTTGCTGGATTTCTTAACCGACAGGTCACAGCGTGTGAAGGTAAATGGTGTTTTATCGAATATTCTTTTATCATCCACTGGATCACCCCAGGGCTGCGTTTTATCACCGCTTTTATTTGTTTTATATACTAATGCTTGTCAGAGCCAATATGCAGGGCATCACATAATTAAGTTTGCTGATGACACTGTTATTCTGTCCCTAGTGAGCCATGACAATCCTGATCATGGCCCTGTGGTGGCAGATTTTTTAGAGTGGTGTAAGTCCTCCTTTTTAGACATCAACGTGGCCAAAACTAAAGAGATGATTGTAGATTTTGGGAAGAATCCTGCAGTCATCTCCCCTGTGGTCACTGGTGATCAGACAGTCGAGGTCGTCAATCACTATAAATATCTGGGCATTTTAATTGACGATAAACTGACCTTTGAGCCACAGGTCGACGCTGTGTGTAAAAAGGTACATCAGCGTATGTATTTTTATCGCAAGCTTCGTAATTTTAATGTGGATAACACTTTTATGAAAATGTTTTATTCTTGTTTTATTGAATCTGTGCTTACGTTTTCATTTATAGGCTGGTATGGGTCAATTAGCATTAAAAATAGAAATAGATTAGAAGGTCTTATTAAAGTCTGTGGTAAGGTCGCTGGCATGACTTTAAACAGTCTAAATGACCTGTATAAGATCAGGTCCTTGAAGAAAGCCCGTGCTGTCCTGGCTGATCCGAGCCATCCGCTTTTTAAAGCGTTTATGTTGCTCCCTTCCGGCCGCAGATTTATTGTGCCAAGGTGCAGGACCAACAGGTTCAAGAACTCTTTTGTTCCTGCTGCTATTGGCCTTCTTAACAAAAAGTGAGTGACATTCTTTGTTTTGTACTTCTCGTCCTGTAGTCTGTTTTATGATATTTATTGTTTGTACTTCTTGTCCTGTCTATTTGTTGTTGTTTTTGTTTTGTTTTGTTTTCTACTGCTGGCTGTGAAACTAATTACCCCTAGGGGATAATAAAGATATACTTGACTTGACTTGACTTGACCCTTCATATGCGGCTTTAATATACAGTCCACAGGCGCCAGATCGAACAGCAGGGGTCGTTGAATAGCAATGAAAAGCGGATCCCTAACCGACTGAACTCTCCCATCCCTTGAGTGATGCAATCCCCAATTGCAAGAAAACCAATTCTTGGAGTGTGCCTGCAGAGTTTGTAAAATAATGTTTCTACAATCTCAAGGTACACAATGTTCTCTGTCAGAAAAGGAATCTGCAGTTGCATAGGCAGGCATTGCCCAGCAGGGGGAGCGCAAAGATTTTTTTCCAACAGTCACATTCCCTGTCATTCAAACTCATATCTGCGCGCCACACCAGATGATTCTGTAAAATTATATTTGTTCTGACTAAATATAGTTTTACCATCTGTGCCACTACATTATCTGAATTAGGAAAGTGTTTTCTTCTCAGAGCAGACGATTCTCTAAAATTATGTTTGTTCTTGTCAAGCGTAGTTTTGCCATCTGTGTCACACTATCTGAATTAGACAAGCATTTTCAGTCCCTCTCCCTTCATTTGGTACTTGAAAGGCTGTTGCCAGTCAAATCCCACGTTGGATTTGTCATCTTTTCTATTTTTAAAAATGACAAATCTGCCCATTTATCGTTCACTCAGTCACTGAAGATCTGTGACTCACTAAAAGTGAAAAGTTGAGTAGCCAGAAACCCTGCAGTACAGTGTGGAGTTTTGCAGTGGCTGGAGTTTATTTGGTTGGATGTTGTGGTTTATTTAAGAAAATAATTAAAAATGTTTTTTTTTGTGTCATCCAGAGTGGACTTCACAGGTTCAGGGAATTTCAGTCAAGGACTTTTGTCCTGTTTTCCTTCTTGTGTTTCTTGCATTATTGGTCAGAATTATTTTTAAAGTTAGCCATGTGTCCTAACCGTGGTCTGAGATTAGCACCTGAATCTTGTCTGTCAAACTCAACACCTGCAACTCAACAGAGGTGAACTGACCTTTAAAAAACCCTTTTCAAAAAGGTCAGGAAGGTCCTCTTGTGGATGTTGTTTTGGGGTTAAATGTTTTGTTTGATTGTGACTCTTCAATGTGACAGAAGAGCAATTCCTGTGCATGTACAGCCATTAGGTGGTGCCAACTCAAGGTGGTGTGACACTGTATTCAGGTGTAAAGTGGGTCAAAAATGAGTGCGTACAAATGTAGGTGTCAATGAAAGTTCAGTTCAGTTAAGCAGGACTAAACAAGCAGTAGCAAAGCCATTTTAAAACAAACTGGCTTAGACAATCTTAGAGGTTTTATTTACAGTTCACTTGAATTTTTAGACCAGACTCAAGATATGTTTTTACTTTTTCAGCAAGCCCTGCTTGTAGAATGTTTGCCATATATAAATACAAGTATTTCTTCCTCAGATCTGGCATTTGGTGGAACAGCCCCCGTCATCACAAAGGACCCATCCAGTCACATGCGTCCCGATATTCTTCACTAATTAACATGTAGGCCTAATCAGCAACATTAGATCAAAGTAAACCTGTTGTAGTATAGCCCTAGGCTACGCAAACATAACAATTTACTCTAATTCCAGAATCCCGATGTTCCCGATGTCTGAACATTAAGAGCACTAACCGAGCACTAATTCACCTCATAGGCCTATAGGCTACTGTAGCTACACTACAGCGTACTATTGCCAGTTCCTTGCATCTCACATAGGCAAATTGGGAAACATTTCCGTAGATTAGTGGAACGAATTATCGTCATATTACCAGATATAGGCTGATCATTTCCAATGTTCATTGCAGTGGTCACACCGAACAATTAGGCCTATTTCCCACTGTAACATCTGAAATCTAATTTAAAAATGTCCTTTGGAATGGTTGAATAAATTAATGAATGCATAGCTATTCGCATACCGAAATGGTAGCTGTCATGCTTAGGCTATATGTACTGTATGTATATCATGTTTGTTAATAAAAAACGTTAATGTGCAATCAAATAAATAAAGCTGTTTTCCCGACTTAAATTGCCAAATTTTTATGTAGGATATAAACCACAAAAATGACATTTTGTTATCCGTTGTAGGATGCTATGTCCTTTGTGTGCTAATAACCTACTGGAGCACACACAATTTAGGCTAAATATCTTACATTGGGGCATCGTTATCTTGGGGAAATTCATAAGGCATAGCTACGCATCATCACTGTTGCCTTTTCTTAAATCTCTGTGGGTGTGAGCACGATGATGTCACCCAAAAATGTGAAAAAACTTCAGCAGTAGGATACATCGATGTATGCTTTGCCAGAGGGGAGGAGAAGCAGAGTTTGAAGCCGCTTCGCTCGTCTTCTCTACTATTGGGACAGTGGAGGGAGGGAGGGACCTAAGATCCGTTTCCAGGGCATGGAGTAGAAGAGGTGATAGTGGAGGAAGGGAGGGTGCATTTTTTGACTATTGGGACACACCCACTGCTTTTTTTTTGCAGAGACAGCTGCAAAGAGGTCAAGCCCAAAATGGGTTCAGGGAGTTATTTATAAAATTAAATATAGAAGGACTTCGCTTTCCTTACTAATATTAGCATGCGCTACTGTCTTGACCTGGTGTCTGAGGGTGTCCAATTTAACCCAGTATAGCTACTTTACCTTGTAGTTCTCTTTAACGTACACACAGCTCAACCAGCAAGATGTGCAGCTCTCTATTCAAACTACAGAGGGAACTGACAACAAGTTACCTGCAAATTGAACTCAGGTGACATAAAGGGTGTGTTTATTTTATCAACACTCAAAAGCATTTCTGAGATCGGTACCTGCCAACCATTATATTGACATTTAAAAGCATTTCCTACAATATATCTACAAACCCCAATTCAAAAAAAGTTGGGACAGTATGTAAAATTCAAATAAAAGCAGAAAACAGTGATTTGTAAATGATCTTTTACATAGATTTAATTGAAAACATTACAAAGAAAATATATTTAATGTTTTACCTTATCAACTTTATTGATTTTTGTAAATATACGCAAATTCCAAATTTGATGACTGCAACACATTCCAAAAAAGTTGGGACAGGGGCAAAATAAGACTGGGAAGGTCGTGGAATATTCTAAAAACACCTGTTTGGAACATTCCACAGGTAAACAGGTGAATAGGTAACAGGTGATGCTATTATGCCAAGCCACATTCTACACGTGTTACAACAGTGTGGCTTCATAATCAGAGAGTGCAGGTGCTAGACTGGCCTGCCTGCAGTCCACACCTGTCTCCCAGTGAAAACATGTGGCGCATTATGAAGTGCAAAATACAACAACGGAGACCCCAGACTGTTGTGCAGCTGAAGTCTTATATCAAGCAAGAATGGGGAAAAAATCCACTTTCAAAACTACAACAATTAGTGTGCTCAGTTCCCAAAAGATTACTGAGTGTGATGTAACAAGGTGATGTAACACAGTGGTAAACATGCCCCTGTCCCAACTTTTTTGAGCTTAAAAATCTATAAAGTTTATTAGTTAAAACATTAAATATCTTGTCTTTTTATTGTTTTCAATTGAATCAGGTCAAAAAGAATTTGCAAATCATTGCTTTCTGTTTTTATTTACATTTTATACACTGTCCCAACTTTTTTGGAATTTAAGTTTGTACATCAGGTGTGCACAACCAGGGCCAATCCGTTTCAGGATTTTGTGCCAACTTCTGCTCTTAATTATTTACATCGCTCAATCATATCTTGATATGACATTTGTAAGCACCAGCTAAAGCACAGCCTGCAAGATTTTACTGTGCTCAGGTATAAGAGCGAACCAGCGTAGTTTATAATGCTGTCAGAAAACTAAAACTAAGGTCGGTCTAATTAATTGGAACAAAAACCAGAAGCCTATGCAGGCCAACTCTCCAATACCGCAGATCTACACTTTTCTGATTTGCCTGTCGCAGACTTGTGGACTTGAATGGGGTTTTTATTACTTTAAAAAAAAAAAATTTTTATTGTAAAATTATTTATTGCACCGATAGTTTAATTAAACCTGGATTCTTTCAACCCTGAAGTGAAAATGAAGTCTGCTTACTGTATGAAGTTTGGCCTTTAATGTTGACAGCACAGTTCACTATTTTTGAGCACAAAAAGAACTTGCTTCGTGACATTCCAACTTGACATTAGAATAGAATAGAATAACTTTTATTTTCCCATTAGGGAACTTCAGTTGTAGTTTCCAGCAGTAAAAAAGACATAGACAGTGGGGCAGACCCACAAACACAAACAAATAATAAATAAAGACATTCAATTGAATCAGATGTTTCACATTATAGTGTGATTAATGATTTATGATTAAAATTACTATTATTATTAGTATTATGATCAAAATTATATTTTATTAAATTCATTAAATATTAATTATGATGAAAAATTGAGCATCAAAAGCAATAACAGTTCCTCATCTGCCTTTACTGTCTTGAGATGTCCAATGTCATTAAGCAGTCTAACAGCTGTAGGGACAAAGCTATTTCGGAATCTTTTTGCTTTTAGGGGCAAGGACCTTAATCTTCGACCTGATGGAAGAGTCTCAAAGATAATTATTATTATTAATATTAGCGTACTCTAAATCATTCTATCGGTAATTTTGTGCGTTTGTTATCTTTAAAATCTTACGTCGCAAATACCATTAAAAATCTGCTACTCTCCATAACCCCACCCAACATAAACACAGAATTCCACCATTACTTGCTAACTTGCTACAGTACGCATGTGTACAGAGCCACAAAGTAGCTTCAGCTTCAGTTCTCGAGCTCTGGTCATAATGTGACTCGACTTTCTTCGTGTGGAAACCGCGCAATCCCGAGCTAGACTGGCAGACAGATCTACCTATCAGGCCAATATTTATTTTAAAACAGGGCATCCCCTTTCGAAACCACGCCGCCTTTCCTGCATCTGCCTATCGGGGGAAGTAATCCCCAGAGCGCATTTGCGCTCGCCTCTGTGTTTTTGTTTGATGATGAGACGCGGAGCAGCAGACGCTCATAGCAACGAGCAGCTGAGACGCATCGAGGTTCGCAACCGATGCGCCTACGGAGACGGATTAGAGAACCGGGATAAACAGCTAAACATTTTATCCAAGAGACGCTGACGGGTTTGACGTTTGGCAAAGCAATGTTCTGAGATAGGACTGCTCCTCCGCAACCGAGGAACCACACTTTTTCGACAGTGTCCGGGAGAGGAACGGGCTTGGGGTTAGCTGGCCAGCAAGAGAACATTACAGCCAGGAAAAGGGGGTGAAATCACCGTCCTCGACCCGCTTCATTGCGGTGATGGTTCTTGAGACCGGAAGGAAAAGGCATCAGAGAATTTTGAGGAGTGCTGGGGGCGGACATCGGGGTATTTCTTCTGCGCGAACTATTTTAGGCAGAAGTGCTGTTCTTGTGGACGGGTTTTTTCTGCTAGCAGTTGACCGTTCCTGGAACTTTTAGCAGGCTGGCTAATGTTTGCTGGCGGCAGAGAGGAGAGGCAGAGACAACTGTTTGTGGGGGGAGAACCCGAACTAGGTAGTGGACGGGAAAATAAACAGTAGCTAGATAACCTTCATTAGCTTTTTAGCAGCGGTTTTTTCTCCTGAAAACAATTTTAACAACTTTTCACTTGACTTCAGCCCTTTGGTTTTAAAGCATTTAATAAAACATTATCTCATGTTCGATATCGAACTCGCTTTTTCACATTAGCTGTGTGCACCGCCAAGCTGATCATGTTTTCTTTAACGTTATCTAATGGTAACGTAAATTCTGATCACGTTTTTACTTCGGGACATTGACTTGGTGTGTCAAGATGTTGCTTTGCTGGATAGCTGTCTTGTGTGGATTTGAATGATCTGAATCTGGTAATTGAACTATCTTAGCTATAGACTGTAATTAGCATGCTGATAACTCGGGCAAAATACTTTTCCTTTGGTGGTTACTGTAGGAGTTCTAATGTTACACGCACAGCCATATCACTGCTACATCGGAATGGACTTTAGCATAATACTGCATGTTACAGTATTCATTTAGCTAAAAAGGTAGCAAACATTAGCCTACTCAAAAGTCAAGTGATCATTGAGAAAACTGCGTGTCTGGTTCTGGTCTGTTCGTGTGTTCACCTCTATAATCAGGACAGCTACAGTGGAATTACTAACTTAGCTGCATGCCTAGCTCATAATATTTTTTTGCTGTGAAGGTTTTTCCTACAAGTTTTTTAAATTTATTATTTTACATTTTGATGGTGGCGTCAGTCTCAAGTTCGGTCTACAGTCATGATGATATTGAGCAGAAAACCGGATGGTCCAATCACAGCAGGTAATTTGCCATAACTTCGGATATTAACATTATATATCTACAATCGAGCTATAAGCAGACCCTGGTTCAGGGTCGGTTATTGCTCTTTCTACCGATAGGCCTATATTAAAATAATTGGGGAATGTATGTGATATAAAGTTCATTTCGTTGCCCAACTAAGTTTTATTGCTTGATTTTATCTGACATATTTTAAAATAGGGTTGGTGGCCCTTAGGCAACAACTACACACATGGATAAAATTATCGAGGAAACTAGACACAATAAAGTCATAATGACTTATTTACATTATGGTCCTGTTCATTTGTAATCTTGCTTGGAAACCAACCGGTCCGTGACCACGTATTATTTTGTGGTTCATATTATTATTGGTGTAGGAAAAACAACTCGTGATCCAGCTGAAACTGTTGTCAGCCTGCTGAGGTTTGAGTAGGAGAGATATGGTAGGACGCACCATGGAAACCGGTGGTATTTTAAAGGACTCATAAGAGACAGTACAGCATAATGGGTGGATTGCTGGCTCAGTACATTCCCTTAGGAGTGTCTGTTGGTAAGGATGTGGCAAACACGGCCCTGGCGCACCTGTGTCGGGTCCAAAAGGAATTGAAATGTCTCAAAGGCGCTATCTTGGTGATTTCCATGCACAAGTAATCAGAAAGATTTATTCGGGTAGGAGGCAGCCGCAAGGTTAGATGCGGATGCGGATGTGGGGAAACTAACGGACTGCAATTAAAATTAGTTAATAAAATGGAACATCCTTGACCACAGAGGTTTGTAGGTTTTTCTACGTCATTGGAGGGCATACATGTCTGGATTGTCGTTAATCCGAATTCGGAATTGTTTATGTGTGTTTGTGTTTGTACGGCAGCTCGCCAGGGGGACGGCCTGTACGATTCCTACATGCGCACGGATCACATAGTGAATGAAGACGCGGACTCCAATGCGCACAGCCCTTCTGCTCTACCCCCGGCACCCAAGCACACCGTAAGTCTTACCGGCATGTTGGACCATCCTGAGGGATGCTGCTGTCTGATTTATAGGAAACGTTTTATTTCATTGTCTATAGAGAATCTCAGTGAATGTAGATTTTCATCTTGTGAAGTAATCATAAATCAAGACAGTTTTGGCTGGTTCCACTTGCTATTAGCATTCGGATTTGTAATTGAGTGGATGATTGTCACGGTAAAGTCAACTCCTTTGGCAAACATTTGAGGTGAAAGTATCTGCCCTGTTTCTCCACTGTCTGTTTTGACAGGATTACGTTTCTTTCATGTTGTAATTTTTTCCCCATCACGCTCTGTCACACACTCATAACAGTCGTTAATAAGCAAATAGACATTGTTTTTGCGGTGTCATTAATTAGCGCCACTGTGCTTGCGTGGTCTCTGGGCTCAGCGAGTGTGTGTAGATAAAGTGTGTCTGTGTCTGTGTCTGGGCATGCATACACTCCCAGTCAGTGTGCATAATGGTAATGGAGGGAGGATATGTAATTAAATCAACAGCATGCTCAAAAAATAATCCCTGGTATGTCGGCAATGCCTTCTATTTTTATGCTTCTGGAATTGCAACGGCTGCAGTTGGACAAATTTACCGCCTGATTTGATTAATTTGGTTGTAAAGGGGTTTTATTACTCTAGTGGAGTTCCACATTAGATTTAACCCACCCACCACCGTATACAAAATAGTCACTGTCAAAGTTGTGCAAGTAGATTGAAGTAGCAGGTAAGTGTATTTACTGCTCGCTGGATATCCCCTCACCTGTATGATTGTTTAATAGCAGGGCTTGTGCACTTATTTAACATTATCACTGGCTTATGCTGCCCCTGGAATTCCCTTCTCACCTCCATGCTTTTGGGGTGCTCTCATTATGTCTCCTCATTTGTGTGTGACTCAACTCACCGCCTGCACGGCACCCGGTTTACTGCATGTTAAACCAGCGTGTATAACGTTCATAGTTACATACAGTGTGAAGGTGTACACACGTGTGCACCTCCGTCAAATGAAGCAGCATTTCATTTTCATTTACTCGATTTGTCACTTCAAAGAAGTGCCACACAAAATGAGTTGAGCATTACACGTCAAAGCCTGTGTACAGAAGACGAGAGAGCCAGTTTGTTTAGCAGTGTTCAGCCTCCCCACCAACAGCAGACATTGTAAAAATGTAAATAAAATAATGAAATTGTGTCAGTGTAAGCACACCTATGTGATGCTTGTTTTCTGTACACTCATCTCACATGGTGCCTCCTGAGTTAGTAAGTTGAGGGTAAAATTACATTTGCTGGCTGTTCAATAAGCAATCCCAACCGTATGTGAATTGGAGCAGGAACGCGCTGTATTGATTGACTGCACAGGGGACCGCTTACTCAGTTTCAATTAAGTCTCATTCAAGGATTTATTTCCCAACTGCCATTTAGAACGGCAGACAGCGAGAGCCTCTGTGCAAGGAGCGCACACAGACTTTATTTTGTCCAAAAACGTCTGTGTTTGTGACGTCGAGAGCAGTGAACAGACTGCACACAGTCGTTAGTCCTTTTTACAGTTAATCATCTTTATTTCGTATTGTCTGCAGCCCAAGTCGTGGCTCTTTCTCAAGTGTGTGAATGCTGCTTGTGTTGTTAGTCTTTTCTTTTATAAATGTCAGGTGGTAGCCAATATGGAATAAAGAATAATTAACAAGTGAATCAGTTTACCACTTATTATTGTTTTACACTAGACTAGCACCAGTTGTGAAATATAGGCCTATTTAATAAAAATTATATTGGGTAGGTCTTTATTTTACAATGTAAAAATATTGAAACCTTCTCTTTTACTACATGCTATGCTGTCTTTTTCGTTGCCGTGCCGATTCCAGAGCTATTCTAGTATGTCTCTTTCGTTGATGTGCCGATTCCAGAGCTATTCCAGTGTGTCTCTTTCGTTGCCGTGCCGATTTCAGAGCTATTCCAGTATGTCTTTTGTTGCCGTGCCGATTTCAGAGCTATTCCAGTATGTCTTTCGTTGCCGTGCCGATTCCAGAGCTATTCCGGTGGGTCTTTTTTGTTGCCGTGCCGATTTCAGAGCTATTCCGGTGTGTCTTTCATTCCTGTGCCAATTCCAGAGCTATTCTGGTGTATCTCCTTCTATTTTCAGGTTGGTCTCACTTTTCTGTTGCTGTTCCAGTGTCTGGGGAATGGAAACTCACTCCCGCTGTGATCCTGTTTTATGAACTACTTTTTGGACCATGTAACCTCTCTTTCTGTGGCCTGTTTCTTTTTTTACACGTTGTGTGGGGGGCTTCAGATGAGAGATACTGGGCTTTGGTCCATCCTGCAGCATGTAGACGGCACGTGTGGTTGTCCCAGGGGAACCGTGGTTGTCCCAGCTCTCCTGAATTGGCAGGGTGGTTCGCGCATAGAATGCGGCTGTGGTTGTAGACAGTTGGACATTCTGCTTCCTGAAGTGTCAACTGTAACGTATGATCATCATTTACACAAACGCTGTCGAATGTAGGCTATACGCTGTTTAAGAAGGAGATTGAAATGGGTTTTATATTCACTGGATTAGCTCGAGAGGTGTGACAAAGTCTGTAGCTGGAAGTACCGTCAGGTATTCAAGTGGCTGTAAGGGTTTCTGAGGCTGATTTGCATAGCTTTGCTAAGCTGTACCTGTGAATGATAAAAAAACAACACTTATAAACCTGTAGATGCTTGGTGTTTCCTATAAAACAGTTTCTTTGGGTTATGGTATCTATAGTTTTCATGCATTTTATGGTTTTGTAATGGCCTGCAGGGCAGTGACCTTTTGTTCTGTTTTTGCAGGGTGGAAACAAGCCTGTGATGAAGGAGCAGCAGGTGACAGGGGTCCAGGGCGGGCAGTTAAAGGTGAGGTACCTGTACGAGGACTCGTGTACAGGGAAGGCCAGCACCCCTGTGAAATCAACGCCCTCTCTGTCCAAGGAGAAGAGTACGGACAGCACCAGCTCGGCTAAGTCCGGCGACAGTGTGGACAGGCCTGGTAAGCTGGGTCTGCTGAGCCCCGAGCAAGCCCTCAAACTGCACCGCCAGCAATTGACTGCCCTGGAGCAGCAGGAGATCCTCAGCTACCCCGAGGTCTACTTCCTGGGACCAAACGCGAAGAAGAGGCCCGCGGTCTCCGGCGGCTCCAATAACGGCGGCTTCGACGACGACCAGGGCAGCTACATCCACGTGCCGCACGACCACCTGGCCTACCGCTACGAGTTCCTCAAGGTGATCGGCAAGGGCAGCTTCGGCCAGGTGGCCAAGGTGTACGACCACAAGACGCAGCAGCACCTGGCGCTGAAGATCGTGCGCAACGAGAAGCGATTCCACCGGCAGGCCGCAGAGGAGATCCGCATCCTGGAGCACCTGCGCCGGCAGGACAAGACGGGCGGCATGAACGTGGTGCGCATGCTGGAGAACTTCACCTTCCGCAGCCACATCTGCATGACCTTCGAGCTGCTCAGCATGAACCTCTATGAGCTCATCAAGAGGAACAAATTCCAGGGCTTCAGCCTGCCGCTGGTGCGCAAGTTTGCCCTGTCCATCCTGCAGTGCTTGGAGGCCCTGCAGCGCAGCAAGATCATCCACTGCGACCTGAAGCCCGAGAACATCCTGCTCAAACAGCAAGGCCGCAGCGGCATCAAGGTCATCGACTTTGGCTCCAGCTGCTACGAGCACCAGCGCGTCTACACCTACATCCAGTCCCGCTTCTACCGCGCGCCCGAAATTATCCTGGGCGCCCGCTACGGCATGCCCATCGACATGTGGAGCCTGGGCTGCATCCTGGCCGAGCTGCTGACGGGGTACCCGCTGTTCCCCGGGGAGGATGAGGGCGACCAGCTGGCCTGCGTGATGGAGATCCTGGGCGTGCCACCGCAGAAGCTTCTGGAACAGTCCAAGCGAGCCAAGAACTTTGTGAACTCCAAGGGCCAGCCGCGGTACTGCACCGCCAGCACGCTGAGCAACGGTTCAGTGGTGCTGAACGGCGGGCGCTCGCGCCGCGGAAAGATGCGCGGCCCGCCTGGCAACAAGGAGTGGGTGACGGCCCTGAAGGGCTGCGATGACCCCGCCTTCATTGATTTCCTTAAGAAGTGCCTGGACTGGGACCCGGCGGCCCGTATGAGCCCGGCCCAGGCCCTCCGCCACAGCTGGCTCTTTAAGCGCCTGCCCAAACCCGTGCCGGGGGACCGCACCCTGGGGTCCCGGCGGATCACTGACCACAGCTCCTCCTTCCCCAGCATCATTTCCAAACTGCCCCCCACCATTGGGCCAGCCAATAACAAACTGAGGACCACCATGATGGGGGACTCTGGGGGGGGCATAACTCTCCGCACCGTACTGCCCAAACTTGTCACCTAGGGTTACGCTCCGTGTTATGGAATGGACAAATGATCTAATCCAATAATTACATTTTTTTTTGGGATAAGGGTGTCGGCACTCTCAAGGTTTTAGTTGGTTTTAACCATGTGGGTAAGAGACACTAAAATAACCCTATGGATGTTTTTATATCTAGCAGTTTTCACAATCAGCTGGTTTATCTGATAATCTTTGTAAAGGTATTTGTTTTTAAGCTTTTTTTAACACTGTGTCCATGTCAGATGTGGTGTCAGAAGACAGGGTGTGGATGGAGAGCAGTGTTATGCTCTCAGTCCGGGTTCCTCGTGTGAGCCTCCGTCTCAGGGAGGACTTGCAGAAGCGTGATTATGACGCCTTCGTATCGCGCATTTGAACCCGTCTATGAACACAGTCTAAGGGCTTCACTTCAGATTCCTCTTTTAAAGGGCTAAAGACTGCTGTACATAACAGAGAATTTAAAAACATCCTAGATTATTTAAATTGTTTTTAAATAGCAATATTGAAAATAATGTTTGTAATAATGTTCTACAAGCTTATTCTAGATGAAGCCCTATTACTGTGAGAAATTCTTCTTGGTCATAGGATGGCTTTGTAAACACCCACACAAATGCACACAGAATTAGGCTATTTTCTATCACCTAATCATGGCAAGTCGACCACGTCTGTTAGCGGTAGACAAATGAAGAAGTGTTCCCTCTGTTTTTTCTTTTCCTTTTCTGAACTTGCATGAAGGCTTGGTACCACGTGTTCTTGATTCATGAGGAAGTTATAACCTAATTGGTTTCTAGGTGAAAAGTCTTGACTCGTTTGATTGTCGGGAATGTCACCGTGAAGGAATTCATTTTATTTTGAAGTTGCATTCAAAATATAAAGTTTGGCACAAATAATATGTGTAGAGTGAGCTTTTGGAAGTTCGTCTTGGGATGTGTGAGTGAGATCATAGCGTGTAAATCAGCTGCTGCTGTCCGTCATTAGTTGCCTTGGCGCTCCCTGCAGGCCACGCCCACCTCAGGCGGTAGGGTGTGTGGGGGATGATTTCCACAGGTGCTGTAGGGCTGCATACAGGGTCATAGGCACAGGGAGCCATTTTAAACTCAGCTCAGGGATTCAGGGGGATGATTTTGGAGAGGATGAGTTGTCAGTCTGTCACTCAGTTTTATTTAGCTATTTTCATAATTGAAATAATTATAAAATGATTATGTTCACATGATATGTGGTAGCATAACAGGCTTAACAGTAGCAAAATGTGATTATTGAGGAGAAGGGGATTTGGATTGACGGCATCGTTTGCACAGCGATTGATCAATCAGTTTGTCAGCCAGTTTGAAACCGTGTGAGTGTGTTGGTCCTGGTGGTTTGAAATCGTATGTGTGTGTGTCGGTTCTGGTGGAGTGCGTGTCGGTCCTGGTGGAGTGCGTGTCGGTCCTGGTGGAGTGCGTGTCGGTTCTGGTGGAGTGCGTGTCGGTTCTGGTGGAGTGCGTGTCGGTCCTGGTGCAGTACGTGTCGGTCCTGGTGGAGTGCGTGTCGGTCCTGGTGGAGTGCGTGTCGGTCCTGGTGGAGTGCGTGTCGGTCCTGGTGGAGTGCGTGTCGGTCCTGGTGGAGTGCGTGTCGGTCCTGGTGGAGTGCGTGTCGGTCCTGGTGCAATGCGTGTCGGTCCTGGTGCAGTGCGTGTCGGTCCTGGTGGAGTGCGTGTCGGTCCTGGTGGAGTGCGTGTCGGTCCTGGTGTAGTGCGTGTCGGTCCTGGTGGAGTGCGTGTCTATCTATTTTCCCCTTCCTCTGAGCCCAGGAGAGAAGCGTGTCATACGGATGCAGGATTAGCAGACTGCAGGCTGGACACTTCTGGTTCTCTCAGCTGATTAATTGGTTAATTTCTCCAAAGACACAGGGAATCTATAACCCACAAGAAGGTTCTGAGTAAAATCGCTTTTCTAAACACATTTTTTCCAGGAGCTCGGCTCGGCTTTTCATGTATCTGTTGGCACCCAAATTTAAATAGATTGAAGAAGAATGATTTCTCTCGGGTATAAAATAGGCAGTCTATGTTAATGAATGTACGCTTTGTTTGTTTCACCATTTTCTTCTTTTCACCCATTTAATGTAAGGTGCTGACCGCTGCCTGGTTTTACAAAATAAAAAAAGAAAACAGAAGATTTCTGCAGAACTGCAGGGTGCTTGTCGATGATGTGGGAGCTAGCCGGGGAATATGCCCTGGGAGAACCCGTAGAGAAGGAACCCGTAGAGAACAGCCGCGCGGTTTCGAGGTGTATCTGCATCATCCTGAACCGTAGAGGAACCCTCTCATTATTTCTGTTTGCAGGGTGTAATTAAACCAGGACCAGATCTTCCTCCAAAGCTTCTAAACTGCCATTAAACTCCAACTGAGCTTTAATCACTCGGTTACTGATTAGGGACATAGAATTCAGGATAATAACTGTATTTATAGTGACTATATTTTAGCAGTAAAAATGAATGGCATGAATTAGGCTTGAGGATATGTGGCATTAAATAAAAGATAAGCAAGAGTCTCCAGCCATTGAAATGATGTGAGGGAGTTTTCCCCAAATCTACTTCTTTGGATGCCTACCTCCTCATCCGTCCATCCATCCATACCTTGGGTTTAATTTCCTATCCTGCGGTCAAACAGCAGATGGTCCTGACAAACTGGATAGTGCAGAAAGGACCAGATGGGGCTGGACCCCCTAAAAACGCTCCTGCAACAAAACGCTCTCCGGAAGACATGCTGCGCACCTCCTTACGCTCGCACACATGTACAGGACCGCAAGGTGGTCAGCCGTGTCGTCAGCAACGCTCTCCTTCACGGTGCAACCCCCCCCCCCTTGCCCGCCTCCAGCCTTGTGCTTTCTGTCTTACACGCTCGACAGGTCTGAGGTGAAAGTGGTGGTGTGTCTGTGTCCGCTGTACTTTCATCTTTTATAAAAACAGAATTTTGTTGCTGTACAGCCACGAACGGTTTTAACAAAAAGTGAGAGAAAACAAAAAATAAAGCTGTGATAATGCATTTTTTGTGAGGGTTGGTGATGTGTTAATGGCATGTAAATCACATGTAAAAGAGAAGTGTGAACATTCACATAATGACGAGACCTGTGTCAAGTAAGCAATGAGCTTGTGTTAGTTTCTTTTTTTTAAAGAAAATAATAAAATAACTTAACTAAATTATGTCATGCCTGTACATTATTTTTATTGTGAGTATATAGGCGTACATGCATGTTTGAGGTACTTGTTTGAAAAGGCTTGAATGAATTTGAGCCATACCTAAAAGAATGCCCAATGCTCACATGTTTTTAAAATGTTCTACCCATACCATATCCACTCAGACCCGATAGGAATGCAGAGTGCCATCCAGTGCAAAATTGGGACTTCTTGCATAACTCCGCCCTCTGTCGTTTGACCTTTTGCCTTTTATTTAGCGTGAGTGTGAGCTGTGACCGCTCGGAGCTGCTCAGGGTCGTGACCCTGGTATTCGCAGTCATGTGCTGAGACTCCTGCGGCTGTATTTCACATCATCAGCCATTCTCCTCCAGGCGATTGTGATGGCTTTATAACGTATGAACGGCATGTCGTTAGGTGTCATCTCTGTTCGGGTAGAGATGTCTGAGGAGAATCTAAGTCTCGGGGTTTAGAGCCTAACAGGGCTGACGCTTATCTTTTAACCGTGACCAGTGTGTCTAACTGTGACTGGGAAAATGTTTTTCAGTGTAGCGGGGCCGCAGATCCAGACTCCGGCTCTGTGACGGAAAGCGGGTTCATCGGTTTCATGCGCATTCTCTTATTTGCGCAGTTCTAATTTCAGCGAGTAAACGGCTTCTATGCCCTCCTCCTCTCCACAACTGAACAGCTTCAGTCTCTGGCTGAATTCACCCAGGAAATAAAAAAACATCCAGCATTCATACTTCGCTCTGTCCTGCGCTGAATCCACACCCTCTTCAGCTCTGCAGGTTGATTTCTGAAGCGTTCTGAATGATGGGAGTATTTCGTTTTTTTCTCTTTGTTGGAGAGAAAGGTGTGTGTAAGCTCCAAATGTGGGAATATTACAAAGGCACAAAGCTTAAAGTAAATGGTGGATTTTGACTGTAAATGTGTGCACGGTAGGGGTGTGTAGTACCTGTATCCGTTCAACCAACAAAACCGCATTTGGACAGACACCCAGAAGTGAACGTGGCATAAACACTGAAGATGTGTAAACAACAGAGAATGGAAGTTTTCTATCCTAAATGTACATTAAGCTACAAAATGGGCATTTTCTGCTGTTCACAAAATGTCCTGTGTATGCCACGTCCACCTCAGGGTTTCTCTCCAAATATAGACCATAGGTGGATACAATCCAGGTAAATATATCTTGCAGAGCACAATGTCTTCGCTGCAGTATGGGACTGAAACTGAAACTAGTGTCGATACTTGAAAGGTGAAAAGAGGAAGAACCCGTTTTTACTGTTTATTTCCACAGCAGCTGATCCGAGACGCAGACGACTGGTTTTATCCAATGTGAAGCAATTTGTGCTTTTGTTCCGTTTCACAATCCTTAACCACAAGTTATACCCAGAGCCATAGGCTATGCTGATTTTCTTTGTTACTTAATTGATGCATGAAGTGGGGTAAGTCATGAGATTCATTTTAATGATAATGCGCTAACCTTTTTTGAACGCAATTCATTGCATTTTTTTTGTGTGGCTTAATCGCATTAGTTAGCATTGACATATACGGCATATATACTAAACTTTTAACATAAAACCTTTTAAGGCAGTTAATCAAATGTTCTTATTTTGGTTGTGGCTCTGCCCATAAGTACCAACCTATGACTAGATTTCCCAACAACCATCATATCTTTAACCATTGTAATTCATATTGTAATTAGAATTAAGGGCATGAATTCAGGTTTAACTGTGACGACGCATGGCCCTGCGAAAGAGCCTTGCAGTATGGGAGATTATTCCAATCCCGTTAGGGGGTCCAACATGATGATGGTTTGAGCCCCTTAGAGTTATTGATCTGGGATATGGAAACAGGGCTTTAGGTACCGACCCCCGCCTTGTGCTTCATGCCGGCAGCAGGTGTGAGTCTGAAGATTTACTGGGACTTAGCCTTGGTGACATATGGAGGATCCAGGGGACAGCTCCCATTCACAAACACCAGGCCTGAGGCTCTCAGACCAGCGCATAGCTCCCTTTCACAAACACTAAACCCAATGCCCTCAGACCAGCGCATAGCTCCCATTCACAAACACTAAACCCAACGCCCTCAGACCAGCACACAGCTCCCATTCACAAACACCAGGCCACGCCCTCAGACCAGCGCACAGCTCCCATTCACAAACACCAGGCCCGACGCCCTCAGACCAGCGCACAGCTCCCATTCACAAACACCAGGCCTACGCCCTCAGACCAGCGCACAGCTCCCATTCACAAACACCAGGCCCGACGCCCTCAGACCAGCACACAGCTCCCATTCACAAACACCAGGCCCGACGCCCTCAGACCAGCGCACAGCTCCCATTCACAAACACTAAACCCAACGCCCTCAGACCAGCACACAGCTCCCATTCACAAACACCAGGCCCGACGCCCTCAGACCAGCACACAGCTCCCATTCACAAACACCAGGCCCGACGCCCTCAGACCAGCGCATAGCTCCCCTTCACAAACACTAAACCCAACGCCCTCAGACCAGCGCACAGCTCCCATTCACAAACACCAGGCCCGACGCCCTCAGACCAGCGCACAGCTCCCATTCACAAACACCAGGCCTACGCCCTCAGACCAGCGCACAGCTCCCATTCACAAACACCAGGCCTACGCCCTCAGACCAGCGCACAGCTCCCATTCACAAACACCAGGCCTACGCCCTCAGACCAGCGCACAGCTCCCATTCACACACACCAGGCCTACGCCCTCAGACCAGCGCACTGCTCCCATTCACACACACCAGGCCTACGCCCTCAGACCAGTGAACAGCTCCCATTCACACACACCAAGCCTACGCCCTCAGACCAGCGCACAGCTCCCATTCACACACACCAGGCCTATGCCCTCAGACCAGCGCACAGCTCCCATTCACACACACCAGGCCCAACACCCTGAGTTGGTCATAATTAATAATTAAATCAAATGTAAACGGTTTTAGTGCGTTTGGGAACACGGTGCCTAAAAGGTCTTTTTTACAGCTCCCGGGAGAAGGAGCCTGAGGGAAATGATTCAGCTCTAGGATGGGTGGCACAGTTGCGTAAGCTTCTGTTGAAAACATGGACGCCAGCTGGGGGCCGCCCTTGTTTTGGGTGGGAGATGATCCGTAGAGGAGCCATTTGATTTTGGCTCTCTTCCAGGACGAGAAATAGAGGTCTCATGTTGTTATAAAGTTGCCAGTGTGGGAAAATGCAGCACACCTGGGGCCTCATTTTAAAAAAGTACTTGGACGTCATCTTTAACTTTCACGTAAGCACATTTCTTTAACTGGACGTAAGCATTATTTATAAAATTGGCTGCGTTTGTTTGTACGTCTGTCTCTTCTTTTCTCCACAAAAAGAAATTCCCAACAACTTGTGTCTCGTGTTTGTGGCAATAGCGAAAGTATTGTTGTGATCCAAGGCAAATTCATATCCATAATAATAATGACTTTATTTGTATGGTACCTTTCCAGCAGTACAGCACAAGGTGCTTCACAAAATACACTGCTCAAAGAAATGAAGGGAACACTTAATCAACACAGTATAACACCAAGTCAATTAATCTTCTGGGATATCGATCTGTCCAGTTAGGCAGCGTAAACGATTGGGAATCAATTTCACCTGCTTTGGTGCAAATGAAAGTGACAACAGATGGACAGGAGAGGCAACCCCCAAAAAGTAAATGGTTTTGCAGGTGGTGGCCACAGACCATTTTTCTCTCCTTATCCTTCCTGACTGATTTTTCTCTATAGTTTTGCATTTTGCTAGTGCCCTTGTCACTACTGTTAGCATGAGGCGGTACCTGCAGCCCATTCAGGTTGCACAGGTAGTCCAGCTCCTCCAGGATGGCACATCCATACGTGCCGTCGCAAGAAGGTTTGCTGTCTCCCAGCACAGTCTCAAGAGCATGGAGGAGATACCGGGAGACGGGCCATTATACAAAGAGAGCTGGACAGGGCTGTAGAAGGGCAACAACCCAGCGGCAAGACCGGTATCTGCTCCTTTGTGCGAGGAGGAACAGGAGGAGCACTGCCAGAGCCCTACAAAATTACCTCCAGCGGGCTGCTCATGTGCATGTTTCTGACCAAACTCTCAGAAACAGACTCTATGAGGGTGGCATGAGGGCCCGACGTCCTGTAGTGGGACCTGTGCTCACAGCCCAGCACCGTGCAGCTCGATTGGAATTTGCCAGAGAACACCAGAATTGGCAGGGTCGCCATTGGCGCCCCGTTCTCTTCACAGATGAGAGCAGGTTCACACTGAGCACATGTGACAGACGTGAAAGAGTCTGGAGACGCCGTGACGAATGTTATGCTGCCTGCAACATCATCCAGCATGACCGGTTTGGTTTAATTGACTTAGTGTTATACTGTGATGATTAAGTGTTCCCTTCATTTTTTTGAGCAGTGTATTCAAAAAAGCGAGAAAGATTAAAACAGACAGTCAAAACAGACAAGTATAAAAAAAAAAAAATTAAAATGAAATAAAAGAAACAGGATATGAATAAAATTTAGAATATAATAATAATAATATAATAATTTAATATTAGTAATGTAATCTAATAATCCATGTTAATGTTCAACTGGAAGGTTATTTTTATGTCATTCTTCATTATGTGACATTATTGATTGCCTTATGTAGCTATGTAGGCTTTATGAATGTTGTTCTAAAAGGTTGAGTTAGCTCCTAAGGAGGGCTGGTGTCAGAACTCTACTCTTGGGAAAAGGTGATGCAGATTGATATTGGCTTTTATATTCTGGCACACGTGTGGAGTTCAGATTTTAAAAAAAAACATGTTTCTCCTCCAGCTGAACCGGTTCTTACACATGTTGCAGTGATATGGATCTGAGTTGCAGGGTTCACCTGAGGAAAAAGGTAGGTCATGGTGAATCATACCTGACACCCTTTCTCAGCCCATGGGACAGGTGACGCAGGCCCTACGGTATCCTGAGCACCCCTGAGGCTCTGCTGTTTTAGGACAGGATTGGCAAAGGCTCTCTTCAGTCCGTAAACAACCTGGCGACAGCATAGGCGTAAGGAGTGGATATATGTAGGAAGGTTTTTCAGAGCGCACGGATTTAGGCTACCCCTCCCCCTCTCTGCAGGGTGTCACGTGTCAGAGGATGAGTAAGAGGATGAGGGGGTGTGAGTTCAGCTGCGTTAGGGAGGGGGGGTTGGGGTGTGGAAGGGCGTCATAGTTATGGTGCCGACTCTCTGATTCACTCTGATGTGCACTAGAAGTTGCAGTGAGTCACCAATGGTGACATGACTGACGCTTCCGCCCCTCGCCCCCGGCAGAGTTTCCACCCCACTCATAGGCTGAAGGATAGTGACCCCCTTCCCCGAACCCTGTAGAACAGGTCTGTGCAGGTCTGTACAGGATGGATGGGAGGTATGATGTATGTAAATAAGTGCAGGGTGTACAGGGTTACAGAAAGGCTAGACTCCTACAGTAGGACACTGCTGTCCTGGCACATGCAACGGATACCCAATGCATGCCTACACATGCCACGGATACCCAATGCATGCCTGCACATGCCACCGATACCCAATGCATGTCTGCACATGCCACCGATACCCAATGCATGCCTGCACATGCCACCGATACCCAATGCATGTCTGCACATGCCACGGATACCCAATGCATGCCTGCACATGCCACGGATACCCAATGCATGCCTACACATGCCACGGATACCCAATGCATGCCTGCACATGCCACCGATACCCAATGCATGTCTGCACATGCCACGGATACCCAATGCATGCCTGCACATGCCACGGATACCCAATGCATGCCTGCACATGCCACCGATACCCAATGCATGCCTGCACATGCCACGGATACCCAATGCATGCCTGCACATGCCACGGATACCCAATGCATAATGCATGTCTGCACATGCCACCGATACCCAATGCATGTCTGCACATGCCACGGATACCCAATGCATGCCTGCACATGCCACGGATACCCAATGCATGCCTACACATGCCACCGATACCCAATGCATGCCTGCACATGCCACCGATACCCAATGCATGTCTGCACATGCCACGGATACCCAATGCATGTCTGCACATGCCACCGATACCCAATGCATGCCTGCACATGCCACGGATACCCAATGCATGCCTGCACATGCCACCGATACCCAATGCATGTCTGCACATGCCACGGATACCCAATGCATGCCTGCACATGCCACCGATACCCAATGCATGTCTGCACATGCCACGGATACCCAATGCATGTCTGCACATGCCACCGATACCCAATGCATGCCTGCACATGCATAGATCCCCAGAGTCCCAGAGTCTGAGTGAGCAAATGGTCAAAGGTGGAGCTATAGTTTGGTATATTGGTCTCAGAATCCTCATTCCAGAGCAGCCCCAAGATCTTTACTGGGTAGGGGCAGGGGTGGGGGTGGGGATGCAGTCTGCATGTTTGAGGAGAAGAGTGTGTCTGTATGTGTGTGTGTGTGTGTGTGCGTACGTGTGGTGCGTGCATGTGTATGTGCCGGATCAACAGATCAGCGTGTGTATAGTACCTGTATAGCAGGTCCTGGTGAAAGGATGCTGCTTCTTCTGCTGGTAAAAGGTTCTGCACTGCGCGTTTCCTTGGGATTTGCGGTGTTTCTAAAAAAAGACGGATGTGGAATATTTTATCACATTAGCACCTCATGAATAAATTAGTATATCTGTGTTTTTCATTCGTTCTCTTGACTCTTTTTAAATTTATTTCTGTTTCCAGGCTCTGCAGCATAGTGCACAGAGGAAACCTCACAGCAGCAAACCAAACAGGACCAGGTCTTATACAGGGCTAAACAGGGTTAAACAGGACCAGGTCTTATACAGGGCTAAACAGGGTTAAACAGGACCGGAGGGGTGTACTACGAAGCGAGATTAAGGGGATAGCGAGCTAAATTAAGCTTCAACCCTGGGTTTTCTGTATCACAAAGCCGACTTACTTTTAATCGGTGTATACTGCCACGGAAACTTACTCTGCACGGCTAACCTGCTCCAGGGCAGGTTATGTTCAGGATAACAGATTGAAACAGACAAAAGAACCAATCAACTTTTTTGCTTTGGAAAAAGGCGTCTCCTTTCCAGAGGGAATCTCTTCGCAGGGCAAGATTAGTGAGTTCCGCAAAAAAATTTCTGAGTTCTGGAAAATACTTGAGAGACTTTTTAAAATAAAAAAACATTGATTTGATTGCTTCAGCAATATATAACAAGCTGTATCAAGTTTAAAGTTCAGAGCTCTAGAATGTAGTAGTACATTTGTCACATTAGAAATAAACTGTATGATAATGTACTGAGAGTATAGATTTATTTGTTATGAGTGGTAAGGTGAATAAGGTATAACTAGTCTAATGAATTTAACCTACACGATGAACCATTTTTATTTTTATTTTTTACAAAAGCTCTTTCCTGGTTTTTATTAATAAAGCCCATGTTCACTTAGCAAGTTGATATCCACGTTCGTAGTCCCGGTTAAGGCAGATTGCAGTGGTTAGGCTTTCTGAAGCCAGCTAACGTAAAAAAACCCTGGCTATGTTAAGCTTCCTTCATTTTTTTGTTTTTTATAGTTCAGAATATATAGCTGACTGTGTACTATACTCTATGTTCATTACTAGGGATGGCTCGTACGTTGTGAGAAAGTTGTGCTTTGTCGGATCTGCTTTGTAGTCGCGTCAATGACCTTCAATATGCACTTATTGTACGTCGCTTTGGATAAAAGCAGTGTGTGGTGAGCAGGGTTGCAGGGATGGTGAAGGCTTTGCAGTTATTTCTGACCTGGGCCTGGAATAGCTGCTTTTAGTCACTGCAATATGTTACACTGTTTACAGGAGAGAAAAGTCTTTTTGGATGGCAGCCTTACACCAGAGATAGTCCATTTCCATCAGCGCTGAAGTCCCTTGAAGCAGGACTCTCGTGTGTGTGTGTGTGTGTGTGTGTGTGTGTGTGTGTGTGTGTGTGTGTGTGTGTGTGTGTGTGTGTGTGTGTGTGTGTGTGTGTGTGTGTGCATGCATGCGTGCGTGCTCAACACAGCTCAACATCTTTCTGGAAAATATGCATAGAGCTTTGTCAGTTCATTGCACTTAATTCATTTTATTAGTGTAGAGAACAAGTGACACGCTTTTAGCTTTGACATGCAGTATATGCACTAAGCTGACACACACAATCCTGGAAATAAACACAATCTCTGGGAGCACAGTAGCATGTGAGCTGTGATGTAGAGCTTCTATATACTGATGTCTTCTTGACTGCTAGAAAGATGCAGACTTTCTTTTTTTGTCAGGTTGGGGTCATTTGTCTTGACTGTCGTTTTGCGTTTATATCCGCTGAGGTAAGGTCTTAAAAGCTCAAGGAGGGTGTTGTCCTAAAGGCTGGACTACGACTGTTGCCAGGCACTACTGTTGCTAGGTAAACAAGTTTATTTCTGGATGGCATCGGGTTTCAAACTCAAACCCTGTCCTGGGACAGTGAAGGGGGGTCGGGGGTGGGGGGTGGGGGGGTTGTTAGGCATGGCTCCAGAGGAGAGCTGGCTATGTGGGTCACCGCGGCTGAGATGGGCTGGGTGGACTGTGTGGCACTGCATGCTGGGACCTGAAGGCCAGACTCTCTCAGCTGAGCCTCCAGCAGCTGCTGGCATTCTCGCGGGCCACAAGGTTTTTGTCCTGCCCCCACTGTCCAGCCCAGCCAAGTCAAAGTGAGGTGGTGTAAGACCTTGAAGGGCCCAGTATCTGTCTGGACTTGACAAGGGTGGGCAGGGCCACCCAGCCCCTCCACTCGGTCTACAAGCCCAAACACAACAAGCCTGATCTGGGATTCCTCACCAGCCGCGGGCACAGGCCCGCCTTATGGGAGGGGCCCATGGGGTTTTCCACTGCTGGGATGCTGTTGGCCCGGTCTGGAATGCGGAACGTTTTAGGAACCCGCTGTGTAGGATGGTGGGGCTTGGCCTCTTGATCTGTGGTTTTGATGGTCTGGGACCAGGTGGGGTCGCCCAACAGAAATATCCCATATTTTTCTCATATCTCTAAGGTGGGGGTGTGGGTATTGGGCTGGTACCTGTTGTGGGTACAAAAGAGACTCTTCAATTGTCCTTCTGATGATGGACTTCCATCTGTTCTAACCTGGTACAACCAGATTGTACTATATTAATAAAATGACAACAAAGGCATCCCCAGGGCCAGTACCTGAAAAACAACCCCATAACATCATAGGTCCACCACCATATTTCACTGAACGTATGACATTATTTTCAAAATAAGCATCTTTTTCACGCCAGATTGGACGGCTAAAACATCCATTACAGACGCTCTTATGGTCCAGCAGAACAGGCTTTCTCTGGCAGGCTGTGGGACAGGCCTTTATACTTTAGGTTTAGGAAAAAATATTTATTTCCCAAGTTACCCCTTATGGTTCCCCTTGGGAAATAAAAGTTTGCACTGGCCATTCAGTGTACTGCAGCCTTTAAGTTTTGAGAATTTGGTTCGCCTTGTGTTGAAGTTTTACCAGCTTTTGTTTAATCCTCCTGGGAATATGGTGTTGAGTTTTTCAATCCAATGTCTTTCTGTCCTACATCTGTCTTCCTGTGTCCAGTTAATATTTGAATGGAGGCACGATATTTCTACTGCTTCAAGTCTATGGTGTAGGAAATGAGCCACTAGGTGTGTGTCTGGTTTTTAATTAATTTTTATGTTATACTGTATATGTGTTATGCCAATCTGGCTTTAATTGTATGTCTTTTCTACATATTTTATGTCACAGTGATTGCACTGACATACAGTGCCCTCCACAATTATTGGCACCCCTGGTAAAGATCACCTTTTGTAACATCCCCACCCTTAAAATGGTGACACCAGTCACCACAAAAATAAAGGGCACATCTCTCACCAGACCCAATGAGCAGCAGCGATAAACATTAAATTACTGCAGAGGCACACGAAGCACCAGGCACAAGTCCCGCCTGGAGCTTCACACGTCCCGCCTGGAGCCACAGAAGTCCCGCCTGGAGCCGCACAAGTCCCGCATGGAGCCACACAAGTCCCGCATGGAGCCGCACAAGTCCCGCATGGAGCCGCACAAGTCCCGCATGGAGCCGCACAAAGTCCCATCTGGAGCCTCACAAAGACTACCAGAGGGCACACCAAAAACTACCAGAGGGCACACCAAACAGGCCACCACTTAAAGTAGGCCTACAAAATGAATGAACACAGACTACTGCGACAAAGAAACGTGATGTGCCAACTATCAGAATTGCTATCATCAGTAAAACAAAGTACATTGACAACACAAACGCATTGCATAGAAAGGCTTCAATTAAAAAATTGCGATGCAAAACACTATATACTATAGCCGAAGCAAAAAGTCTTCAGACTAAAATGTTCACTCCACACAGCAACCAAAGCTATAAAACAAACATCGCTCACAGTCGTGCATCAGAAGGAAATTCCTAGAAAAACCATAAAAGGTAGCTCAAACCAGTAACACTTCATTCTACCACAGTTAAAACACAAGTTGACCAAGCGTAGGAACAGTAACGGACTTCATTACAAGTAAAACTGCTGCTACAGCTTACTAGAGCACAAAATCACATTTTTATTTATTTATTTTTTTTACAATATATTTATTGAGTTTCAACATTTTTGAGACATCACATACATACAAAAACACAGTTCAGCTCAAACAAAGAATGATACAGAAATAGTACAACCAATAGTACGACCATCCACACCCCATTGCTGGAATGCCTGAATTACACGAAGGAGTCGCCTGACATTATATGAGTTTCGGCCCTTAATCAAACCAGTTTGGTCTCTCTTAATAACTAGAGGCAATAAATTCTCCAGACGAGAGGCCAAAATTTTGGAAAGCAGCTTTCGGTCCACATTCAAAAGGGATATGGGTCTATAGGACCCGCAGTAATCTGGGCATTTACTTTTTTAAGGATAAGAAATATGTTTGCTTCCCATAAAGTAGCTGGGAGGCTACTGTATGAAAATGAGTGGTTAAACATATTTAACATAGGCTCAAGTAGGAGATTTTTATTTTTTTTATAGAATTTGCGACAGAATCCATCCGGCCCCAGAGCCTTACCGCTCTGCAGTCCAGCAACTGCCTCCATAATCTCCTCCCTAGTAATAGGGCCATCAAGGAGAGATCTCTGTCTATCTGAAATAGTTGGTAAGTCAATTTCCGAAAATCGATTAACGTTGGTGCCTCATTTGTTAGTTTTGACGATTATAAATCAGCATCAAATTTTTAAACAATTTGTTCATTATTTTATTTTCATAAATTAGGTTGCCATCCACATCAGAAATAGAGGCAATTGATTAAGAGTCACTCCTTTTTTTTGTAAGGTATGCTAAATATTTACCTGGCTTGTCGCCACGTTTGAACATAAGTGAGTTTATGAGTAGACAAAGTTACCATTTTATGCTTCCCATTTAAGATTTTAAACTTGCTTTCAGTGCTGTCTTCTCCGGTTCATTTCTTCTAATCTGGACGAAACACAGGTGATCCAAATAAACGTGATGAAGGAAACTGGGCATTACCGCAAGTCAACTCCGGCATGTTTTCCCAACCCCATCAATGTAATAAAACAATTCTAATTAACAATAAACTGGGCTTCAGCAGCTTTTCTGGGCCTGAGGAAACTTTAAACGCTTAACTCGTGAGCACTTTCAGAAAACCAATTGACTAGTTGTCCTCAGCACCCCGATACGTAGGCTACCCCCACCCAGGATTACTACCCAAAAACAAAAAAGGAAAAATAATAAATTGACAAGCCCACAGGTCTTACCCGACGACTAGGCTACTCTTAACTACATGGGGTAAATTAATCAAAGCAACTCCAAGAATTGACATCCAGCTGAACAAACTCTCCTTCAAACATGAACCGAGAAGACAACACATGTGAAATATCAATGTGCTAATTAAATCATGCCGGAAACTTACTTACACCAAATTTACAAAAAATATGTCTAGGGGAAAAAAATTTAATCCAAATTCCAATCCCGAACGAGCCCCCAATATGTTATGGCCAGCTCATGGCGAGTAGCAACATAAAAAAACAAAAACCAGATATTTAGAAAAATAGATACATTTATTAACAAAAGCAATAGTTCAATTATCAAGACGACGGGCAGCATGAAACCCCGATGGTTGTCGCAGAGTGAGCTCCCGCTGGTCATCACGGAGCTCCTTATCAAGGGGTTTTCACAGGTTCTGCCAATTCTGAAAATCAAAAACAACACAAGGAACCGCAAAACCAACTACCTGCCACTAGGGCACCAGGTAGAGGCCTGGGGACGTAACACCCTCTAATGAGTCCACAGGGCAGCAGGTCTGAATCAGGACTTTCCTGGGAATGGTATGCTTTTAAATGAAAGGCTGGAGACCAAGAGGAGGCCCTTTCCACACAGTGGAAACTCTGAGGTGCATCTGGGGATGGGGGTGGGCTGTTTGAGTTTGAGTCTAATCACCCTGGAGAGCAGGGTGATTCGGTTAATCCTGTTAGGCGGTGAAATCTACACTGAAAAGGTGAAGAGAGCATCTGTGCCGATATTAGTGCGTGATGCTGCACCCGCGTTATTTGTGCCCTGTTTTTATTGCTTTCATCTGTGGAAAGACATAATGGGGATGATTGTTCTGCGGACACCGTGTCGTAGAGGGGAAGGCGGAGGGCTAGCTGAGAGCAGATTCAGGCCAGTACATACAGGTAGCTCACAGGAGCAGCTGAAGCAAGATTGAAATCATTGGGTGCATTAATCGCAGCCCAAGACATGAGCGGTTTGATTAGAGGTTAACATGTATGCACAGCTTACAGACAGGAGCTGGACCAGGCTGCACTCACCACCACTACATTACAGGCATTTAGCAGACGCTCTTATCCAGAGCGACTTACACAACTTCTTATTACATCTTATCACATTTATCCATTCATATAGCTGGATATATACTGAAGAAATTCAGGTTAAGTACCTTGCTCAAGGGTACAAGGGCAGTTTCCTAGCTGGGAATCGAACCTGCAACCTTTCGGTTACAAGTCTGGTTTCTTAACCGTTATATTACACTGCCAACACCACTCACCTGGCTGCTGCACTCACCACCGCTCACCTGGCTGCTGCACTCACCACCGCTCACCTGGCTGCTGCACTCACCACCGCTCACCTGGCTGCTGCACTCACCACCGCTCACCTGGCTGCTGCACTCACCACCGCTCACCTGGCTGCTGCACTCACCACCGCTCACCTGGCTGCTGCGCTCACCTGGCTGCTGCACTCACCACCGCTCACCTGGCTGCTGCGCTCACCTGGCTGCTGCACTCACCACCGCTCACCTGGCTGCTGCGCTCACCACCGCTCACCTGGCTGCTGCACTCACCACCGCTCACCTGGCTGCTGCGCTCACCTGGCTGCTGCACTCACCACCGCTCACCTGGCTGCTGCACTCACCGCCGCTCACCTGGCTGCTGCACTCACCACCGCTCACCTGGCTGCTGCACTCACCACCGCTCACCTGGCTGCTTTAATCAAAGCAGATTTATACTGAGCTTTTGAAAGCTGGACAATCCACGATTAGCCTGTAATATGATGCTTTTCTACAGACTGTCTACGTCTCTTTCCTTTCAGCACATGATATAGCTGGGGCCAGGGGGCCAGTGCAGCCAGGGGAAACCCAGCTCTCCAGTTATCTGGGGCAGTAGGCTGCAATGTGGCGGGTCCGGGGGTGGAGGAGGGGGGGAACCTGAAACATGACTGGGTCAGCCCCGCTGGGGATTAGCAAAATGACGCAGTGCCTCAGATTTAAAAAACAGCAGGCAGGACGAAAATGGCTGCAGCAGCCAACCTCAGACTCCTGACCTCCCAGGGAAAAGGCTTACCAGGGCCAGTTGAGGGTTACTTATGTTTGGCGGGTAATCTTCCACACAAAGTGGTTCTTTTACCTCACATAATCAGAATACAAGATCAGCGGGATTAGGGGATTTGGTGTCTGTGCTCGGACAAAGGCTGGACGGTGGAGGCTGGTGAGGTAGAGGAAGCGGCTCACGTTTTGTCCACCTGTCTAGGTAGAAAGGGGTGGCCACTTTCGGCAGCTTGTGTGTGGGCCACTGGCGAATTGTCATGGTAACGTCAGAACATTGATGAGCTATGGAAGCAACCAGCCAATCAGCACACAAGCTGCCCGACAATGGCTGTCCTTCATGAGACGATAGACCTACCAGTGTATCCAGGGAATCTGTACAGCTGTCATTATATATTTTGGCCCCTCGTTTGTGGCTGTAATCTTTTTTACAGGTCATTTCACTTTTAGGTTGTTATCCCTCTAATGGGAATGAGCTGAATGAGCTAGAAAAAAGGAGGAACTATTGTTTATTTTTGTAACGTGAGTCCATTTTCTCTCGGTTTTTATTGTCACTGTTGTATTTCAAGCCTTTGCTTATTCCTTGGTGCTTGTTGATAAAATGTTTATTCATTACTAACGTGGTTTGTTTTGCAGATTAAGCATTCTAACACATCTCCACTTCATTCGCTTTATGAAAACACAGTAAGGTTGGATGTTTGAAGCATTCATAACAGAAAATCACTGACAAATACCGCTACAGGATCTCTGTGAGATTATGATGTTATAGACTAGACCTATTTGGCCTTGTTGCATTCATTTACATTTTATTCATTTTGTACAGAGTATCAGATTATGGGGTCCCCTGGATTTATTGGTATTGATGCAAACTGTGAGATTATGGGGTCCCCTGTGTTTACGGGTACTTGTATAGACTGAGATTATGGCCTTGCCTGGATTTGTGGGTACTTGTTGTGTAAACTGAGATTTTTGGGTCCCCTGTGTTTATTAGTACTTGTACAGTAGATCAGATTGCAGGTCTACATGGGATGTTTTCCTATGGATGGACAGGGTGATACTCTTGTTCGGGCACTGTTTTGCACCGTTTATAAATAAACCATTGAAAATGTCTTTCTGTGTGACAACTGGGGCCTTTTGGTCATTCTGACAGGGACTCCCCAGTGTGAAATTAGGGCAGTTATTCTGGCCCACTGGGTGACCACAAGAGCTGGCAGATCCAAAAAAATACCCCAAAGCAGGGTTGATAAATGTCCCAGAAGACAGTCCTTGGGAAAGGGAGAATGTGTGTAGACCAGACAGACCCTCCGTGACCCAAACCGGACAGTGTCCTACTGACCTGGAATTGTGCTCACTCATGTAATGTCAGCATTTCTATTGTGTTTGCATTGCAACTTTTTAGAGCAGACATGGAATACATAAACAGAAAACAGTGAAATTTGGACAGTGCCTTATAATCATAACATGTAGTCATGCCTTGAAACCAGTTTGTAAAGTTATTTTTAACCCCTCACACAAATGTCCAGGTAGAACTATGATTGTTAAACCGGACATATCCCCCTATACATGCCATGTCTGTACAAAAATACCTTCACTGTCTCTATGTAATTCACTTCAGCACAGACTCAAGTAATTCACTTCAGCACAGACTCAAGTAATTCACTTCAGCACAGACTCAAGTAATTCACTTCAGCACAGACTCAAGTAATTCACCTCAGCACAGACTCAAGTAATTCACCTCAGCACAGACTCAAGTAATTCACTCAGCACAGACTCAAGTAATTCACTTCATCACAGACTCAAGTAATTCACCTCAGCACAGACTCAAGTAATTCACCTCAGCACAGACTCAAGTAATTCACTTCAGCACAGACTCAAGTAATTCACTTCAGCACAGACTCAAGTAATTCACTTCAGCACAGACTCAAGTAATTCACCTCAGCACAGACTCAAGTAATTCACTTCAGCACAGACTCAAGTAATTCACCTCAGCACAGACTCAAGTAATTCACCTCAGCACAGACTCAAATAATTCACCTCAGCACAGACTCAAGTAATTCACTTCAGCACAGACTCAAGTAATTCACTTCAGCACAGACTCAAGTAATTCACCTCAGCACAGACTCAAGTAATTCACCTCAGCACAGACTCAAGTAATTCACCTCAGCACAGACTCAAGTAATTCACTTCAGCACAGACTCAAGTAATTCACCTCAGCACAGACTCAAGTAATTCACTTCAGCACAGACTCAAGTAATTCACCTCAGCACAGAAAAAAACTGATATTTTCATGAAATGTGGATCAGTGCTCAGACTTTGACTGCAATGCTCTAATGTGCACATGATGTAATTTTCTGATAAGTTATCAGTTGCATACATTACAGTTATCAGTTATCATTTATCATGTAACCTAATCAGGTGGTTATACGTATATATGCTTGGAATGTACAACCAAATGTCAGTGCTGAAATGCACTTTGTCCTCTTTCCTCTCTCTGTGTTTTCCAGGGTGCCAAATCAGCAAATGAGCCTTTAGAGATAATGGAAGCTTTATGCCAGTGTAAGTGGGTAAGTGGGTCAGTACATTATTCCACCTGCCCACATCACTCCGACTGCAGGATTCCAGGCAATCATGGCTTTTTGGCAGACAAGACCTGGAAAATAAACCCCTCTGAGAGCCGGGTTGCCAAGCGATGAATTGCAGATTCAGGATAAGGCAGGTGTGGGACGGGGAAGTAAAAAATGGAACCTGTGACCTGGCAACCCATGGCCAGGTTACAGCAGATGGATATATGGCTCATTTGGGATTTCATTCACTACAGTCCTGTGTACAGGATGTGGACACAAAGTTGTATAGTGGCATGCGCAAAAAACACATGTCTTGACTGCTACTGGTCACGTGACTCACAAGACAGGACCCTGGTGTTTGGTATATAGGCTAAAAGAACTGTGTTACTATACTTGGTGAAGAGTGTGTGTTACTGTACTTGGTGAAGAGTGTGTGTTGCTATACTTGGTGAAGAGTGTGTGTTACTGTACTTGGTGAAGAGTGTGTGTTGCTATACTTGGTGAAGAGTGTGTGTTCCTGTACTCGGTGAAGAGTGTGTGTTGCTGTACTTGGTGAAGAGTGTGTGTTGCTGTACTTGGTGAAGAGTGTGTGTTGCTGTACTTGGTGAAGAGTGTGTGTTGCTGTACTTGGTGAAGAGTGTGTGTTGCTGTACTTGGTGAAGAGTGTGTGTTGCTGTACTTGGTGAAGAGTGTGTGTTGCTGTACTTGGTGAATAGTGTGTGTTGCTGTACTTGGTGAAAAGCGTGTGTTGCTGTACTTGGTGAAGAGTGTGTGTTGCTGTACTTGGTGAAGAGTGTGTGTTGCTGTACTTGGTGAAGAGTGTGTGTTGCTGTACTTGGTGAAGAGTGTGTGTTGCTGTACTTGGTGAAGAGTGTGTGTTGCTGTACTTGGTGAAGAGTGTGTGTTGCTGTACTTGGTGAAGAGTGTGTGTTGCTGTACTTGGTGAAGAGTGTGTGTTGCTGTACTTGGTGAAGAGTGTGTGTTGCTGTATTTGGTGAAGAGTGTGTGTTGCTGTACTTGGTGAAGAGTGTGTGTTGCTGTATTTGGTGAAGAGTGTGTGTTGCTGTATTTGGTGAAGAGCATGTGGTATTGTCTCCTAATTGAGGGGTGAATAATGAAGTGATGAGATTGCATTTGGTGAACAATTTTAGATGTGTTGTCTCCTAATTGAGGGGTGAATAATGAAGTGATGAGATTAAACATTTGAACACAATTTTACCGCAAAAAAAAGAAGAAATCGGCTTAAATAAATAAATAAATATGGAAATAATGAATGTGATTAAATAGTATGGTAATAATGTTAGTTTAATAAAAACCCAAACTTTCAAAACAGCATCTCTACATACAGACAAACAAACAGCTGCCATCACAGAGTTTGACGCAGTGCTCCAACATTGATATTTAAGTGTCAGATGCTCACACTGTGCAAAACACTTGTGCAGTGGGGACCAACCGTGCTAGAATACTGCCCCTGTTCCTCCCACAGTCTGGTATTCCTGCCAGCCCACCACGTGAAAATATCATATCTGTGTGCGCATTTCATGGATGTGCAACTGTGTCCAGCTGCTACATCTAGTGACAAATGAGTAATGTGAGAGTCCGAGTTTGGGTCTTTGGAATGCAGAATACTTAGCAATATGGCTATTAATACTACACATGCAAAGACATGTTTCCCAGGCAAGCAATCCTGCACTGTCCCGTTCCAAAACAAAAATAATCTGACTGTGGGCATAGAATTTCACCACAAAGTGAAGCTTTCCCTGCTCTAGTTGCCCCGCCCCCTGCTGCTGTGCTGTCTGGCTGGGAGGGTGCCAAATGAGGATGTCACAATGAGCCTGATTGGATGCAGTGGATCTGGACCTGTACAGGATGCATTGTTGCTACATGAGGATGAGTACAAGTACATATACTCCCAAATTTATAAGACGTAAAGGATGTTTACCTGTTGGGTTGCCAGAAAATATCTTGTTTTGCAGGATGGCCCTGATGGGTTCTGGGACAGGAGAGCTCATTTCCCCTTTCTCTTTCTCAGAGTTGTGGCTGTGGTTTTTCACATGGTCACGTTGTTCTGTGTCTCCCGGCTGTTTGTGTGGATGCGTGGAAACAGGCTAATTCTCTCCAGTCAATGGAAACCTCCGACTTTATGTTGATTTCATACTGATGTCCATCTTACAATTAGATTTTTGGGCATCTAAGTTTGTTTGCAAGGTGCACTCACTATTTAAAAAAAAAATTGAACACTATCTTTCATAAACAACAAAAAATCTCATATGTAGATTCAGTTTAAAGGCAAAATTTATTAATCCACACAGGATTATATTATTATAAATCTTATTAAAAAGATTTGCTCCAGGTTTTGAGTCAGCATGGCTCATACTCTGCCTGGAAACTGGAGGCTTCTGAAAGAATGCAACCAACTGCATACAAACCTACTGTACTTTATCTCTCTAGGATGAGGAAATCACAATGGCAACAATAAACTTTCATATAATATTTCCATTTTAGCAGTCTGGGTAGATGTTTAAGCTGTTCCTATCATGTAGTACATACAGTAACACGTACCGCTCAGGCCCTTGAAATGAGCTTTTATAACTGGTTTATGGTGCTAAGTTTTATGTCCTAAAACGAAATGGGTCAAACCTGCCTGAAGAGCACTAGATTCACATTCAGTTGAACTCATACAACCTTTTCTGTTTGCTCTTATTTGGGCTGTTATTACAGAGCCACTCCATTCTGTCCAGCAGCAAATTTTCATCTCCAGACATACTGAAAGATGAGAATCCATCTCCTGACCTTGTGCAACTTGGTACAAGAGGGCCAGAGGCCAGAGCTCCTGGTCACATATTTGGACAAAGCAGCTGATAAATAAGACTATCTCAGGTCTCACCCACCTTTTTGAGGAGCTGGTGTTTATGACCATAAAAACCATAAAAAACCTGCAGGATTTGTAAGAGACTTGTAAGAGATTTGTAAGCTGACTTTAGAAAAATAGAAACCGGTTGGAAAAATTCCAGAAGACCAATGAGAGTCGAGCCTCAGGTCACATGACCCACAGCACCACAGTAAACAAGGCGAGGTGGGTGGGGGGGTGAGGGGCAGTGGGTTCACTTGGACTTGTGACTGGCCCACAGATGTGCCAGGTCCACTTGTGTGTGAAATCCAAGCCCGACCTGTTATAGATTCCTCCAGCGGCTCAGGGCATTTTTAGAATATGGGAAGCGAGTGAGATGGACAGTGGAGGCTTGGGGCAGCGTCTTAGAGGGGCCCCCTCACATGCAGAGCACTTCCTGTGTGCGTGCAGAGCGGACCCTGAAATGGGAGACTTCCTTCCACCATTCCTGCCTGCACATCCCACAGTTGTAGAAATATGCTATCAAGCTCATAGAGAAAACATATTTGGGGCCATGCTAAGTGAGCTAGCAGAGGGGACATTGGAACTGTAAATTCTGAGCTGAGGCTTAATACACATGCACATATATGGTGATGAAAGCTGAGGTATGAAAGGTGGGTCCCCTTGCCAACCCCCCCCCCCCCCCCCTCCCCCTTTTCTCTTTTTTAATACCCTCAAGCTTTTGCTCTGTGTGTGTCCACACTCGGCCCAAAACATGAAAACTGAAATTCTGTACACTCATCAGAGCATGCTGCAAGGACTGCCATTACAGCTGCAGGCTTTGTGTACAAAGCTGTGTGTTTATGTGGTGTGTGTCTGCCTTTTTTTGTATTTGTGGGGGTTTCAGCCAGTTGGAGACATTCTCTGCGTTTGAAGAACTCTTATCACAGCCTGACCTGGCCCACGGGGGATGCATGATAAATAGAAAGTACTTCAAGCGTGATAATGTTCTACACATTCAATGTGGGTCCCAGGTGTCCAGCAGTGCTCTGCTGTTAGTTGTGTTCATTCGCATTTTCTTCAGTTAGCTAGCCTTTGTGTTCCTCTGCTAGGACCACAGCCTGGATCATTCAATTTTACAATGAAAAGAAACTGTAAAAAAATTTATTCATGCAACAGTTGTTTAATGTTTAATTCTTATAAGTTATAGGATTCATTCAGAAGCTTGTACCATTTTGACCAAATTTAAGACAGTGATGAAAACAGTGAGAAAAAGGCTGAGAAAAGGCTTTTTAAATTAAATGAAATAGGAAGAAAGTTGCTTGATTTTTCACCACATGGACGTTTTCTTAAAGTGTTGAAATTGGTGTTTTTGTTGCGGTCTATTCCAACCTTAGCTCAGTGTCCTGAGGGAAACTGCAAATACTTTCACACAAAAAACAAAACAATCACCACCAGTTAATCCAGCTTGCTGAATTACTTTTGGACAGATACAAGCTACCAGGAAGAAACATTCTTGCATGTTTCCCAGCCAATTAACAACATGAGTCTTAGTTTACGTAAATGTGTTTTCGTTTGAGAACAATTTGTTTAGAAAAGAATCAGGACTTCATTTCTGTGTTCTACCACACAGTTATGAGGACTAGGATGCTCATATTTCTGCTTCACAGACAGGCAGTAAAATAAAGCAAATGCACCCTCTAGTGCCAGTTGGTGGAACAATTTAATTGTTTATTTTGGTAATCGCCAAATGTTAAGATGTTTAAAATGCCCTGAAATTGAATACTTTGTTGTTATTTTTTAACAGGCTATTAATTGATTCCGCAGGATATTTTACCGAAGCAATTTCAGTTCAGTATCTTGATGAAAAGGGCAATAGCAGCGGCTCTTCTGAGATGTGTCTGACAGTGTCACACTGTGGTAATTAAAGATCTCATAGCACTTTTCAAAATAGTAGGCGTGTTAAACCTGGTGTCCTGATCAAATTCCCGCAAAACAGGCTCCCTATATCTGACTATCCAATCACCTTCTACATCTGATTGGCTACACAAGCACCCCTTACATCTGATTGGCTACACAATTCCTTGCATTTCCAGTCATCACTGTAAAAGAGAACTGGCTTCCCAGTTGACATTAGTGGTTAAATAAATGTGAATACAAACATGAAAAACAACAAGATTATAAAATTTCAGTTTTTTACCGTTTTTTCATCAGAAATGACAAAGTCCAAACACAAAATAAATATATCTAAATGATACAATTTACAATTGAGCAAAAGCAACTTACAAAAGTACATTTTATGTGGTAAGCAAACGTGACAAGAGCTAAAGATAAGAAAGTTACAGTCATATAAATGCCACCAATAAGGTGCTGGCTCAAGACCTGTGAGATAAAGAGAGAGAAGGGATTTTATTTATTATTGTTAAATAGAAACATAGTTCTTGGGTTAGTGTTATGATCATTGAAGTGTAGTCCAAAAAGACAAGTTTTTAGATGTGTTTGGGAAACAGCCAGTGAATCCGCCTTCCTGATTGATTGAGGAACGTCATTCCACCATCAGAGGGTGAGGGCAGAGAAGAGTCGGGGCCGCAACGCCGCGAGGATTAGTTGCCAGGTGCTTGAAGAGATGGGACAGTCAGCTGGTGAGAGGATGCTGAACAGAGAGGTGGTAGGAGTGTTTGGTGTTTTCTGTGCCATTCACAGCTTGGCATGCCAATGTGAGAGATTTGAACTGCAGGCAGTTAACACCAGTGATGGGTGTTTGAAAGTTATTCACCTTCAGGAAAGTTTAAGATCAGTTGGGCAATAGCATTCTATACTAGTCACAGTGGCCTGATAGGACAGGCTGGTAGGCTGGCCAGCAAGGTATTATCTCCATTAGATGAGAGATTTCAAGGGCATGTACAAGTAGCTGTGTTGCTTTTTGGGTGAAGAAGGGGTGGAATCTTCTGATGTTGTCATGGGAAAATGTATGCATAGAACTATACGTAAGGTTAAAGCTGTTCCACATCCATTTTAATTGTACATTGAAACAAATTAATTGTAACACAGGGTCCACTATGGATTCACAGGATATCGATCTTTTTGGTAATGTATTTCAATACTGACCTCGATAATAACTACATTGTGTGGTTTGCCATCTACTGGACACTTTATGTACTGTACATAATTAAATTAATGCATAGAGATATTGATTCATTTCAACAGCATGTGGGAAAGTCAAAAGTAAATTAAAAAGTAAATTACGTTTTTTTATTATTATTATTATTGTTATTAATAATAATAAACATGGGAGACAATCAAATCCATTACCTCATCGCATAAAAACTTACAGTACTTAGCTAACAGAACCTCATCCATCACAGATAAACTTCCATGGGCAAACATCACCATAGTACTCATCTTACTTTTTAAGCCATATGTTCTGAAGATGTCTGATATATTTTAACTCTAGGCTAATGTTTTTTTTTTTTTCTTAAATGTTCCAACTATTAACATTATTATTGACAGGTTAGAGAAGTATTAGAGAACAACAAGAACATTTTGCAGTAAGGCATAAGTTGAAATAAAAATAAAAAATCAGTTTTCTATTCTTATGGGAGCACAATGCACTCCAAAAGTGTTAAGACAGTGACACATTTTTTATTGTTTTGGCTCTGTACTCCAGCACATTGAATTTTAAATGGAACAGTGACTATTACGTTAAAGTGCATGGGAAGTGGGGGGTGAGACTAGATTAAGCTGTAGTATGGAACACATGGTTGGCTAAATGGCTGCAAGTCATCAAGGGTCTGAGGTATCAAACGAGCCTTAAACCGAGACTGCATTCGAATCCGAAATTTATCCTTTCTTCCTGTCGTTCTCTTCCCTTGCTTCAAGGGGAGAATCTCCAAAATGCCAGGATGAAATATGGCAGCCACACCAAGTGTAATTCGGAATCAATTTTAGAAAGGGGAGGGAGTAATTATATTTCTTTGCTCCCTTGTTTATTCTCCCTTCCACTAAGGGTATAAAATGCAAGCTTCCAGCAAGAAGGGAATCCCACAATGCAATGCTCCACATGGGAAAAGTGGGCGGTCACCACAGAACTATGTGGCGGTCACATTTCAACTCTATGGTGTTGCACTTCCGAAATGTTACGAGGGCGGTTCGGTTCCGTTTTTGTTTGTTTCTCATCAATCCTCCTTTGCAGAGCACATTTTAAGTTTGCTTGCTGCACGTAGCAGGGGAAGGGAGCGAGTTAAATTGGATTCAAATGCTCCCCATCACTCTGCTGCTAGATATGCAGTAGATATGGATGGATCAATTTAAGGGTTGTTTCTCCTGACTCATTTTCCTATTGAACTCTATGGAAAAATAAGTCAGGCAAAACAACCCTTCAAGTGATCCATCGATATCTACTGCATATCTGGCGGCAAAGTAATAGTTTGAAGCTTGTTTTATACCTCAGACCTTTGATGACTTACAGCAGGGCTGCCCAACCCTATTCCTGAAGATCTACTGTCCTGTAGGTTTTCACGCCAACCCTAACTAAGCACACCTCATTTAACAAGTAGAGATCTAGTTGAGTTGCTAATTAGTATAATCAGGTATGCCAAATGTGGGTTGAAATGAAAACCAAAGGAAGGTAGATCTCCAGGAACAGGGTTGGGCAGCCCTGACTTACAGCCATTTAGCCAACCATGGGCCTGATTTACTAAAACCTTTAGCGTGTGCAAAACCTTTTAGCACATGCAAAACTAATAACACAACGAATGATTGGTGCAAAACAGATTAAAGGTCTTAGTAAATCAAGCCCCATGTGTTCCAATATACTAATACTATTCCAGTGTAATTTACAAATTAATCTAGTCCCACCCCACAATTCCCATAGAGATAAATTCAAATTCTAGTATCACTTGTAAGAGTACCTTAAAATAAGATATCAATAGTATTGTGGCGAGCGTGCAAGCAAGAATGGAAGGTCCACACAAGTTCTCAGCTGCTTCGTAACCTGTGCCCCATACACCGCACGACTCCAGGTCACGTGTTTATTTCGTAAAACAAAGCACGAAGGAACTCAAATTCAATACCCGCTAAGGGCGGGGGTACACGTTTATCACACACACATTCATTCACGGTGTTCGCATTCATTCATCACAAACTACAGTACAGTACAGTAACTACAGTGGATTAACACAGAATTATAACGATGGACAACAACCATGACTATAACAACTATAACGATAAACAACATTGGGTAAAACTGTACATTTAACCATGAATTATTAAGGGAAATCGCTAACACCCGCGATTTCCCTTGGCGCATTGCGCCCACAAGTATGCATTGCCGCGACCCAGCTTCCGGGTCGCTACATAGCCCCCTTCTAAGGGGTCAGTTGTCCCCAACGACCCCATCACCCAACACAAAGTCCCGGTAACGTGCCGGTGGTCGCCGTTGACGGCCCGGCCGCCTGGAGGGCGCATGAATTGTCAATGCTGGGGAACCACCCGGCTCCGTACGGGCAGTGTCCGGACTGGCCCCCCCCTCCTCAACAAGCGGTGCGAGCACAACAGGCGGGGTGAGAGAAACAGGCGGTGCGAGCACAACAGGCGGGGTGAGAGAAACAGCCGGTGTGAGAGGTCGGTAGGGTGCCAGCCTGTCCCGGTGGAGCACCACCAGGCGACCCCGACCGGGCATACGCACCCGGTACACCACCTCCGACAGTTTCTCCAGGACTTCCCCCGGCCCCTGCCAGTGACTCCGCAGTTTGGGGGAGACTCCCTTCTTGCGGACGGGACAGTAGATCCAAACCTGATCCTTAGGCGAAAAGGCCTGTCCACGACACCGGGTATCGTACGCCCGTTTCTGCCGCACCCCAGAATTGGCCTGCGCCTGGCGGGTGTAGTCGTGGACCACCCGGAGACGGTCCCGTAGTCGGCGGAAGTACTCCATCTCTTTTCCCCCAGCGATCTCCGGCTCGGGCGGGGCCCCGAACACGAAGTCCACTGGTGTCCGGAGCTCCCGCCCGAACATGAGAGCAGCAGGGGTGCACTGGCTGGACTCCTGCACGGCAGTGCGGTAGGACCACAGGACCAGGGGCAGGTGGCGGTCCCAGTCTCGTTGGTGCTGGCTGGTGAGGATGGCTAGTTGGGTGGTCAGGGTGCGGTTGAACCGCTCCACCAGCCCGTCGCTCTGTGGATGGAGCGGTGTCGTCCTGGTTTTACTCACCCCCAGCCGCCGGCAGACCTCGCCGAACACCTGCGCCTCAAAGTTCCGCCCCTGGTCGCTGTGTAGTTCGGTGGGGACCCCGAAGCGGGCAAACATTTCCTCTACCAGCCTCTCCGCAGTGGTGGCTGCACTCTGGTCTGGCACCGCGTACGCCTCAGGCCATTTGGTGAAATAGTCCATGGCCACGAGGACGTAGCGGTTGCCGGAGTCAGTCACGGGAAAGGGCCCGAGGATGTCCACCCCCACTCGTTCCATTGGGGCCCCCACCAGATACTGCTGCAGTGGGGCGTGGGAGCGTTGGGTCGGCCCCTTCCGGGCGGTGCAGGAGTCGCAGCAGTGAACATGCAGTTCGACGTCCCGCCGACAACCAGGCCAGTAAAACCGCTCCCGGAGACGGTGCAGGGTTTTGGAATTCCCGTAGTGCCCCGTCCCCACCGACCCATGGACGAGTTGGAGCACCTGGGAACGGAGCACCCAGGGCACCAGCAGTTGGAGGAGGTTGCTTCTTCCTCCAGGGGCCTGCCACCTCCGGTACGCCACCCCGTGGTGCAGTTCGAAATTCCCCCACTGGGAATGGAATGCCTTCACTTCCGGCCCCAGGGCGGACACTTCCGCCCACTCCGGACGTCGCCCCGCCTCCAGCCAGCCTCTCACCTTGCCCACGGTGTTGTCAGCCTCCTGCTGTTGTTGCAGCTGCGACGGGTTTAGCTGGAGCCACCCGTCTTCCGGACTGGTCGCTTGCACGGCTGCCACTGTGAACGCCGGCTGGTCGTGTTCCTCCTGTCGCCGGCAGTAGCGACATTCCATTGCCGCACAGGGACGCCGCGAGAGAGCGTCGGCATTGCCATGTTGTCGCCCCGCTCGGTGCTGGATGTCGAAGTCGTACCCTTGGAGGGCCTCCAGCCAGCGGGCCACCTGGCCTTCGGGGTTTTTGAAATTTAACAGCCAGGTGAGCGAGGCATGGTCCGTGCGGACGAGGAACCGGCTCCCGTGCAGGTAAGGCCGGAAGTGGCGAAGGGCCAGGACTACTGCCAATAGCTCGCGCCGAGTCACACAGTAGTTCCGCTCGGCCCGACTCAAGGCGCGGCTGAAGTACGCCACAGCACGTTCTCCCCCCTCTCCTGGCTGAGAGAGGACTGCCCCGACCCCCACATTGCTGGCATCGGTGTCCACAATGAAGGTTCTTTGGACGTCGGGGTAGGCCAGCACCGGAGCTTCTACAAGGGCTGTCCTGAGCTTGGCGAAGGCTGTGGCACAGGCGTCGTCCCAATTGAATGGCCGCCCTTTGTCGGTGAGGCGATGGAGCGGGCTGGCGGTAGTGGCAAAACCCTGGACAAAGCGACGGTAGTAGGAGGCCAGGCCCAGGAAACTCCGCAGCTCGTTGATAGTAGCAGGGGTTGGCCAGTCTCTGACGGCAGCCACCTTAGCAGGGTCGGTAGCAACGCCCTGGGCACTGACCACGTGACCCAGGAAGGCCGTCTCTCTCCGCAGCAGGTGGCACTTCTTGGGGTTTAGTCGCAGCTCGGCCCGACGGATAGTCGCGAAGACTTCCTGCAGGTTGGCCAGGGCTAGGTCGAAGGCGTTGCCATGCACCAGCAGGTCGTCCAGGTAAACTATACAGCGACTCCGGGGAATGGCCGCCAGTACCCGCTCCATCAGGCGCTCGAAGGTGGCCGGCGCGTTGCAGAGCCCGAAGGGCATGACCCGGAACTGCCACAGCCCCTGCCCAATCGTGAAGGCAGTCTTTGGCTTTGCTTCGGGGGCCAGCTTCACCTGCCAGTAGCCGCTGCGTAGGTCGAGAGAGCTGAACCAGCTGGACCCCGCGATGTGGTCGAGAGCGTCGTCGATGCGGGGAAGCGGGTAGGAGTCTTTCTTTGTGACAGCGTTGAGGCGGCGGTAGTCAACGCAGAACCTCCAGTCGCCGTCCTTTTTCCCCACCAAGACGGCTGGGGCCGCCCAGGGGCTGTCAGAGGGCTCGATCACTCCTGCAGCTGCCATCTCTTTGATCTTGTCCTCTGCTGCCTGTCGAGCTGGCAGTTTAGATACAGTCCTTGGGTGTAGCCTAGGCGGCCTACGGGCGTGCATCGGCCGTAGAGAGGGGCTGAAGGCTGGAGTGGCGGTCCCCTCACCTTTGGTGCTGGGGCCGGGCAGTCACAAGCGATGTGCCCCGGCTCGTCGCAGCGGTAGCAGCGGTTGGTCAGCCCTGGTTGCCGTCGCCGAGCCGCTGAGGGCCAGTTTGTAGACCGTGGGGGTGGTGATCGGGCTCGGCGGACCTCTGCTGTGTCGTCCTCCTCGTCGTGGTCGGCCAGCCTGATGCATGGCCCCGGGGAGGAGGTTCTCTGCGGGTCGGCCCGAGTGGCGAGTATCGCCTCGGCTCGTTCGGCTTCCTGAAGTGCCTCGCTGAGCGTGCAGGGCGTGGTGAGGCGGACGTGCTGGCGCAGTCGCTCTGGCGTGAGTGCTTGTAGGAAGGCGTGGAGGGCCAGCTCTTCTTGAGCCGTCGCGTGGAACTGCGGGTAGCCCCGTTGAGCGTGCAGCTGTACGTCGGCGGCGAAGGTGCCCAGGCCCTCTCCCTCTTGTCGGCGGCGGCTGGCCAGTTCCTCTCGGCTCTGGTCGGCGAATCGGTGCTGCCCGAACCGTCTCTCCAAGGCGGTGGTCAGGGTGTGGTAGTCGCGCTGTTCCGCAGGCCCGAGGTCGAGCAACACCTGTATTGCTTTACCCTCCAGAGCCAGGGCTAGGTGTGTGGCAGCCTCCTCGCTGCTCCAGCCGTTGTGCCATGCTGCTAGCTGGACCTGGGACAGGTATGGCTCCAGCGGCGTTAGTCCACCGAATTTGGGCAGCTTGGCTGGCGTTCGGGGTGCTGTGGCGAGGGGTTGCTGTAGTTCGGCGTTGGCAGCATCTGTGGTCCTCCGGGCTGCTAGGGGGCGCTGTGCAGCAGTAGGCGGCAGGTCTACCTTACCAGCTCTCAAAAGAGCCTTTGGAATTTCTGCACTGCCTCCAGCCCCTAGGTGGCGATCTCCAGCAGCGTGGGGTAGCCGCTCATCATCAGCGGCGGGCTGTGGAGTGGTGTCGCCATTCGTCCTCCTGGTCGCTAGGGGGCAGTGGAGCCGTGACTGGCGCCCCTGGATCAGCTGTAGAGCTTCTTCCAGTTCGCGGATCTCTTTTGCCATTCTCTGCGTCATCCCACTTCTGACACCAATGTGGCGAGCGTGCAAGCAAGAATGGAAGGTCCACACAAGTTCTCAGCTGCTTCGTAACCTGTGCCCCATACACCGCACGACTCCAGGTCACGTGTTTATTTCGTAAAACAAAGCACGAAGGAACTCAAATTCAATACCCGCTAAGGGCGGGGGTACACGTTTATCACACACACATTCATTCACGGTGTTCGCATTCATTCATCACAAACTACAGTACAGTACAGTAACTACAGTGGATTAACACAGAATTATAACGATGGACAATAACCATGACTATAACAACTATAATGATAAACAACATTGGGTAAAACTGTACATTTAACCATTAATTATTAAGGGAAATCGCTAACACCCGCGATTTCCCTTGGCGCATTGCGCCCACAAGTATGCATTGCCGCGACCCAGCTTCCGGGTCGCTACAGTATTTTGATGTTGTTGGGTCACAGACATCAGGCAGTCATGGCATGCTAAGGATATGCAACCAAATATTAAATATGATGACTCTATTTAAGTTTATGTTAATTTGTCCAATTACTTTTGGAGTACAGAGCCATAAACAATAAAAAAACGTTTCACTGTGCTAACCCTTTTGGAGTGCACTGTTTTTGATTACGCCTCCTATTTGGAAAGCATCCCCCGACACACAGCCGGCTAATTTTCTTGTGACACGGTCCCTTTAAAGAGAAAAAAACAGGCATCCTAACCGGATGTGACGCCAAGGAGAAAAACTGCACTGGGACTAGCCTGAAAGTGCGCCGTTGCGCTCGAGTCAGCGCTCGCGACATGTCCGTTTTCTTTCTTTCTTATTTTCAAAACTCTGCGGTTTGTTTTGAGGGCAAGCTACACGTTAACTTTGACCTGAAGCCCATCCAGTTAACGAGAACCGTACTAACGGGGTTTCCCCAATTAAACATTGGCGAGAAGAAGCCCTCTGAATGGATATGACTGAGGTAGTTGGCTATCATTAAAAAATTATCACAGATTTGGTTGTTCCGGCTTCAGTTTTACGCTGGCTACAATACCGACTAGCCCTGAGGATTCAGAACTTATTCCGACGAGTGAGTTAACTACTATTACGACCAAGGTTACTAATTCTAAATTAGTTGCCATTACAGCCACGAACTAAAAGGATTTAACGTTAACTCCGTCGCAGAGTGCAGACCTTTGGAGGAGGGAAAAGAGCGCGTCTCGCATCCGCGATGCTGTCCAACTCACAGAGCCAGCCGGTGTTTCCGAACCAGCAGCAGAACCCGGCGCAGTTCCATCAGTTTCACGCAAAGCCCACGCCTCAAATAAAGAAAAATGCGATAACGGACGATTACAAGGTCACAAGTCAGGTCCTTGGGCTGGGCATTAATGGAAAGGTTTTAGAAATTTTTCATAAGAGAGACGGCGGAAAGTACGCTTTAAAGGTAAGCCACTGATCGCCTGTTCCCTGTTGGCTTGGTGTGATACTAACGTTAACGATGTGGTCATAACACTAACTAGCCGACTCATTTTTCTTATCCGATGCGATGAAAAGAGAAGCCATTTTAAAGCCCAATTAAACCAATTAAAAGTTAAAGCTTCATCAGAGTTGGTTAGGCTACTTTAAAAGTTTCATCAGACCCTACCATACAATTTGAAACCGTACAACAACACATCCTTCTGCCAATACAAGCGAGTGAGCAACATCAACCGACGAAGGATTTAGCAATTTTGGTAAAGTTAGAATGAATCATGCAGGGAGTGTGTCGTCATAGCGTGTATCCTGCTTGTTTGGACATAATTGTTGTCATTTTTCAAAGCCCCCTCTCTGGCGCTCTGGTAGACATGATCCAAAGTTACTAATTAGCTGGCTGTTTGTTTTAAAGGTTTAGATATTGCCCTGCTGGTAGCTAATCCATAAAGACCACGCCTTGTTCTATTTAAAGCACTTTAAAGTTATACAACGGATAATCATAATATCGCGCCAAGGTGTTCTGATGGTGGACTAAATTCAAATTAATATTTGCCAGTGAAGTTCCTGGTCAAAACTGTGCACCGCAATGACATCTACACCCACTGTGTGGAAAACCACAGCCAGTTTCCATGTTGGTGTATGGCAGTTACACAGCATACTCAGTCCTTAGAAGTAGTCCTTAGAAATAAGACAAAGCTCATCATATTAATTATGGTTACTGCCAGTATCACAGACATGATTTATCCTTCAAAGAGTGAAAGCGATATTAAATGTTTGTACTTTAATACTCAACGTTTCTTGAATAGCTGAGTACAGGTTGAAAAATTTACTCCAGAAAATGTTTGCCTAATTTGTCATATGCCAGGTAGATGGGCTTTAGCACGCTGTGAAAAATGCTTGGTATGTGAAATCAAACCCATTACTTTGGTTCTAGTTCTCTTTCAGAGAAGATCCCGTGGAGAATTTGAAGATGCTTTACCGATGCTGTTTTTATTGTTCCTGTGAAATACTTGCTTAAGTTTAAATACTTGTGTTGCCAATTGCCATACTTGTTTAAGGCTCTAGATTTGTGACTGGCTCCTACAGTGAATTGGGAACCCGTGTTTATAAAAGCTTTATCTAATGGCGCACACACTTGAACAGCCTGTGTGGTGAAATCTAGATTGCAGTGAACATAATTGCTCTTTTGTTTATTTCACTTGGTTCTCATGCAATAAACCTCAAGTCAGGAGCTGGATAACAGATTCCTCACATTCAGGCCTTTGCTAATAGGGGACAGTAAACTCCAGCTGATGTGCATTCTTGGAGCCCTATGGTCCCTGAGAACAGTCAGCAAGCGCATATATTGAGTTCAGTGAGGCAAAGATTCGTAAAGGGCTTTTGCCCCGGCTTTCCTGTCCACAGCACCAGCTGTCATATTGGGGCTTGCCTCTGGCACCCACTTCCTCCAATAGCATCGGCTTTCAGACTGCATTTAAATGCCAAAAGAAGATGTTCAGCGTTCATTCTGACCACCTCACCTTGCGGTCCAGTGTTACTTTGTACCGCTTTCAGCTCATTTCACTTAGTATCACTTCATATATTCTAAGCTTTAATCTGAGTGAAAATATTTTCCCATCTGAAGATGACATTGAGCCTGATTAATATGCCATCTGTTATGGTATATTTCCTTATGCTGAAATTTGCTTTTCAGTAGTGGTAGTGTGATTTTAAATGCATACGTATGTTTAAAATGGGCAGCTGTATACAATTTAGAATATGAAAATGCTGGGTGTATGTTTTGTTTTTGTTTCATGAAGTTTTGTTTTTCCTGAACTATTAGAGCAGTGTTTCAAAGCCTGCTTGAACACAAGTCTTCCTTCAGGTGTTATTGATAAAATCTTTGTGTTCTGTAGGATATGTGTTCTGTGGTGGGCTAACCTGTGGTTTCAGAAGTGCAATAAAGTACTACTTTGTGAAGAAAATTTGGGATCAAGCAGAGTCATTCCGTGTCATATGAGCCAAGAATTTCCCTTGACCCTTCAGATTTTGTTCAAATTTTAGGAAATGATTGGGACCCATGAGAAAATAATTTTTGTTGCACTAGGCCTCTTAATTAGTGAGATAGATGCTAAGGAATTTTGAACAAATTAGCAATACCTCACAAATTAAAACACCCATAACTCATAAATATCCATATCTCCTAAAATGAACCAGAACAGTTTTTCACAGATTATAAAGTTAGAACATGAATAAAAAAATATATCTTTATTTTTATTTTTCCTCTAAGTCATGTCAGAGGTACTTTGTGATGTAAACTATTTTCCTGTAAATTAGGTGATGGGCACTCTAACAGTTTCTGAGCAATGAGCAATTATGTATTGCAAGTCCATTAAAAAAAATCGGCAAAATTTGAATAAATAATACCATCACAAACTGGCAAAACCACCAGGATCCTTAAGTCTTGATTTTCTTTTTCAATGCAGAATGGGCAGCCATTGTTTCTTTCTTTGAGATTATATATGTTCTTCCTGTCACTGTGGTTGGTTGAGGGTCATTCCGTGTCACTTCAATGCAATTTTGCACCGACCCTCACAGATTTAAATTATATTTGGTGTGATGATTTGCCTATATGAGAAACCCCCAGAACTGAATTTCTTTGTAATTTGCTTCAACATTGCACCTGAACCAGCTCTCTAGGTGCTTTACTTTCTGAGATGTGGGTGTTTTAATTCGTGAGGTATCGCTAATTTGTTTAAAAAAAAATAGCATGTATCTCTCTAATTAGAGGCCTAGTGCAACAAAAACAAATTTCTGTCAGTTTCTCATGGGTCCCAATCATTTCCAAAAATTTTAACAAAATCTGAGGGGTCAAGGGAAATTCTTGGCACATCTGACATGGAATGACCCAGCAGCATCATTATTGGAATAAACTAGTCCCCTACTTTAGGGTTTCACCCTTGCCAATGGTACGGAAGAAACGGCGCGATCAGCCTTCCAGAAGAACCTGTTTTTCTGTTCCCACCACACAATATGAACCCACAGAAAAACCTGTTTTCTTAGTGCTACTAGACATGAACCAACATTTTCTTTAAGGCATTTAGCAGATGCGGTTACCCAGAGTGACTAACACAGCTTACAATCTTGTACACATAATTAATTTATAGAGCTGGATATTTTACCAAAGTGTCAGGTTAAGTACCTTGCTCACGATTACAATGGGAGCAGCCCACCTCTGAATTGAACCAACAACCCAAGAGTTGCAAGCCCAATTGCCTACATATTACCCTACACTTAATACTTGAGACAAGCCGAGCAGAGTAAAATAGCTGTAGATAAATAACAGTCATGTACAGGGAGATCTACCGCAACCAGTTTGTTAGCAAATACAAATCTGGCTTGATTAATCTGCCAAGCTAGCGCAGTAATAACATGAATGAACAAATACAGTAAGAATTTCACAACTTCTATCAAACGGGAAATCAAATACACGACCCTACAAATACACGTTTTTCTGTGTAAAATAAGCGTTAACAGGTCTTCTATCTGTGTCTGTCCAGGCAGTGAATTTTCAGGGGAAACTCCAGTCACCATGGTGATTTAATTACTGAGGCGTTTCAAAAGAAAATCATTTCTGAAACCAGATGAGACCTAATTCCGTCCGAAGGAAAGGCTTGAGTTAACATCAGACTATTTAGATATACAAAGAAGATTAATTCAAGCAAATGAGCCTCAAACTCCTTCCCCCACCTCTTGAATTGAACATTGATTTATCTGGCTTTGCTGACTGGTGCAAGGCAGCATCCTCATTCTAACAGGAAACAGTGAATGCAGAGAAACTGAAATTTAAAACCAGAAAGCAGGGTTATGGTTAGGGACAGCTCTTGTCCTGGAGGCCCACAATCGAGCATGATTTCCAGATTTTACTGACCATTCAAACTGAGAATTGGATGGATGGCTCATCACTCTCAGTCTCAGTTGGTGTTTAAGTCTCACATGATTTAGCATCGTTCCAGTGCTGTGGGAGTATGCTAGCTCAGTGTCGTAAAGTTTACAATTTTATATTTGACTTTATTTTCTGAAATCACTTTTCTCTTCTGTTCTTTGCAAAGCATTTCAAGGAATGTCAGTTTGATTTTCGCCATGTGTGCAAGCAGACTTTCTGTATCACAACCTCACTCTGTTGTTAAAACTGACAGCAGATCAGCACATATACTTTTGAACATGAGCCTACGACAATCACAGTGAGAATAGGACACCGTAAAACAGGGGTGGCCAATTCCAGGCCTCGCGGGCCGGTGTGTATGCAGGTTTTTACTGCCACCAGTTACCACGGTTCAATCAGCTAATTAGTCATACACACAATCACCGATTCACTTGTAAATTACAGAACGATAAAATGCTACAATACACGCATTGACGCATACTGGCACAAGAACATTCATCAGCTGCTTTTCATATCGCGGATATGTAGATTAAAATATCAGATCGTGTAAACGATTGGGCTAATTCAATAATTGTTAACTGGCGGCAGCAAAAACCTGCATACACACCGGCCCGCGAGGCCTGGAATTGGCCACCCCTGCCGTAAAAGCTGATGCTTAAAAATGTGTTTAATCATTTAGAGATTTTCTTAAACGTTTAGTACTTTTGTTATCGTTTAGTGATTAAGTCACACCCCTAGCGCGCACGCACGCACGCACGCACGCACGCACGCACGCACGCACGCACGCACGCACGCACGCACGCACGCACGCACGCACACACACACACACACACACACACAAAACATGGTACATATTGGTGAAGGTAGTCAGATGGACCGCGGTCAGCCAGAATGAGAGCATTCACATGCTGTGACTTCCTGACAGTGACTGTTTTGAGTATTGATGTCATTAACCAGGCAGATAACATTTATGATGTAATTTCCTGTATTCTAAGTGTGACACAAAAAGCCATCTCCTCATTGTGTTCTCATGCAGCCCTGCAGCCGGAGGGTCTGACTCAGCTGGCTAAATTGGATGATTGATCTCGTTACCTTAATTCCTGGGTTTTGTACTCAGTCTGTAGCCAGATGCCCCCCATCCCCCCTCCATGTGACACCTGTTTTCACAGACATGGCTGCATTGTGACCAATGGAAAGGTTCGCTCGTGCAGATGCCATATCTGAATGGTGTATTGATCTGGTTGGGCTGTGTGCAGAGAAGGCCAACAAGCCTGAGTTCTCAATAGCAGCGGTAACCAAGACAACACAAGGTGTTCCAATAACAATAGAAAACTAGCACAGAAAGCAGCTGGCCTTTGCCTGTAATTAGCCAGGAGCACACAGTCACATAACCTGCTTTCTGACAACAAGACAATGCACCTTTATTAATATCAATGTTCTTTGGCAGTTTACCTGCTGTCCATGTTGTCAGTAGATGTGCAGGGGCAGTTGCTAGAGTTGATAGGAAAACGGAGTGGATCTTGGTTTAGAAAGGTGCGCTATAGATGATGCGCAATAACGTGAGACGGCCATCCTGGACCGGTGTCTGAAATACCCACCCAGCGTGCTTTGGGATGGTAAAATAGGAGCTCGTGAAGAAGGGCAGTAAATTGTTCCACGTGTAGTGGTGCTGGTAAGAGGAGGGGTAAGTAGAAGGTGATGCTGTGAGCTGCCTGCTGAATGCACCTGGATTTTTTGTATACAGCTGCCCATTTTAAATTGTAAGTTTGTCTTTGGTTTTTTATGTATTGGGCCTATTTGAGGGGTCACTGGAAATAATTTTCACACATTGTTGACAATTCTTAAAACCCATGGTTTTCTCCCTAACAAACATGACGTTGGTCCACATTGTGAACTTATTAGTATTTTTTCAAATGCAGTTTGTTTTAATACAATAATATTATTATTTAAAGTTAGGAGCTACTTTTAAATGTTCTGTGAATACCGGGCCTGTTTAACTTGTTACATTTTACTTGTTTATTGTTTTGTTCAACTTGTGTTTTATTGGCTTTATTTAACCTTCCTACATGTGGAATTCATCTTCATGGGAAAAAAGAAAATGAGGAACTAAAGCACATGCAGGTTGCAGCACATGCACTTATTTTGCAGCGCATGCAGTTTTCAGCACATGCATTTAGTCAGCACATGCATTTAGTCAGCTGGCTCTGTAATATTATGTAGTATAAGTGGGCAGTGTGGGGCTTGTTAATTGTGGATAATGCACAGTATGTATGCTAGCCTAGTTTTGGGAGGTGTATAGTTCAACATTACTATTTATTATTAGTGGCTTTTATTATATAAATATAATTAGTTTGACCTCATGAACTGGAGGGTCATTTGAGCTGCGTGTTGGTTGCCTGTTACTTGCTGGTTTTTTAGGCTTGTTGTGGAATCTTATGTCGTGTTGTGGAATCTTATGGCTCTGCTATGTTGTGATGACCTGAATGAGTTGAATCGGCTTGCCGACATACCCCTGGAGATGCTGCAGTTGTCCATAGGCTCTATCTGTTGAGCATGGCACACTGGTGAATCATTTGCACCTAATTGACTGATTACTCAGTGAAAATGTCCCATTGTGTCTGTGTGCAAACAGCCTTTTCTCAGAGAGAGCTGTGGGTGGGAAGAGCTGCCCCATGTATGGGATTCCAGCCTGAACTAGCAGACACACAGCTGGTCAAGTGCCAGCCAAACATTCCTTTATTTACAGCTTATTCTGTGTCTGCTACCATTGGTGTATTTTGGTGACTTGGGAATTTTTTTAACGTGTAGAAGTCAGTCCCCAGAGGAACTGGTAGGAAACGGGATTGGTAAGGGGGCACTGCTACACCCCTGATGTTTGATATGACCACAGGGGCAGGTTTGGGTGCTGCACTGGCATTCCCTTCTTCTGCAGTCAGCACAGGGCTGGTCAGGCCATGGTTCTTATTTAGTGTCCTCAGCTCAGGAAGGGCCATGTGCATGTGTGCGTGCGTGCAAGCGTGTGTCCTCGTGTGTGCGTGCATGTGCATGTATTTGTGTGAGGTTTTGCAGGGTGTAAATGTAAAACAGGGAGGGGTAACTGCCATGTCATCCATGCCAAACATGTTTTAGTGGAAGTTCAGATCTGCAGCTCCTGGGGTATTACAGGCTCAGAGTCAGACCCCTATTGTGTGATTTTCTGTTCAGTGTTAATATTAGCAGCACTTGTTGCTTCTTGCTGCACTATCATTGAATGGCTGGCATGTGGCATCCCCTGCCTGGAGCCCCTCAAAATTCTTAGTGTCAGTGTAATGGCTGTGGTTATTCCCTGCCTGGGCCCCTCACACGTCTCAGTCTCGATGTAATGGCTCTGGTTATTCCCTGCCTGGGCCCCTCACACGTCTCAGTCTCAGTGTAATGGCTCTGGTTATTCCCTGCCTGGGCCCCTCACACGTCTCAGTCTCGGTGTAATGGCTCTGGTTATTCCCAGCCTGGGCCCCTCACACGTCTCAGTCTCTGTGTAATGGCTCTGGTTATTCCCTGCCTGGGCCCCTCACACGTCTCAGTCTCGGTGTAATGGCTCTGGTTATTCCCTGCCTGGGCCCCTCACACGTCTCAGTCTCTGTGTAATGGCTCTGGTTATTCCCTGCCTGGGCCCCTCACACGTCTCAGTCTCTGTGTAATGGCTCTGGTTATTTCCTGCCTGGGCCCCTCACAAGTCTCAGTCTCAGTGTAATGGCTCTGGTTATTCCCTGCCTGGGCCCCTCACACGTCTCAGTCTCTCTGTAATGGCTCTGGTTATTTCCTCCCAGGGCCCCTCGCAAGTCTCAGTATCGGTGTAATGGCTCTGGATATTTCTTGCCTGGACCCGTGACAAGTCTCATTCTTAATGTAATGGCGATGGATAATCCCTGTTTGTGTCCCCTCACAAGTCTCGGTGTAATGGCTCTGGTTATTCCCTGCCTGGGCCCCTCACAAGTCTCAATCTCAGTGTAATGAGAGCTGTGTCCTTGAAAAAGACTGTCCTTGACGCAGTGCCATGTTGTCCATCAAACCGTCAGCGGTGATATCATCCAGCCTGACCAGGAGTTCAGACTGTTGGCACAATGAATGGTGGACAAGCTTGCTTCTTAAAGTAGCCCCTATTTAGAGTAACATGGGGGTGGGCCACATGGAGATATTCTGGGGTATACTGTGAGTGCAATGAATACCACATTCTAGGCAACCCTCTCTCCTGCAAAACCAGGGGGGCCTTTCTTGATGATACACCACTGGTTAGACTTTCATCTGTGAATTACAGATCACCTTTTAAAGCTAATTTACAGGGCTGTCACCAATGCCTTATTAAACTCACTGACTCATTGTATTTTAATGCTCAGCATCAGAGGAACATCTGGAGCTCAGAGAGTAGACGTCAGAGAGAAAGGATACTGCTTTTGTTTTGTAAGGTTATAAAGTTGTGGCTGATGAGGTCAGGCTGAATCAGGTATGTAATGACGCCTTCTGTTTCATTGACCTTTATGGGTATTCTCTCCATCTATGCTCATCTCGTCACTGTCATTGTCATGTTAGGTGCACTTGTTAGCATTGACTTGACTTAATCCTGTCTCTCAGGTTAAGTTTCCTTCGCATTTTCACTTAATGTTTCCTGTGAAATGCTTTTACCACAAATTTACTCACTAAATAGGTCAGTGCACATTCTGCACAAACTGAGTGTAACAGGCGCAAGTTTTCTCCATGCAGGCCTCCTGTATCTTTCCAGGCTTGCTGGACCTCCAGGTTTGGCAGTGATGCCAGCCACCCGCCCCTCCCAGGCCATGGGGAGGTGAGGTTCAGGGAATTGCTTCAGAAGGGGTGACACGTGTCAGTCACAGAATGATTGCCTTGCATCTATCATCATCTTCTTTATTATGGGGCAGTGGTGTATGTTGCTGTGGGTTGCACTGGGTAAAATCTGGGCTTGTCACTGGAAGATTTCCAGTTAGATCTGCGTTTTATGCACTGAATTGTTTCAGTAAATGTTTGGCGGAAGAGGATGGTGGTTACCTGGGTTTTGCTCTGGTCGGGCGTGTCTGGCTGAAGTGTTGGTAGGTCTGTCATAGTGTTACTATTTTGACACCGGTGTTACTTGCCCCTAAAACACTGTTGATACTGATATTACCGGTATCGAACTTCCCTTTACACTGATCATTGGTCTTGGCCTGTTTTCATTCATTTTCCTTGATTAACAAGTGTGCCAACAATTTGAATAATCCATTGGCAGGTAAACGGACAGCTTCTTCTTATCATGTTTCTTTGATTCAATGATAAATTCAATTTAGAAAAAAATCTGTTTTAATCACGAAGTACATTTAACAAAAAAGTATACACCACCCTGTTAACTACCGCTTTGGCTTTCAGCACAACCTGCAATAAAGGCTATCTGCACATGCTGCACTTCAAGTTAAAATTACTAAATTGTGCATTGCAGATCTTTGCTGTGAATATTCTTGTGTGTTACTAAGTGTGGAGAACAAAGAGGTAGGGCTGTATGAAGTTCCATGAAAATTCCCCTTTTTGAGGAATTTTGAGGTAATTTTGGAAATTGAGGTAATTTGTGGAATTTATACTTTTAGTAATGTTTTTCATAAATTGTAAGTTTGTCTTTGGTTTTGTATGTATTGGGCCTATTTGAGGGGTCACTGGAAATCATTTTCACACATTGTTAGGGAGAAAACCATGGGTTTTAAGAATTGTCAACAAACATGACGTTGGTCCGCATTGTGAACACATTTATTAGTATTTTTTTCAAATGCAGTTTGTTTTAATAAAAATTATATTATTATAATGAAACATAAATGCATTATTACTATTATACTTATTTTTACGCGTTTCTCCTAAATCGACAAGTTAGGAGCTACTTTTAGATGTTCTGTGAATACCGGGCCTGTTACTTGTTTATTGTTTTGTTAAACACTTCCTACAGTGTTTCCCCTACCATACATTCCCGCCTAAACATATAAAATGACATAGTAAATTAGCTTTCAAAAAATGACAATCATTTAAAAATTTATAGAAAATTTGTTTGCGTATATAAGCGCACCATTTTGTAACCCGTTTTCGGAAATTATCAACGATTCAATAGATTTGAATCTGTGGACTCTCTTTGGTTAGTAATAAACTCCAAGTAAATTAGTGTTTTGATTCACGTAATCTCACTACGATTGGCTCTTTGGCCACACATAGAAGAATGGATTTGTTTAGGTAATATTACCTCAGGAAAGTGAATAACTAACCGAGCTAATGGTAATGTCATCTTCAGCTAATAAGAGGAGATCAGCACATTCCATGTAAATGTAAGATCAAGAAAATGGGGACAGTGGGCGCCGTGTTCTGATAATACAGAAGCGAGCCAACGCGAATGATAGCCTGCAGATGCAGTTGAGTCTACCGTCGCTACAACAAAGATTCTATAGTTACAACCATGGCTTTATGATAGGGGTCGACCAATATGGTTTTTCCAGGGCCGGTACCGATTATTCGTAATGAAGGAGACCGATAACCGATATTTGGGGCCGATATACATTTGCAGTGAATATGAAAGTTATTTTGTTTATAGTAACACAAACTCCAACACAAAACTTCCTTTAAACATATGTTTAATTGAATACTAGAAAACAGAACATTTTCAACAAATAAAAAAATAAAATAAAATAAAAAAATGGAGCTCCCAGTAGTATTTATTTTAAACTGAACTGGAATTTTAAATAGATAAAAATAAATAACTAAATAGCTCCCCAAAGCAAACGATATCTTTATGTGGTGGGTAAGACCTCCTGCAGGTGAGTTAACTTATTCCAATGATGATAGCCATCTCATAAGTAGCCTACTTTATGCAGTTCGCCTACATTTAACCAGCAGTCTTGCCCACAGCTTACAGTTTGCTAGGGGAACCTGTAATTCGGGGTTGACCGATTATCGGCCTGACCGATAATCGGGGCCGATATCAGTCATTTTTTCAATTATCGGCATCGTAATTTTGTCTGATATGATTGCCGATAAAATAAATAATTAAAAAACACGCTCTTCTGGCTCTGATGCAGTCGCCTGTCTCTGAAAGGTTACTACTTATGCTGGCTCGTCCCACAGCATTATCGGATTGGTTATACATCACAAGTAAATAGCCAATCAACACACTACTTTGTATATCTGTGGGAGAGACGTGGGAGACAGGGTTGCCAGACTGGGGATTTAAAGAATTTAAAGAAAAAAATGTATGGGAGTCAATGATAGATGGGGGATTTTAAAAGGAGTTATGGGGGGACATTCTGAGAAAATGGAGATGGGGGATTTCTGAATTTTTGGGGGGAGATTAATTCAGGCAACTGGCAACACTGGTGGGAAAGAGGAACGCAGAGAGAGATGCTGAATGCTGAGGTGAGAATGCTGAAGAATGCTGAAGAATGCTGGAGTTGCAATAAACACGATACCCGATACCCAATAATATCATTAGAATCAATTTATATGATAACAATACCCAATAAGCAAAGGGATTTAATTCAACTGAGGCGAAAAAAGACTTTAAAATCAGTCACGTATCTCTTCCGCACCGAGTCCCCGCATAAGGCACTGTTGCAGTAAAAGATAGCTAACGTTAGCTTACGTTCACTGAGTTTCTTTTGACAGTTTTGTGCAGTGATATTTTTGTGTAGTGCTAAAGCAACTAGATAGCTAACGTTGTCTTCGTAGTTATTATGGTAACAGTTAGGCTACTATTCAACAGATTATTCGTCAGTATGAGTTGGTGTTTTTAAGTTGGCTGAATTAAATTTTGTTGCCTAACATCTTTTGCTCTTTACTAAATGGGCTAGCTAGCAAGCTACATGAACGTGACTGTTATTCAACACTAATAGCTAACATTGAGTCTCATTGCTGATTAGCTAACGTTACTTGAATGCAATATGTATGGATGATATCAGTAGTTTTCCTATATTGGAAATAATATTAGGATACGCTATTTGGATATTTCCACCCAGTTAGCAAACTGCCTTGTGTTTGTTACATGAATGGTAAGCAAGCTAATGCCTTGCTTTCACTTCGGCACATTAGCTAGAAGCTTGGTTAACTAGGCTACATTCTGTCTCTGTAAATTATTATCAGGGCTTGACATTAATAGGATATAGTTCACTCATTTTTAAGAATCGTCTACATTAAGATGCGACAAGTCTAAGACAATTAATTTGCTTAACCAAAACCAAAAAGTTAATTATTAGGCTACCAATTTATTTTGAGATGGGCAACAAACTAACTTAAAAACACCAACTCATACAGACTTTAAATAGTAGCCTAACTGTTACCATACTATGAAGACAACACTAGCCATCTAGTTGCATTAGCACTACACAAAAATATCACTGCACAAAACTTTCAAAAGAAACTAAATGAACATTAGCTATATTTTACTGCAACAGTGCCTTATGCGGGGACTCTGTGCGGAAGAGATACGTGACTGATTTTAAAGGCATTTATTTTGCCTCCGTTGAATGAAATCCTTTTGCTTATTGGGTATTGTTACCATAGAAATTGAGATGTTTATTGCAACTTCAGCATTGGGTATCGTGATGTTTATTGCAACTCCAGCATTCAGTCTCTCAGCAACTCTCTGCGTTCCTCTCTCCCACCAGTGTTGCCAGATGCCTGAATTAATTTCCCCCCCAAAAAATTCAAAAAATCCCCCATCTTAAATTGAGTTCCATACAATTTTCTCATAATTTCCCCCCATACCTCTTTTTAAAATCCCCCATCTATCATTGACTCGCATACATTTTTTTTATGTTTTAAATTTCCCTATGAAGTTTTTTAATCCCCCAGTCTGGCAACCCTGTCTCCCATGTCTCTTCCACAGATATACAGAGTAGTATGTTGATTGGCTATTTACTTGTGATGTATAACCAATCCGATAATGCTGCGGGACTAGCCAGCCTAAGTATTACCCTTCCAGAGACAGGCGACTACATCAGAGCCAGAGGAGCAGGCTGGGAAATTTGCACCCGCCACCCGCCAAATGCGGGTAGATTTCAGAATTGTCGGGTAAATGTATCAAACCTACCTGCCACCGTGGCGTGTAGCAAAGTGGATACAAGCAGGAATAAAAAAAAACTTCAGGTTTCTTTCTCTGATTGCCTAAACGTGAGACAGAAATAAAAGCGCTTGTTAGAATATCTCCAGCCGAGCCCGCCTTACGCCATGTTCGCAAGTCATCCGTTGTTTTTACGTAAACCTCAATGCAATCCCTGCCGCCAGAGCAACGCAGCGCCATAACAGATCTGACGGAATTTGGAAACAACGAGAGAAAAATAGGCTACCGTCTGAACTCTTCAAAATGAAAAACCCCCACCCCCCCTGTCCATCATGCCATCTCACCCACCCTGCCTACAAATACAACCTGGGGGAAATTTATTTGTTTTCAAATTGGCAATTTTTTTCAGCTTAATGCCTTATGACATCCTAGAGAATTAGGAAATACATGGAAAAAAATATGTTTGTATGTAACATCACCTTAACACAAATGGCAGTAAAATTGTAATAGGAAGGTTAGGCATGGGATTGAAAATTACCAAGAGTTGCCAGGAAAATGTCCCCTTTTGCAACCCTACGGAGAGTACATGCATCCACAATTTTAAATAATGTCAATAAAATGTGCATAATTTTGCGATGAAAAATGAAAAAACTAATTGTTTTAAGACTCGCCTAATTGGCTATATCTGATGGTGTGAATATTATCTAAATACAATATAATGTGCTTATATTAATTTAATCACATCAACGTTGAAGATGCACTTCTATTTATTGTTTTACTTTTATTTTATTTTTAAAGAGTAAGTGCACCCACTGTATCAGCCTGTCTCTGTCCACTACACAATTTAGAAAAATACTTTGAGTGAGGGAGGGAGAGAGGTGCCACTTACTTGAGTGCGCAGGAACGCCCTAACCCGGAATGTGGACCAGCTTTATTATTTTATTTTGCGTTATTGTAAAGCACTTTACAACCAGTGGCCTGAAAAACGAATGAAATTATTATAATTTGACTGTGTAATGTGGCAGAAGGGAAAAAGGGATGGGAAGTTACTCCTGCAAAAGAGTATTTGCTTCGGCTGTGTAGAAAGTTTTGCTTCGGCTGTGTAGAAAGTTTTGCTTTAAATAAAATCTGATTATTTATAGACATCAGATTAAAGCAGTGGCTTTGAGATTTTGACAGTCAGATTATTTATCAAAGACTGAGTTGTCACAAAACACAGATTACCGTGAGCCAGCATCGTCTGGCAATGTCCAGATTAGTCATCACCCGGCCTTTCCTGGGAGAGACGTATTGCTTCGGCAGTGCTGTGTAGTTTTTTGCTCGGCTGTGTAGTAAAGTTTTTTTTTTAAATACAATCTGATTATTTATAGACATCAGATTAAAGCAGTGGCTTATTAATCTATTTATCAAAGACTGAGTGTTGTTCTGACTCAATGACCACGTTGGGCACAGGAGAGGACTGTGGGAACGGAAGTCAGGAGAATGTTTCTGTTTTTGTGTCCTATGTTGGGAATGCAGTGTCTGCCATGGGACCAAGTGTAGCTCTGAGGAGCAGTGTGTGTGTGTGTGTGTAGCTGTGAGGAGCAGTGTGTGTGTGTGTAGCTGTGAGGAGCAGTGTGTGTGTGTAGCTCTGAGGAGCAGTGTGTGTGTGTAGCTCTGAGGAGCAGTGTGTGTGTGTAGCTCTGAGTAGCAGTGTGTGTGTGTAGCTCTGAGTAGCAGTGTGTGTGTAGCTCTGAGTAGCAGTGTGTGTGTAGCTCTGAGGAGCAGTGTGTGTGTGTGTGTGTGTGTGTGTAGCTCTGAGGAGCAGTGTGTGTGTGTAGCTGTGAGGAGCAGTGTGTGTGTGTAGCTCTGAGGAGCAGTGTGTGTGTGTGTGTGTGTGTGTGTAGCTCTGAGGAGCAGTGTGTGTGTGTGTGTGTGTGTAGCTCTGAGGAGCAGTGTGTGTGTGTGTGTAGCTCTGAGGAGCAGTGTGTGTGTGTAGCTCTGAGGAGCACTGTGTGTGTGTGCATAGCTCTGAGGAGCAGTGTGTGTGTGTGTGTGTGTGTGTAGGTCTGAGGAGCAGTGTGTGTGTGTGTGTGTGTGTAGCTCTGAGGAGCAGTGTGTGTGTGTAGCTCTGAGGAGCACTGTGTGTGTGCGTAGCTCTGAGGTAAGATGGCTGCGCCCAGTCAAAGCATGGATTTCCCCGGAGAACAAGCTGCGGCTAAAAAACCTCGCCCGCGATCATCTAAAGTGTGGGAGTATTTTAGACAGAGACCCAACAATGTGGTGCTCTGTAAGTTCTGCAAATTGGAAATGGCTTTTCACAGCAGTACAACTGCTATGCACGAACATTTGAAGCGAAAGCATCCCGGACCGCTTTGTCAAGACGGCAGCAAGACCGCACCGTAAATCCTGTTTATTTTTTGTCCCCACCCAGCAAGCATGATATTTTAGGATTATCAACTCGCGGAACGTGTTTCTGTTAGTAGTAGTCACTTCAAATAGATTTTCTAAATGTTTCTTCATCGCCCCCATGTTAAAAGTAATTTCTGCACCGCTGCTAACGTAACGTTACACCATGCGTCATCTAACGTTGTTATTTGGCCGTTTTATATTTTCAGTTTACTTTAACGGCCACGTATGCGTGAGAACATTGCTTAAACTAACGTTACAGACTGTTGTTACAGTCTGTGACTGTTGTTACAGTCTGTAAATCATTTAAATTATTTTCCCTGCCCCACACTGATGCAAAAATACATTTGCCAGAGATTATTTTAACTGCATATTACTCCAGTGATTAAATAAATCCATGTCATAACCATTTTAAGTTTTAAGTTTTAAATCATGTACTTAAGTAAAAATACTGATTCTCCAGTTCAGGGAAAGAGTTGACATACAGTGATTAAATTAATCTGTGTCACAGCAATCCTTTTGAATTTGAGGTCAGTATTTTTCTGATCAGGCATCTGACAAAAAGGTTCTGTTATTATTATTATTATTACAGAGAGAAAGAGGGAGGGGGAGAGAGATTGTGTGTATGTGCTTGGATGTGTGTGTTACTGATAGTTGATTAAGAATGCACTAGTTTTAGGTATTCCTGTTAGAAAAAAAATGTTAGAAAAAGTGTTACTCAAATTGCACTAAAGATGACTGCTAAACTTGAGGTTGCACAATTATTCCTCCTGAAAGTGACTTGAATTTTACATTGTTTCATTTATTTTGTTGTTGGATTGCTAAATGTAGATTGCACTATATTCTTTTTACTTTAATTGAACAAGCTCTTGCTTTCATTTTATTTTGGAGAGATTTTATGTTGGACTGTAAAACGGAGATTACCAGTTAAGACTGGGCTGTTTTTTGTTGCTTAATAATCCCCTGCAGTGCACACTTTGTTTCTTGTTACATTTGTTTGTTTTTAGGAGAAGATGATTGAATAAATTATTGAAATATTAATGAGAAGTTTTTGATATTTATTTTGGGTAAATTAATAGTTATATTAATCGAGTAATTAAAAACAATCGATAAATTAGTCGTTAGATTAATCAACGAATCGGGAAAATAATCGCTAATCTGAGCATGCAACATTCCTGCCCGGGGGGGTCCAGTAAAGTCAGTGCTTTGGAACCTCTCCTCATTGCCTCAGTTGAATAGTTTTTTGGAGGGGGGAGTCAAAATTTGTATTGGCCCAAAATTGATTTTCGCACAAATTACACATTAAATTAAAAATTAATTGGTATAAGGTTTTTAAATGTAAGGGTCAGTATGAAGTATGGCTGCAACGATATGGAATTTTCCATACTGAGAGATTTCACTGCAATTAGCGGAGATATGATGGGGGTGGGGGACTGTTTAAAAAAACTGGTGTTTGGAACAACTTCATGTATCCAGTCTGGCTTTTGACAGCACCACAGTACTGAAACTGCACTTCTTAAAGTGACTAATGACCTACTATTGAACGTCTATGGACGCGTTCTAAAAGAGTCCCTAACAACCAAGGGATTCTGGCGTGATCAGAACGTTAACAGCAATAGAATAAAAAATAACCAGGCATAACCACGTCCCCATCACAATAAATAAAGGTAGCATACAATATAATAGGCCTACGGGCTGCGCTGTAAGAGTTGGATTTGAGTACAATGCATCGCATCAGTGCTCAAGCGCAACACAGGACGTTACATTGAGATTGCCTTACTGCAACAAAGTAAAGATGGGACAGACGTGTGTCTTCAATAATGTGCATGCTTTATTATATAAAAACCATACAGACAAGTAGCCTGGGCTATAAGGCACATTGTTAACTTATAGGAAAGGGAAATTAAGCACGAGCACTCGTCCCCGCCGCCAGGGTTTGCATTATCTGATCATCAACATCCTGATTTTCCAACGCTTGTGGCTCTGATGTGTTTGAGGATTACATTGTTTATTCATCCCTTTCAATAATAAAATTCAGCATCACACACATGGCTTGGCTTAGAGGATTGTCTCACTATTACAGTGACATAAAAATACAGAAATACCTCGACTCAGGGCATGAAATTAAAGGGAAATGACACTTTTTTTGTGACTTGAAATCTTGGACCATTTAGAACTATTTCCATAGTGCTGATTGTGCTTTTTTTCGTCACCCAAAGAGCCGCTCTGCTTTACAATGGAGTCCAATGGGGCATATTTACATACAGATTAAATCTTTAGTCACCCAAAGAGCCGCTCTGCTTTACAATGGAGTCCAATGGGGCATATTTACATACAGATTCAATCTTTAGTCACCCAAAGAGCCGCTCTGCTTTACAATGGAGTCCAATGGGGCATATTTACGTACAGATTAAATCTTTAGTCACCCAAAGAGCCGCTCTGCTTTACAATGGAGTCCAATGGGGCATATTTACATACAGATTAAATCTTTAGTCACCCAAAGAGCCGCTCTGCTTTACAATGGAGTCCAATGGGGCATATTTACATACAGATTAAATCTTTTTACATACAATCTTTTAAATATTTACATACAGATCACACAGTGTGTGATCTACGTATACGGAGGGGCGGGCCTGTTTAATACTGAGCTGGTGCTCTAAGTACAGTGCGTGATCTGCATATACGGAGGGGCGGGCCTGTTTAATACAGCTGGTCCCCTAAGCACAGTGCGTGATCTGCGTATACGGAGGGGCGGGCCTGTTTAATACTGAGCTGGTGCTCTAAGTACAGTGCGTGATCTGCATATACGGAGGGGCGGGCCTGTTTAATACAGCTGGTGCTCTAAGCACAGTGCGTGATCCGCATATACGGAGGGGCGGGCCTGTTTAATACTGAGCTGGTGCTCTAAGCACAGTGAGTGATCTGCGTATACGGAGGGGCGGGCCTGTTTAATACTGAGCTGGTGCCCTAAGCACAGTGCGTGATCTGCGTATACGGAGGGGTGCGCCTGTTTAATACTGAGCTGGTGCCCTAAGCACAGTGCGGGATCTGCGTATACGGAGGGGCGCGCCTGTTTAATACAGCTGGTGCCCTAAGCACAGTGCGTGATCTGCGTATACGGAGGGGCGGGCCTGTTTAATACTGAGCTGGTGCTCTAAGCACAGTGCGTGATCTGCGTATACGGAGGGGCGGGCCTGTTTAATACAGCTGGTGCTCTAAGCACAGTGCGTGATCTGCGTATACGGAGGGGCGGGCCTGTTTAATACTGAGCTGGTGCCCTAAGCACAGTGCGTGATCTGCATATACGGAGGGGTGGGCCTGTTTAATATAGCTGGTGCTCTAAGCACAGTGTGTGATCTACGTATACGGAGGGGTGCGCCTGTTTAATACTGAGCTGGTGCTCTAAGCACAGTGCGTGATCTGCGTATACGGAGGAGTGCGCCTGTTTAATACAGCTGGTGCTCTAAGCACAGTGCGTGATCCGCATATATGGAGGGGCGGGCCTGTTTAATATAGCTGGTGCCCTAAGCACAGTGAGTGATCTGCGTATACGGAGGGGTGCGCCTGTTTAATACTGAGCTGGTGCCCTAAGCACAGTGCGTGATCTGCATATACGGAGGGGCGGGCCTGTTTAATACTGAGCTGGTCCCCTAAGCACAGTGCGTGATCTGCGTATACGGAGGGGCGGGCCTGTTTAATACTGAGCTGGTGCCCTAAGCACAGTGCGTGTTCTGCGTATACGGAGGGGCGGCCAAATCCCGAACCCGTGAAAAAGGGAAGAATCCAGCCGAATCCGAAACCGAATCCTGTATTCGTTGCATCCCTAGTAAAAACCCTCAAATTAATGGTGAAAGTCTGCACTTTAACCTCATCGTCAGTGTTACATTTTAAATCCAATGTGCTGGAGTACAGAGCCAAAACAACAAAAAATGTATCACTGCCCGAATGCACTGTACATCACACTTCTCATGCATGGTGATTTCTGCTGTTTACTTTTTCTCATCGCTAGCGCACCTGCCTCTGTGTCCTCTGAGGTGAGAATGTATACACAACCAGCATTTCACATTTCAAACTGACCTGCAGTGCATCATGGTCTTGCACAAGAGTTGCATCCAAATCTGTCTCAAATGCATCCTGTTGCATGCAGAATTAAGTGTGTGAAGTGGGATGGCGTATCCGGTATAAACAGCAAATCCAACCATTGGATGGATTTTTATTTGGTTACTGCCAGGAACAGGACACATTAGGCCTTATCAGATTATCTTGTAGTCCTAGAATTGTATCCTGTGTTCGCTGTAGAAAATAATTAAGATTTGAGGGAAGTTTTTTTTTAAAGTGGGTCGTGTGGCTGTCGGTGTTCTGAAGCCTCCACCATTCCTGAGTGAGCGATGAAACACCACACCAGTGTGTTCTGTGTGGAGTGGTCATTAATTGGCTGAGCCCATGATTGGAGAACACTCATTGGCTGAGCCTGTGGTTGGAGTGCAGTCATTGACTGAGCCCGTGCTTTCAGAACAGCTGCTATACAGCATGTTTCTCAGACCCAGCGGTAACAATGAGAACATCTTTCCCAGCCACAGCAGGCCGTCACATTACTTAATCAACCAATCAGAATGGAGCTCTTGTGTCTTTCATGCTTGGTCATTGTGCTTGTTCAGGGAAAGGAGGAAGTGTGCCCTCTCATTTCTGCCTATGAAGCGGAGGCCCCAGAGCACTTCCTCTTTCTTCTGCTCAAACAGCCGGTCATATGTCCCCCAGGGGGGATTTCCGCGGTGACCAAACTGCCATGTGGAACGACTCAAACTTTCTGAATGGGACGTCAGGGGCGTCTAACTTTCGACTACTCTCAGTACCACTTTCTGAGTGTCAGGGGCGTCTAACGGAAGCTGGGCTAACATTAATAGTGTTACAAGGATGTGGCTTGGCTTAGAGGATTGTCTCAATATTACAGTGACATAAAAATACAGAAATACCTCGACTCAGGGCATGAAATTAAAGGGAAATAACACTTTTTTTTTGTGACTTGAAATCTTGGACCATTTAGAACTATTTCCATAGTGCTGATTGTGCTTTTTGTCACCCGAAGAACCGCTCTGCTTTACAATGGAGTCCAATGGGGCATATTTACATACAGATTAAATCTATAGTCACCCAAAGAGCCGCTCTGCTTTACAATGGAGTCCAATGGGGCATATTTACATACAGATTCAATCTTTAGTCACCCAAAGAGCCGCTTTGCTTTACAATGGAGTCCAATGGGGCATATTTACATACAGATTAAATCTTTAGTCACCCAAAGAGCCGCTCTGCTTTACAATGGAGTCCAATGGGGCATATTTACATACAGATTCAATCTTTAGTCACCCAAAGAGCCGCTCTGCTTTACAATGGAGTCCAATGGGGCATATTTACATACAGATTCAATTTACCTCAAACAAGCTCAGTTTACCTAAATCTCTTATTTGGAAGTGCAAAGTAAAAATGTATTTGCCGAAATTAAAATATATTCTGTTCAATCCGTTGCGTACTCTATGAATGGAATTGACCTACCGGAATAGCCTACTCTGCGTCATGCCTTTCTGTCTCAGCCTCTGGTCTCCTTCTACCCTTTTCAATTTGATTTAGCTCTTCATCTGTATTCCAAGGGGCCAGCTTTTGGCTCCCAACCTCAGCACCGGATATAATGTCGCCCCCTCTGCTGATATCTATAATTGCGCTCAAAAAGCCAGTTTCCCCATTCGGCTCCATTCATTTTTGACAGTAAAAAGAAAATACTTCCACTCATATATTGATGTTAACTATGTGCATTAAAACATTTTTAAAAAATTGTTTATTATTTTTTTGTGGTCAGATATATATATTTTTTTAACACACAAAGATATGAATTTTGATATTATTACTTATTCTGGCCTACGTCATATTTTTGCCGGCTCGTTGTCAACCAGTTACATACTTGTAAGGCTTTGACGTAGCCGTCTTCACGTCACTTTCTGCGGCATCCTCGTTGTACATGTGACTCCAAGGAAACAACTGCACATGTGAGATGAGCGAAAAATTAAAACTTCCTGTAGTTCGGATGTATTCCCCATTGGTTTCTATTGGCATCGCTGTCTCTACATATTATGCACTCTAAGGTGTATTCCGATTCAAATAAATATGAGTGGCGATCAAAGTGAAGAGACTCGACATACTTGTTGTAGTCTGATGAATAATCAGCCATTGCCACAGGTTTTCGATTACGATTTTTTATGTCAGCTTAAAGGTGAGCCACACACCACTGGAAACAAGAAAGTTTGTATGAGCAGAATAGGTGAGTTCGGTAGGTCAATTCTGTAAGTTCAAAGGGCATGCAACGGAATATTTTAATTTCGGCAAATATATTTCAACCTTCACACTTGTTTTCACTTTCAAATAGGCGGTTTAGATAAGCTGCACTTGTTTGAGGTCAATTTAACCTCTATCTAAATATTCCCCATTGGACTCCATTGTAATACAGATTGCATAGTGATTCTTTGAGTGACGAAAGCTTGAAAAAGAAAGACATGACAATATTATTATTATTACCGATCAGCATGGAAATAGTTCTAAAGAATATGTACAAGTCGGGGGAAAAAAACTGAATTGAACCACTGTGCTGATGTATGCTAGAACTGGCCCCAGTGTGCTGCATGGCTCTTCAGTTTGGGTAGGAAATGAACAGGCTGGTGATGATGGGTCTCACTCAAACTCAACAGAAGAGGAGACTGAGATTCAAGAGACTCATTCAGTTGGAATTTGCACCAGCAGGCATTCGTTTGGCTAATTGTTTGAATTTGCTGGCACCTGTGATATTATGGATTTATTTCGGATCAATAAACATTGAAGAAGATTATTAGTTGTCGTAACATAGAAGGGAAGGGCTGCTGGCTTTAGTCATCCAAAGAAAGCAGAAGTGTAGAGAGTGTGCTTTGTCTGGTGTCAGTAGCCTGTCTAAATCTCTTCCTTCTGACCCTCTGCCACGTTGTTGTCAAAACAGCTTCTGTTATAATGTGAAAAGCTACAGAGCTGTAAACATTGAGCTTTATTGGGGTAAAAAGGATGATGATGATGATGAGTCTTGAGGTTTTTAACAAATGCAAAGCACTTGAGAAACCAAGGTCTTTCGGTCTCTGAGCTGAAAGGGAGAAGAGAAACACGACGCCTCTTTTTAAGTGCCAGTTCTCTAGATCTGTGTGGCGACATGCTCTGCTCTGGCTCCTTTCCCAGTTAATGCGATTCCGGTAAACGAGTAATTGGGTAGGGTCTGTTCCCGGCCTTCCGTCACAGACTCCCTTAGATGAAGTCACTGAGGAGCAGGACTGTGGATAAACTACCCGGAAGGAGGTGATTCAGAATGGCGTAATCAAACACACCCCCTATTGACCGGGTTCATGCTTCTTCTCCCAGTTTGTCTATCGATATGGTTTTGTGGCATTGACTTCTCGCTGTTGGCAGCTCTTCAGTAAAGACACCTTACAGGCACGTGGCCATCTGTTAAACTAAATTTCACTTTTTAAAATTTTATGCTCCCTCCTCTAAAGTGGAAATGATTTAATAATTAGTTATGGTAATGAGTGCTTTCTTTGTGTTCACAATACTGGAATGCTGTAGAAGACTGTAGATATGGTTAACTGTGGGTGACAGCAGAAACCCCTCAGCCAGAGGACTGTTGTGGGCTTGAGTTTCCTGTGATAGCTTCAACCACAGAACTACAAACAGCAGTGGAAAAACCAAAAGGAAGGTCTTATCCGAAACCCTGCCGATAGTGACTGGCACCGTGCAGATCACCACACCAATCACCCAGAGGTTTGGAGGGAAAGCTCAGCTGCAGGCATCAGTCGTTAAGGGCTGGGGGGACTTTCGAGGAAAACGTAATCGTTGAAAAACAGTATGGAATTATGCCCCCTCTCATCTCTCTCTTCCGCTCATTCATTCCCCCCCAGCTGTCAGTGCGCGAAACTGAAAGAGCCTTTTTACTTACTGGTGCCGCCATCAGCACTTTAGCTCGGTGCTCAGGGACACCTGCTGGTGGGAAACCAAAACTGAGGCTGTCGTTCTTGAAAGTCGTTACACAGGTGAGTGTGTTTACGGCCTTTAGCTGCAGCTTACCTTTACTGCATGCAATCATGTTGTGTTGTCCAGTCTGTGGATTCTGTGCCTATGGTGGGTTTTAATTTTATTAATGTATTTGATTCATAGAGTCCAGTGGAAATGGTACTGAGAGTAGTCTAACAGAGGAGCTATTCCCAGACACGAGAGAGGTGTGGCAGCCTGCTGGGCTCTGTTTGGCTATGAGGTTAGATGGATTTTAGGGCGGTGTTCTGCTTGGATACGGGGTTGGATGGGGTTTAGGGGAGGGCTCTGTTTGGATACAGGGTTGGATGGGGTTTAGTACGGGGTTCTGTTTGAATACAGGGTTGGATAGGGTTTAGGACCGGCCTGTTTCGATACGGGGTTGGATAGGGTTTATAGTGGGCCTGTTTTGATACGGGGTTGGATGGGCTTTAGGGCGGGGCTCTGTTTGGATATTGGGTTGGATGGGGTTCAGACAGGGCTTTGTTTGGATGGGGTTTAGGGAGGGGCTCTTAGTGCTGTCTGGAGCACCTCACAGGTTTTGCAACATTTTTAACTCATTCAATGCCAGAGTGTTCTGGAACACTAAGCCTCAGCATTGCCAGTGTTCCAGAACACGAAAGTCCCTGCAGTGCCAAGCCAATATGGCTGCCAACATTTAGATTTTCTTTTATTGATCCTGTAAAAAACAAAACGCATTATTTTACCTATTGAACATAATTATTGTTCCTGAGGAACATAAATTAGAGATAGAGGTTGTAGCCATAGTATGTAGGTATGATACCTGCATGTGATAAGCTGCAGTTATTTTTAAACATCCACTAGATGGCAAACCTGCTAGTGTGAAAACAGTTTTCCATAAAAATCTGTTTTTGCATGTCTATAGATATGTAAAAAGGAACAGTAAACTTAATCACAGGTCATTTGTACAGATATGTAAAAATGAGCTGTCTGCATGAGTTCATTTCTGTCAACAGGCAAAAAGACATAAAATATGTGGTGTGAGGGACTAATTAAAAAAAGGAACCTATGAGATAATGGCCAATTTCTATTCTTGGTCACTGGTGCAGAAACATGTTGATACAAATTGACCGGAACAGGTTATTCCCACTTCCCTATAGATATAGGCTATTAGGATAATTGTGGAATCACCTGCCAGTTCTTCTGAGCAGTGTAAAGAGCAAATATAGCTGCAAACAGCAATTCCGGGGGCCAAGCACCAATCTCATCAAATGCATTTTCCCATTGCAACTAATTTTTCAAAAAACTTATGGAGAATTTATTGGGCAGAGCATGTAGGTGGTAGAAGAACATTAGTGTAAATTGGTCATCATTTAATCCTTTACCAGTATAGCAAAGATTGCTGTGGTTGACATGTCGCCCTCTGCACTTTAGAACGTCCATATTTTTGTTGACTTATGTCACCACTGCACTGAATGGGTTAACGTGCTTTCTGAAACCCGCTGTCTTTGCTAACCTTTCCCTAGAGGAATATGGTGAAATCCCACAGTCAGGCAAGCTGTCTCACTCACAAAGGAATAAGGAATGTGCCTGACATTCCCCTTGTGTCTGAAAGGGCAGTAACTATAAGAGCTTATATCAAGTTTAAAGTCTGTGCCTTTGACAGCCTGGTCTCTGTAAGGATAACTCACAAAGGCCACACACCTTCCTGCTTATCTTAATGCGCCATATCTGGCTCCACTGAGCCTTGAGGGTGTCTAGAGCATGGCAAAAGCTTGTTTCTTGTTGTCAGTAAAATGTTGCGCTCCTGTTTGTCCAGAGTGCCTCATTCAGGGATTATGTGCCGTACAGAGAGCAGCGTTAGGAGTTACTGCATTTATAAGCCTCAAACTTTATTTGAAATAAAAATAAGAACACTTGAGAAATCATCTATAAAGTGATTATTTAATGAATAAAATCACACCGTTGAAATTGGGAAATTTGGCAGTTAGCTGAAACCTGAGTAGGTTTGTAGGTGTGTGTGTGTGTGTGTGTGTGTGTGTGTGCGCGCGCGTGCGTGCGTGCGCGCGCGCGTGTGTATAATCCTGGTCTCTTCTGAAAGGCAGCAACCTTTGGGAGCTTGTTTTCCAGGAGTCCGAAGTATTACTGAAACAAAGTAACAGAAGCTCAAATGCAGTGGAAGTGTAGGTTTTTTTTTTTTTTTTTTCCCCCGGCCTAAAAGATTTATTTGATTTTTTTGGAGACGTTTTGATTCAGCCTATGTTGTCATATTACAAAATAAGGAACTGTTGTCGCAATAAGATTGGGATCATAAAATTTATAGAGATAGAAGTTTTAACACTTTAAAACGGTATATTGTGTGACCAGATTATTGAAAAACATTTCACCATAAAAAAACACAATGAATGCAAATAAACTAACCGGTGCTAGTTAGGGGAAATGGGGAATAGTATCATATTATAGGCTATTGCACCATCTGTCGGCTGTAATAGGAACCACACATACAAGTATGACAACAAGCCGGGAAGACGGCTGACAAATATGCAATATATCAATATGGGCGTTTAAGTATCGATACACATATCGATATGACATGAACGGAGATATATCTTTCATATCGATATTTCAGCGCACCTCTAGCATGTTTGTGTTTGTGTGTGCATACGTATGCTTGTGTGTTTTGTGGGCAAATAAAACGCCTTTTTTGGCAGACAGGAAGTGATTTCTCGACCTGTTCTTCGTAAGCAGTCTGGACCATCAGTCGGGAGCTGACACAGTTACAAGAAGGAGCTGATTCAAGGGCAGTGTGAGCCCTGTTCAATAACCCAGTGACTGCATGCCCTTCCCCATTTGCCCTGCAGGTGTCACTGTTGTATTAGGGCACAGGTGTGAGTGGAAGCTCTTTCTGGTCTTGTTCAGGGATGTAAATGACACTCTCTTGATGTAGTAGTCTGTGCCATTCCAGGCTGTACTAAGGAATTCAAAAGTACCGACTGGATCCCCGACTGGTGGCTGCAGTCAGTACCCTACCATGCTCACAGGAACACCTGGAATGGCTATATCTGCTGTGAATTGGGAGTGCTATTTCCATTCCTGTTGTTCTTGGTGTAGTTTGCGTGCGTGTTGGGGGAGTGGGGGGATACAGCGATCAGACACATTAACAGAGTCGCCACAAAACGCATCACAGCCTGAAGGTTTTTTTCTTTCCCATTTGTCTCCAAATTTGGTACCTAATTGAACCCCTATTCTTATTCAATTCCCCCCCGTGTAGCAACCGCTAGAGAATCACCGCTACACAACCCCGTCAGCCGGTAGTAGGAAGGAGGTTGCACGTCCTATTCAGGGCACGACTCCACTTGCTCCTGAGCGTGATTCCAACTCGCCCAGGGCCGTTTTGTGCGCAACGATTCTCTCTGAGCCCCCCCCCCCCCCCCCTGGGAGCAGCTGCCAATTGCAGACACTGCGGTGGCTACAGCCTGGACGCTTTTAATCGGCAGCAGCTGGAAGGCGGATCTCCACAAACAACATGCTGCTGTGGGTCAACCCTGCATAACTAGCAGCTTCCCCAGGATGGGATAAGAGGCTTTGCTCCCCCAGTCAGGCAGGTGGGGGCCAGCGTGACCTTTGTCCCAGGGCCAGAGGGTGCATTGTGTGCAGCTCCTGGAAGGTGAATTGGCCTCACATCTGCCATTTTCCCGCTGAGCTGCGAGATTGGGGCTGAAAGGACTTCCAGCAGGTGGTCCTGCTGTCCAGAGCTCTGCCCATATTTATAGATGGGGGATCAGAGGGGTGGGCACAGGTGTGATGGGGTCTATGGATGCAAAACATTTGATTCCCTTTTTCAAAAAAATCACTTGAGGGACATCATGTCCTACAAGCTTAGCTCTGCAAGCTTTATTTTTTTTAAATTTTTTTCCCCCTCAGAGTATACTGCCAAATTGGCTCCACAACTGTGCTGAGACTAGTAGTACAAATACCCTCCACTTGCTTAAGATCGATGGCATAATGAATTGCAATAAGTACCAGGATATTTTGGCCCAAATTCTGGTCGTCTCTGCCAGTAGGTTGAGACCTGGCCATCGATGATGTTCAACAAGACAATGACACCAAACATGAACCCGACTAACCTGACGCACCCTGATGTGTGCTATTATCTGCCATAATGCAGCTGATGTGAGCACAGATACAAATCCTCAACTCTCTCAAAAATCTGGAGGAATGGGCCAAATAAGAATTACCTGTCCTTGATACTATGGCTTCAGACTGAGGCTACTGATTCAATTTAGCATCATAATAGGCTATTTATTGGTGATATCGATATCGATCCTGATTTTCCTGTTTTTACGGCTAGCCGTATCACGGTATATAATCTACTTAATAAAACTTAGTAGCATTACTGAATGACTACATACTCTCCTGTGTGCCTATCCTTATATGTAGTTGTAGTGTTACTGAATGACTACATACTCTCCTGTGTGCCTATCCTTATATGTAGTTGTAGTGTTACTGAATGACTACATACTCTCCTGTGTGCCTATCCTTATATGTAGTTGTAGTGTTACTGAATGACTACATACTCTCCTGTGTGCTACAGCAGGATACTGACAGGAGACGATCATTAGAGTTTAATGAGTTTTTAAACATAACCATTGTTTTGTTTTTTTGTGTTAAGGAAACAGTGTGTCGTGGAAATTCCCAACTCACTCACAGTGCAGCAAAGTCTGTCCTTGACAGAGTCACAACAAAAGCCGTGTTAACACTGAATAAGAAGTTTATTTGCAGATAAACCAATGAGAGAGTGCTCGTTAAAGCTCTCTCTGCCATACAGCAGAAATTGCCAACCCTTTATACATTTCTTCAAAGACCAGGTCATAAGGGGCGGATTTCATAGACAGGGAAGAAATACAGATAGGTCAAAGGGAAAGATAGAGGTATTTCTCTTTACTCCTAAGCAAGGGCCCCTCCTTTACATTCAGACAGCTCAGGAGAAAGATAGCTCTTTCTCACACAAGAAACATAAACATTTCAATTCACTACAATGTGACCTTCGATAGATATAACACAGACACAGATGGTACAGCGTGATCCAGCTCATGGGCAGCCTGCAGGCCCCTGTTCTCCTACCATGCCCTTTACTGTTAGACTAAGAACTAGAAGCAAGGTATAAGAAAAGCTGACTGTTAAGTCTCTATATTAATATCTAAATATAAGTAAACATTTATCAATGAAACAGAACACAGAAAATTACTATCACAAGTGGAAGATTATGCAAGGTCTTTTAATCTCACTCGCTGCTTTTTTAGGTTTTCATGCTCGGTCTTTCCCATGTTTTCTGTAAAGCGCCCTTGTGACAGTGTCTGTAACAATAGCTATTCAGATCAAATAAATATTTTTATTCATATTTTATGCTGATGTAAAATGGCAAGCATTTTAAAAGCTGTACAGTGTTATTGTGTTAAATTGTACATGCCATGTATCAGCCACACCTGTACGGAAAACAGTCACAAGGCTCTAGATTAACATTTCCAGTGGTGGCACCAGCACATGATCACGTGCGCCCCTCCCCATTCCCCTTTTTTTTAGTGTTGGGAAACTTGCCATTTTCCATAAACAAGATTTATTGTGTGCGGCCTTTCCTTTTAAACATAACTCCTCCTCACAATTGAATTCTATGGAATAATACTTGTATATTATTCAGAAATAAAAAATTTTTTAAATAATTAGTTTGCTAATAACATACTATTTGTTGATAAATTATGGTTTTAGAGATACGTACAACATTACAATCACACAAAAGTGTATAGTATAGTCAAGGCAATACTAGTTTTGTATCTTTAGCAAAAGTGTCTATTTTAGTAAATACAGTATACCAGACAATCATACTAATGCTGTTAGTGGTGTGTGCATCCTAGACAAAAATAATTCAAAAGGAATTCCACCGAAAAACAACATTAACCTTATTTAACAGATTTAAGGCACAACTAATTAAGTCTCTCTTTGGGGCTGGCCAAAATAATTTCTGTACTGAAATATCCGCAGATAAAGATGAACTTCTTCCGCATTTTGAAAAACTACAGTGCTGTCAGTGGGCGTGTAAGTTACATAGACACGTAGGCGGAGCCAGCGAGGGGGACAGCAATGCTGTGTCTGTTACTGTTCTGAGTTGGGACACATCGAGATCAAGCTAGCCATCATTGCCAATTTATTATAATGTCAGGAAATTGCATTGACACGTTGTTTCCTAAAGATATTTTGGCAAAATAAACCAAACAGGACTCGAGTGCTGTCCTTATGCGGTTACAGAGTGGAGAAATGATCCAACTCAGGGGCCTCCGGTATCATTCCCTGACATCTCATCTGCCTTAAATCCCCTGTGTGTCTGAAAGGGCAGTAACTATAAGAGCTTATATCATGTTTAAAGTCTGCGCCTTTGACAGCTTGGTCTCTGTAAGGATAACTCACAAAGGCCACACACCTCCCTGCTTATCTTAATGCCATGTCCACTAACGTTACATTAGGATCCATGACCATGAAAAGTAGACTAACATTAGCGAGCTGACCATAATCGAACGGTTTCACTCATAATCGAACGGTTGAGCATTCGATTACAGAAGCAATGTATTTTTTTCTGGGATAGTGCATTAGCTGTTGTTAGCCATGGCTTCTTGGCATTAAAGAAAGGTGCAAATGCGGGTTCGTAAATCTACGCAGTGCTAAGCCAAATATCAGCTTTTTACCATTTGGAAAATTGCAATGACTAGATTTTGTCATGGGTGGAAGGCTTTCTGTTTTTTGAGCTGCCAATTCGGGACTGTTGCGGCCTTAAATTGTGCCCCGGTACCACTCATTGCAGCAAACATTTCCATTTCAGTTGGCATTGCGGTAGTTACCATACGTAATGTTAAGTGTTGCAGACTTCTGCCGAGGCTAGCTAATATATTTTCATGATACCAAAAGTAGGGCTGTGTTTTCCTAAATTAATGGTCATATTTCCCCGTTTTTCTGGCTAATGGTGGTAGTATTTTTTCAGTAGAACTGTTACATTAGTGGCTAACTTGCCAGCGGGTAACATGGAGGCTCTGTAGGACTAGCAGTAAAATGCCCAGCCCTCCGCTCCGGTAACGCTATTCAGCGGGCGTGGCAACCTGTGACTGGCGTTGTCTTACATCGCCCATAAACTGTAAGCGCTCTTGGCTGTTGTAGTTCACAATAAAGCAGGTACCTGGTACAATGCACAGAAGTTTCGGGCTATATCTCTGCTCTCACTACAAGTAGAAAGTTGGCTGAGAGCTCATTTTAATCAGGAGGAGAGCTACTTTTCTACAAATCAAAAATAATTTTTTGGTGGAATTACCCTTTAAGATCCCTTGATCTTAGTATAAAAGTATAATATGGTTTTATAATGATAAAAAATGTGGAACAATGTTGGGTTTTTTTGCCTCATAAATATATAGTCACTTAAGCAACACTTAATTTTCTTGAGATTTTTTGTAAATTAAAAGTATGGGATGGAAATATTTTTCACCTTTATTTTATTTTCCCTTAACTTTATATAAACATTTACCGTAATGTTATTGCGAAATGTATCTGCAAAGTTTTCAATAATAAATTCAATGAATTCAGTAAATTAACACCTGGTTAATAATAATAATAATAATAATAAATACATTTATTTTAAATGCCAATAAATTGGCCTTGCATTAACTGGGTGTTTCTTCTTGGGCATTCAAGAGGTATGAAAGTAGTTAACAAAAATCTGAATATCAATTTGATATCAAATTGATGTCAGAATATATTGAGCCTTCAAATTATCAATAGCCTATTTTTTGCAGCACACATTTATTTATAGGCCAGAGTAAGTCGCATATGCACGTGTAGCTTACTAGATGAGGTTGCGCATAGTGTAGGAGACCAATTAATTGTCACTCATTTTTAATTGTTTTCCTTTGGAACCACTGTCAATTGTAAGAGAGGGTTACCTTTGTTTAGCACTTTTATTTTCCACATTGACATTTTATCATTGTCGTCCTCCATCCCCTTGTATGCAGTGCACACGAGACAGAGAACTATGGACTTAAGGCCAAATGTTTTGCAATCTAAGATGTAGTCTAATTTATTAGTATTCATTTCCCAGAGTAGCGAAAAAAAAATTTGTCTGTAGAATATCGACTAAAGCCTAATAATTATTGTAAAGGAGATGGATAGCTGTCGAGTGTTATTCACTTATCCCTTTCCCGGGGTTCTGTGTGAAGTGAAGCTCAGAAAATGCTCTGACGCCTTTAACCCTTTGTGCAAGCAATTGTGTATGCATCACAGAAACTTGGCAAATGGCATAAATTAAACAAAACAGTTTTGTTTATTTTCATAATTTAAGTCAAAATAAAGTGCCATAAATGCAAAGAAAATGCAACAACAAAAATATAGGATCAAGTCTTTTCAATTGGAGTACAGTTGGAAGTTGTCACCAGCAGGGGGCAGAGTTTCATCAAAAAGTCTTGAACAGCGAGGGAGTTCAACTTCAGTACCCTGTACTGAAGGGAGCCAGCCTGTCTGTGCTTTCCATTTTATCACTCACAAACACAGGGTCTGCCTTCCTGTGCTGCCGTGTTATCACTCACAAATACAGGGTCTGCCTTCCTGTGCTGCTGTGTTATTACTCACAAACACAGGGTCTGCCTTCCTGTGCTGCTGTGTTATTACTCACAAACACAGGGTCTACCTGCCTGTGCTGCCATGTTATCACTCACAAACACAGGGTCTGCCTTCCTGTGCTGCTGTGTTATTACTCACAAACAGGGTCTGCCTGTGCTGCCGTGCTATCACTCACAGACACAGGGTCTGCCTGCCTGTGCTGCCGTGCTATCACTCACAGACACAGGGTCTGCCTGCCTGTGCTGCCGTGTTATCACACAGACACAGGGTCTGCCTGCCTGTGCTGCCGTGTTATCACACAGACACAGGGTCTGCCTGCCTGTGCTGCCGTGTTATCACTCACAAACAAAGGGTCTGCCTGTGCTGCCATGTTATCACTCACAAACACAGGGTCTGCCTGCCTTTGCTGCCGTGTTATCACTCACAAACACGTGGTTCGCCTGCCTGTGCTGCCATGTTATCACTCACAGACACAGGGTCTGCCTGCCTTTGCTGCCGTGTTATCACTCACAGACACAGGGTCTGCCTGCCTGTTCTGCCGTGTTATCACTCACAGACACAGGGTCTGCCTTCTAGGGATGTTCCTAACGACTAATTTCCCTGACGTTTAAACGGAAGTTTAAACTTAGACTAGTCGACTAGTCTAAAAGTAAGAAAACACTCAGAAAACAGTCAAAATTGAGCACAATTTAATCTATAAAGTTAAACATTGTCAGAAAAAATATTGCGTATATTATAAGAGCCATTTGAAACCGTTAATCACATTCTTCAATAACCAAATCGTATTTTAAATGCCGCTGAAATGTGTGGCACTTTGCGCCTTGCATTATGAACATTGCACATTATCCTACAAAACATGACAACAACTCACTAAATAAAAGTTAACAAATAACATTTATTGAAAACAATATTCAACGTAACAAAACATTTTTAGGAAACGTGCCTGATTATTATAACAGCATTTTCATTGGGTGACCGCGATCGCATAGCAAATACAGTAAAAAATAATAATCGGTCATCAGAAAAACTACCAATAATAGGCCCACAAAAAAATAACAATTAGGCCTACTGATCGACGTGACATTAGATTAGTTTTATTGGGCTATTCAACAACGCGATAGGCCTACTTACTCTTTCCACCTCGCTGGTTTAACTTGCAGGGCGAACAGGCTAATGCGTTGTTTTTTTCCTTCGTTTTTTTTATTTTTTATTTTTTATTTTTATTTTTTTTAATCCGGCGTTGTTAACATTATTAACGGATGCTCGTTTTTTTATAAAGCAACATTTGACCAGGAAAACATGACATTTCAGTGCAAATTATGTCAATATGTAATTTAAATGTTTACATTAATAAAATAATAAGTTTAACCGACTAGTATTTCTGGTGCCGACTAGCGAGGGTAGCAACGTTTAATCGACTAGTCGACTAAACGCGCACATCCCTACTGCCTTCCTGTGCTGCCATGTTATCACTCACAAACATACGGTCTGCCTGCCTGTGCTGCCGTGCTATCACTCACAGACACAGGGTCTGCCTGCCTGTGCTGCCGTGCTATCACTCACAGACACAGGGTCTGCCTGCCTGTGCTGCCGTGTTATCACACAGACACAGGGTCTGCCTGCCTGTGCTGCCGTGTTATCACTCACAAACAAAGGGTCTACCTGCCTGTGCTGCCGTGTTATCACTTTGCTTTGCTGCCGTGTTATCACTTTGCCCTGATATAAATGTGTAACATTTGTTTTACCCACATTATAAAGGCACATGTAGCCAACTGAGGACATGGTTGGTAGCTGTACTGAAAATTAAGCGGCTTTAGATGGTCTTTGAGTGTCTCCCTCTTTCACTAGTTTTTTGTAAGGCTCTATTCCCAACCAGCTGTTGGAACAACACAGTATCTCTGAAACAGGAGCCTAATTAAAATATGACAAAGTATTTGCATCATCCCCAACCTGCATTTTACTAGGAACTCCGATTGAGATTGAAGTGTGTTTTACATGCTGTGTGTAGCATGATGGGGAAGCGGAGCTGAGCAGGAGGGTGCTCAGGGTTTTTCCTACATATTAAATTTTTTGGCGGCCGCCAAAATGATTTCACGGACCGCCAAAGGGAAATCGCGAAAATGAGAATAATTGAGAAAATGGCAAAAAAAATCATATCCGTATTAATTTCATAACATTTTTTGGGTGCAATATGGCCTTTTGGCCAGTGGATGGCGATATATATTGTACTAGTCGCCTTCAAGATGTCAGTACTAGGAGACGAGTATAAGAAGCATAGAACCATAGACTGTATAGAAATGCGGCTCAACTATTCTGTGGCAGAGTGCAACCTAAATTTTTGGGCGACTCGGTAGAATGACATGGCGTGCACGGTGACTTGGATGGAACATGCTGATGCGTGTGTTTTACGTGCTTACGTGTAGCATGATGGCGAAGGGGAGATGAGCAGTCGGGTGCTGATGGGGAAGCGGAGACGAGCAGGAGGTGCTGATGGGGAAGGAGACGAGCAGGAGGTGCTGATGGGGAAGGGGAGATGAGCAGTCGGGTGCTGATGGGGAAGCGGAGACGAGCAGTCGGTGCTGATGGGGAAGGAGACGAGCAGGAGGTGCTGATGGGGAAGCGGAGACGAGCAGGAGGTGCTGATGGGGAAGGGGAGATGAGCAGTCGGTGCTGATGGGGAAGGAGACGAGCAGGAGGTGCTGATGGGGAAGCGGAGACGAGCAGGAGGTGCTGATGGGGAAGGGGAGATGAGCAGTCGGGTGCTGATGGGGAAGGGGAGACGAGCAGGAGGTGCTGATGGGGAAGGGGAGATGAGCAGGAGGTGCTGATGGGGAAGGGGAGACGAGCAGGAGGTGCTGATGGGGAAGCGGAGATGAGCAGTCGGGCGCTGATGAGGAAGGGGAGGTGAGCAGGAGGTGCTGATTTGTGTGTTGGCTCTGCTGCAGATGCTGCAGGACTGTCCCAAGGCACGGCGGGAGGTGGAGCTGCACTGGAGGGCGTCGCCCTGCGCCCACATCGTACGAATCATCGACGTCTACGAGAACCTCTACCAGGGCAGGAAGTGCCTGCTCATCATCATGGAATGGTGGGTACCTATCCACTGCTGCGCTTTGTGAACGCACATGCACACACAAGCATGCACGCACACACACTTTATTAGCCCATAGCATCCGTCTGGGTGAACCCTTAATTGTGTCCCCATGAGATACTGAGTCACTGAGAGTGATGGTTCTACCCTGCTGTCAGCATTTAAAGCGATCTCAGGCCAGGGCTTCAGGTAATAGTGCAACAAGACGATCCAGCCTGTTTCCTGGGGGAAAACATTACTACACTTATACAGGGTTAATCTGACCTGGCCGCTTCCTCCTCACAATAGTGCTGATCAGTTTCCAAATCAGTGCTGCTCTTTCAGACGTCAGGCATTAAGAGAACCCTTTGATATGTCCCTGGAAACTGCTGAATAATCCAGTTTGGGGCTCAATGAAACGTTCAGATCGATGGAACACAGCAGTCAGGTTTTTTTTTATCTGAATTAAAATGACTCAACTTAAAATTTATCAGAATGTGAAAAGCATCATCAGGTGGAATGTAGGCTGTGTGCAGAGCCAGGCACAGGTATTTAGCAGCACACAGAGCTTGCATCACCCTGGAGGCGTGTGTTCCGTGAACAGAAAGAAGAAGTGCGGACATGCTAATGTGCGTTCACTGGCCTCACTTTTTGTAAACACAGTCGGCAGATTTCCAAAATAGCTCAATCCCTTTTCGCCGAACTGGGGAAATGGTTCTTGATGATGGGCAAAACTCTTTCAAGTGGCGCTGCAAACACCCACTCTCTAAGTTGTAAAACCACAGTACTCAAATTTTTTTTGTTGAAAGCATGCTCTTGTTATAGTGATTGAACTTTCTCTGTTGTAGAAACGTGTCATCCTCAAGTAGAATTTTTGCGTGCGTGCGTGCGTGTGCATGTGTGTGTATTTGCATGCGTGCGTGTCTGTGTGTGCCTGTGTATGTTTGCGTGTGTGTTTTTGAGGTCTATGTCCCAGAGAGAGCGGTATGGACGTGAGACAAACCCCAATTTGGCCCAATATCTGGCCTGTTATCTTCTCTTCATAAAAAGAGATTTGGGTGGTTGGTTATGCCCGATTCCCATGCAAGTCTGAACATGGAAAATACACAACCCAGTTTGACGCTTTGTTACAGGTGATGCAAAAGCTGCTTGTATTAGTCCTACAATGCAGCCTGCCTGGAAGCATATCAGAGGTAGGAATAAACACATGTAGTGGTGTGAACCTGTAGGACAGACCCTTTCATATTCAAATGCTGCTTGCATGTAATGGTGAAGCGCTGAATGATATTTGACATGAAATATACAGGTGCAGCTCAAAAAATTAGAATATCGTGAAAAAGTTCATTTCAGAAAGTGAAACTCAAATATTATATAGATTCATTACACATAGAGTGAAATATTTCAAGCCTTTATTTCTTGTAATTTTGATGATTATGGCTTACAGCTAATTCCCAAATTCAGTGTCTCAGAAAATGAGAATATTTTGCTTTAACATATTTTTAAAGTATCATATTTAATATTTGGTCGCATATCCTTTGCATGCTGTTACTTCCTGAAGTCTGTGACCAATCAACATCAAAAGACTCTCAATATCTTATTTTCAGGTACTGTTACAAGCGATACTATAACCTCTCTGCATTTGAACTGATCTCTATGAGAATTGGGGGGTAAGACTAGATTCAGCTGTAAATTACGCTGGTACAGTATGGAACACATGACTAGTGAAATGGCTGTACGTCATCAAGGGTCTTAGGTATCAAACGAGCCCCAAACCATCACTCTGCGGCCAGATATGGAGTAGATGTGGATGGATCCCTTTAAGGGTTGTTTCTCCTGACTTTTTTCCCCATAGAGTTCTATAGGAAAATGAGTCAGGAGAAATAACCCTTGCAGTGATCCATCCACATCGACTCCATATCTGGCAACAGAGTGATGGTTTGGGGCTCGATTGATACCTCACACCCTGGATGACTTACAGCCATTTAGCCAGTCATGTGTGCCATACTGTACCAGTGTAATTTATAGCTGAATCTAGTCTTACCTCCCAATTCCCATATAGATCCATTCAAATGCAGAGAGGTTATAGTATCGCTTGTAACAGTAGAGAGAGTTTTTTTATATATGATATGTAATATTAATACGTATGATCCAAGGGTTCACATACTTTTTCCAACAAAGCATTTAATGTTGGATAATTCTGCTCATAATAATGTTTAATGTTAGAATAAAGAAATAATAATGTTTTTTGTGTTTTTTGTTGAGCTGGGTTCACTTTATCAAGTTTTAGGACTTAGATGAAGATGTGATCACATTTTAGATCAAATTTATGCAGATATACAAAAAATTCTAAAGGGTTCACAAACTTTCTAGCAGCACTGTACATATACTAAAAATCAACAGAAACCAAACTTCTAAATTTCCCACCCTCCACCCACAAAAGGTAACATACTTTTTTCTTTACACTTATGTTATCCCGCTTGTATGAATAACATAATTTGGGATAGAGTCCCTAAAACGACTTGTACTCTAAATCTAGACATGACTATTAATGCTCTATTTGGTCTCAGGCCAATCCCACTTCTATACAGTCAATTATGGAAATGAACAGAAATTTTATTTATCAATTGAAAAAATGCCCATGTTTTACAGAATTTCTTTCTTGAATTGACTTAGTATTACAGGAACTGGCATCAGCCGTGCCCGTGACTAATGCTGGCGTCTTGAGTCTGACAGTTCCGTCATTTGAGTTCCCTGCTTTTCCTCTAAATGAGGAAAACCGCAATTTCTAAGCATCATCATGACCCTTAAAAGTGCAGCGTTTCCTGTTCCCCAAAATCTGACACAATTTAAGCACTGGTATTTTCATAAATGGGGGCCCCTTGCAGGGCTTTTGTTTTGACTTGCTCGCATCACAGTCCACTCACTGGTTTCCACAACTGCTTTTTTTTCTTCTTTTTTTTTCTCCATTTTCATCATATATGCGCACAAAGCTATGCTAGGCTATCTAATTTTTTTGCAGTGTTCTGACATTTACACCTCTGATTCTCATCCTGTCTGTGTCATTGCAACACCACGGTCTTCCATGTGGGCTCAATTCCTTATAGATTGGAGATTGTGGGATTGAGCTGGGAACTGTAGTTTAGAGACTGTGGGATTGGACTGTGATTTGTAGTTTATTGATTGTGGGATTAGACTGGGACCTGGAAAGGCCTAGTGTACTTTTACCTTCTGTATTTTTATGGTGAGCACTATGAGCTGGTTCCACCAATCAGATAATTGTGTCAAAAGAAACCTCGATCAGGTGCTTTAATTCTGGGATGTCAGAAAAGGCTGTACTCACATAGGCCCTTGCTAGCTAAGACTGGACATCTCCTGTGATACTTGGCTGAATACATAGGTCATCAGTCGACCACGCCTCCCAGCACTCCCCAGGACTGTGTTTTTTTGGTTTTTTGGCACAAGTAATACAGAATTGATAAAGAAGTACAGTTTTCTCCAAAACACATACATGTGCTTTGCATTGTGTTTGTGCACATTAGAGTATCCCCTTGTGGCTATAAGCCTGTAAGTTTAATTATGGAACTTCCACCCACAGATGGGTGCTTAAAAAACACAGCTATGATGCGAACATCGGCAAGTGTGCACTGCTCAAACAGTGTATATGAAACTGGTTGAAATATAAGGTGAGATGTAAAGTCTTAAACTCACACCCTTAAGTACAGTGTGCGGTGGATCTGTGGGTGCTAGTTTTAGCTGACGCACTAAGACAACTGTCCCAACTGTTTTGATGTTTTGAAACTGCTAGTATCGAGTGATTCTGTGTCAGGTGGATGCTGACGTGCTCACACATCGGAAAAGACCCAACCTGCATTCCGTGCTGTTTTTGTGCAGAAGTTTTCCTTTGCTCGACCTGGCTGGTGATGCAAACACCCTCGATGGCTTGATAACTCGCGCACGCTTTTCACGCGGCACATTCGATCACTCAATAATCCGTGCACGCTTTTCACACAGCGCACACAATCAGCTATGGCTGCCGTCCAGTGCCTGGCTGCGCTGTGAAATGGTGCTTGTACCTGCTCGCTATGCAAGGGTGGAGACAAAACCTGCTAAACCTGTGGTTTTCTTCCATTTGGCATTTTTATATACTGTACACCCACCTCTTTCTGAGTGATGATATTTAACAGAGGTGGGCCTGTCTGCCATTAAACAGTGCGGTTTCACTTTCCCACAATCTCAGCCACCTTCCTGCTGGAGTTAAAAAAATAAAATGTATAAAGACATTCGATGGAAGTGGTTTTGGCACAGCTTCAGCATCCGTCATCAGCTGCTGCTGAGCGTATCCATTCTATCAGGCTGGCTGGGCTGGCCTGGGCTGGGCTGTCAACCACTGAGCACAAACGCTGCAGGACTGGGTGTTCCATGTGTCAAGAGCCGTTTGCCGTATGAGCATGTCATGCAAATTGTGCGGTCAGTGGTTTCAGCGTTGCAGAGGAAGATTGTGTCATGTCAACTGGTCCCTCTCTCTAAATGATGCATAAGTGCTATCAGTCCCTGAGAGCTGAGACCAGAATGGTAATAGATGGAGGATTGATGGCAGTTAGGTTTCTGAGTAATGGCCATGCTGGGGTGTGGTTTTGTCTGCAATCGCATGCTTGTGTCATCCCATTCTCAGTAGTGTTATTTCAGCATGTTCATTGATGGCTCACTATTGGCACAATGTGCTCAGAAAAGCATACATGTTCTCACCCTCCACCCTGCTCTTCGACAGCAACATTGCACAGTTGGCACTGTCTGTGGAGTGTACAAACGTAGGCTTTGTAGTTACAAATTCTGTACTTCCCTCGGCAGAAAGCAGTTTGTTCAACTCGCTGTGAGAAAAGTATACGTTTGAAAAGGTGTGAAATGCATATCACTAAAGCGCTAGGTACTGATCCTTCAATATACTTTTCCTTTTTGATTTCTTACTATGTTTTTGTGTGTCAGATAATTTTAGTTTTTAAATGGTCTCCTTTCACTGAGGCTCTAACCCGTAGGACATTTAGCCGAAATGTAGCCTTTTTTTCTTGGCTTGTAAAATACTCATTCTGCACAGTTCATCCAGGGATTCCAGGCCATGCCACAGTTCATTGCAGCCTTCAACAATAGCTTTGCATCTAAGGGCACATTTATACTACCACTCTGATGCGACCTGATTTTTTCAACGCATCTGATGCCGATCAGATTTCATTGTTCGAAGTGTAAACACAGGAACACAGGACAGATGCATGGTATCCGATACGGCGATGTGGGGGGGGGGATGAAACGATGACCAATTTACATTGATGTTCTTTTCCCAGGATTTGCTCTTTTTTTATGGCTCTAGATGCCAATATTTGAGGTTATATTTATCCCATGTTTTAAAAAAAGAACAACGGACCACCTAAACCAACATCGGGGCGTGGGAATAACGCGTCCCTGTCAATTTTTACCAACACGTTTCTGCGTCAGCGACCAAGAATATAAAAAAATTTAACACAAGTAGACGATATAACAAACTACTGTACTGCTATGCTACTGTCTCAACAATGGGAGAAAATGAACAAAAAGACTTGATCATCGCTGTAAATTACAGTATCAAAACCAAATTGGCATAAGCGATGGCTCTGCTGAATTGGCGATCGTCTGGTAAACCTTTGAGTCACGGACAGTACCATCAATGTGTTTTATAATATCCCTTTCCTGACTTATATTTAATCATTTTCTGATTTCCACTTCTGTCCAGTTATATCCCATCTCTCCTCCAGTGGCCATCGTTTTGTTGGTTCCGTTTTTAATTAGTCCCTCACACCACAGATTTTAGCCTACGTTATTTTTGTCTCAGGATAACTTTCTGTAACTCACGTGGACTCACTCAGCTCATTTGTACATAATCTACATATCTATACGAATGACCAGTGATTATGTTTATTGTTCATTTGTATCTATAGTTATGTAAGAGCTGATTTTTATGGAAAACTGTTTTCACTATTATTATACATCACCAATGTGAGAGCCATGTTAACCAAACTAAGAAGCGCTGAAAATAGATTATTTATATTACCATCGATATTTGACATTGGCATGCTCTAATAGTGAACTGAACCCGGAGGTGTGCTATTTAGTACCATCTATCCTCATTAACAAAAAATTCTGTTCAATAGGTAAAATAATATGTTTTATTAGAAGTTTGCACATTGACGGGATCAATCTAAAAATATCGGCAGCCATATTGGCTAGCCACTGCTGAGGCTGTTCCAGAACACTGGCATTGAATGAGTTAAAGATGAAGAACTCATGTTTTGTATCCTGCAGTAATTTATGGTTTTAATTATTTCAAAACTTTATTATCAATAGAGCATTATTTTCAAACCCCTTGGAGCCTATATTTTTTACGAGTAATTTTATGCTCTGAGAACACAGATATATGATTTGATATATAAGCCTATGTGATTTCACCAGAATGTATAGCCCACCACTGCTTGTAATATCACTGATTGCCAGCCATTGTGATACAAATAATTGCTGTGGTTTTTGTTCGGGGCTATGATGGAGATATGAGACCCGTCAACCCCTCTCACACGTGGAGAGAACTGCTACTTCATTTTGATTGATGACTTCCTACTCAGGCCACATACAGGCCGTGTAATGAAAATGCTATAGATAAGTCGTATTTCTGCAAAAATGTCAATTCAGGCATCAAAACCTGCAGCGTATGAAAACAGTGACAGGTAAGTTATTCTATGAAAGCGGTGGTGGTTAGGGTTTGGGACTGTCTCAACTGCAAAGTGCAGGAAACGCAGCTGTTCTTAGCCTTTCACAAAGTTTAGTTTCAGTTCTTATTAAAGGTCCTCAATTATTTTTTGCAATTTTATAATATTCCACAAGTTATATCATGTTGATTATGTTTTTTAAAAGAAAAAAAATTACAACACATTAAAAATATATATTTTTAATAAAGTATATATCCAGGAGAGCCCTTTGCGCTGAATAGGCCGATTTGGGTGGGTGTTGCCTGTTTTGTTCACATGCTCTGTCTTAATTGGCTGTCTGACTGGGAATGACAGAAGCGGACTTGTTTGTATACATTTTTCGATTATAGATTAATCAAATATTCAAAACAGTATGCTACAGAATAATTGATTATGAAAATAATCATTAATTGCAGAGTTTGTTGATACCTACATTAATCCCAGGCTCATGCTGAGTGATCAGTGACACTGGTGCTTACTCATCAGAGCCATAACCTTGTATAGCCGTCTTATACATTGGAATGTGTTGATGGAGAAATGCAGTCAGAATCAGAAATATTGTGCGTATTTTGCACGATAAGCTGTTTGTGTCATTCATATTATGGTCATATCGAAAATGTACTGATTCACAGCAAAGGCTGTCTGTCATCCAGATCCTGATGAACCACATCTTCTACCTACATTACCAGAAATTAGACTGCAATCAGAACACTTGAGAAAAGCCAATTTTTACAGGAAATGGCGCGTTAACATACGGTGCGCCTGAAGATGAATATTGAAATGCACCCACAGGCAAATGGAGGCGTTTCAGAGCATGGAACTGGGGTAGATATGGTAATCAGAGATGTGCTTTTCACAAGAAAAGCTGAATGGCCACTCTAGTGGAGGGTTTTTTCAGAATGGTGGTCTACCATTGAGTCGCTTGGGTAAGGGAGGGCCTGCTGAGATAATGGTCTTTGTAAGGAAACTCTGAATGAGTTGCAGCACGCTTTGGCATTGTGCCATGACAATTCTCATCTGCGGGCTCATTCTCACGCTTGTTAGTGAGCGTGCTCAGTGCTCCAGATCTCCTACTTTATTTATACATATCTACAGTATGCATCTCTATCTAACGTTTATGTGTTTATTTAATTTTGCAGTGTTTTTTTAATATTTTGATATTATTTTGTAACGAACAGTTGGGGCCCCAGCCTGATCTCTTGATGCAAATGGGTGATTGAAATCGAAAGAGGTGAAATGTGTGGTTTTCCGCTTGGGCCATCCCCTAAATACCGCCCCCCCCCAATCTCCCTCGCTCTCTCGCTTGCTCTCTCGCAATCTCTCTTTCTCACTCGTGCTCTCTCTCTCTTTCGGTCTCTCTCCCTATTTTTGTGACTCTTGTTTGTTTCTGTTTTTGCTTTTCACTCTATCTGACTCTCAGCTCAGACTCTTGTACTCTTCCACCAGGCTAAGTGGTAGACGAAGCCAGTCGTGCATCTTCAGCATGTTGATGCTTTGATGGGCATGTAGACAGGGGCCATGAGGTGTGGGGGGGGCCCCCCCCCCCCCCCCAGCTACCCCAACATTGCTAAAGGCACTGGTTTGTTGGGGATTCATTGATTGATACTACATTCTGTACTGAAAGAATAGCAAAATGAGTGAAAGAAGTGTCCCTTTGGATATCTTTATTTGTTCTATTGCAGTGCACCAGGTCTAGCATTATGAAGTAGCATGCAGTGTTCCTCTGCTAAATGCATGGGTGGCCGATATCAAAGGTGTGGACCACTGGGGTCAAGGGTCACATGGCATTGTACCCGATTTAAAGCCCTCTCAACACACCCTGAAGTAGGGATGTGCGCGTTTAATCGACTAGCCGATTAAACGTTGCTACCCTCGCTAGTCGGCACCAGAAATACTAGTCTGTTAAACTTATTATTTTATTAATGTACACATTTAAATTACATATTGACATAATTTGCACTGAAATGTCATGTTTTCCTGGTAAAATGTTGCTTTATAAAAAAAAACAGCATCCGTTACTAATGTTAACAACGCCGGATTGAAATTCTTTTTTAAACTATCGCCTTGTTGAATAGCCCAATAAAACGAATCTATGTCACGTCGATCAGTCGGCCTAATTGTTATTTTTTTGTGGGCCTATTATTGGTAGTTTTTCTGATGACCGATTATAATTTTTTACTGTATTTGCTATGCGATCGCGTTCACCCAATGAAAATGCCGTTGTAATAATCAGGCACGTTTCCTAAAAATGTTTTGTTACGTTGAATATTGTTTTCAATAAATGTTATTTGTTAACTTTTATTTAGTGAGTTGTTGTCATGTTTTGTAGGATAATGTGCAATGTTCATAATGCAAGGCGCAAAGTGCCACACATTTCACGGTTTCAAATGGCTCTTATAATATACGCAATATATATTTTTTCGGACAATGTTTAACCTTATAGATTAAATTGTGCTCAATTTTGACTGTTTTCTGAGTGTTTTCTTACTTTTAGACTAGTCGACTAGTCTAAATTTAAACTTCCGTTTAACCGTCAGGGAAATTAGTCGTTAGGAACATCCCTACCCTGAAGGCTGGCTGCTATTCTTAGCCAATTCTTAACTAGTCAAATCCTAGGAAACATGACTGCAGCAACACACGCGTGTTAACTAACTTGTGTTAAGCATCTATGAGCATTTATGGTGGATGATGAGTGTCAGGTTATGAATGTGTAAGCAGAGATGCAAAGTGATGGAGCATGGCTTTTCCCTCATGATTCACTCCTGAATGTGGTATGGTTTGCGCAGTCGTAGCCCAGCGCGCAAGTCATCTGCCTCAGGCAAGCCAGAACGGCTTGCCTCATTAGTGTCTTTGGATATGAATGAGGGGCCTCGGCAGGGCAGCACACCCCAGTCCCACCTCCCAGCCCTGTTTCTTTCAACAGGCAGATTTATAAGAAAACCTGCTAACCAGACTACAGCAGCAGGCCGGCTCTGTGAATGTCATGGTTTCAAGTTCACAGGAAATCACAAGAAGCTTTTTTTGGGGTGGGGCGGGTGGGGGGTGTATGTGGTGTTTAAGTAAAAATGTCAAATAGCCAAATGTTGTGTGCGGATCTATGGCCTATAGGGCCCTTTTCTGTGAATTACAAGCGCTTAAGGGAAATGTTAATTCACACGCACCACTTCTTCGCAGTCCCAGCATGCTCCATGTTTCGGAATGGTGGCTTTCTGTGAAGATAAAGCTTAAAGCGTTACTTTGGATTTACTCTGTATTCTCATAGTGGGCAGTAATTGATACTGGATCTGGACTGAATCTAGTGTAGATTAGTCGGTGTTCCTGCTCTCTGAGCTGAAATAATAAAGCGTAGTCTACTTGTTAAAAAGCATCTGTAACATTTTAATCTTAAAAGCAGTATGTCTAAAAAGAGAGTTCCTTCATGATTTTTGTTGCCTATAGTATTGGTCTCATTTAGTATGATTCTGTCCCCGTTTTTGAGTATGTAGACGGGGATGTTCAAAGGCTCAATGCATTTTTCAATTTCATTTTCAGACTCGTGCTATTCAAGCAGGGAACATTTTTCACCTGCAAAAACCACATGTTGAAGGACAGAAGCTTAATTTATTGTGATCTTGCTTGCCTAAACATTTTCTGTTTTGGGTAGGCCATGCAATGCCTTTTAAAATGTATTTATTTATTTTTTGGAAAAGCATTTAAAAATGAAAATGAAAAGGAATCAGCTGAGAAGCGTATGCTGAGTATTTAAATGGTATCCGTATAGAAATTATTCCATCCCTCCCATGTTCATTGCTGCATGCAGAGTGTTCTGGTATCTGATATGCTTTCAAAAGGATTCCATTGTAATTTTCAGAAATAATACTTATTTCCTACTGAAAACAATCACTGTCACAGTGAAACAGGTGAGAAATATACAGGAAATGGCACCATGTTATAAAACATGTAAAGAAATCTGTGTTCTGACAGGCTGGTTAGAGGTTTGACTACATTACACTGCATCAAATGTATGTTTGTAAGTGTTCTAATAGAAGGGTATTGCAAACCAATAAATCCAAACAGACAGAACGTACTGGTAGGGAATTACATTTTGTAGTAAAATGGATTTAATAAAATGTTATTGGATATTTTATTATGTGTGTAATTTAATAGTTAAAATGAATGAGCTATTGTTGAATGTGCTTAATCAAGAATGACTCCTTGGAGTGCGGTATCACTGTACATAAAGTCCCTTGTGTCTTGTGTCTTTTCATAGTATGGATGGAGGAGAACTGTTCAGCCGCATCCAAGACAGGGGAGACCAGGCCTTCACTGAGAGAGGTAGGCCTGCGCCCACAACCTCCCTGGCAGTGCGTCTCCACTGTGCTCCCACACCCTGCTCCTCCCTGGCAGTGTGTCTCCACTGTCCTCCCGCACCCTGCTCCTCTCTGGCAGTGCGTCTCCACTGTGCTCCCACACCCTGCTCCTCTCTGGCAGTGCGTCTCTACTGTCCTCCCACACCCTGCTCCTCTCTGGCAGTGCATCTCTACTGTCCTCCCGCACGTCTCCACTGTCCTCCCGCACCCTGCTCCTCTCTGGCAGTGCGTCTCTACTGTCCTCCCGCACCCTGCTCCTCTCTGGCAGTGCGTCTCTACTGTCCTCCCGCACGTCTCCACTGTCCTCCCGCACCCTGCTCCTCTCTGGCAGTGCGTCTCCACTGTCCTCCCACACCCTGCTCCTCTCTGGCAGTGCGTCTCTACTGTCCTCCCGCACCCTGCTCCTCTCTGGCAGTGCGTCTCTACTGTCCTCCCGCACGTCTCCACTGTCCTCCCGCACCCTGCTCCTCTCTGGCAGCGCGTCTCCACTGTCCTCCCGCACCCTGCTCCTCTCTGGCAGTGTGTCTCTACTGTCCTCCCGCACCCTGCTCCTCCCTGGCAGTGCGTCTCCACTGTGCTCCCACACCCTGCTCCTCCCTGGTAGTGTGTCTCCACTGTCCTCCTGCACGTCTCCACTGTCCTCCCGCACCCTGCTCCTCTCTGGCAGCGCGTCTCCACTGTCCTCCCGCACCCTGCTCCTCTCTGGCAGTTCGTCTCCTCCCTCACACCCTGCCCCTCCCTGTTCGTGGCACGTGATCCTGGTGAAATGAAAATTAACATGTGATGTTTTTATTTTATTTTTTTCTCCCACCACTCCAGAGGCCTCAGACATCATGAAGAGTATTGGGGAGGCCATCCAGTTTCTACATGCCATTAACATTGCACACAGGGACGTTAAGGTAAGAAAGGATCATAACCCACTGCACTCATGTAACACTGGCACTGCTGCTCGTATAACACTGGCACTGCTGCTCGTGTAGCACTGGCACTGCTGCTCGTGTAGCACTGGCACTGCTGCTCGTGTAGCACTGGCACTGCTGCTCGTGTAGCACTGGCACTGCTGCTCGTGTAGCACTGGCACTGCTGCTCGTGTAGCACTGGCACTGCTGCTCGTGTAGCACTGGCACTGCTGCTCGTGTAGCACTGGCACTGCTGCTCGTATAGCACTGGCACTGCTGCTCGTATAACACTGGCGCTGCTGCTCGTATAACACTGGCGCTGCTGCTCGTATAACACTGGCGCTGCTGCTCGTATAACACTGGCGCTGCTGCTCGTATAACACTGGCACTGCTGCTCGTATAACACTGGCACTGCTGCTCGTATAACACTGGCGCTGCTGCTCGTATAACACTGGCGCTGCTGCTCGTATAACACTGGCGCTGCTGCTCGTATAACACTGGCGCTGCTGCTCGTATAACACTGGCGCTGCTGCTCGTATAACACTGGCGCTGCTGCTCATATAACACTGGCGCTGCTGCTCATATAACACTGGCGCTGCTGCTCATATAACACTGGCGCTGCTGCTCATATAACACTGGCATTGCCGCTTGTATAACACTGGCACTGCTGTTATGCTGTGGTCTTTATGCTGTGACTGCATGACCCCATGCTATCTGTATGGTGCCACCCTGCTGTATTAAAAAAATGTTTTTGCCTTTCAGCCAGAGAACCTGCTGTATACCTCAAAAAGACCCAATCCACTCCTCAAACTGACAGACTTTGGGTTTGCCAAAGAAACTACAACACACAACTCCCTAGCAACACCTTGCTATACTCCGTATTATGTGGGTAAGGAAGCAGGGCAGAGTCACTCTGAGTGTATCATTGGTTAAATGGCAGCTTTAAATGTTATTTTCAGATAATTTCAGGTCTTAATTTCTCTACTGCTCTGCATCTCAGCTCCAGAGGTACTTGGTCCAGAAAAATATGACAAGTCCTGTGACATGTGGTCTCTGGGGGTCATCATGTACATCCTGTGAGTTATGATCACTTCATAGATGCACATTTTTATATCTGTTCCATTCTCAGTTCACCCTTCCATCAAAGCGGGGGCTTGATCACACAGTTCAACCCATGAAGTTACTGTTCTCTTTGACTCCCCCCCCAGGCTCTGTGGATACCCACCTTTCTATTCTAACCACGGCCTGGCCATTTCTCCCGGGATGAAGAAGAGGATCCGTATGGGGCAGTACGAATTTCCAAACCCAGAGTGGTCGGACGTGTCAGAGCAAGGTAGCTGGACACTTGCACAAATCTTAGGATGGAGAGATTGGGTGATGTTATGGTGGAAAGCATGCATTGGGCAGGCAAAGGTGTGGCTGATGTTTATTTTTGAAGGCTGTGAATATGTAGGTGATCATTATAGGGCCATTCTCACAGAAATCAGCTGAAATGGATATTTTTTCACAAATATAAATTTTTTTGTAATCCTGCTTCAGTTTTTATTTTTTTCTTGGTACTGTTTAACTGAGTGGTCTGTGTGCAGTTCAGCTAAAGCACAGAAATATTTTGGTAGACCTTTCTGTTTAGGGTTACCACCCGTTTCTTATAACACGGAATCGTCCGTATTGAAAAATGTTATATTGCATTCCTTTATTGAATCAGTACAGGAAGAAATTTGTTACACACACACAAAATCTTTCATAATAATGAGAATAATCATGAATAACATCAAACTAATTTCAAATGAAATAAGCTGGTTGAGATGCTGAATAAGTGGTAGCAGGCAACCGCTGTAACCACTACTCCGCTGTGTGTGTTTGTCAGTGCATGTCAGAGGCGCGAATGTTGTCAGTTGTTGTTGTGTATCTTTATATAGTAACGTTTCAAATGTGTGCGCCGCCACAAACACCCTGTGAATGGCATGTCATCCTCAGACCAGATACTGACTAAAGCTTGCACCTTGTCATTGATCCATTTTGTCTCGTTTTGATTCTCCATTTTTCCTTTGATTGAAGACTCACTTGCTGTCTTGCTCCTTCGGTGGAAAAGGGGCTAATGTTTCTGAGTTCTGGAAAAGGTTCCTCCGGTGGAAAAGGGGCTTAAATTCTTAGAAAAGCTTTACATTTGCCCGATGTCAGCAAATGTGGCTTAGGGACAAGTAGGGCCAGTCGTTGCTTTTAAAGCACTTTATCTCTTTGCGCAGACTTTAACAGCATTTCCTGTCCTTCCAGCCAAACAGCTGATCCGGACCCTGCTGAAAACAGAGCCCACACAGCGCATGACCATCACCGAGTTCATGAACCACCCCTGGATTAACGTAAGTCCTGCTGCAGCACGTCTGCAAATTAACTGAACAGAGCACCTGCTGTCCATACTGACCCCTACTGACCCCTACTGCCTTCTGACCATACTGATCCCTACTGATCCCTGCTAACCATACTGACCTCTACTGCCCCATACTGGCCCCTACTGCTCCATACTGACCCCTACTGCCTTCTGACCATACTGATCCATACTGATCCATACTGATCCATACTGATCCCTGCTAACCATACTGACCTCTACCTGCCCATATCGCCCCATACTGCTCCTTACTGACCCCTCCTGCCTCTACTGCCCATACTGCTCCTTACTGACCCCTCCTGCCTCTACTGCCCATACTGCCCCTGCTGACTCCTCCTGCCCCAGAAACCAACGGCCTGGGATGGATGACTCCTGCTTCACTGGCAACTTGAGAAAAACCTGCCAGATGCTAGGGCTGTTAAAACCTTGCCTAAATGTGTAATTATTATGGCCCATTTTAAATTTTTCATTAAAGCTGGAGTATGCAACTCAACAGTCACATTTGTTGTCATTTGTGGAACACTAAGCCTCAGCAGTGCCTAGCCAATATGGCTGCTGACATTATAAATGTTTTGATTGATCCTGTCAATGTGCAAACTTTTAATAAAACACATTATTTTACCTATTGAACTTAATTATTTGTTAATGAGGATAGATGGCACACCTGCTGGTTCAGTTCAGTATTAGAGCAATGTCAAACAATATTGATGGTAATATACATTTTTTATTTTCAGTGCTTTTCTGTTTGGTTAATTAGGACTCTTACATTGGTGATGTGTAATAGTGAAAACAGTTGGACATAAAAATCAGCTCTTGCATATCTACAGATATGTAAAAATGAACAATAAACTGGTAATTTGTATAGATATGTAAAAATGAGCTGCCTGTGTGAGTTAGGCTAATTTATATCAAGAGTTTCAACAGAAACTGTTAAACAAAATGGTTATCCTGAGGCAAAAAGTAACATGGCGCAGAAATGTTGATGTTGCTTTAGGCGGTCTGTTATTCTCTATGAATTTTAAAACATAGGCTTACAGGTAAATATAACTTCTAATATTGCCATCTAGTAACCAAAAAAAGAGCTAATCTGGGATACATGCGGTATAAGAATATCAGTGTAATTTTGTCTGTTTCATTTTTTCAAACTCAAATCCGGAATTCTTTACCCGTATAGCCAATACCCTCTCTGGTATAGCAATGTAAAGACGGCTGTGGTCTACGTCAGTCGCGCTCGCCACTTTAGACCGTTCGTATTCTCGTCAACTTATGTCGCCCACGGCACTGAATGAGTCGAGCAAAATAAAACCAGAGGATAATAATAATGCCAATGATGCCGTTCACAGCAATAAAATGACTCTGTAGGTCAACTGCTGCTCAAACCAAAGAAAACAATTATCACACATGGGTCCATTATTTCACAAGAATGCCATGGCTTGCTTAAACTAAACTGATGGATCTCCTTCAGGAGAAACAGGTGTCAGCCTTTGGAGGGTTAGCAGGGTAGTTGCTGCTTTCGTACCTTGCAGGGGACTTTCTCCATGGTTATTATTTTGTCTCCAATGGCATAGAACCTGTAATATTTCCAAATGGTACTCCTGAGATACGGTGTAGGAGTAGGCTCCTCCATAGGCTATGTTGATAGCATGACCCACACATTCACTTTATTTAGGCTATCTACCCTCCAGACAAAACAATAAAATTGCTTTTGTTTATCAGTCTCTTTGATATTGACCGCTACCAAGAGTGCAACACGGCTTCTTATTTCACCTAGGCAATGGGATTACAAATTCAAACCCTGAATTATATATAAAAATTACATTTTCCTGAGAAGTTTGGTTACAAAAAAGTGACAGCCCTACCAGACGCTAAGCTTTGTTGAGTCATCTCCAACGAGGCTCTGAAAAGCCAGTATATTAACTTGGGGGCCTTTTATAATGAGCTTATTTTGTTCATACATTTTGCTGTACAGTAGCCTTAGTTTAATGAAATGATGTGGATTTGTGCTTTCACACAACCCTCATCCCCCATGTGCCTGTCTCTGTCTGTCTGTCTGTCTGTCTGCAGCAGTCAATGGAAGTTCCTCAGACCCCTCTGCACACCAGTCGTGTGTTAAAGGAGGAGAAGGACACCTGGGAAGATGTGAAGGTGAGAGGTTCCAGATTCTATAAACCCACTGCATATTCTATATATACAGTTGTACTCTACAACACAATAAAGTGTGCAAAAAGTGAAGGGGTTTGAATACTTTCGAGCACAACTGTATATATTCTCATGTACAAATAGGCACGCTTTTCAACTCTAGGATGGAAAGGCATGTAAATTCATCCAGATTAAACCTCAGTGAATTAAGCCCCATCACTTCTGTTTAAAAGGTACTTTGAGCTCTATGTGTGTAGGTTAGGCCGACTAGTCATCCTCTTTTTCCAGGACATTTATTTTTTTGGGATCGAAGATATCTGTCCAGGCGGGATTTCTAAATGACAAAAAAAGGTTTTGCTTGTTCCATAGACCATATATAAACAAACAAATAGCCTAGTATTGTGTTCATGCCTCTAACGTTTTCCCTTTGTGTTTGCGTGCACGCACGTGGATGTAGGAGGAAATGACCAGTGCCCTTGCCACCATGAGAGTGGACTATGAGCAAATCAAAATCAAGACCATTGAGGATTCCTCCAATCCGCTACTGATGAAGAGGAGGAAGAAGGCTAACACAGGCAGCGACACAGAGTCACCGGCGACCTGAGAGATGTGCAGGCGTGCTTGTGCGTGCTCACACACACTCAAAGTTGTGCAATGGAAGCAATAACCTTTGGCATAATGAAATTGTGAGAGTTAAATAGCATGGATTTTCATAAAAAAAGTTTATTTTTCATTACTGATTAAATTTTTTTTAAAGCAACATTTCTTTTTATTATTTTTTAACAAATCAACCATTCCTTTACAAAAGAAAAAGGGCATAAAAAGCAGATTTAAAGATTAGAGATTATGAGTAGGAAGCAGGATGTGAGGAGAAAAATAGATAGTTTTGATAAATGTAATTTAATATTTTTATTTTCATACTGTGTTGAGTCCTCGGAATGATGATTGTTCCTCTTCAGTTTTGCCTTTTTAACAAAACAAGCCATTGATACAACGGGGCACGCTAGTTAATGCTGTCCTAATGCAGTACGTTTTTAATTTTTAATATTTAGAGTTAGGTTAAAAATGTGTTTGGTAGATGATGTGGAAAATGAGCTGCAACTGGAATATGTGAACTGTGTTCATGAGCAGCCCTGCGATAATGTATAGCTGTGACCTGGCACACAACCTCATTCACTGATCGAAGTGACTCTTCTTGCTCCCCTTCTTACAGAATAACTAACTGTAGAGAGTAGGAGAAGAGTGAAGGAGAAGCGCAGGAGAATGGCAGAGCCTGCTGGACTGTTGCCTTAAGTTCAGCAGCATGGTTCTACCATGTCATTGCTGAGAGAGGTCCAGCCTATTTACTATATTAAAATGTTCACAAGTCCTTCTGAAAAACTACCTTTTTAGTAGTAACTATCCAGTGGCATTATAATAGGCTTTAACTGCAGAAATAACTGCAGGAGAGAGACCTGCTGATTGCATGGTACCTTCAGGAGAGAGACCTGCTGATTGCATGATACTTGCAGAAGAGAGACCTGCTGATTGCATGATACTTGCAGGAGAGAGACCTGCTGATGCATGGGTTTCTTCTTAGTATTCAAAGATAGCAAGAGTTGTAACTTGAGCTTCTTGTTTCTTGTGTGAGTGCACAGCCTGTTGTGTTCAAAGCAGAACTGGGCTTATTGGGAAAAGTCACAAGTCAAGTGTATGTACTATCCTGACCATTAAAACCTTGGTCCCTGATGACATGCTGGTCAGACCACACACATCTTACCCTCTCTCTTTCTAGAAGAGCAGGGTGCTGATGGGTGGCCGGGTTGGCTGGATTAGCCCGATTACCCCGATTATGAGTCACACCTGTAACAGAAATATATGGCTACCATGCCACTCCCGTCTTTTATTGGCTAATCAGTCTCTCTTCATTGCTAATTGGTCAGCTGTCTTCCTCCATGGAAGGTAGGCAAGGATGAATGAGCTTGGAAGTTCCAGTACATGCCAAGAGCAAGTTGCCTGGAAGTACAAGTGTGAAACTACATCTAGAGGAAATTACATCATAGCGACTGGATATGCCAGTTTGCCTCTCATGTTCTGTTTGTTTTATTTGTGTACTTTGCTTTTTTGTTTGAATGGAGTTATACATGTATCTGTTAAAACACTGGTCACATCTTCTCCACTACTTTGTGTGTCTGTAATGCGTGCGGTTTGGTAGATATTTTGTGTACCGTTGATGGCACCAGTTTTACTAGACTGCACTAATTTTCGAGTACGAGGGAACGGTTGCAGCTGCTGTACTAATGTCCAGGCCTGCTTTTTACTTTGGATTAAAATTGCTTAAAAAATGCTCTGCTTTGCATGTTTGGTGAATATGCACAGGTCTGTTTGTAGATGTATGGTCTTTAGCTGGAGGCTCAGTTGAGGTGAACTGTTGTTCAGACAGTGATAAGCCTGGTCACAGGATTCATCCCAGACTCACCCCACAGTAGTGGCGATTAGTGGTGATTGTGAAAGTTCAGTTGATGGATCGCTAGAAACCATTGAAGGATTGACAGCCCTTCTCCCCTATGTACTTGACTATGTATGATATACTTGGAAATATGCTCACCACTTTTTGTTCAAGGTATTTAACATTATCAGTTTAGAGCTTGAATTGAGTTCCAGGATTAAAGTTATTGGGTTGTAATGGGTTCTGTACACTGTAAATACTTGGCATATTCTGAAAATGTCCAACATTTAAAATTGATTGTTTTTCCTTGAGACTTATTGAGTTAAAATTACATGAGGAATTCTGCTTTAAATAACTCCAAACATCCTCTTTAAAGGAAGTTATGTGATGAGATACAATGATTGCATTTATAATTGACACATTTGATTACCAAGAAAACTGCATTCCTGAATTAATTGTGAACACGGTGAAATTTTTACCGTTGCATCTATACAGAGGACACAGCAATGTCTTTAACCATCTTTGAACTCGCAACTCTCAGTTTGTGTTCATTTTCAGGGCAGCCATGATTGTTGCATCCCGCTTTCACACTGCATTGTTTCTGCGAAGAGTGGCGTGGCACAAGTTTTGATCTGACATCGCAAGATCCCAAAACACCTCACCCTACAACAGGTGGTGCCCCGTCCCCTCCGGCATAGCGAAGTAGGCAAGGTTCAGAATGAGTGAATATAAACCATGCCTCGCTTTTAGGAGCGATTTTACATGAGCAGTGCTGATCGCGAAAGTAGCAAGTCCACCGCTGTCCCATAAACGATGTGTCTTTCTCAATCTGCTCCGGTAAATGCAGGTAATGGGGGAACTCCGTAAAATTCATCTGGAAGCATTTCGATCTCCGGGCTTACCCTCTAACCCGAAGGTGCCCCAAATGTGGCGGGCCTGTGGTTAAAAATGTATTCGCCTAAGAGAGACTAATATGCTAGTAAGTTATTAGAAAATGCAGATGAAATATAAGCAAGTCTGTAATGCCACTGAGCAATAACACAATCAGTAGAATTTTGTGGTTATATTTTTAAAGGAAAAAAAAAAACTAAGCGGTGACATTAAAAAAATGATGATCAACAAACACAGAAATGCTGCGTAGATCTTTCCTATCCCTGTAGACCCTGCGCATTGCACTGAAAACTGATTTATTCCGCAATTTCGGTTTAATTTAAAATGTCCCTTCAGAGGAAGGTGTCTCGAGTGCCATGAATCATCGGAAAAGCCGGTGGCGTGTGCACATTTGGGTGGCGTGTGCACGTCCGTGTCTGTGCATGACCAGTGTGTGATACAGGGTGTTGCTTCACATGGGAGAGTCAGAACCCATTGAGGCCCGCAGGAGAGACCAATGTCATGCCGTATGATCAAACATTGATCACCGGCCGAGGAGTTTCCCATTACGACAGGGACAAAACCGGGCGGAGTAAGACTTTATCCTCAACACCAACAGAGACTTGTCATGACAGAAATTGTTTTGTAAATTTTTGTTCAATGGGCATAAAATGCAGTGGTATGCTAGCAATATAATATCTGACATTTATCCATATGGATGGATCACTTGAAGGGTTTTTGACTAATTTTCTATTGAATTCTATGGAAAAATAAGTCAAGAGAAACAACCCTTACAGTGATCCATCCATATCTACTGCATATCCGGCAGCAGAGTGATTGTTTGAGGCTCGTTTGATATATCAGACTCTTGATGACTTACAGCCATTTAGCCAACCATGTGTTCCATACTATTCCCGTGTAATTTACAGCTTAATGTAGTCCCACCCCCCAATTCCCATATAGATCCATTCAAATGCAGAGAGGTTATAGTATGACTTGTAAGAGTGCCTGAAAATAAAGTCAAGAGTATTTTGATGTTGTTGGTTCACAGGCATCAGTAAATCATGACATGCAAAGGATATGCAACCAAATATTAATTATGATGACTATTTAAATTTGTTAATTAGTAGTTTGTAATTTTATCAATGTCTTGACTGTATTTTTTATCAATTTAATGCTACCTTGGTGAATAAAAGTATCAATTTCTTTCAAAAACTTAAAAATGTCTCAGTGATTCTAAACTTTTGAACGGTAGTGTATGCACATTGCATGCATCTTTCACAATGACTGTTTCACACTTTTTTGTTGTTGTCATGCTGCGGTGGTGTAGCCATCACACTAGGGATTATTATGGGCTGGCCTGCCTTTCATATAATCCAGGCAACAGGTCATTCATTTCATGCATTGTGGTCTGTATACAAATTTAAGTCTGATTTGCTCAATGTGTGGCAATAAGACCGTTCCATAGATGTTTTCATGGCATATAGGATACAGTGCATTGTGCCTAATGAATTGAAAGCAATACTTATACTTTGTTTAAAATGTGATTCCTAAGTGGGGGGAAGACCACCATAAATACAATGTTTTTAATTAAGCAGAAAACTCTGCTCTTTGTAGTAAAAGTTGACCGTTTATAAGCATGTGACCTTGGGCATATTAACTCAGTGTGAAAAGTGTAGAAGAATGAGTGTTGATGTTATAATAATAATAATAATTGTTATAACACAATAAGTAAGAATAATTAATAATAATAACCTATTATTTAAAGGACATTCTGGAAATTCCTCTGAAAATGAATACATGCAACAATTATGGTTATACTTAAATAGGATCATACCCATCAGTACAATCTATTAATTATAATCACACCTTCCCTTCCTTCGCTCTCTTCTCTGGAGAGCTATTTTGTGATTAAATTTGTGACGTGCAACAAGTGAACTAAACCGATGCTCTGCAAGGGAGTATAAGCGAGGAACAAACCAAAACAGAACTGAACGGCCCTTGCAACCGATATATGAAGTGCTGCCCCATAGAGTTGAACTGCCCACTTTTTTTCCTGTGGAGCATTGCATTGTGGGATTTCCTTCTTGCTGGAAGCTTGCATTTTATTCCATTGATGAGAATAAACGAGGGAGTGAGGGAATATAATTACTCCCTCCACTTTTGTAAATTGGAACCGAATCCCACTTGGTGTGGCTGCCGTCTTTCATCAATCATTTTGTGGATTCCACCTTGACAAGGGAAGAGAACGACGGGAAGAAAGCATAAACATCTGACCCGATTGGGAGGGGCCTTTGGGTTGTGTAAATGGCTGTCCTTGGAGCCAAATTGATTACCATTTGTGCAGACCAGGCACATATCAGACCTGTGAACAACACCCTCTTTTTTATAAATGTGGCCATATGCGTGCAGGAAAATCCCAGCCCAACCCCCCAACTTTGTACTTTTATTTCTCAGAAGAAATTAAAAACATGTATGTGTGAGTTGCTTAAATGTACAAAATTATACATAATGCATTTAACATGAACTACTTTATATTTTATCAGAATTATCTCAATATTTCTCTTTAAAATTTTAATAAATAAATTATACAGGAAGACATTTTCAATTTGTTTCAGGTTAAATGTCCAGATTACTTGTGAAGAAGTGGAAAGATATGATTGATTAAATTTCTTTTCAAGTCACTAAAAACTTATTTTGAGGAACAGCTTAACTAAATAATCAGCTGATTCTCTGTAGAAGGGGGTTAAGATCTGCTTCTTCTGTGGTGCTGACTATGGGTGTGAGACTTTTGGTTTCTTTGTTTGCAGGCAAATGCAACAGGGAAGAGAAAATGACGTGTAGTTCTGTTTGGAACTAACCTTTCCGGGTACTTGTTTCTCAGCAACAAAATACGTCTAACTTCCAAAAACCTGAACTGACCATAAAGCTCAGCTCTACTTGTGCATTTCTTTCATTTAATTTTCTAACATGCTCAATTGATTTGCACACTGCCTCATTCATTTTGATTAGAATGACAAGTGCAACAACCTGCGTCCTATGCAGGGCCACAGCTGATATTAAACCAGTGCCTTTAATCTAAGTTATATGACTTGTACGTTTCCATTAAATTGTGAATACATCATTTGTGCTCTTCTATATACCAATTATATCTACACTTTGGATTCCATTGAATCGTTCTCTGAGGTGCACAAAAATGTAAATATTCACACCGTCATAACATTCATACGAGCATGAGCATGCACAAGAATTCAGCACCGCTTGAGTGCAATATGAGCAACAGCTGACAACAATCAAGTGGATTTACACCAGAGCATCAGGTCCTGCTCCAGACAGCTCATAGTCTCTTAGTGACTCACCAGTTTCATTAAGTGAGTGTGTTATAGTCTTCTTGTCTGTTTACAGTCAGAAGGTGCACATTAAACTCCAGAGTACAGGCACTTCATGCAGTGCCTGTGTAATCTCGTGTGGGTTTTGGATTTACTGACACCTGCTACCTTCAGTGGGTCAATAACCAGTACTGCTCAATAACAAGTCATGCAGAGGTAGACCAGCTTTAATGTGACTCAGCGCATGGACGACGTAGTCTATACACCTGCTGGTTCAGCCGTAGTTTTCCGGAAGGTCACACTGAAGGGTTTTGTGTATATGAAGGACTGTTTGTGCCTTCTGTTTTACAAAACAATGCACAGGTTTTCAGGACTGGTCCAAGTTATGTTTCTAGATAAAGTTCTCTAGATGGAGGCTCTAACGCTGATCCCTCGAGTTTATGCCATGCTTTTTGTTGTTGCTACTGTCAGTGCCAGACCTATGTACCAGTGAACGGTACACTCATTTTATGTGCAGAGGAAAAGTGTTTAATTATCAGCACAAGGATGCTGTTGTTCCCATTGCGTCTCTGCATCTCTTCACTACCGTCACAGAACACTGGCAGTTGGTTTAGGGCACATCCGCTGTGTTTGTTAGTCAACATGATTTCCATGAGCAGCAGTTTTATTTTTTTTTAAATAAAAAATAAAACAAGCTGTTTGATAGTAAGTAAGACACACCCCGTTTTCACAGTGACTCACGTTGATAATATACAGTGCATACAGAAAGTTTTCAAGTTTTCCACAGTTTCAGACTCATCTTAAAATGGATTCAATTCATTTTTGTTCTCAACAATCTACACTCAATAACCAATAAAGACAGTGAAAACATGTTTTTAGAAATCTTTGCTAATTTATTAAAAATCAAAAACTGAAAATTCATACCCTTTGCTTTACCTTATTTTTAAAGTATCATATTTCATATTTGGTCGCATATTCTTTGCATGCTGTTACTTCCTGATGTCTGTGACTCATCAACATCAAAAGATCTTATTTTCAGGTACTGTTACAAATGATACAATAACCTCTCTACATTTGAATTGATCTCTATGGGAATTGAGGGGTGAGACTAGATTCAGCTGTAAATTACACTGGTACAGTATGGAACACATGGCTGGATAAATGGCTGTAAGTTATCAAGGGCCTGAGCTATCAGATGTGGATGGATCACTGCAAGGGTTATTTCTCCCGACTCATTTTTCTATAGAACTCTATGGGGAAAAAAGTATTCCCTGAGTAGGCAATAATTGTGTTATTTAACGTAACCTAATAACAAATAATAAAGACATTGAAAATCATTCTTAATATTATACTCATTGTGTTGTCCTAATTAGAAATTTCACATGGGTATGAACAGGTTAAATACAAGACGATACCACCCACAGGGGAGACTAATGTGTTTAAATTATATCAATATAAAATTATATTGTTATAATTTAAAAAATTAAAACCGGTTACCCTCTGAGGAAATCATGCTAGAATGCAATTGGCAGCAGATGAGAGATCCTAATTACATTTCTTATTGGTGCAAAATAGGAACAGATGTAGATTTTATGTAAATCATTTATATGGTAAATGGTAAATGGACTGCACTTATATAACGCCTTTATCCAAAGCGCTTTACAATGGCCTCTCACTCACCCATTCACACACCAATGGCGGCAGCTGCCATGCAAGGTGCTAGCCTGCTCATTGGGAGCGATTTGGAGGCTCTACCTCCTGAGCCACAGCCGCCCCCCATAATAAAAGTGAAAAACACAGGAGAAAACATAAGAACAGGATTACTTTTTCATAAGCGTTCTTCAGTGTGCACACTTCAAAAACAGGCTCAAGACAGTTACCCAAGCTCAGTAACCTCTTCTCAACTGTCTTCCAGGAATGTTCATCTAATGCTAACCTCAGATATGTGACATTACTCAGAAAGCTGACAGAATTACACAGCTTCTGCTTTTGCAGACGAGTTTACTGTAGATGTAGCCAGCCGTTACTATAACCTGGGCTGGGGCTGAAAGCAAGCAGGGGTCATAACCATAGCACTAAAAACAGTAGATATGCCGTCAGGTTGCTAAAACCTGCTCATCGAGGTAATGACTGTGCTCACAACACAGTTGATTCTCACGCTCATCGCTACGCTGTTACTGGATTCAAGTAGCCTTACTTGTGATACAGCTGCTCTTACTCATTTGAATACAACTACTAAATGAGAATCGTACAGTTTATATGATGTTTCTGCACAGACGGATAGTAGTGGAAATCCATCCTTGACAAAAAGGCATCATTTCAGACGGATAGCTGCTTATGAGAGGCCGTGATCATCCATTCTTTGAGATGCACTGTTCACTGCAGAAATGCAGGCCCTTAGGGAGGTTGGCATACAGATATGCTGGACTGATATTAAGAGAAAGAAATCACCACCTTCAGTTAAGCTTGGTTTCCTATGCTGAGGATGATGCTATAAGAGTGAGGCGTTCTTTACTGTAAAGACAGACTGCAAGGGTGCTGGTAAATGCTCTATTTAGGTCACTCTTCATGCTGCTTCCTTTCTTGCAAAGATATGGGCAGATTATATTGTATTATTCAAACTCCAATTACAAAAAAGTTGGGACAGTATGTAAAATGCACATAAAAGCAGAAAACAGTGATTTGTAAATTCTCTTTTACATATATTTAATTGAAATGTGCTGTTTACACTAATTCCGAATTTGATGCCTGCAACATGTTCCAAAATGTTGGGACAGGGGCAAAAAAAAAACACCTGTTTGGAACATTCCACAGGTAAATAGGTGATGCTATCATGACTGGGTATAAAAGGATATCAAAAGACTGGTACTCTTACAAGCAACCTATAACCTCTCTGCATTTGAATGAATCTCTATGGGAATTGGGGGGTGGGACTATATTAAGCTGTAAATTACATGGGAATAGTATGGAACCCATGGTTGGCTAAATTGCTGTAAGTCATCAAGGGTCTGAGGTATCAAACAAGCCTCAAACCATCAAGGGTGGCTTCTCCTCATTTTCTTATTGAACTCTATGGAAAAATAAGTCAGGAGAAACAACCCTTCAAGTGATCCATCCATATCTACTGCATATCTGGCAGCAGAGTGATTCATAGAAAAAAATTATATATTTACAAAAATCAAAAAAAGCTGATAAGGTAAAACATTAAATACACTGCTCAAAAAAATTAAGGGAACACTTAATCATCACAGTATAACACCAAGTCAATTAAACCAAACCGGTCATGCTGGATGATGTTGCAGGCAGCATAACATTCGTCACGGCGTCTCCAGACTCTTTCACGTCTGTCACATGTGCTCAGTGTGAACCTGCTCTCATCTGTGAAGAGAACGGGGCGCCAATGGCGAACCTGCCAATTCTGGTGTTCTCTGGCAAATGCCAATCGAGCTGCACGGTGCTGGGCTGTGAGCACAGTTCCCACTACAGGACGTCGGGCCCTCATGCAACCCTCATGGAGTCTGTTTCTGACAGGTTGGTCAGAAACATGCACATGAGTAGCCCGCAGGAGGTCATTTTGTATGGTTCTTGCCGCTGGGTTTTTGCCCTTCTACGGCCCTGTCCAGCTCTCCTTGTGTAATGGCCCGTCTCCCGGTATCTCTTCTCTGCTCTTGAGACTGTGCTGGGAGACACAGCAAACCTTCTTGCGACGGCACATATGGATGTGCCATCCTGGAGGAGCTGGACTACCTGTGCAACCTGAATGGGCTGCAGGTATCGCCTCATGCTACCAGTAGTGACAAGGGCACTAGCAAAATGCAAAACTAGAGAAAAATCAGTCAGGAAGGATAAGGAGAGAAATGGTCTGTGGCCACCACCTGCAAAATTTTTGGAGGTTGTCATTTACTTTTTGGGGGTTGTCTTGCTGTTGCCTCTCCTGTCCATCTGTTGTCACTTTCATTTGCACCAAAGCAGGTGAAATTGATTCACAATCGTTTACGCTTCCTAACTGGACAGATCGATATCTGTTTAATTGGCTTGGTGTTATACTGTGTTGATTAACTGTTCCCTTCATTTCTTTGAGCAGTGTATATTTTCTTTGTACTGTTCTCAATTATATATATGTAAAAGAGAATTTACATATCACTGCTTTTATGTGCATTTTACATACTGTCCCAACTTTTTTGGAATTGGGGTTTGTATGTTTATCATATAATAATGTCTGTTTATATAATCCATACTTTCAATAATTCAGTGAGCACCATAATTAATTGGACAGTGACACAGTTTTTATTATTTTGATTCTGTACTCTAGCACTTTGAGTTTGAAAGGATGACAATGACAACGAAGTTGAAGTGCAGACTGTCAGCTTTAATTTGAGGGTATTTTAATCTATATCGGATGAACTGTTTAGAAGTTATAGAACCTATTGTAGCCTACATAGTCCCCCCCATGGCAACCCTTTCTGTCGGCTACATTACCAAAAATAAGAAATGCTGTAAAACGTAATTAACGCCAGTCTATTATAAAGGCCAGCATATAAATAGTTTGAAAATACTTTAGCACTGGTTCCCATTGATGCAACAGGAGCCAAAGGACCCAATAGTCTACACTTGTCACACAGAGGCGTCATGCAGACAAAGGCACAAGAAAAATGTAGCTCGACCACATTAGACTATCTGAACAACTGATATATAACGTGAAAAAATCTTTTTCTGAGTTTGTCGTCTTTTTGCATTTACAAAATCACAAAAGGACACACAACACAATAGGCTACGTTCTCTCTGATCACATAGGCCGACTACACTTCGTTTTTACATCGTACTGAAACAAATGCCATCAGCAAGGCGCACTGGTAATAATTAGAAGTTTTTCTGAATTTTGGGCTTGTTTACTGTGTTATGACAACACTCACAGTTTTGAACTTCTTTTTGTTAGACTTTTTTTGTTTAGACGCCATTGCGACGTCGTCATAATAACGTTATTAACCGGTTTTTACATTTCATTCTAGCCGTTATTCTGTCAATTTATGTGGGTGAAACGCTGGAACAGAAACATACCGGTTTTGTTCAGAACGAAACAAAATTAAAAGTCATTAGTTCCTAGTCCCTGGTAAAAACCCTCAAATTAAAGCTGAAAGTCTTTAACCTCACTGTTCCATTTCAAATCCAATGTGCTGGAGTACAGAGCCAAAACAACAAAACACACTTTTGGAGTGCACTATATATTATTTTTACAGATGATAGCCCCCAATGGGTATGTGTAGAGACTAAAAGTAAGGGTCCACCGCAATTTATACTGGCTCTCTGTGAAGTATAGACAAATAGAGCGACAAACAAAATATCTCTCTTTGAAGTAGGTCTTAAACCAATTTAGCACAAAGCCTGAGAGGCCAACCCACTTTTTCAGCATGGCGAGAAGGATGTCATGGTCCACTGTGTCAAATGCAGCTCTATGATTAAGGAGCAAAGACCAGAATAGAGAGTTTTCTAGAGTCAAGATTAATTCTGTCATTCACTAATGCTGTGCCCAGCATGAACACCGGGTGAGAATTTCTCTAATATACTGGTAGTTTTTAGATGCTCTGTCAGTTGGAATAAAACTGATTTTACAGTAGTTTTTTACGAAGCATGAAGCTTGAGATAGGCCTGTAGTTGTTGAATCAGAGTCTAGCATGCTCTTTTAAAAAAGGGGGAATTGCTGTTTTGTAAGTGGATTGAAAAATGCCTCTTTGTAGTGAGTGATTCATAATACATAATAAATCACCAATAAGACAATTATACACTTATTTAAAATAGCTAGTGGGGAGTGGGTCCAGTGCACAATAGAGCCATTTAGTTTGATGACTAATTTCACTAATAATTCTGCAGTGACAGTCAAGGGTGCTGTTTGGATGTGAAGCAGGTTCAACTACAATAGTCATGTTTAGTTTAGATGCTATATTCACCCTAATGTTACTTATCTTGTCTCTGAAGAAGTCAGTGAAGTCATTACACTTAGATGCAGATTGTACATCAGAGTCAACTGGAGGAGAGGGGATGATTAATCTATGAATTGTAGAAAAGAGAAACCGGGGGGTTGTCACAATTCTTGGAAATCAGATTAGAAAAGTGCTTGTCTTGCAAGTTTGATACCCTGGTTATATTGTTTAAGATTGACTTTAAAATGTCTAAATTAATTTGTAATTTAATAACCAAATTCTCACTTGATGTGATTGGGTGTCATTAAAGAGTTTCATAAAGGTTTCAACTGCATTATAGACAAGGTAACGCTTTTTTACAATCTGTTCATAGATGTTGTGTTCATTACAAGCACAAACAGTAAAGAATATACAGAAGTGATCATAAACAGCCAAGTCTGTAATGGAAGTGATGGTAGTCGACAGTCCCCAGGTGATAATAAGACCTATTGTATGTCACTGTTTATGGGTGGGTTCATTAACACCCTGTATGATATCCATAGTCCAAGAGATTGATATTGCTTCCTATGGAATTAGCTTTATTGTCTAGATGGTTAAAATCACCCATGACAATGATCCTATTGATACAATCTAGTGTGTTCACAAATAAGGTAATTTATTAAGAATGACTGAGCAGTTAGAGACCTAACATTAAGAAGTGCCATGTTGAGTTTTGTGGAGTTGCTAGACTATTGAGCAGGCCTATTAGTGTTTGATGGCTTAATTATAATTAAGTTGGTATGATTCATTTTAGAAAATCAGACGGATTGGCAGGAGGAGCTCCCTAAGGGGAGGGGCAGGGGTGGGTGGAGGTGTTGGTGTTGAGGGCAGTGATGGAGGGGCAGCTGAGGGGAGCGTCGGGCATCCAGCTGGGGGGAGGGCGGAGGAGGGAGTGGGGGGTCCTCCAGTCTGTCCAATATTGAAAATTTATTATCCAGTTTGAGATCCTGCATGGGGTAGAGGGGTGTGGGATAAGCAATGGCCACTGGATTTTCCCCCTTGAATTACAGTCCATGGTTCTGTCTGGGATTGTGTCTTGGTTCTGGCTCCCAGCCATGTCCAGGGATCCTCTGTACAGGGGACAGTGCTGTCCAATTCTCCAGCAGCAGTGGTAGCAAGAGCTGGGACCACCAAGAAGTGAAGTAACTGTTCATCTTCTCTGATGATTTTATACAGGACAGAAATTCTTCCTTCCAGCTCCATGATCTTTCGACTTGGATGCATACAACTATCACAGCCAGGGGAGGAATAACTGGCAGAGTGTGATGATACTGCTCAGGAGAGAGAGACACTTTGGCCAGTAAAAGAGTAGGTGTAGTGAAAATAGGTGGACAAGTGGTCCTCTATTTTGGTAGCACCTTTAGCAGACTTAGGGGTTCATTTACTAAGATTTTTAGCATGTGCAAAAATTTTTAGCACACACAACACTAATAACATGACCAATGATTGGTGTAAAACAAATATCATTGGTCGTGTTCTTAGTTTTGCGTGTGCTAAAAGTTTTTATACACGTTAAAAGTCTTAGTAAATCTGGCCCTAAGTAGGCAAAGCAGGGCATAGATCGGAGACTCCACAATGGGAGCCCACAGTGATGATATGGCTCAATCAGATTAGCACAGAATTCAAAACAGGGTGTCAAAACCTACCGACAAGGACACAAAAACTGGGCCTGCTGTGATAGATCGCCGTCCAGTAAGTAGGTTCACAGTGGAAAGCAGGCTGGCTGGTAGGCGTGTCAGAGCTCCACATTAGCCGCTACGATGCTAGCCTGCCAGCCAGGTGCTAGTAAGTTGTACAACACTCAAAAATTTTCAGGTGTAACATACAACCCATGAACTATAAAATCCAATAAAGGGTCGATTTACTAAAGGTTTGCGTGTACAAAAAGTGAAACTGTTACCACCCGCAAAAAATTGTCTGAGGTGATCAACTAACGAGGTGCAAAGAGGACTGCGTGTGTTAAAATGGAAAGATACATGGATTTTATATTTTTGCGGGTTAGCCTGAATGAATATGCTAAATTCAGGACTATGAATATTAGGGCTGGGTATCGAACCTCAATACTTTTTGAGCACTGACTGAATCATGTCCGTAGCACCGAGTATGGAAAACTGTCAGAGTATCGAAAAAGTATTTTGGTGCCAATTTTCTGTACTTTTTGGCAAAAATCTCAGAAAAATATCTGTTAAGTACCACATTTTTTGCCCCACCAGAGGAACTCTTTCTTGTTTTTATTCTTGGATCAGATTTTTATTGATTTAAATTTTTATTTTTTTAAAATTAATTTTATACAGCTGTTTGAGTTGACAACATTAAACACTGAAGCATTTCAGAAGTTTTGACTTTTTTTGTTAAATTATACTTTTTGGGGGGAATATTGTTGAAAAATGTGCTTACACTCAGCAAAGTATCGATTTGGCATTGGTCTCGAACACCAGGTATCAAGACTGGTACCGAAACATTTCAAACGATACCCAGCCCTAATGAATATGCAGGCATCCCAATGTTATTTCGCAAAATAGTGGGAGGAGGTCATGCAAATGTATTACTTTAGCATGTGTAAAGAGATTTACTAAGCCCGAAAACAAGTTTGGGAAAGGTATTTTCATGTGCATTTTAGTACAAATGAAAAGCAGATATTAAAAGACACATAATCGATAAGATGACATGTACGGATGTGTTTGGAATATCCGTAACAGAATGTTCTGAATGATTGTGTAACATGTTTCACGACCTCCCTCAGTGAGGAGGGACTGTGTGCGGCTTCCGTAATAGAAGATGGGATAATTGCAAAGCCGGATTGAATGATTGAACGATTGGGAGAGTGAGTGATTGAATGAGTGTATGGTACTCATTGGGGATTAAGTGATTGGAAGAGAATGCTGGGGCTGGGTTTCCTGAGGGAATATAATGAATCGCACCTGGGGTAAAGAGACGGAACTGACGGAAGGCGAGCCAGAGCGTGTGTGGGTCTCAAGTGGTTGCAAGTGGTGGTGTGAAGGCCTGGGTCCTGGGATTCGCCCGAGTGGTGGACAGTCTGAATTCTCGTTAGCGACCACCAAGGACGGCAAAGCTGTCCGTGTGTGTTTGTGTGGGGGTGGTTATTTTTGGGCCAGACGGCTTGGTTTTTTTAATTTTTGTGGCAGTCCTCCCTGAGTTGTGTCGTGGGTAGGACTCCACAACATATATTCTTTTTACTTGTTTCATGTTATTCGTTTGTGGCGTGGGATGCTAGCTAGTTTTGTTATTGTATGAGTGTGTTTGCGTGTGGGCTTTCCCTCGTGAGTATTGTGGGGCCGGGCAGCCGGCAGCCCCACAAGGTGGGCTTTTGAGGGTGTGATCACGAGTGTACGTGTGTGCCCATTTGCAGTAGCCTAAATAATTATAAAAAGCACTGTGTGTCTCTGACTGGTGTGCGTGCTAGTGTGTACTGTGTGGTGTGTGGGGGGGTAGGCATGCTTACCTGCGGGTGGGGTCGTCGTCGTCCGGCAGAGTGGAAAGAGTGGCTGGGAGGAAGGAATCAACAGACGGGCATAGTTGCTGTATTTGACTAATTGTTTTAAAATTCATTGTTGAAAAACAAAAATGATTTTTACTTTTACTTCTGTCTGATGTACTGTTTGGAGAGTGGTGGATCTAAGAAAAACCTGGTCCGGATTCGGGCACGGGATTATTATAATTTATTTTTATTTTTCAGATTTTTTTTTCCATTTTCTCCTAATTTGGTAGCCAATTAAACCCCTATTCTAATTCAACTCCCCCGTGTAGCAACCGCTAGAGCCCTGGTATTCTAATCACGGTCCTCGAGGTCTGAGACCTGCTGGTTTTTCATCCTCCCTTTACCTGGGATTCAGGTGTGAAGATAGTCTGGCCAATCACTAGCACTAATTGTTCAGTTAATTACCTGGGAGAAAGAAAACCAGGGCCAGACTTGGATTCTAGGTCCAGATTTGAATATCCATGCGCTAGAGAATCGCCATGACACAACCCCGTCATCCGGTAGTAGGAAGAAGGGTGCCACGTCTTCTTCAGCGCGCGACTCCTCGTGCTCCTGACCGGGATTCCAACTCGCCCAGGGCCGTTTTGTGCGCAGTGATTCTCTCTGAGCCCCTCCCCCCACCTGGGAGCAACTGCCAAGTACTGCTCTCTCAAGGCACTGGCCATGCTCAGATCTGGCAGGACCGGGGATCAAACCCCCGACCTTTGGGCACAAACATCAGAAAGTCATGACATACAAAGGATATCTGACCAAATATTAAATATGATAACTTTATTAAAGTTTATGTTAATTTGTCCAATTACTTTTGGTCCCCTAAAATGGGGGGGACTATGTATAAAAATGGCTACATTTGCTACACCGTTCACCCTATATGGATGTAAAAAACCTCGAATTAAAGCTGAAAGTCTGCACTTTAACCTCATAGTCACTGTTCCATTTCAAATGCAATGTGCTGGAGTACAGAGCCAAAACAACAAAAATTGTGTCACTGTCCAAATACTTATGGACCTGATTGTATGACTCCCATCCTCCCCAGGGTTCTAGCACCAGAGTTCTCAGTGTGCATTATGGTTCTTGAGTCTCCATGACACATTTTGTCAAATCAATCTGAAAAAAACGGGTAAAGTACATTTTAGGGGGGCTAAAGTCCTCTAAAATAGGTCTGGCAACACCACTTATAAACCAATGGTACTATGGTATCGATTTTAGAGGTGGCAACTGGGGTGGCCAATCATTTCCTAGGGGGGTCCGGTGCCAACCCTTTGGCCACGGCCCTGCAAACATGATGACAGACTCCAAGCCAACAAGGTGCATTGCTGCCATGTACAGTAATGGAGGGTGAACTATGCACAGCCATGCAACTTTATATCCTAATGCCCAACCCAGTTCTGCCCAAAAAGGACAGAATCACCCAATATACCTCTGTTCTTCATTGATCAGGACTCAGCAGTGTTTGTAGTGAAAACACCTCAACTCCTAACCCTGACTATTGCCTGTACATGTGCCTCCTTTCCCCGGTGTATGAAGTGCAGTGCAGAAGTATGTGCTGTACAGATTCTAGCGTGCCCCCAAGACAGTGACTAAACCTCCCGTTGGGATGTTTCCCTATATGCAGACCTGAGTTCAGACCACAGTGTCCCAGCCTGAGCCTGATGATCACCCCTTCCCTCTTATTTTTACCCAGAAAAGTCAATGGCTTGATTGTTTATTTGAATCTTATACAGATGCCTCCCCTTCACCCTCCCTTCCCACTGTAGCTCCCACTCCTGATGCACTTTCTCCCTTACGATGCTGTGCACTTCAGCTCTGCCCGTTGCCACATGAAGATCAGGCACCAGAGTCACTAATGATGAGTTGGCAATCACATCCACCTTCCCATTCCCCGCCACCCCTACATGTGCAGGCACCCACAAAAACCCCATTATACTCCATATTACGCAGCCTCTACAATGCGTGTAGGATCTCCCATCTTGCCTTGCCAGGGATTTAGCTGATTGAATGGCTTGTAGTGCTGCCACAGAATCAGAGCATACTACTACCCATATTGGCCTGACCTCTTCCACCCGCCACAGGGTAATTACAACAGCCATCAGTTCCGCTCTGAACACTGTTCCTCTTCCACCTGTCACAGGGTAATTACAACAGCCATCAGTTCCGCTCTGAACACTGTTCCTCTTCCACCAGTCACAGGGTAATTACAACAGCCATCAGTTCTGCTATGAACACTGTTAACTTATCACTAAGCCTTTTGCCCACTGTAATGTTAAAGTCTGGCACATAAATAGCAGCACCCGTCTTTCCACTCACTGGGTCCTGAAAAGGCTTCATTTCAGCCATCTCAAGCCAAGAGCCATCTCCATCACTTCCATGTGAAGAGCAGGGACAGAACCTGTCAGAAACATACAAATCCTTAGTGCCTTTGCCTGGACCACATTCAATTTGCCCAGTACAGTTTTCGCTGCCATTCCATAAGCCTGGCACCCATAATCCAATGACCTCAGCGAACTTCTCCCATTTCGCCTTCCTAAAATCCCACCGCCCTGCCCTCTCAACCCTCTCAGTGACCACCTTCTCCAATCCTTTTACATTACATTACATTATAGTCATTTAGCAGACGCTCTTATCCAGAGCGACATACATAGTGCATTTCCGAACTAGGAACAAGTGCGTTAAAACAACCCTAAAAGGTAAACACGAATTCAAGTACCAGGCACAGTCAGTATGATTGGGTTTTTTAATTTATTTTTTGGGGGGGGGGGGGGTAACCACACAATATTGATGATAACAATAATATGTAACCAATAAGCTAATAAGTAACCTTACAATTATGAACTAGAAGCTTGAACCACTTAAACAAGGATTCATAAAACATAATTAAGGGAGGTCACAAGGAGGTAGGGAGGGGTGGAGAGAGGTGCAGCTTGAAGAGGTGAGTCTTCAATCTGCGCTTGAAGGCGGTCAGACTTTCTGTTGTTCTGACCTCCACGGGGAGCTAATTCCTCCACCGTAGGGCCAGGACAGACAAACGTTGAGACCGGGTGCTAGTATGAAGACGGGGGGTACCAGTCATCCTGAGGAGGCGGAACACAGGGATCTGGCAGGTGTGTAGGGTCTGATGAGCTTTTGGAGGCATGGAGGGGCAGAGCCTTAGACTGCCTGGAAGGCAAGCACCAATGTTTTGAATTTGATGCGATGCCATCACAGGTAGCCAGTGGAGGTCAATGAGCAGGGGGGTGACATGGGAGTGTCGGGGGAGGTTGAAGACCAGGCGTGCTGCTGTGTTCTGGATAAGCTGAAGGGGTCTAATGGCCAATGCTGGCAGGCCAGCCAGGAGAAAGTTGCAATAGTCCAGGCGGGACAGCACCATCGCTTGGACCAGGAGCTGGGTTGAGTGGGTGGTGAGGAAGGGACGGATTCTCCAGATGTTGTACAGGAAGAACCTGCACGCCCGGGTTACCACTGCAATGTTCTCGGAGAGGGACAGCCTATTGTCCATCACCACTCCGAGGTTCCAGGCACAGGGCGTTGGGGTCAGTGGAGTGTCCCCTAGGGAAATGAAGATATTGAGAGGGGGAGATGTTAGAGCAGGAATGTAGATGAGCTCAGTCTTGCCTGGATTGAGCTTGAGATGGTGGTTGTCCATCCAGCTCTGGATGTCTCTCAGGCAAGCGGAGATGCGGGCTGACACCTGAGTGTCAGAGGGTGAGAAGGAGAGAAAAAGTTGAGCACACAACACCGGGAAATGATAATTACCTATACTTTTAGACTCCAAGACATCCTACTTGCCCGCAATAGGTCCAGGGACTAACATTGAGCCGAAACACAATGTTGAATTATTGACTATGTTAAATCTTGTGCCCCTGCCATCATTTACACATGCCAAATTATTGTTGTCTATAAACTCTTCCACCAGCCATTTCCATCCAAATCTACACTTCCTCATAAAGGGTTGTGTGCATTCATGTCTCCACACCAGACAATCGGGTGTGCAATCTTTTCCGTTACAGAATCTAGTAAGTCTGAGTTCAAAGCGCAACAAGGGAAAACATACCCAAACTACTCCACATTTCCAATACTATACATTTCAGTGTTGCACCCACCTGCACAACACCATAATTACTTCATAGCCCTGGATCACAATGGGTATATCCTCCGAAATCCTCCCTCTCCCTTCCTCCTGAGCTTCCACACACTGCTGACTTAGTCCCACCACCCTGTTCACATTTGCATGTACTTGTTTGGTGGCTTCAGCATGAGGAATGTTCTGTACAATCTGCAGCCTCTGTACCTCCCAAGATCTTTTGTGATATTCACACCCCCAAATGCAGCACTATGTGCACCTCCACAATTACAACATTTAAATTGTACCTCTGCCCCACAGTTCTCTTCAGGATCCCCACCACATCTTATATGTCTCTTATTTCCCCTGCAAACTGCCGCTACATGTCCAAACCTCTGGCAATTAAAACGCCTCGAAGGCAGAGGAATATACAGCTTCACAGAGAAACTCAAATATCCCAACTGCACTCTTTCGGGAAGAAATTCACCTGCAAATTCTATTATTCCATTGATTCTCTTGTTAGCGCCTACCTAAAATTCTGAAACCGCTTTGCATGAAACTATGTACCTGTGCTGTCTGGGTCAGTTCTGTGGTCTGGGTAGATGGAGAGTGGATTCCTTTCTCGAAAACAATTACGTTCCGTAATACCCCATGTAGCCAACACTTTCCAGTCATGTGTTCTGTTGCTTTCTAGAAATGATTTGGCTTACTTTGTAAAAAAAATTAAAAGAGAAAGAGAACTAGCCAAGAGACACCTATGTCCTCGAAATGCCCGATTAACTGTCCGAAATCTGAAACAGGAGAGGATGACAGAAAAACTGGGGAAATCATTCACACCCGTCTTCGATCGCCAGTCAACAATCATTCTGTGGGTGCCCCCCACTCTGCACAATCATTTTGCGAAGTTCGTTGGTTTGAATCCAAGTGCGGCCAATTTTCAATTAGGCTAACGTTTGCAATTACATTACAGTGACATGGAGAATAGAAATGAAGTTGTTAAACCAAATAGCATTTCCATTTAAAATTTGCCATTCGTCTCTTGTACTACAAAGGTAAAGATATTGCCTTGTCGATTTTGGATAAAGTTTTTTTTGTTTAAATATTGCCATAGCCCATTATTTGCAGTTTTAGCAAAGAAATGTAGCCTAATTCATAGGTTAACCTACATCATATTAACGTGTTCATTACATTACTTACTTACTTACGCCTACTACCCCTTCTGGGGCATAGGCCGTCAACAAGCGATCTCCAAGCATCTCTGTCTTGAGCTGTTCTCTCCAGTTGGTTCCATGTCATCTTCATGGTCTTGGTGTCTGCCTCCAGGTCTCTGCGCCAGGTGTTTCTTGGGCGACCCCTTTTTCGCTTGCCCTGCGGGTTCCATGTTAGGGCTTGTCTAATGATGGTACTTGCGGGCTTTCGCAGGGTGTGGCCTATCCAGCACCATCTGCGTTTCTTTATTTCCTCTTCTGCGGGCAGCTGGTTTGTTCTCTGCCAGAGATCGCTGTTGCTGATGGTGTCTGGCCATCGGATGTGGAGGATCTTTCGCAGGCAGCTGTTAATGAAGACTTGCACTTTTTTGATGGTAGCAGCTGTAGTTCTCCACGTCTCTGCTCCGTATAGGAGGACTGCCTTGACGTTGGTGTTAAAGAATCTGACTTTGGTGTTGGAGGTCAGTTCTTTTGAGCTCCAGATGTTCCGTAATTGCATGAATGCTGTACGTGCTTTCCTGATTCGTGCTCTAACGTCAGCGTCTGTGCCACCCTGCTTGTCTATAACACTGCCAAGGTAGGTAAAGGCTTCCACTTCTTCCAATGCCTCGCCATCCAGCGTGATTGCGTTGGTATTTGCTGCGTTGGTCTTGAGGATCTTGGTCTTACCTTTGTGGATGTTGAGTCCGACTTGCGCCGAAGTGGATGCCACGTTGTTGGTCTTCTCCTGCATCTGTTGTTGTGTATGCGACAGTAGTGCCAGATCATCAGCATAGTCCAAGTCGTCCAGTTGGGTCCAAGGTGTCCGCTGGATCCCGTACCTTCTCTGTGCTGTGGAGGTCTTCATTATCCAGTCAATGGCCAGCAGGAAGAGAAAAGGCGAGAGCAGACAACCTTGTCTGACCCCGGTCCTCATTTGGAATGCCTCTGTGAGTTGCCCTCCGTGGACCACCTTGCATGTCAGTCCCTCATAGGAGTTCCTGATGATGGAAACTATCTTGGCCGGCACCCCGTAATGTCGGAGAAGCTTCCAGAGGGTCTCTCTGTCTAGGCTGTCAAAGGCTTTCTCATAGTCCACAAAGTTAATATAAAGGGGCGAGTTCCACTCTATCGACTGCTCCACGATGATGCGCAGCGCTGCAATCTGGTCTGTGCAGGATCGGTCCTTGCGGAAACCAGCTTGCTCATCGCGGAGTTGTGCATCGATGAGGTCCTTCATCCTGTTCAAGATGACTCTGTTAAAAGCTTTCCCTGGCACTGATAGCAGTGTGATCCCTCTATAATTTGCACAATTGCTAAGGTCGCCTTTCTTTGGGATCTTGATGAGGTAGCCCTCTTTCCAATTACATTACATTATAGGCATTTAGCAGACGCTCTTATCCAGAGCGACTTACAGAACTTCTTACATTTATCCATTCCTATACATCTGGATATATACTGAAGCAATTCAGGTTAAGTACCTTGCTCAAGGGTACAATGGCAGTGTCCTACCTGGGAATCGAACCTGCAACCTTTCGGTTACAAGTCCGGTTCCTTAACCATTACACTACACTGCCGCCCTACGCTACACTGCCACCACTCCACACATGTTCCTTGCATTATGGCAGCGTTATTGCCTACTAAGACGTTAAAGGAAAAGAAACGTTAAACAAATTATTGCATTTTACATTTTGGCATAGGCTAGCCTACAATATCCCGCTTACTCAAACAACTAATTAACCAAATGCAATCTTATTAGCCATTTTCGATTAGGCAATTTTTTGGCACAATTGAATAGGCTATGCGCACACGATGAGTAGGCCTACATGAAATGGCAAAGTGTAGGCTACGATTACGTTTATATTAACCAATTAACATTTTGGTAGGTTTATGCTTTCATGTACATTTGTGGCTGTGGCGAGATTTATAACTTCAGCCAAGATTCAGCAGTGTGGATTGCTGTCAACACACCATCGTACCTGACTCATTTAAAGGTAGTCTTATGATGTTCACGCTATAGGTAATATATGGCAATAGCACATTTGGATTCTGGCAAGTTAAGTAGTATAGTCCGACATTCCTACAGGTTGATCATACAACCTGTTGCTAACTTGGCAGCTAGAGGTTTGCAGTGTGTGATGGTGTTGTTGGAGCAGTAGAGTTCGATTCCTTGAATCATGGCTATTCTTGTGTAGCCACTGCGACTTGGAGCTGAAGCTAGCGAACCTCATGCTGAACTTAGGTAGTGTGTAATGGTAGCAGTGTTCAATTTCACTTAAATTCAGGAATTATTTCAGATGGAATTCACTGTAGAACATTGTGATTATGGCCATTTTCAATTCATATTTATATCCTGAATTGACTGAACTGAAATGGAATAGGCGCCACCTCGGAAAGATAAAGAGTTTGTGTTGAACCCTGATCATGCATTTGATTGGTCCCTGACAAAACAATGAGATTAGCAAATAAAATTTGTAAAAAGAATTACGTAAATTTTATTGTTTACAACATGAAATAAATCATTACAGATGATAATAAATAAATATATACATACTTCTCTCGCAAATAAATGTAAAAACAACCAGCCAATGAGAATTTTTCTAAACAACATAACATACACATGTTTAAAGCATTCACCATGTTTACAAATAATGATGATAAAATGTATTTTGTAAACTAAGAGCTGCATAAAATAAACTGCTTGAATTAAAACTGACTTTCTAAACCATCATAAAAATAGTCTATTAAATAAATACTAATAAAAACCGATTATTAAAAAGTAAATTAACAAACCATATAATACTGCAGTACTTGTCTACACATTAAACATATGCATGTAATGTAGTATGATTTTGTCAATATGACTAAACAAGCATGCTCAATTCTTCACAGTATATTGAATGCTTTAAATCCATAGAAATCTATGAAGGTACTTTCAGATCGGTCAGCATAAAAAAAGATTTTCCTTTTCTTTTCACCCATGGGGCCAATACAGTGGTCAGAAGTTTAAAGTCACCCAGGCTCTGAGAAAAACCCAAGGTTTTTGGTTGGTTGTGCCAAGCATTTAGCCTATACTTAATCAGTGCACAATTAAACACTTTCCAAAGGAATCATTTTCAAATACTGACCGAAGTGTTCCAGGAATTCCTAGGCTAATTCTTAAAATCTGATTAAGCAGAGATGTAGCATGATAACAGTAAGCTAAACCAGATGGACAGTATTTCAGGGAACAGTTCTTGATGTCATTTAAAAAGTAAAAACTCAACCACACCGTTTCCAGGTTAAAGAGGTATGGGACAGTTTTAGAAGGTAAGTCCAAAGCTGCTTCCGCTAGACTATCACTTAAGGATGTCATCTGGCTGCCAGGAACCAACTAAATTAATCACAGACAAGACAAAAACATACAGGAGAAATGCTAAATGTGTGAATACCTTTGCTGTCATCTGGTTTAGATTTCCATTGAATCTTATCTTTTGTACAGAGAGGTGACTCTTCTCCTAGAAACTAAAATGCAATATACAAGAGGTACTTCGAGAGTAGAGAGTACAGTTGATTAGGTTGGTCCATGGTTCGTCTCCACAGTACTTTCTTTCATATGGTTATAGTTGCAAACATGGTGGCGTGTCAAGAGGTCTTCAAAGGTTTTTAACTGTTCAGTGTTTTAGTCTGATTGATGCCATGTACTCTTCAATGTAATTGAACAGTAAGCCCAGCTCTCCCATAGCTTTGTATAGTCCTTGACCGTGCATCTGAAACAAAACAAAATGCAACAACGGTCAGCATGGATTTTAAGAAACGCACTGTCGTAAAATATTTACTAAAGCTGTTTGAGGTCATTTTCACATAAACACACCCACAGGAAGACATTTGATATTTACTTACTGTTTTGTACTCTGTCATGATGCTGTCGAGTTGAAAAGGTTTCTTGCAAAAGAAGTGATTTCTCTAAAGAACAAAAAAAAGAAAGAGAAAAATGTTAATAACTTTCAGCTCAAAATCAGAAGATTTTTTTCTCTTTTCAGTTCCTCCAATGAGAGAAATCATGTCAGTGTAACTGGTCCTCTTGTTACAGCTAGCACTGTGTCAAACCCTGTGGCATGGAGAATTTAATTTCCCTGTCTGACCACATCTATTACACTTCAAAAACCGCTGAATACAGCAAAAAGTATCTTAAATCTTGCAGGAATATGCTATGCTTAAATGCATGAAATATGCTTAAATGCATAGAGGCTGCTCTATGTTTTCCAGAATACAAGAAGGCTGCTTCCTGCATTGACTGTGTATTTGAAGTAGACTATATATAAAATAGACTACACATGAAGACTATATATAATATGTATATTCCCTTAAAAATAACTTTTTGAGTGAACTGCTGAATGTTGAGCAGCTTCACCTAAACCATTAGTCAAATTATCAAATGATTGCATCTATATACAATGCTCCTGAAATCCAACTGCTTACAACTCAAGTCTAATGGATGACTGTCCCTTCATATAAATTATATATATATAAAAAACCATTACAGAAGAACAGCAACATAAAATGGGCCTCACTCAAGTTTTCTGCACCATTAACCAGCCTTGTAAAATGTAGCCTACATCGTTATCGGTGGTTTTCAACTTTTTCTAATCCAGGGACCCCCGCCCAGGTTCAAATGAATCCTGGGGACCCCCACCATAAGTTAAAAAGGGTTATATTTAAAAAATATATATATTATATTTAGAAATATTTACCCAAATATATATTTTTCTTAGCCTATATATATAGTCCTTGCATAAAGCCTGGCCAGGTACCCGGATACCCCATACAGTACCATCGCGGACCCCCTGTTGAAAACCCATGGCGTTGCATACAAGATCACATAGGCTATTAACCATTTGTGCAAGATGGAAATAAAGTCAAAACGAGGAATTGTTTTATGAAGGCTATTCTGGTTCATGGCGCCTTGTGCACAAACTTTGCTTTTTGCCCTCTAATGGTACCCGAGCTCCAGGACAAACCCCGGAACAGCTCGGTAATCGAAACGTTGCGTCTCAGATAGCAGATACCTCAAACTCCGGAAAATATGCTCAATAAAAATAACCTGAAAATCACAGCGACGTCAAACTCATTCTTGTAAATCACTGTTTTGTTTTCTGACGACCATTTGCTGTTTTTTTCCAGGATAAAAAAAAAAATCGAAACAATGCTTTCTATACAAATAGCCTACTTAAAATTATAATGCTTTGTAGCTACAATCAATGTTCTACAGTTTCAGCGAAATACTACTAAGGCATGGAACGGAATCGTGTCCAAGGTACCGGGCATTTAGATTTGGCAGGATTCATGGGTTACTTACGCAGTTAATTACTTCTTTCTTCAGCTCATTAAATATGTCCCTTATACTGCTGATAGGATGTATGTAGTCTTTGTTGACTTTTTCGTGCATAGCAGTTGGTAGAACGGTGTCCAGGTAAAATCGTAGAACTTCGTTCATTGCGTGACATCCGAAGGGGCTCTGCAGAGACAGGTGAATGCGTGAACATAGGCTACAGCCTATAGCAAATCTTAATTGAACGAAAACAACTGAATGGAGCTTATATCAGAAAATGTTCTTTCTTTCTCTGCTTGTAGGTTGTCAGCCGAATAAATGAACACGGCGTGATCTCACATCCTACGCTACCTGCAGTGTCAAACAGACACGGACCTCAGCGCAAACGCAAGGTGCCCCCTCCAGTTTGCTGTGATCGTTGCGTCTTTTGATCTCTTTTTCAAGGTAGGCTAATATTATAAACGTTATTGTAGCCTACTAATATCAGCGAGAGGCATCGTCTTAAACATGCAACAAGTAAAAAAAGAAAAGTCTACTCACTTGAAAGTCATTTAGCACATTTTCGTCTAGCAGGGCCGTTGGGATGTCGTCTTTATCTTCCTAAAAAGAGAACGAAAAAAAGATTTCGTGTAATGCAGTTCCTGAATCGGTAGCAACAATGCAAATTTTTTAAGAGGTGAGGCGCGAAATGGCATCACAGCGTTTAGCATCTCGGAATATATATGGCATAGGCTACTCACGTAGTAGTCCCTTATTTTTGCAAAGGATGTCCTCAGATCCTTTAGCCTCACGGAAAAATTGTCCAGGAAAGAGCAGCACTTGTCTTTGCAGTCCTTCCTGCAGTGGGAAGGTTCCAGGAGCAGAGCCGTTAGCAGGAGAGACATCTGGAAGAACCACGACAGAGACATTATTTTTCAAAGTGCTATAATCTCCTGTCCTTAAATTTCAAAATCTGTAGGCTATTAGAACAGACAGGTGTCCAGTTGTACAAATTACTCCTACTCTTATAGCCTACTCAATTCAGTGTCGACATGCTTACTACATATTTCCTGTCGGGGGGTGGGGATGTCATTTTTTTTTTTTTTGTCTTAATGCAAATCAACTGGAAAGTTTAGAAAAACCAAAATATGCTTGTCTCCTTTTCTTTTTAATTTGTGTAAGATTCTGTGAAATGTAAAATCATTTTAAGGGTTACCAGTCTGACTGAAAATATTTAATTCACGCCACTCAGATTTGCTCATTTTGAATTTACAAATATTTCAATAGTATATGTTGCATAATAAATACATAATATTTAAATTGTTAAGTGGATTTAATGACATTATCTGGAGTGTTAAAGACAGGTTTTTGGGGGTCTGTGGGAAAAGGCATAGCTGACTCGGCTAACATTTTCTCTTAGTGTTGTACTGCAAATAGTCATTTTACAATGGGAATTCGAATTCGTGTCATTTTGGTTATAGTATGATTAAGCACAAGAATGATAATCTACAGGTCATACCTACATATTTACATTTTTTTACCAAAGAAATACTGCTAATTATTTTTGCCTGCCTGTGTCTATAGCCACAGCTGTTGCTGGTATCTCTTGTGATCCCCTATCACACAGGCTGTATAAGTTCTCATGAATAGCTATATTATAGTTAGTAGTGATGATATGTGAGTGTGCGTATTGTCGATTATCGTATTAATTAATGAGAACACAAAAATTATTAATCACAGTTCTTAAAAAAATTCACAATAAATAATGTATCCACAGCTGTTACCTGCAGCAGACTCAGGTAAGTATAAACCATTAACATTCATTTGGTTCAATTTGAAACATTTTTCCTCCTCTACAAAGCCCCATTGGGAAAATGGTAGCAAGGGATGAACTTAAAGATAGTAATCTTACAGGACATCATTTCTGTATTCAAATTATTTGCCTTCAGTTTACATAGCATCCCAACGTTTAGCATATCGGAATATATATGGCATAGGCTACTCACGTAGTAGTCCCATATCTTAGCAAAGGATGTCCTCAACTTTTTTAGCCTCATGGAAAAATTGTCCAGGAAAGAGCAGCACTTGTCTTTGCAGTCCTTCCTGCAGTGGGAAGGTTCCAGGAGCAGAGCCGTTAGCAGGAGAGACAGCTGGAAAAACCACGACAGAGACATTCTTCTTCAAAGTGCTACAATCTCCTGTCCTTAAATTTCTAAATCTGTAGGCTATTAGAACAGACAGGTGTCCAGTTGTACAAATTACCCCTACTCTTCATCAATTTATAGCCTACTCCAATTCACTGCCAATTTGGTGTAGACATTCTTACTGCATATTTTCTGTTTGGGGGTGGGGATGTAATTACTGGCAGATCACTGTTTTGGGGTTAATGCATGGTGTTGCCAGCCTGCTTTTTTTATAATGCAGAGTACAGTTAAGCTCGCATAGTGGAGTGGGAGGAAGACCTTGTTGGGAAATTGAGGATTAGTTCAAATGTGTTTATTTTCGGAATCCAGCAGTTCCAACAGCCAATGCGAGCATGGCACTCATGCCTTGCATGGTGGCTGCCGCCATTGGTGTGTGAATGTGTGTGTGAACGGGTGAGTGAGAGGCCATTGTAAAGCGCTTTGGATAAAGGCGCTATATAAGTGCAGTCCATTTACCATTTGCCATTTATATGTGACAAGGCCAGTTGTACCAGCCTGAAGCAGCCTCCAAAAGTATAAATTACAAACTTGCCGGCCCAAACAACCATTATCTATGTAGACATTAAGGGCTGGTTTCCCAGACATGGATTAAGCCTAGTCCTAGACTAAATAGAAATTCTATGAAGATCTTCATTGAAAAAAGTTTTTAGTCTAGGACTAGGCTTAACCCATGTCTAGGAAACTAGCCCTAAGACTTTCAATTGAATGTCACAGATTGGCATTCAAACTCAAATGACTCAAACTAAAATCAAAAAAGAAACCATGTGACCAGGTAGTATTCTTTGACCACGCTGGGTCCTGACCCCATGAGTAGGTTTGTGTTTTGGTGTGTCTTCAGAGAGAAACTCTCCAGGAGAAGTGGCACCCTACTTTGTATGCATAGATAAGGGCCTCAACATGGCATTTAAGTTTCTTTGATGTTTGTGGATGTGAGAGTGAGAGGAAAAACAGTCAGCATTCTTATAGTCAGGTTAACCAGAGCAGACTACTTGATAACAATGTGATAGTGTATAGACCATGAACAAGTTTGCCTTATCCAATTCTTGTGTCTCTCTTGAAGGCCGTAATCTAAGCACTAGATAACAGGCAACTTTTAATATGCAGCTTTGACATGTAGTCCAGGGGCACCCTGATCGATCAGTTTTCCTTAATATAATTTTTTTTTACAATAAATTATTGCTGCACATTATTACTTTATTAAGTTCAATACATTTATGGTGGCAATAAATATCTTTATAATAAATATATTATAAATAAAATATTCAAACCCATAAAGCTCATCATAGCTAATGAAATCATGTGGAACAAAACATTTGTAGAGTAGTGATTTGGAAATGCTGTATATGCTTGCATTTTACCCTTCGCTTCGCTTACTCTGCAGAGGATATCATACTTTAGTTATTGTTTATCCTGCACAATGAGAGGAAATGAAAGTAGTTAATATAAGTTTTTTCTTTCTCTAGGCGTCACAGTATTGCTCAATGATGCAGAGACGATGCCTTTGCGACCATTTTCTGTTATGTGTTTATTTTCTTTGGCTTAATGGAAATAATTTGATCACTCTGGTGAGGGCTTTCATGGTGTTTTTGTGGTCAGTTTTATGGCGCACTTACAGGTAAATGATAAAAACCGCAGTGTACAGTCACTAAATAGTGTTGGGACCACATCTGGTCAAAATGACGTGCATGCACCTGGCCAATCAACTCGCGCTTAGTTTATGTTAGCGGAAAACACCGCCTCAGCCGGCATTCCAAAATGTCACATTAATGCTCGACTTGATTCAGGTTTGGACAGACAATGCTCTAGGCCTTGTCCAGTTTTTTTGTTCAGACAAAAAACAAAATTCCACTTGTTTGGACCACTTGCACCAGGGTTTCTGGGAAACGTGGTTCCTACAGATGAGTGACACATTGGTGATTGACACAGGATGCCTCGCCACCACCACTATCTGTTCTGCTGTGAAGACCTGCCGGTGTGTGGTTATTAGACCCAGTAGCATATGCGCAGTGAGGCACAGCCAGCAAAACCCATGATGTAACATTGGTGGTTACCGTACACCACCTCAACAGGGAGGCTGACTGAAGCCATTACACCAAAGCTCTATGGTTTATTTTAGAATGGGCTTTGGTTACTGGAAACCGGTGCAGCACGTTAAATATAGTTGAAACAGAAACAAACTTTTAATGAGATTGTTTGTATCATGCTGTTGTTATTTTCTGTAGGGTATCTATAAGCTAATCTATAAGGTAAACACCTAAACATGCTCTCCCTCTATGCATGGAAGGCTTTATAAGTAGGACACTTGTTCTCCAATATTTCCTCTACTAACATTGATATCCACAAGGGTGTTGAATTGACAGACAGCGATTGGCATTAATATTTTATACCAGTAGGGTGCAGCACCCAAACAGTGTCAGATTGATGGCATATTTCCAGTGCTGCCGAAGGATGAGTGTAGAGATATCCAGTCCTTGTTGCTGTGAGACGGTGTTTTGTCCAGACTCAGACTCTTAAATGTTCTTGCTCTCATTATGTTAATAGAATTGTGTTTCATGTTGTACTCAAATTCATTTGCTAATTGAAAGGTAACTCTAAACGCATCAATTATTGCTGGGCATTGAATGACCTGTCTTTTAGAGAAGCTCAGTTTATTACATTACAGTCATTTAGCAGACGCTTTTATCCAAAGCGACATACAGTAAGTGCATACAGAACTGTCATCGAAGTAACTACAGAACAGATAAGATAAAGCACATTCTTCCCATAAAGTAGCAGCTATCCCTAGTAATGAACATTGAATGCTGTTCACAGTAAACTGGGTAAATCATTCCATTCTAAATACCATTATGAACTTCAACACACAGTTAAACAAAAAACAAGTACCATGAGAGGTCCTAGATAAGTGTATCAGTCAAGGTGGAATCTGAAAAGGTGTGTCTTCAGGGCACGACGGAACGCAGGCAGGGTGAAGGGGCATCATCTGCAGAGAGGGAGGAGGGTGAAGGGGGTGAAGGGGGATAAGCAGGGAGGAGAAGGTGGAAAAAAGTTTACGTGGATTAGACACACATGCATTCATTTTAGACTGAAAAAATGAAGTCTTAGCTGATGTAGTTGCAGCTGTGAAGGCTGTCAGCAGAGTGTGATAGGAGACCAGGTCATCTGGGGATCTGGATTTCCTCCACTTTCTCTCAACAGCTCACAGCATGGTTCTGCTGGATCTGTGAGAATCTGACAGCCACGGGAAGGGGGGTGATGGTCAAGCTGGATTGGAGACAAGAGGACATCGTGAGTTGAGAGACTGAGAGAGGCAGGAGTTAAACGTAGAGGTGGCAACATCAACATGCATATTAGCAAAGGAAGCAGGATGAGGAAGTGCAGAGAGAGCGGAAGTAGTGAGAGAGGACTGCGAGAGGGTGCAGAGATTTCTCCTGAACATAACAGTGGGTGGGTTGTTAGTGGGGTTGAGGGAGAGTGGGCAGGAAAGAGAGAATGAAATAAAGAAATTGTCCGATACGTGAAGCGGGGTCACCGTGAGTTCAGATGTGGCGCAGCTCCTGGTGAGTACAAGGTCTAGTTGGTTACCAGCCTTGTGGGTGGCAGGCGATGGGGATTGAGTGAGGGCGAAGGACTGGAGGAGTGAGGCGACACTGGATAGCTGGGAACTCTGGTTGGAGGTTGAAGTCTCCCAGTAGGATTACAGGGGTGCCATGAGTGCCATGCTCAGGAGAGTGTCCAGTTCATCCAGGAAAGCGTTGAGCGGACCTGGAGGGTAATAGAGAATTACAATTGTAAGTGTAGATGGGTGGGTTACAGTGACTGCATGAAACTCAAAAGAGGAGATATTCAGGCAGTGTACAGTGGGAATAGAGAATTTCCAGGATGTAGAAATCAGCAAACCAGTACCCCTGCCTCGGCCCAGAGGCCCTGGGGGTGTGGGAAAAGGAGTAGCCAGCAGACAGAGCAGCGGGAGTGGCTGTGTTATCTGGAGTGATCCAGGTCTCAGGGAGAGCCAGGAAGTGGAGGGACTTCATCTTAACGAAGGCAGTGATGAAGTCAGCTTTCTGGACAGCTGATTGGCAGTTCCATAGTCCACCCACCACTGAGAGTTTCTTATGAAAGGACAGGGGTGGGCAGACCAGGTTAGCCGGGCAGCGCCTGCGATGGTTGGGCCTCTTGGAGCGAGGAATACAGCACAGAGGGATGGGGGTTAGACACATGGTAGGGGATGATAAGCCAAATTACTGCAATTCACTTCAGCTACACAGTGACTACAAACGGTTCAATCACCTAATGCACAGCTAAAACCGAATGAAAATTGATACTTATCCGATCCGACGGTAGATAATCAACACACGCTGTCTAGATGCACTCTTTATATGCTAATGATTATAAACGTGGTACATTTGTGTATTATGACCTTCCAAGAACCAAACCTTTGTCAAGAGTAGCAGCACAAATCTGTTGCCGCCAGCTTTAGCATTTCTTTAAAAAAAAAATAATAATTCCCCTGCCATTTTCTCTCTAATTTGGAATGCCCAATCCTGCAGGCTACATCAGTGTTTGTGCTGTGATCCTCGCTGTCAAGTGCATTTAGGGTGTGTCCAAGTCTACTTTTGCAAGTTAGACAGCGTGTTATTTGAGCGCTCAGTATGGCGCAAGGTACAAACGGGCTGAACTTGGTCTCTTCATTAATTATAGGTGTGTCTTGGGTATAACATGCAATAAACCAATCAAAATGTCATATCCCCTTCCCTTGAAAATCCATCTGCATTTGCACCTTGGTGAATTGGTAATATGATGGCATACCGTAAGAACAGCGATTTTCAGTTGGCGAAATAAGACATGCTCATGTGCATAGTTAAAGCGTGCGAGCAAGCAATAGGCTCTATCGATCAACATTATGATCAATATGATTAACTAACCATTATGACGTGTTTTGATATACACAATAATAATCTTTCACATTGGGGTTTAACACTGGCACAGGTTCCGGTAATTCCAGACAAAACTATTCCCAGAAATATAATAATGGGAAAACAGGAACATTTCTTCCATTAGCTTACACCTGGGCTGTTATTTTACAAAATATATATGGCTGAGAATAAGCTAACAGAACATGGCTTCCCTTTCAGCTTAGAAAATGTCAAATTAGCCTGCTTGTTTAATTAATTTTGTTTGATTATACAATGAAGCATTGTCAAACCATGAGGCTGTTCTCACAGCAGACGGATCATAGGCAATACATTTCAGCTAGTGAATTTCATGCTTCATCCGAAGTTCATATTACATGCATTCTAATATTGAATAATGACATATATTGCATTTTTTTGCCTTGATGATGATACTAAATACATTAAAGCTGACAGGTTGGGAACCCATAGGTTTATATATATTTCCCCTTGTGTTAAATTGTCCCTTGTTTTAAATATTTTCATGGAAATATGACCAAGATTTATTATTTTATCAAAGAGTTATCAATTTCAAAAAAACTTTTACAAATTCATAATTCTTGAAAATTACGAGTTCTCTGGATATTTTGATAAAATAATCATCAAATCATCTCTTCTGTGCTCCAGTGAACTTTGGTAACATGTTCACTTTAATTTGTGGTCTGTGCTCACAATCTCACAATCTTGCAGTTGTCCACAATTTCACAACACATTGAATTGTAAATCTATTGAGTACATGTACAGATAACATCCAAAACTGAACATGCGCTGACACTGTCAAGAAATGCTACTGGCAGCAAACTGTGTTCAGCTGCACTCAAACATAAGACCAGGGCTGAGCAATAGTCCTTTAGATGGTTTACTACATACAGTGCTCTCCACTATTATTGGCATCCCTGGTAAAGATGAGTAAAAAAGGTTGGTGATTTAGCTTAATCTTACACTGAAAAAATGAGAAAAACCCAACCATGGGAATTGGGGGGTGGGACTAGATTTAGCTGTAAATTATTCTGGAACAGTATGGAATACATGGTTGCTAAAATGGCTGTAAGTCATCAAGGATATGAGATATCAAACAAGCCTTAAACCATCACTCTGCTGCCAGAAATACAGTAGATATGGATGGATAACTTGAAGGGTTTCTTCTCCTGACTTATTTTTTCATAGAGTTCAATAGGAAAATTTGTCAGGAGAAACAACCCTTAAAGTGATCCATCCATATCTACTGCATATCTGGCAGCAGAGTGATGGCTTGAGGCTTGTTTGATACCTCAGACCCTTGATGCCAACGTAATAAAGTCTAACGTAATAAAGCATGGAGAAGGTGAAAGGGGTGTGCAGATTTTCCGGCTTGACTGTAAATGCAGGGGTGCCAATAATTGTGGCACACATGGTTTTGTTAAAAATAATTATTTCTTGATGAGGGATTTTTTTTTCACGTAATAAATTTACTTCAATTAAAGGTTAGATCTTTCTAATTTTTTCAGTGTGAAATTAAGCTAATTCACCAAACGATACATTTTTTATAACCCTTTTTACTCATCTTTACCAGGGGTGCCAATAATAGTGGAGGGCACTGTAGGTATATAAAACCAATATTCATGTGACAGCATGGCAGATTAGTTTAAAGTTCTTGAAGATATTTTCTTTGTTTTTCCTCATTCTTGCACAGTCATAGTGCTGTTCTGCCTTGCTACAACTCAGCTGAACTGAATGATATGCATTAAGGATGGTTCTTTACTCATCAATTGTACAATGAATCAAACCTGAATCAATTAACATTCAGCTGGGGTTCAGGTGTAGGCCTATACCTGCTGAGAGGTTACTCTGTATGCGTCTTGACAGTGTGGATAATATGCTTGCTGGTTGCATATTTTTACAATAAATACTGTTGTCATGAATAGTACATTGGGCACAGTCTATAAAGGTATATTTTTATGTTATAGCCCCTGATTCCACGGCCAATTTCAGTCTGTTTCTTGCTTGACCGGTTTGAGCAGAAAACACAGTGTCTGGTTTGGTTGAGCATCGATAATTTGGTCACCCAATGTTGCTCAACTGAAACTGAATGTGACCCATTGGCATACGTAACTAAATGGAAACTTGAAAAAGTTCAATTTTGTCTGGAGCTTCAGACTTGATAAAATCATTGAAGACAAAGGGTATTATATCTGTGATATGGGTTTATACTGAGTTATCAGAAGGGGAAATTTACTTTTGAATGAAAAAGTCTTGTAGGTATCCATAAAATATTTGATGGGATTCTAAATTTTAACAGAATTTGCTGGAAAGTTGCTACAACATTCTTATCAAACAAATCAGTTATAATGCAAATCTTTTTATAAGCCAGAAGTGAAGACAGTGGGCAGCCTTCCATGCAGAGAAGGCTTTATTCTTTTTGAGTGGAGGGAGGAATAGAAGAGCCTTTTACCAAGGAACATGGCTCTACAGACCCTGAATGTTTTTGGATTATGTTCCACTTCTTTGATGGCAAGGAATTCCATTCACAAATCCATCCTGATGTCATTTTGCATGGCAGTATGAATTATAGTACAGTATGTTAGAAGAGCCCAAGTCCTCTGGTATGATGAAACTGCAGTTTCTGGATTTAGAGGCTTTTTCGATTTTGATTTTATTCAGAGCATCTGTTGACATTTTGGTTAGGAATAAAGGGGCCATTGGAAGGTGGTTCAATCAATCAGTCTGTCTTTAGTTTTGTACAGTGTCATAATAGGGTTTCATGATGGACATTGATGAAAAATTGGAAAATTACTTCTCGACCTTTTAACGGCCATGAAACTGAATACTTGAAAGGATCTAAAACCCCAGAAATTGAACAATCTCTTTAAAGGCCACAAATGAGTGAGACGTGTTTTAGGAATTTAACATAAATTGAGTCAGTGGTATTTTAAAAATGTTTTTTTCCCCGTTTGAAAGCCCAGTCATGGTCATGCAGACAAACACGTGCTTTCCTCCGAATCATGTGATTTTGCAAGCCACACCGCAGTTTGCAAGCCAGACTCATATGGAACATTCTGAAAAGGTCTCAGTGTGATGTCGAGTTGATATCAGCTTGCAGGTCTACGGTAAGTGTATCATTGAAATACTGAAGTATCTTTGCTTGTAAACGCCCGAGCCTTCATGCATGCTCATTTTATGCCCAGCCATTATAGCATCACCTGTTACCTATTCACCTGTTTACCTGTGGACTGTTCCAAACAGGTATTTTTTTAACATTCCACAACTTTCCCAGTTTTTTGTTTGTGTTGCAGGCATCAAATTCAGAATTGGAGTATATTTACGAAAATCAATAAAGTTGATAAGGTAAAACATTAAATATCTTTTCTTTGTACTGTTTTCAATTAAATATATGTGTTACACCCCTTCGCCAGTAGGGGGTGTTAGTTGTGTTTCACCTGATCTAATTATTTCCAGGAAATGGAGAACACCTGTATGGGGGCCTATTTAAGATGCGCTGATCCACTGCTTCAGTCTCTCTCCTTCACACCTGGCCCGCATCGCCCTGCCCAAGAGGCCTGATTCCGACTGTTAAAGTAGAGATTGTTGTATGTGGCTGTGGCTGTGGCTGTGGCAAGCTCTACAATAAATTATAACACTTTTGATAAACTTGGTGTTGGTTCCGATTATGTTGGGTACTACAGTAGCATTTTACTTTTTTGGAATTGGGGTTTGTAGAAACCGAAATTGTGATTCTACAGGTGGCGCCGCTAAAAGTTGCCATCATTAATTAAGGGTATTTTCTGCCACCTTCTGGTCAAAATGTTACATTCAGACACATTTATTTAATTTGCACCTAAAACTCATTATAGCCATATTTTCTTGTGCACAGAAAATTCAGGTGTAGAAGGGAATGCCCTCCCTCTCAGTGTTGTAGAGATTTGCAGGCCAGCAGGCAGTGAAATGAAAGATTGTTTCTGTGGAGTCGTTGAATGCACTCTTGATTTCTGGCTGTTGGCTTGCAGAATTCTCACCTTTGTGCTTGCAGCTTCAGTTTGCGATGTTAAGTTTCGCTTGTTAAAATAAAAGTATGAGGGGGGAGGGGGGCGGTGGTGGAAGTGACAGCAGGGTAGAGAACGACCCTGTGCAAGTGCATTTCCATGGCAACGGGATAGCTGGCCTGGGGCGTGCGTTAGCGTGAGAAATGGGTCCAGATGGGTCAGTATGCATCCCTTTCAGGCCCTCAGTACTGCAGGCATAAGCAGCCGGGTTCAGCCGCTCTGTTTGTTAGGAAATCCTGTTCACAGACAGTAAGGCTTACCGCACCGTCTTCCACAGCGGTTTCCATTTTGCTTTTTTTCTCTTTCCTCTTCCTTTGTTCACATGTTATGTGCCAAACCCACTCCTCACGCGTTTGCACCGCAGCTGACGTCAACAGCGGTGAGAGAAGCGCCTGGCTGTTCGCGACTCGAGCGGCATGCACGCGCTGATGTGGACCGGGACATCGGGCTCTCGTTTTTTGCTGGCTTCCTGTCTGCTGAAACACCGTCGCCCCTGGCACCCCGAAACTGCCGTTCGCCCCATGGCAGGGCGGAATGTAACACAGCGCTGGACGTTCTGTGCTTTGCCAACACCGCTTTCTACAGCTGCTGCCCTCGCGTTAGTACTGTGCGAATGTTTGTTGGAATGTGATGAGAATGTTGTGCGGATGTCGTGCTTTGACCCGAGAGAAGGCTCAAACAGATCATTCAGCCAGATTTTTCCATATTTGATGAGATAAAGGAGCTGACTGAAAATGTGCGTGAAGCAGACATCAATGACTAAAAATTGAAGTCTCAAGTAAAATAACTTTTCAGAAGTGAGAAATGACAATGATAAGTAGGCGTGTTCAACTCCTTATTCAGCACTGTAATATTTAGTATTGGAGAAAACCTGGGGCGGTGGGGGGGGGGGGGGCAGGCATTCCTACATAATTGTTGATGGAAACCAATTGTTAAAGTGGGCCACTGGTTTCAATGCCCCAAAAAGCCGTAACGCATCAAAGGGAGTTTGGAGGTGGAAAGTGTCTGTCAGCCCGATGAGCTCATGCACAGATGTGGTTGCAGGTGAGAGGTCTCTGGGCCCTGGTTTCCTTTAATCACCCGCGGTCTTCTTGTAGGTTCAGCATGTGACTGAGAGGCAGGCCTGACCTACATTTCAAACCTGTGACTGACTGATCTGTGACAGCGGCCCTCTGTGCCAGAGGTCACCACCTGTACAGGCTGAAAGCCTTCCAATAGCTAATCAAGGATCCTGAGGGGCTTGTCATATGCCCGTATTCAGGGCCGATTAGACTGCACAGGATATGCTGGCCATGGGTGGGATTGTGTTTGCTGCAGCATTGTGGCTTTAACAGCTGCCTTACACAGGTGCTGCAGATAAAGATAAAGAGTATTCATTCACATTTCAGATGGTCCCTTTTGCTCTGAAGAGTGCTCACCTGGCAATCGCATTGTGGGAAAAGTCCGTTTTCACCTGTGCAAGCATCCAGAGTTTCGCGGAGGAAAGAGTGTTTTACCAGGAAGAGAGTGGAGGAGAAGCCGGTCAACGTCTACGTCAGGGGCTGAGAAGCGTAGCCGAATTCTCTATAGAGTTTTGTACAGCTGAGGGAGGAGCTGGCCTTCCATGATCTGCCCAGCAACTTGGACTAACTCATTGCTTGGGTGGGCGCCTCCTGGAGCGTGAGAGGGAGAAGACCCCCTGTCCCAGAGCTCTTTGCCCCCCTGGGTTTCGCTGGCTTGAGCTTGCCCCTTTGCCCGACCCTGTCAGCAGCAATACCACGAGTCCCAGTGCTCCACCTGAGGAGCCCATGCAGCTGGGAGGTGCTAGGCTCTCACATGTGGAACATGAAAGCTTCCTCCCGACCGACCCTACAATTGTGCAATCGATCTACTACCTGATCCCAGCCCTACCAGGGGGTGTATTTTTTTTAGTCCGCACCCGAAACTATAGCTCTGGATAATTATATCAAGGAATCTCTCACTGCCGGTTATATCAGGTCGTCCACCTCTCCCACAGGCTTTGGCTTGTTTTTTGTTAAGAAGGATGGTGGCCTGAGACCATTAATTGATGACAGATCCCTAAATTACATCGCTATCAAGAACCGGTACCCAATGCCACTATTGTCCACTGAGTTAGAGTCCCTACAAGGGGCAAAACTTTTTATGAAATTGGACTTACGAAATGTCTATCACCTAGTTCGCATCAGAGAGGGGGTCAAGTGGAAGACTGCATTTAACACACCTACCGGGCGCTATGAGTACCACTAACTCGGGCTCACTAACTCACTTACTGTTTTCCAAGCACTTACGAACGATGTGCTGAGGGATTTGCTGAATCACTGTGTGTATGTGTACATCAATGACATGCTAATCTTTTCCAAGTCACTGCACGTCCATGCGCAACAGGTGAACCTGGTTTTCCAATGGCTTCTTGAGCATCACCTGTATGTCAAGCCAGAGAAATGTGAGTTCCACGTTTCCCAGATCTCTTTTCTGGGTTTCACCCACGACGGATGGACCCTTCCAAGGTTCGTGTTGTGGTGGACTGGCCACGCATTACTACAGTGAAATGGGTCACAGATTTCTGGGATTCACTCATTTCTATCGAAGATTCATTTGAGGGTTCAGTTCCCTGGCTGCGTTTCTAAACGGTCTCACTAAGGCTAGGGGCACCTGGTTCATCTGGTCTCAGGAGGCGGAGGCCGCATTTGTGAAATTTAAGTATCGGTTCACCTTGGCACCCATACTGACGGATCCAGCCTATCCCTTCGTAGTGGAGGTAGATGCCTCTGATGTGGGATGGGAGCGGTTTTCTGACAACGTTGTCCTAAGGACCAAAAAACCCACTCCTGTGCATTTTTCTCAAGATGCCTAAGCCCCACCGAGAATAAGTTGCTTACCATTAAGCTAGTTTGGAGGAGTGGAGGCACTGGTTGGAGGGGGTGGAACATTCTTTTATAGTTTATGCAGATCACAAGAACCTGTCCTATATCCAGGAGGCCAAGCAGTTAAATTCCAGACAGGCCAGGTGGGCATTGTTCTTTAACTGTTTTAACTTTGTGATTTTGTACCGTCCAGGGTCAAAGAATGTCAGGCCTGATGCCCTGTCCCAACAGTTCTATGCATCTGAGAAAGAGAGCGATGTCCCAACTCGACCGAGAGGGTCAACAAGGTGCTACGCGGCGGTGACTTCCTGGAGCGACTTCCTGGAGTATGCGTACAACAAATGAATGAATTAGTCTACCGAGATGTCCCCCTTCCAGTGCCGGTTTACAGCCCCCAATGTTTCCCAAGCTGGAGGAGGAGGTGGCAGTGCCAGCTACTCAGGCTATGGTCCGCAGGTGTCATCAGATCTGGGCCCGAGCGCAGACACAACACGAGACTTGTCTGTGCCAATTAACTCTGTTTATATCGAAAGATGCGTATCTTCCTATAGACAGGTTTACCCTAAGCACCGCAAAAATGGTTGTTGAGCCTGTTTAACTGATCACCTGACCATGATCAAAAGTAATCACAGCGTTTAAGCCTTGCATTTGAGTTAATCTTTCGGTTTTATAAGCCTATGCGGCTGTAAAATACTTAATTGTTGCAATTCTTACATAACAATTTTTGTGCAGGTAATGTGATTGCATCTTTATGCCTACTTCCCATAGTTTAGAAGAAACACTATACCTACCTCTATAACACTATAAAAAAAGTCGATGGTCTTATGCACTGAAAGCAGCACATGACAGTGTGGGAATATTACTGTCAATCATTGTTTGTGCTTAATTAGTGGCAATTGATGGAGATTACTGGAAAGGGGCAATGTGATATTTGAGAGACAAAAAGGCTTTATTAACCTCTTGCTGAGGTATGACTGAATTGCAGATGAGAACTGCCCAAGATAAACTGTTGTCCCTAGTTGTGACATGTTTCATGTTTGCGTAATGTTACTGCCATGACGTGGGTGGAAGTTCCTGACAGATTTGTTACTTTGGTGCCAAAAAAAAAGTACACTTCCTGTTGTTGCTGGATTTGTCCCGGGGAACAAGTGCCAGATATTTATTGCATTTGTTGCATTCATTTGCATAGTACACACACAGACCAGTAATATTAAACTTGTGCTCCACGTGTATCTGAATGTGTTAGGGTTACATCCCTGAAATCAAATGCTGATAGTTTGAAAGTATGTCAAATACCATGTCAATTTTCAAGTACGTTTCTGAATCCAAATGCTCGCCATTTGAAAATAATTTGTTCCAAATTATTAGCATGAAGGTATTAAAAAATGACTCATGTGTTTAACACGGCCATGGTGGACAGACCAGTGTAGAGTGTACCATACATGGAATGTGAAAATGGAGTAAGAAAATATGATGATGGCCAATTTTGCACCTACTATTTCACAGTCATAGTTTTCCCAGACCGTCCTTTATGCCAGGTGTGATTTTCACATTTACATATCTTCATTCGCACTAAGAAATGTACAGTAAAACTCAATGGAGCAAAAGCAAACACTATTACGTGTTGGACTATATTTTTAGAAGCTGTAACAGATTGTACAAATGTGTATTCTCCGCACACTTGTTTGTGGAAAACAATCACTAAAATTAATTTTAAAAGCATCCAGTTTTCCAATATGTTCACCTTAGTACTCATAAGTAAAAGATGATAATTGCTAGATATAATTGCTTTGTATAGAGTTTAAATTCAAGTACAGAATGGCATTTTGCAAAGCAGATTTACATATTTATTTAATGAAGCCATATTTGTATATATTACTAAGAATACAAAATTTTCATCTACATTAGTATAGTTAAGAAGTAAACCGACCACTCTAGCAAAGAAAATGTGATTTTTTTAAATTATATTTATTATGTGAAAAATAAAGAAAAATAAAAGCCTTATTATAGGGACATTATTGCACAGCCCCATACCTTACGCCCTGTTATTTCCCCCAGAGTGACTCTTCCTCCCGTGTTCATTCATAAAATTATTTTCAACGAACGCGACTCGTGACGTTTTTCCTATATCAGTTGGAAAGTGACTGTGGGCTGGTTTTGTTCTCAGAAAATCAGCAGATTAAAAATGGGTATTTTAATCACAACTGTCTAGGGGCCTGGTGAATCAGTACTCACATAACTGCTGAATCACTACGTTTTTAAAACTAATTGAAACCACTGAAATGTTAGATTTGTCTTCTATTATTTTGTATTTTGTGCATTTTTCTTACTGCTTGCTTGGGTGATTTTGAATTAAATTGACAAAAAAGGACAGAAAATTTGTACAGGCTGTTTTTGAGTAGTATTGAATAGTTTGGATGGTGAGGCATGTTTATAGCTCAGTAAATCAGCCTGCCCATGTTTGGTAGTTAATTTACAGATTGTAAGGGAAACTTTTTCAAATGGTGAAATTAATTTCTCAAGTTCATTGTTTTATTTGTCAAACATCACATGCATAATTCCATATGTGGAAACCGACAACTGAATATGACATTTTTCGGTTGTAAAAAAAAAAAACACGAAACTGGTTCCACCCTTTTCCTGTGACCTTACAAGAAAAGCAGAAGTAGAAAGATGAACAGTTTAATGCTGAGAGTTTTCCTGGTTTTTTTCTTCACTTTCCTCTCAGCTATATTATGCAATGTGCATCTAAGGCTTTGAGGAAACACTGTGCACTCCACTATGAAACATTTTAGAAGCTTTTTTTTTAAATGGTAGACTTTCACAGATGTCTGTTTCTATTGCAATCAAAGTAATTTTTAGGGTCATTTTAGTTGCTTAGGTCTTACATTTGGCTCTCAGGCCCAATCACGAGGCGGTAAGGCCAAAATCAAATTGAACACTAGAGAAGCAAGACCAAAAAGCACATTGTAAAAACACATAATACAATCAAAAGTCACAGCAGAGAGGAGTGTACAACTGTAAACTTGCCCTACCAAAACTGTTTATTCACACCATAAAATAACATTATGGCAGGTACTGGTACATTCTCAGTTTCTTTTTGGATCGCTTAGACATATTCAAATATACAGTAACCTAATATTTATCCTTATCCTTATACATTAACTGCTTTTTATCTGCTCACCAGCAGGGGCAGTGTTGGGCACTCTTTTCTTGAACCGGTGTGTAATGATGTCGTCACACACCTGAACCTGACCTCGCCTGTTTTGCTACCTGGATGAGAGTAACCCCTGCAGCGAGGTTACTTCCTCATAAATCATTTTCTGTAAAAAAAGGAAATATTTTTGAATCCGGGGGAATTACTACCGGCATATGATTTGACTTATAAGAAATTACTCTATGAATACGGACTTCCTCCATTGTGTTTACATGCATTGCAGATTATGTAAATGTATAATTTCAAAGGCAATACTCCAACAAATAAGGTACACACAATGTAAATGAGGATCTGTATTTGAACCATTCCCCTGTATCAGAGCGAATCCTATAAAATGGGAAACCGTGGTGTATGGAGAGCAAGTCACAGAATTGGAAGATTCACCTGCTACCTGCTCTTCAGAATAAAGCCTGTGAGTAATATTTGTGTTCATAAAACTATAGCCAGAACAGCTTGATATTAAAATATGCCATCTTTCACTGTACTTTAAATCAGTGCTTTATTTTGGTGATGTTTCTGACAGATGTAGATTCAGTAGGTTGTTTAATCTAGATGCCTGAGTTTACAGACAGAATATACTGAGATGGGTTCAGAGTTGACCTGAATTATCATGTTTGACCTGAATGATCATGTTTGACCTGGATGATCATTTTTGACCTGAATGATCATGTTTGACCTGGATGATCATGTTTTACCTGAATGATCATGTTTGACCTGAGCACCTCTTTGTCAAACAGAAGCATGAAGGTGGCCGTTTCCCTTCTCTGTCTCTGCTTGGCTGTCCTTTTCTCTGCTGAGGGCAAACCGCTCCATGGAGTGCAGCTTCAGGGCTGTACCGTCAACATCCGGCTGCACGAGCTCAGAAAACACTGCACTGCCATACTCCAGCACGTTGTAAGTGCAGCTGTTCATCAATCAGCCCCATTGACACTTTATTCTTTTATCTATCCTCAGATTTAATGTGGCAGAAATGTTAATAGACCAGTTCTTGGACACATGCCGTGGTTTGAGTTTGTCCAATTTTCCTTTCTTTCAGTCTGAAGGAGATCCAGACATCGCCATCATTACAAACCGAATTCTTAACTCTGTCAAGGTATGAACTTCATTGATATAAATATCAAAGCATGTTGTCTTAGAAACTGATAGTACTTTGAGCATATCTGCTTTGAGTTTTTCATTGATTACAAGCTCCTCGTGTTTCAGCTTAAATGTTACTTAGCTCTTTGTCCAGAGTAAGGACTCAAACATTTGTGTGGAATGTCCGATTTGACAGTTAGGTGCCAAAAGGTTCTGGTGTCACCTGTGATTTACTGGGCCATAGCCAGGTTAGGTAGCAGCAGAGCTGTTCCACTCTCTCCATGACATCATCACTGAGATCAATTCCCATGACATCATCACTAAGACTGATGAAAATCACATCACCATTGAGACTGATGCCCATGACATCACCACTGAGACACATGCCCATGACATCACCACTGAGACAGATGCCCATGACATCACCACTGAGACAGATGCCCATGACATCACCACTGAGACTGATGCTGCGTCTGCTCCTGACAGGCAGCGGACAGGTGCTGCTTCCTGAGGGAACTGGCGGATTTCTACCTGCACGCTGTGTTCTCCCACTGGAACGCTGTGATTCCTGTGCTGGCCAGGAAACATGCGAGCCCCCTGGCCAACACCGTCTTCCTCATCAGCCAAGACCTCCAGGCTTGTGTAAGTACTGGGCCTCGATCAGCACTTCTGCATTTCTACTGTTAGATGCACTTTGTCTTCAGATTCAGCTTTTATTTTATATGAGTATGGAAACATGGAGTCTGATATACTGGAGCGTTAGGGTCTCCAGAGGAGATCTGTGATGGAATGTAGATGATCAAACGGCAGCCAAAGCCCCATTCATCATACATGGATATCTCGGTTAGCTAGCTCAGTTATTCACATATAAAAACGACCTACTTGTGAACTGTATGGTACGATCTCATACCTTAAAGGGGACATGAAGCACTCGGTAAAGTGGGTCTGGTTCGTTAGCTTTTCACATTAAATGACGTCACGACCGCAGTTGGGCCAAAATGGCTGCGTCCTAGTGAAAAAACAGCAAACTTTAACTTATTTTTCCAGGAAATATGGGTCGATTTGAGATTTGAACGCACACCCTTATCTCATTTAATGTAAAAAGCTGACGAATCAGACCCACTTTAGTTCATGTTCCCTTTAACCTTGGTAATCATTATTTTCGGCCTGTTAAGTTTTCTGCAAAATAAACTGGTTTGTATTCTGAATCTGTTATAGGATAGCATTTATGACATATTGGCAGAATGCCATGTTGGCTGTGGGGGGGGGGGGGGTATGTTAGAGTTGAAATCTGATCGATGTGTGCTTGTCCCCCCATACACTGGAACAGGGATGTGAATGTGGAGGGGATGCTCTGCTGAAGATACAAAGTGTCCGGAGAACATTTGAAAAGGTGTGTTGACAGGTGTTGAGCTTGCTGCATTCACGCTGGTGTACAGATGAATATTGCTTGCCATGTAGCTCAGTCTTTGCTGTAGCTGTTCTGCTGCATTGTGTGGAATGACAGCAGGCCTGACGAACACCTCCTTTTCTTTACAGATGGAGAAACATGCAGGTGTGGAGAAAGCGCTGAGTGACCTGGAGATCCTTTTGTCCTGGATTGAGCACCAGCTGTAGCTCACCTGCTGTACCTCTCCTGACTTTTAATCTTTTGTGTAACTTATTTTAATATCAGGACTGATATTTGCTGCTTTATTTATGTGCTATATTTATTTATGCCTTGCAAATATTTATTAATAAGTATTTAATTTTAGCTCTCAAAAGATAATGCTGTTTTTACAAAATATTTATTTAGCATTTGAAGCATTTTTCTGAAGTAGGCACAGTGTGCCACAGGAATGTTTGTGTACATTACATCACCCTGCAGTGATTACTGCTGCACATGTAATGGCCAGTAAAGCTCAGCTTTAATTGTAGTGCCACGGATGCTACTGTTAAAATAACACTAATGAATAAAAGCCCTGAATTGCATTTCAAAAAGCCTTCTTCTGTGCTTCATTATGTCATTGTTCTAAATACAGCTTAGACGGATGCTATGCAGTACAACACACACACGCACACACACATGCATACAAACACACACACACTTATGTGTGCATGATTTTTTAAATGAAATATCATACATGTGTGTACATACATTTTAAATGCATACACCTTCTCATTGGCCAAAGTGAATGAATGAATATGCAAACTGAATTGCCTACCTGGGCTGGTAAGTGGTTCATCTCTTGTTAAGGCTCAGTTCCAATGTGTGGATGGGCCCCACAGTCTGATATCTGTTAAAGCACTGTTCCAGTGTGTGGATGGGCCCCATGGTCTGATATCTGTTAAAGCACTGTTCCAGTGTGTGGATGGGCCCCATGGTCTGATATCTGTTAAAGCACTGTTCCAGTGTGTGGATGGGCCCCATGGTCTGATATCTGTTAAGGCACTGTTCCAGTGTATGGATGACCCCCACGGTCTGGTATCTGTTAAGGCACTGTTCCAGTGTATGGATGACCCCCATGGTCTGATATCTGTTAAAGCACTGTTCCAGTGTGTGGATGGGCCCCATGGTCTAATATCTGTTAAGGCACTGTTCCAGTGTGTGGATGGGCCCCACGGTCTGATATTTGTTAAGGCACTGTTCCAGTGTGTGGATGGGCCCCACGGTCTGATATCTGTTAAGTCACTGTTCCAGTGTGTGGATGGGCCCCACGGTCTGATATCTGTTAAGTCACTGTTCCAGTGTGTGGATGGGCCCCACGGTCTGATATCTGTTAAAGCACTGTTCCAGTGTGTGGATGGGCCCCACGGTCTGATATCTGTTAAAGCACTGTTCCAGTGTCTTGATGAGCCCCACGGTCTGTTAACACAGTTGTTGCTGTACTAAAATGTATTTGTCCTTAATTCGGTTATACAGCACAAAGTATACCTGGACTCATACTAATTTTCAGATTGGCCATGGCCTTGTCACTGCAAAGTTCTGCAAATATCTGAGCCATCAATGAAAAATTAATTTGTGAAAAGTCTTCAAATAGAACATTGTAGTGCCACTGCTCTCCTGTGGGCATTCACAGAATTGCACACAGCCCACACAAAATGGCTCTAAAGAGACCAACAATATTCAGTGTGTCTGTGTTTGTGTGTGTTTGTATATGTATACATGTACAGTGCACTCCAAAAGTGTTAGGATAGTGACACATTTTTTGTTGGTTTGGCTCTGTGCTCCATCACATTGGATTTGAAATGGGACAGTGACTATGACGTTCAGCTTTAATTTGAGGGTTTTTACATCCATATTGGGTGAACCGAGTAGTAATTGTAGCCATTTTTACACATGCACTTTCTGAGGGGGCGTAGTTTGGGGAATTACTCAAAGCTCATGGGCATGTCTCACACGTCAAAGGGAATTCTGACAGAAATCTGAGCTAGATTCCACTGCAGGGCCACGCCCCACACTTTAACCTGCCAAATTCAGGCACTGATATACCTCTAGTCCTTCTGGAAACCCAGTGGAGGATAAAAGGGGAGGTTAATGTAAATGATATACATATAAAACACGGGTCTCTCGAAACAAAGGAACAAGAGTGCATTGGAATATTACAAATGAGTGAAATAATAACTGCGGTTTGGATCCTTTATCTGTAGCTTTAGCTGGATATTGCTGATTTACTTCAAACACACTCAAACTGATCCATAAATAACTTCTGGATCCAACCCTGCTGTGTACATCTGTAAACCTAAATCTGGAGACTATTCCCCCTCTAGGCCAAACACATAGCACAGAAGTGGCCCTTGTCACATGGCTTTGTTTGCCTCTGTCTGCGTGTGTGGCCACACCTCCAGATGCTGCCGATTGTTCTGAAGCCTTCAGTGTTCTCCGTGCACAGGCAGTGATGCTTTAGCTTTTGTTTCTACAGTTATTGCAGGACAATCACATGGGCCTGAGGCTTTTGAAGTCACTCACGATGAAAAATGTGAAGGTATGTGTGTGTGAGTGTGTGTAGCTAATTTAGCAAAATTAGTTGTTGAATCTAAAAATGTATCTGAAATTTACTGGTGATATATGGTTTATGTTATACAAACCCCAATTCCAAAAAAGTTGGGATAGTATGTAAAATGCACATAAAATCAGAAAGCAGTGATTCGTAAATTCTCTTTTACATATATTTAATTGAAAACAGTACAAAGAAAAAATATTTAATGTTCTACAATGTTTTTTCAACTTCATAGATTTTTGTAAATATACGCTAATTCCGAATTTGATGCCTGCAACACGTTCCAAAAAAGTTGAGACAGGGACCAAAAAAAGACTGGGAAGTTAAAAAAACACCTGTTTGTAACATTCCACAGGTAAACAGGTGATGCTATTATGACTGGGTATAAAAGGATGTCAAAAGACTCTTGATATCTTTTTGTCAGGTACTCTTACAAGCAATACTATAACCTCTCTGCATTTGAATGTATCTCTATGGGAATTGGGGGGTGGGACTAGATTAAGCTGTAAATTACAAGGAAATAGTATGGAACCCATAGTTGGCTAAATTGCTATAAGTCATCAGGGGTCTCGAGGTATCAAACGAGCCTCAAACCATCACTCTGCTTCCAGATATGCAGTAGATATGGATAGATCACTTTAAGGTTTGTTTTCCTGACTTATTTTTCTATAGAGTTCATCTTTCAAAATAGACTTTTGGTGCCCTGACATGGGGGAGGTCTATGTGTAAAAATGGCTAAGATTGCTCCACGGTTCACCCAATATGGATGTAAAAACAATCTAATTAAAGCTGAAAGTCTGCACTTTAACCTCATAGTCACTGTTCCATTTCAAATCCAATGTGCTGGAGTACAGAGTCAAAACAACAAAAAATGTGTCACTGTCTTAACACTGTATATGTGTGTGTGTTCTTTATAAATATAAACATCCAATAATTATAATGTATTTATTCTTATAAAATACTGATATTTTTTATCACACTATGAACCATACAAATGATGAACTGTTAACTGATATCACAAAAATAGAGTAATAATGTACTTAGTGTATAAATCTAATGTTTAAAACAGACCAATGCACTGAAAGAGCTAGAATATACAGAATATGCAGTACCTGTGAAATTTTAAATAAATGCACACAGAAAACAGAACAACGTAGAAATCAAATTAAACCTTTTTTATTCATTTTGAAGGTTCATTCTTAATCTTCCATAGTTAAAATAAAAATTCTTCCCATAAAAAAATAAATAAATTGCTATAATACAGGGTTTTATGGATGGAAAATCCATCATGTAAACACAGTAGCAACACAATTAATAAATAAGACATCTGTTACATAAATTAGGATCAAAGTATTGCCAACAAAATATTTTTTAAATAATATATTACTATTTTAATAAATATAACTCTCTGTGCCATGACAGTGTGAAACAATGAAAATATATATACATTTTTTCCTTTGGGAGCATTGCTGTAGTTATACAAATGATGTCCACAGTGTCGTGGTGGTCTTATGTTTGATGGGACAGTCATGACGTTCTCAGCTGAGGGTTGACTGCGGCCATATCTTCCCACTGCTTCATCGGGATTGGTGCCTAACATGGTGGAAGCTATCCAGCCAGTCCAGAAGAGAGTCCAGCTCCCCCATTGCTTTCACCGCAGCCTCCTTCTGGTTCAGCTGCAGAGGACCATGGGTAAATGTGTTATGACCACACAAATACATTCTGGCACAAACATTACTGAAGCCCAATGGAAACCCCTCCCCCTTTACAGTCATGTGACTTACCTTTTCAAAGCTTGTCTGAATAACTGCAAATTTGTGGCTGGTGTGTTCTTGGCAGTGGCACTGCATATGAGCATGCTAAACAAAGCAGAGAAGAGAACACCGTCATTTAAAAACACACTAATATATATATATATATATATATATATATACATACACATATAGCTGTCCTATCTACTTAATTGTAGTGATTTCTAATTGTAATTTACAGCATTCTAACATTTGCCACGGTGCATTTTAGTTTTGGACCCTCTGCATGCTTTATTGCTGGTTTATTCTTCAAAACTTTGCAAAGCGGTTGAAAAGGTGACCACCAGGGCAGACTTTATTGGGTTGCTTGAGGTGCTGTGCCTGGTGTGTAGGCTATGCTAATGCATATTAACCTGCCTGAGTGATGCTCATGCATAGCGGTACTCACACACTGGCGCAGATCCTTCTTGATGCTGAGAAAGGAGTTGGCCAAGTTGCTGGTGCTCCTCCTTATCTGAGACTGTCCTGCTGCTGAGCTGCTGAACACTCTCTCCACGTAGAAGCGCAGCAGCATCCTTAGAAAACAGCAGCTTTCCACAGGCTAGGGGGGTAAAGGGGGAGGGGTGTGTGAGAAGGGACCACTCTCTCCTCCTTTCATACCTGTGCAGTACACTTGGCTTGTCCCTCCACCAGACTAAAATCTGCTGTTTATGGCTAATCACTCAGGCGTCACATTAGCAGGGATTTACATTTGTTTCTAAACACCATTAGGAAATCTTTAAAAAAAACTAAACAAAGAAAGTTCATTTGTCTGGAGGTAAACATATTGAAATTCAGTAAAGTGAGAGGTTACATGCTGGTAGGATTTAACTCTCCATATTAATAGTTATATAACATATACAATATATAATACAAACATTTCCAAAAAAATGTTCCTATTGAACTCTATGGAAAAATAAGTCAGGAGAAACAACCCTTTAAGTGATCTATCCATATCTATTGCATATCTGGAAGCCGAGTAATGGTTTGAGGCTCATTTGATACCACAGACCCCTGACTTACAGCCATTTAGCCAATCATGGGTTCCATACTATTTCCGTGTAATTTACAGTTACAATTTACAATTTAATCTTGTCCGACCCCCCCAATTCCCATAGAGATACATTAAAATGCAGAGAGGTTATAGTATTGCTTGTAAGAGTACCTGAAAACTAAATATTAAGAGTCTTTTGATATCCTTTTATTCTCAGTCATGATAGCATCGCCTGTGGTGTTTTTTGAACCCCCAGTTTGTTTTTTGCCCCTGTCTCAACTTATTTTGAATGTGTTGCAGGCATCAAATTCGGAATTAGCGTATATTTACGAAAGCCTATAACGTTGAAAAAACATGGTAAAACATTAAATATCTTTTCTTTGTACTGTTTCAATTAAATATATGCAAAAAAAATTTTTTTAAATTACGAATCACTGCTTCCTGCTTTTTTGTGAATTTTACATACTATCTTACTATACTAACTTTTTTTAAATTGGGGTATGTATAACATAAACAATATATCACCAGTAAATTTCAGATACATTTTTTGATTGAACAACTATCTTTGCTCAATTAGCTACACACACTCACACACACATACCTTCACATTTTTCATCGTGAGTGACTTCAAAAGCCTCAGGTCCATGTGATTGTCCTGCAATAACTGTAGAAACAAAAGTTACAGCATCACTGCCTGTGCACGGAGAACACTGAAGGCTTCAGAACAATCAGCAGCATCTGGAGGTGTGGCCACACACGCAGACAGAGGCAAACAAAGCCATGTGACAAGGGTCACTTCTGTGCTATGTGTTTGGCCTAGAGGGGGAATAGTCTCCAGATTTAGGTTTACAGATGTACACAGCAGGGTTCAGAAGTTATTTATGGATCAGTTTGAGTGTGTTTGAAGTAAATCAGCAATATCCAGCTAAAGCTACAGATAAAGGATCCAAACCCCAGTTATTATATCACTAATTTGTAATATTCCAATGCACTCTTGTTCCTTTGTTTAGAGAGACCCGTGTTTTATATGTATATCATTTACATTAACCTCCCCTTTTATCCTCTACTGGGTTTCCAGAAGGACTAGAGGTATCGCAGTGCCTGAATTTGACAGGTTAACGTGTGGGGCGTGGCCCTGCTGTGGAATCTAGCTCAGATTCCTGTCAGAATTTCCTCTGACATGTGAGAAATGCCCATGAGCTTTGAGTAATTCCCCAAACTACGCCCCCTCAGAGTGCAGGACACCACTATTACACCATCACTCTCACTATCACATGCGCACCATAGATGGGCTAACCCACTGTTACCTCATTCAACTCCATGAGTTTTCATAGAACATTAAGATAGGCTGACATATTCGAGGAAAGTTCATAGCACCACCACCCTGGTTGCTGGTGTTTCTTTCTTATTCTGCATTGTTCTTTTTGCCTAGCACCTGCGCTGAAATTTGGATGTGCTTATGCCTATTTTATAATTAGGAAAGTTAATAAAACCTTGATAATGTTAAACACAATGACAGAATATGTTGTTCTGGCTTGCTATACCTGCTATACATACACATTTAGTGTTTTTCATATCGACTTTTAGATCTCTAATGACCCAACCTGACTCAGTAGAGTCTGTAACATTAATGATGACTCTTTATGTTAAAGTCATGGGAACGATGTCAGTAATCTAAACACAACTAAAATACAACAAGCCGTACAAAATAATTCATGCTGCCAAAGGGTGTCACATCCATAGTGGAACGGCATGGGAGATTTTTGGTGAATGTAAGCACTGTCAGATCCTCACCACGCTCTGGCGAATCTCGCTGAAGTACTGCTTGAGCTCCTGAGTGTGGACATTGATTACGCAGTTCCCCAAATGCAGCTGTCGAGCAGTAGTGACCAGCAGACAGGAAGCCAGCAGCCCAAAGAGCAGCAGGCAGGAAACGGTTCTGGGCCCCCGAGTGGTCATTCTGTGCTTAACCTGGAATCACAAGGAGCCTCAGATTGCATTCCACTCAGCATCATATGCGCAGACAATGCCTTCTGATTGGTTCAAACAAAGTTAAATTACATGGAGTGTCAAACAGTATTTTAATCTTATTATTGTCAAATTTTATTAACTTTTTTCCGCTATCTTTTTTTGTTTGTTTGTCTCATTGTTTGATTGAGTAAAAGTAAGCATTTATTTGAAAAATTGTACAAATGATTCCAAACAGCTAGATAACTGTGTGTGTTTTTGTGTGCATCTGAGTCTTAAAAAGCGAACTAAATGCAGAGTACTCCTCCATACCCAAATGCGCAGTGGAGTTACACCATTGTAAGGTTTGTCGGCAGTAAATCATGCAAGTATAACATGTAAAATGTGTGTCTCAAAAGTAAAAACTTTTCGCAACAATAAGTAAAAATGTATTATATAATGTCATATTAATATCATACATCAATAATTCTAAATGTAATGGTCTTATCTCATGACATATGAATGATATTTGTTTACCTTGCAGTGTCTTGTTGGTCTTGCGTTGTCAGGCTGAGGAGTTTGTTCTCTGTGTGTGTGCCAGGGCTTCTTGCTGCTCTCTTATATAGGAAGAAAGGAAGCCAGGGGAAATTTGGAAGTACTTAACTGTCTTGGTATTTACCTGTCTAAACTTACTGTAGTAGGAGGAAGTACCTTCCACAGCTGGTTGAGTAACTTTGTGGAAATTTCTGATAGATAATTAATAGAAAACTGCAAAGGGAGGAACTTAATTTTTAATTGTTGTTTTGAAAAGGATGCTGAGATATATTTCTCAAGTTCCTTGATAGTTTTGATCATCACCTGGGGGGAACACTGGGCTAGCCCAAATATATGCAGTGACTAGTGGACAATATGTCTCTGTAGTTTTGTAAGAGAGAAAATAAATAAGCACTTCAATAAAATCAATGTTTATGCAACTAAAGGTTGTTGAATATTAGAAAAATATGTTTTGTTTCATAAACATGAACATATTAAGTTAGACAGAGGGACTTGATGTCAAGTTAGCTAGCTAACCAGCTGATCAAACTTGTTTGAGCATGCTACCAATTCATGGGTAAATTTCAGCGCGTAATAATAGCTTTCAATACTTTTTTAAAACCAGCCCTTGTCTAATTAACTAAATTAACAAAGTTTATGAAATCTTTCTTATCAACGTTGTCTTGCACTACATAGCTTTGTTCATATGCCACTAACCGGCAACAGCCTATCATACACATATCAGCTAGCAACATCACCATAGCAATGTGTATTTTATTTACCATCTTTCTGTCCTGCCTTTTTTCCTCCGTACCATCCCAGAATTGCCATTCTGCCATCTACCGTCTGCCGGGATCCATGTGAACGCAGCATTAGTCCGCTTTAAGTACACCCCTCTCCATTTTTAAAATGGTAGAAATTAGGGGGAGTGCAATTTTATCTGTTAAGGGCATCAGTGTCTCAATTTTGGCACAGCTGTCTTTGGGTATCACTGTATTAGGGCATCACTGAATCAGGGCATTGCTGGTTTAGGACATCGCTGGATTAGGGCATCGCTGGATTAGGGCATCACTAGATTAGCGCATCGCTGTATTAGGGTATCACTAGATTAGGGCATTGCTGAATTAGGGCATTGCTGTATTAAGATATCACTAGATTAGGTCATCGCTGAATTAGGGCATTGCTATATTAGGGCATCACTGGATTAGGGCATCGCTGAATTAGGGCATCACTGGATTAGGGCATCGCTGTATTATGGCATTGCTGTATTAGGGCATCACTAGATTAGGGCGTCACTGGATTAGGGCATCGCTGGATTAGGGCATCGCTGTATTAGGGCATCGCTGTATTAGGGCATCACCAGATTAGGGCATCACTAGATTAGGTATCACTGAATTAGGGCATCGCTGTATTAGGGCATCGCTGTATTAGGGCATCACTGTATTAGGGCATCGCTGTATTATGGCATCGCTGTATTAGGGCAACACTAGATTAGGGCATCGCTGGATTAGGGCATCGCTGAATTAGGGCATTGCTGAATTAGGGCATCGTTGTATTAGGGCATCACTAGATTAGGGCATCGCTGGATTAAGGCATCGCTGAATTAGGGCATCGCTGAATTAGGGCATCGCTGTATTACGGCATCGCTGTATTAGGGCATCACTGTATTAGGGCATCGCTGTATTATGCATCGCTGTATTAGGGCATCACTAGATTAGGGCATCACTGGATTAGGGCATCACTGGATTCGGGCATCGCTGAATTAGGGCATCGCTATATTAGGGCATCGCTGTATTAGGGCATTGCTATATTAGGGCATCGCTGTATTAGGGCATCGCTGTATTAGGGCATTACTATCTCAGGGAAGGTTAGGACATTACTGGTTTGTCCGTTGTTAGCTTTTAATGCACTGCCATTTCAATATCAAAATGTGAAATGTGTTTATTATTGGTAATTTCTACTGCTTAATAATATAAAATATAATATAAAATATAATAAAATAATAAAATGTTTTTCAGCACATTTCTGCACAATGTGTTAAATCACAAGAGATACATTCATTTGGTACAACTGTTTAGTATATTCTTTCACTTAGCCTTGAATGGTCCTCTTGAATTACAATCCACATACTCATTCATTTTTCCTCTCATCAGCGATACACTTCCTTGTGTCATGTGTCATTCATTCATTTAGCTCTGATGAGTGTACTGAGATGAGTAATATTGCAGAAGGATATAGGAAGGGAAGTGAATTAGCCTGCCAAATCAAAATCAAATCAAAAGTAACCGCACTAGCAGGTAGATAGTTTATTAGAAGTGACAATGACGTTTTCCTGGCAGATGCTTTACAGGTGATGATGTAATCATATTAACGGCAAACAGGTCTGTCTACATTCCGCACTTTTCCTGTTGTGTCATTCTGCAGATTTTAGAATCTAGCAATGGCTTTTGTTTCTATGCAGGAAGCGGAAACATCTTCTTGACAGTTTGGAATTCAAGCAGAATAGATACAAACCACAACATATTGTTTACAGAATTGAGTTATATATAGTAATTAGTGGTAAAATATTATCAAAGAGGTTAATGAGTGTGCTAAAACTTTTTTTATCAGGGCTGCCCAACCCTGTTCCTGGAGATCTACCTTCCTGTAGGTTTTCATTTCAACCCTAATTTGGGAAACCTGATTCTATTAATTGGCAGCTCAACTAGATCTTTTTTCTGCTGTGTCTTTCTGTTTTTTTTTTACTCTTGCTACGTTTATTTTTACTACTCTTTTGGATTTCGATTTTGTACCGTCTCAACTCTGATTACCTGGCTACTGATCTTGGACTGTGAATAAACTACGTTTTTGCCTGCTACCTGTGGTCTGCTTTTGGGTCTTTCTCAGAAAATCACAGGACAGTAATTTCTCTGTGCTAACAAGTTTTTTCGCTTCTCTGAGACTGTGCAAGATTGAGTCTTTGGGACAAGCCCAAGACTGCCAGCACTACCTTGCTTGCCCTTACAGAAAGTCTCACTGCCTCACCGCTTTGAAAGACATAGGGCCCCATCTTACACCCGGCGCTAAGGGACGCTAAGCCAAACGGAAGTGACTGCTATCTTACACCCGGCGCATGGTTCATTATAACGCCTTGCATTCACGTTGTTTAAATACCATGTATTCTTGCGCCCATTACAAGTGAACTGGGTGTGTTGGTCTTGAGATGAGGAGTGGCCAGGGTTCTTTTTGGCGTATTGCTATCTTGAGGCAGCAGAAAGCGCTTGTGCTAAAACCACCACAAACCTGGTCTAAAGTCACGTCGCAATTGTTTACTTTTTTTTTAACGGCACGTATGTGTGTCTACTTGGTTATGTCCACAATACGAGTACACTCTCCTGTCTGTTACACACAGGGGCGTGCACAAGCATGTCTAAAAATATCACATTTACAATGTGAAATATTATTGTGTAGGCTATATATAAAAAAATGCATAATAGGGTCCATAAGTCAAAGACCACATAACTACCTGTCTCTCAGTGTAGGGGAATGCCAAATTAAATTGCGTTCAGCCCACTCCATCAACATCCAGGCGATGTGTGATGGTACATGTAAGGTTACATGTATAGGCTATAGACTATTCGCAATTATCCTGGATCAAGCTATGACTTAACCGATATTTGCCAATAATTTCTGTAATCTTCTGGGGGGACAATCTTCTGTTACGAGACAATGGCTATCCATTAAAATGGCTTTCCATTTGCTGATAACACCTATATCAAGCTTAATGCGCAAATTGTGATTTACACCTAATGCGTGAATTGTCATTCAAAGGAAAACTCGAGTCCTGCAATAGACGGACATTTGTGTTCAGATGTCATTGCAATACAGCTCTCTTCATCTCTGCTCCAGGCCTACAGTCTGTAAGTAAATAGAATGCTTTTAACTGAAAAAAGTTCAAAACCTTGTCCAGTGAATATTGCATTTATTGTTTTTGAAATAGCTTAAGCTACAGCGGATTCGCTGTGAATAAGATTTTTTCTATAGCCTACGGTTAAACAACGGAGATAAATGTCACCATGTTAACTGATTTTGAACCTTAGTATTTTTCGTCCTTCATATTTTTTTAATTATACAGTGACAAAATCCATACATACAGCTGATTTTCACCAAGCGCCAAGATAGAGCCCATAGCCCTTCACCATCTTTTCAGCAAGCCACCTTCTCACGCTCCATAATTTAACTCATGTAGGGATTCCCCCCCCCCCAAAAAAAGGTCACTGCATAGTTCTGGATAAAATGAAAGTTGATCCCAGGGTTCTACTCCGAGCTATGGAGCAAAAACATAAAAATAGGACCCTGATTGTATTTTTGGCCATAATGTAGGGATTTTTTCACAAAAAGAAAGGTTGAGAATAGTGACTGCTTGGTCAAGAATGAAAATAAACTTGATCACATTGCTCTGTATTGAACACTGGACAAGCTATTAAGCAAAAACAGTAATAGCTGGGCCCTGATTGCACTTGTGAAAGGTGTCTGCTTGGTCAAGAAAGAAAATAGACTTGACCCCATTGCTCTATCTTAAAAATTTGGAAAGCTATTGAGCAAAAAGTAATAATTGCGCCCCCATTGTACTTTTGGCCATAATGTAGGGATATTCCCCAAAAAGAAAAGTTGTAATAATTGGGCTCAAATTGCATTTCAATGTAAATAAAATGATTTATATATTTTTTGTACTTGATTTGAGTCATTGATTTATGTTTTTTTCTATGTAACTGTTAATATGTTTCATAGGAAATTTTCATAGGAATTTTTGTGATATATAGAAATATGCAACAATTTCTAATTGTGTACTTGTGCGACAGTCCCTAAATTACTATCCACCTCTGTAAGTATTTCCAAATATTCAACATGTGTCTCGCTGTAGTTTTTTTTTTTACACTTCAAACCGAAAGTAATCCTATAAAAATAATAGCTGTGATAGTTTAGTATACCTAGTAAAGTTGTAAAGTTTACTTACCTGCCAGATAAAATTAGTCTCGATAACATTGGTGGTGTAAATAAAAATGTATTGAGATGTACCCTCACCGAATGTCTGAATATCGAATATCAATCTAACATAACTAATAATAATTAGTGTTGTAACTTTTGACCTACCTCTCCAGTAGAATATGGAAGCTGTCTTTAAACCAATCCGCTACCTTCTAAAATGAGCACCTTTAGCCTACTCTGGTTTTCGAGCGAGCTTTATCAAATTCCCTTTTCTTTTTCTTTGCATGAAATAGTACCGGTGTAACGGGTCGCTTCACTGCCATTGTTGGTGAAATTTCTAGCTGGTGACCTGGCAAGGTCAATCTCATTGTTGTTGATTGGTTCACAATCTTTTTGATTGGTTTATGTCATAAGCCACTTTGTTTTGAAAACAAAATTCAGGCCAAATTGCTGGTTTTAGAATGCAGAATTTGAGGGTATAAACCCAGTGTATGGTGTGGGATTTCTCTCACAACAGTTGTTTCTATGATTGCTACCAACTAAGCATGACTGTCAGTTCCCCAATATTTTTAGAAAAATAAGTTGTGCACTCGAGCTTTAATGAATGTATTTAAGTTACAAATAAGCAAATTTATATTAACTAGTGCAATGTCTGTGCCCGTACAAAACATGTCCATTCAGAACGGGCCGATTGCTTGGCCCCCGGTATTGATGCTTGCAGCTTTCTCGAGAACCGCTCATCAACTTCAAAGTCGACATTGCAGTTCCTTGGGTCCTGAGCAATACACAGCGAATTTCAACTTCATACAGTGCCCGGTTGTCGAGCAAAGTGAAATACAGACACACAGACAGCAGACACACAGACAGGATTTCTTTCTTTATAGTTAGATTTAAGTTTAACACAGACAGCAGACACACAGACACGATGTCTTCTTTTATAGTTAGATTTAAGTTTAAAAGTCCATTTTTGTGCCATTTAAATTAATGGTGGAATGTTGACAATGTTCCAATGCACTCTAGCAGCTTCTGCAGCTGATGATGTCACAGTACCCTCTAGCTGCTTCAGATTATATCCTCTTACAGTTTTTAGACTTCTTATCATAGACCGTATACAAATAGCTTCCTTTCTGGAGAACCGCTTGTCCAATCAACTTCACAGTTGGGACTGCACTTCCTAGGGTCCTGAGCCATACACCTAGCGAATTCAACTTCATACAGTGCCCGGTTGTCGAGCAAAGCGAAATACAGATGGACAGAAGGACAGAGAAGATTTCCTTCCTTTATAGTTAGATGTTGAAAATTATAATGTTTTATCATTCTTATTTCATTTTTTATTTTAACAATTTGATTTTGAAAGCTACTGTTAAATAGGTTCATTTATAATTATTTTAAAAGGTCACATTTCTGTCAGTAATTATGTCCCAGCATATAAAAATGTATCAGAAATAGAATTTGTGCATTTCACTTGTTATGTACACCAAATAAACACTAGGGGGCATAGGTACGATGTGAAACAGTGTCCACCCTGCCACAATCACTGAGGAAACTACAGTCAACAGTCTCATTATATACATGAGGCTTTATTTTAAACGATGGGTGATTTGAGGATTATCCTTTATCATAACACAACAACCTGACTTTTTAGAGGTAAATATACCTTCTTAAAGTTAATGTCAATTCCCCAAATTAGATTCAGGGCATTCGTTAGACAGACACAAAATAACTAAAACATTACACTACCACAGTTGTGGTATACCAGTTAATACAAGTACTATACCATTTTTTTCATGTGAACTGTTTTAGAGTTTAGTAAATGTACTTTTTGCTGTGGAATGGCATATTTAGGTGTGGTTGTGAAACCACACATATTGTTATTCACCATACTTATTATTATTCCGCCACTTTTTGAGATCTCCTCCCACACCATTCCCACCATCAACACCATTCATACATCATATTATACCTCTATACACCCTCCAGGTTGCTATTACTTTTTATCTTTATACCAGCACTTTTTCAGATAATTGATCTTTTATCGCCAAACAAATTAATGGGAGTCAATGGGCACATTTTCAAAACCAATGCAATAGAATGTGGATGCTGTAACATATTACACTACTTATGACATCACAATGCCTTCCTTTACAACACTGTTATGACCTAACTATACTATCCCAGATGATTTGACATTACCTTTTTGTGCTTTCATCACAATTCATTAGTTCTTTGTATCACTTCCAGGTTTTTTAGACTACTTACCACAAAATACATCACCATATTTGAACACTTTCAGTTTCTTTAGATTTTTTTATGCCACATTATGGCTTCATACATTTCTACCTTTTATTTTCCACCTCCCACTATACCATATTACCCATCTTTCTATACCATTTCCAGCAATTGATACCACTGTGAAGCAACCACAAACCGGGGTGGTGGTCCCCATATTTAAGAAAGGGGACCAGAGGGTGTGTTCCAACTACCGGGGGATCACACTCCTCAGCCTCCCTGGGAAGGTCTACTCCAGGGTATTGGAGCGGAGGGTCCGGTCGATAGTTGAACCTCAGATCGAGGAGGAGCAATGTGGTTTTCGTCCCGGCCGTGGAACCGTGGATCAGCTCTTTACCCTCGCTAGGGTGCTGGAAGGGGCATGGGAGTTTGCCCAACCAGTCCACATGTGTTTTGTGGATTTGGAGAAGGCTTATGACCATGTTCCCAGGGGCATCCTGTGGGGGGTACTCCGGGAGTATGGGGTGGATGGCCGCTTACTAAGGGCCATTCAGTCCCTGTACCGAAGGAGTGAGAGTCTGGTCCGCGTTGCCGGCAGTAAGTCGGACTTGTTCCCAGTGGGGGTTGGACTCCGCCAAGGCTGCCCTATGTCACCGGTTCTGTTCATAACCTTTATGGACAGAATTTCTAGGCGCAGCCGGGTGGCGGAGGGTGTCGAGTTTGGTGGTGGAAGGATTTCGTGTCTGCTGTTTGCGGACGACGTGGTCTTTTTAGCTCCATCAAACAGCGACCTTCAGCTCCTGCTGGGGCAGTTCGCAGCCGAGTGTGAAGCGGCTGGGATGAGAATCAGCATCTCCAAGTCTGAGGCCATGGTCCTCAGCCGGAAAAGGGTGGACTGCCCACTCCGGGTCGGGGGGGAGGTCCTGCCTCAGGTGGAGGAGTTTAAGTATCTCGGGATCTTGTTCACGAGTGAGGGTAGGATGGAGCGGGAGATGGACAGGCGGATCGGGGCGGCGTCAGCAGTGATGCGGGCGCTATACCGGTCCGTCGTGGTGAAGAGAGAGCTAAGCCAAAAGGCGAAGCTCTCGATTTACCGGTCAATCTACGTTCCAACCCTCACCTATGGCCACGAGCTATGGGTAGTGACCGAAAGAACGAGATCGCGAATACAAGCGGCCGAAATGAGTTTCCTCCGCAGGGTGGCCGGGCTCAGCCTTAGAGATAGGGTGAGGAGCTCGGACATCCGGGAGGGACTCAGAGTAGAGCCGCTGCTCCTCCATGTCGAGAGGAGCCAGCTGAGGTGGTTCGGGCATCTGGTGAGGATGCCTCCTGGACGCCTCCCTCGGGAGGTTTTTCGGGCATGTCCGTCCGGGAGGAGACCTCGGGGCCGACCCAGGACACGCTGGAGGGATTACATCTCTCGGCTGGCCTGGGAACGCCTCAGGATTCCCCCGGAAGAGCTGGCGGAAGTGGCTGGGGAGAGGGCGGCCTGGGTTCCCTTGCTGAAGCTGCTGCCCCCGCGACCCGGACCCGGATAAGCGGAAGAATCAACGGACGGACGGACGGACGGACGGATATTGATCTGTCCAGTTAGGAAGCGTAAACAATTGTGAATCAATTTCACCTGCTTTGGTGCAAATGAAAGTGACAACAGATGGACACGAGAGGCAACAGCAAGAAACCCCCCAAAAAGTAAATGGTTTTGCAGGTGGTGGCCACAGACCATTTCTCTCTTCATATCTTTTCTGACAGATTTATCTCTAGTTTTGCATTTTGCTAGTGCCCTTGTCACTACTGGTAGCATGAGGCGGTACCTGCAGCCCATTCAGGTTGCACAGGTAGTCCAGCTCCTCCAGGATTGCACATCCATACGTGCCGTCGCAAGAAGGTTTGCTGTGTCTCCCAGCACAGTCTCAAGAGCGTGGAGGAGATACCGGGAGATTGGCCTGAGTCCATGAGGGTGGCATGAGGGCCCAACGTCCTGTAGTGGGACCTGTGCTCACAGCCTAGCACCGTGCAGCTCGATTGCCATTTGCCAGAGAACACCAGAATTGGCAGATTCGCCATTGGCGCCCCGTTCTCTTCACAGATGAGAGCAGGTTCACACTGAGCACATGTGACAAACAGTAAAATAGTCTGGAGACGCCGTGGCGAATGTTATGCTGCCTGCAACATTATCTAGCATGACCGGTTTGGTTTAATTGATTTGGTGTTATACTGTGATGATTAAGTGTTCCCTTAATTTTTTTGAGCAGTGTATTTTCTATTTATCGTTGTACACACGTGATGCTGTTTCAGCCAATGAACCATGTTCAAAAACTTTATGGAAGCCATTTTTCTCTCTCTCTTGTTTCTGTTATATTGCTCGTTTGGTAACTAATAATAAACAAAAAATTCATACTAGATGTCAGTTATTCATAAGATACATTTTTCATAGTTTAAGAAATTATGTTGCTCCTGTCATATTTTTTATGGCTCACTAATGTGACTACAAGGTGGACCTCATTTAAATTTGTACACAACCAAAAAGATGTTGGTGTACCCAGCTGGAAATTTTCTTTAACGAATTTAGGAAAATTTGTGGCACTACATGATCTCGGATCAAATCTGACCTGTGCCAGTGCCAGTGCCTACTCTGGCTGGCAGCCCAGCAGGGGTGGGGCACAATTTGCTTCGCCTGGCCCAATGATATATGGGAAGGATTCAGTGTAAAGAAGCAGCTGGCTGGCAACATGTGTTTCTGAGGTTAACTTGACTCACCCGAGCTGGCAGCAGGGGGCGTATATGAGCATGCTTGTGTGTAGTTTGCTAATTGTACATTCCAAATTCGGGTGGGATTGAAGATGCCAAATTTTAAATAAAAATGTGTGGCACTGCTTTGGAATAGGGCCTGCATTGTTCCTGTGAAACACTGGTGAAAGTTTAGCTATAAGCAGTGGCGGCGCTATGGTGAGGGCAAGCCAGGGCTATAGCCCCATCACAAATCTGCATAGCACTGGCACAGCCCCAATACATTATCACAATACATTTATTTATACACAACACAATAAACTATCAGAACCTCCATGTATTGACCTAGCTCCCCCTTAGCACCTCCAGGGGGAAATTCCTTCATCATTTTGATGTCAATAATTTGGTACACAGATAAATCTGTAGGAATTGTTTTTTGCAGATGTATACAGTGTGTGATTTGTTTATCTGAGTATTTTGGCTGTTTTTTTTACATTGGAAAAAATTATGTTCAGATATATCTAATCACCACCTGTCAGCTGCCTTTCAGAAATTGACACAAAAGCAAATATCTTAATCCCGCAGTCGCAATCCATCTGAATCCACTTGAAAAGTTGACATCTGGAATGATTTTCATGTGTGCTGCAGTGTCATAAAGCTCCATTTTTCATATTTATCACAAATCAAACTTGTGTTCAGCAAACAGTCTGTCTAAACAGTGCAAATTCCTTTTCGGATGTCCTTCGGTTGTCAAAAATGTCCACCACAAGAGTTGATTAATAAATTCCATTGTAGCAATAATGATTAGAATGTCTGTGTTTGAAAATAAACTGTACGGTCTTTAGAAATCAGGGCCTGGAATTGTTTACGCTGAGCCAGCATAGTTTTTCTCCCTTGAGTATTGCTGTCGAATAATAAGTCATATAGCTTGTTTTTTTTTTAGGCAGGTGAGAAATCCATCATTGTGAGCTGTTGCTACAACTGTTGCTGGTGTCAATCAGCATACAACAACAAATTACAGATACATTTTATTTTTTAGCATGAGTACCTGTAATTACCCCAGATTAATTTGAAGGTGACATACTAGGTTGCAAAAATGTGCTGTATTTGAAAGACCTGTGAATACTAATGTGGAGAATTAAAGGTAAATTAATTATCTAACAGAATAAAATTGTGCTTCTGTGTGCTGTGAAAACCTTACCTCAGAAAAAATAAACTAATTACTTAATAATAATTACTGCTCGAGACTGTATATGTTTATAAATACAAAATCACATCATTACATGATGAATGCCTCTAGAGGAAGGATAAGAAAAGTGGTGATGTTGCTCTTCTCAATGTAGCCAGATCTGAATGAGCCATAGGAAAAGGAATGGGCACAAGAGGTTCTCAGAGTTTATTACTTGGCTGAAGTGATGAATTCCAGTGTGATTAACTTATTTATCAAAAGCGCTGCTTTAGGACGCAGCATCTGTGAGGACTTTGGCTAGTAAGAAGGCCAAGAAACAACTTGCATGGTCCGGTATGTGCTCACTGCTGGTTCTGCAAGCATGCTATTATTCTGAGCCAGATAATGGGTGAATAAGAGTATTTAGGTTCAAAGTGTTTGGAGGAACAATTGTAAAATTGACTCAATCAGTTGACAAGTTGAGGCAGATTTTAGACAAAGTGTAATAGCAATCTTGGAGGACAAGGGCATTATTAATCACATGTACACACACACAGAACACTGCAGTATTAATCACATGTACACACACACAGAACACTGCAGTATTAATCACATGTACACACACACAGAACACTGCAGTATTAATCACATGTACACACACACAGAACACTGCAGTATTAATCATATGTACACACACAGAACACTGCAGTATTACCGGTAATCACATGTACACACACACAGAACACTGTAGAATTAAGCACATGTACACACACACAGAACACTGCAGTATTAATCACATGTACACACACGCACAGAAAACTGCAGTATTAATCATATGTACACACACACACAGAACACTACAGTATTAATCACATGTACACACACACAGCACACTGCAGTATTAATCACATGTACACACACACAGAACACTGCAGTATTAATCATATGTACACACACAGAACACTGCAGTATTAATCACATGTACACACACACAGAACACTGTAGAATTAAGCACATGTACACACACACAGAACACTGCAGTATTAATCACATGTACACACACGCACAGAAAACTGCAGTATTAATCATATGTACACAGAACACTACAGTATTAATCACATGTACACACACAAAACACTGCAGTATTAATTACATGTACACACACACAGAACAGTGCAGTATTAATCACATGTACACACACACAGAACACTGCAGTATTAATCACATGTACACACACAAAAAGAACACTGTAGTATTAATCACATGCACACACACACAGAACACTGTAGTATTAAGCACATGTACACACACGCAGAACACTGCAGTATTAATCACATGTACACACACACAGAACACTGCAGTATTAATCATATGTACACACACACAGAACACTGCAGTATTAATCACATGTACACACACACAGAACACTGCAGTATTAATCACATGTACACACACAGAACACTGCAGTATTAATCACATGTACACACACACAGAACACTGCAGTATTAATCACATGTACACACACAAACGGAACACTGTAGTATTAATCACATGTGCACACACACAGAACACTGTAGTATTAATCACATGTACACACACAAACGGAACACTGTAGTATTAATCACATGTACACACACAGATCACTGCAGTATTAATCACTTGTACACACACACAGAACACTGCAGTATTAATCACATGTACACACACACAGAACACTGCAGTATTAATCACATGTACACACACAGAACACTGCAGTATTAATCACATGTACACACACACAGAACACTGCAGTATTAATCACATGTACACACACACACACACACAGAACACTGTAGTATTAATCACATGTACACACACACAGAACACTGTAGTATTAATCACATGTACACACACACAGAACACTGCAGTATTAATCACATGTACACACACAGAACACTGCAGTATTAATCACATGTACACACACACAGAACATTGCAGTATTAATAGCATGTACACACACAGATCACTACAGTATTAATCACATGTACACACACACACAGAACACTGCAGCATTAATAGCATGTACACACACAGATCACTACAGTATTAATCACATGTACACACACACAGAACACTGCAGTATTAATCACATGTACACACACACAGAACACTGCATTATTAATCACATGTACACACACACAGAACACTGCAGTATTCATAGCATGTACACACACAGATCACTACAGTATTAATCACATGTACACACACACAGAACACTGCAGTATTAATCACATGTACACACACACAGAACACTGCAGTATTAAGTCGCACACTCTATTTCGTTGGACCACCTTTAGCTTTGATTAAGGCGCGCATTCGTTGTGTCAACCTTATGCAACGTCACAACATTTATTTCCGCCCAGAGTTGCATACATTTTTGGCCGAGATCTTGTATTGACGACGGGATTGTCAAACCACTTCGTAAAGTCTTCTCCAGAACATGCCAAAGACTTTCAATGGGGTTAAGGTCAGGACTCTGGTAGCTCATGTGTGAAAATTATTCCTCATGCTCCCTGAACCACTCTTTCACAATTTTAGCCCGATGAATCTTGGCATTGTCATCCTGGAATATGCCCATTGATGGTATAACCTGGTCATTCAGTACATTCAGGTACTCAGCTGACTTAATTTTATTGCTTCATAACGTTGCTGAGCCTAGACCTGACCAATTCAATCAACCCCAGATCATAACACTGCCTCCAGAGGCTTGTACCATGGGCACTATGCATGACGGGTGCAGCGGCAACTTTTTTTTTGGCCAGGCAGTGTACAGTGGTTCCAGAAGTGATCGTTTTATGTCCGTACTGTACCTTCTCTTTTTACAGGTTCAGGTATGCTGAGTTTCATCATCGCTGACTTCTTACCCCTGGCACCTCTGTAATATTTTGGATGGGCATGCTCCACCTTTCTTTTCAAACTGACCAAAGCGATGATACATTTTTGCAGTTTTATTTCTTTGTCAGGATACTGAACAGACCAGAAGCCTGATCACAGGCTGATCACAAGAGAATTACATACGTTTAGCCTGGCCTGCAGATATTGTTTACATTATGATACAGAACAGGTTTAAGTTTTACAGATCTGATTTGTACACAAGGATAAAATAATCTTTTTTACAGACAGTACATTAAAAACACAGGTACACTGAGGACTGTTCAACTATATGGTAGTCATGTGTGTTCAGCTTAGCTCTTTACTCTTCCATGTGAATATATTGGAATTGCACTTTGAAGAAATGCCTTGTTTTATCCCCTCTTGAACTGCAGTAGGTGTGTATTTCCAAACCACACTTTCATGAAACTACACTGTAAGCATGTAGTAGGTCTGTTAATGTACCTTTATTTGTAGGCTTAACTCACTCATTTTTTAAATAATTATTATTTTTATTTTACTATGAACACAAATTACTGAAAAGAGTAATATGTTAATTGGAGTTATATCCATGCATGAAGGACATTGTTAAAGCAACTGTACAATGACTACAATCACAACTTCACATTTTTCTTCCTCTTTGGTGTAATGAGCATGGTCTCACTGGCTTTGCGATTGTAAATTTCAACTGGAAAAAAAAAGGATATATACAAATGTGTGGGAGTGATCACACATTTGACAGTCTGAGATTCGATCAGTTTGTTCCAGCCAGGTGGTGGGTGGGGGGAGGGGTGTGGGCTGTAGGTAAGGTGAACAGATGCGTGTTTAACACTGGTGGTGGCACCGTTGCCAGGGAAGCTCTAGATGCCGATGGATTTGAGGTGTAGGTGAGCGGATGCATGTTTAACACTGGTGGTGGCACCGTTGCCAGGGAAGCTCTAGATGCCGATGGATTTGAGGTGTAGGTGAGCGGATGCATGTTTAACACTGGTGGTGGCACCGTTGCCAGGGAAGCTCTAGATGCCGATGGATTTGAGGTGTAGGTGAGCGGATGCATGTTTAACACTGGTGGTGGCACCGTTGCCAGGGAAGCTCTAGATGACGATGGATTTGAGGTGCCTGAAGCACATGATGACGTCCATCGGGATTGGAGGACTCAAGTGGTTTCCGTCCAGCCTTAAATAGCGCAGCTTGGGCAGGTCTTCCTCCTGCAGGACGGTGGACATCACTGGGAAAGGACAGAGCTCTGTGCCGTTGATGCCTGTGGGGACAACAGAGTGTGTTTCTCAGACTGTGTTATCAGTGACTAAGAGTTCCAAATATTACACACAGTTCCCATTAAAACTGCCTTAAGGCATATGCGTATATAATATGTTTACTATAGTAACTGGGCCTGTTTTTATTTCTTGTTTCTAGAATATATTAGTCCCGTTGATCAGAACGAATAAATAATTACATAAATGCATTGATGCTTAACAGGAGGATTTATGGGGATGTGACAATTATGATTCTGATAAGTAGCAATTGAAGGAGTTGGAAAGATGATGCTTTAATGTGTGTGTGCGTGCGCGTGCATGTGTGTGCGCATGTATGTGTACGATGTGTGTGTGCGTGCGTGTGCATTTGTGTGCGCATGTATGTGTACGATGTGTGGTGTGTGTGACAGTGGGTTCATTTTTGAACTTCACTTTTGTATTCCTAATCTATGAGTTTTACAACAGAAACACACTTACTCTCGATGTTATTGTTGTTGAGGTACAAGTGCTCCAGTTTTTGGTTAAAGGTCGGCACATTGTTCAGCTTGTTATGGGCCAGGTGCAGGTCTATGAGGTTGGACACATTGAAAACCTTTTTGGGGATCCCCTTGTCAGTCAGTTGATTATAGTTGAGCCTAACAAAGGCCAGATTGGGAAATTTTTGGAAATAATCCTTTGGAATGTCCTCAATGTTGTTCCGGTCCAGGAAAAGCTGGTAGATGTTCTGAGGAACGTTGCTAGGCATTTTTCTCAGGGTGTTGTATGCCAGGTTGAGCTGGACCAGGTTTTTCAGATCCTTGAAGATGTTCTTGCTCAGGGCGCCATCGCCAAGCTTGTTGTGGTGCAGATCCAGCATGGACAGGTGCTCCATCTTGGAGAAGGCACCAGCGGGGATCTTGGAGATCTGGTTTCGGCTGAGCCTCAGCTGTTCCAGGCTGTTGGGCAGGTCACTGGGCACCTCCTTCAGATTGTTCCTCCCCAGGTAGAGGAAGAGGAGGTTGGGAATCTTCTTAAACACCTCCCGCTCTACCTTGCGAATGCGGTTATTGTCCAGGTTGACCCAACGGAGCTCGGTGGCATTCTTGAAGGGCTCGGCCGTCACCTCGTCGATGTAGTTGTTTTGCAGGTAGAGGTAGTGCACGCGAGGCGGGATGGTCGGGACCTTGCGGAGGTTGTGGTTCTCGCAGTAAAGGGCTTCAGGGAAAGAGGGCGGGCAGAAGCACTCCCTGGGACAGTCAGGGAAGACCGACGGCGGTCCCAGGATGGGGGGAGGGAAGTCTGTGGGCTCCTCCGGTTCAGGCTGCGGGGTAGAGGGCTTTCTGGTGCTGGGGGCGCGGCCCGGTTTGGGTCGTGACCTCTGGCCACAAACAGCCCCGAGCAAGAGGAGCACCAGCACAGGACAGTATCCAAAACTAGCCTTCATGATCCTGAGCAAGATAGAAAGAGAGAGAGACCTTTTATTCTCTTTTATAATTAACACTTTAAGGAGACAAACAATTATTTCTCAAACATTTCAGAAATAAAACAAGAAACATAGAAAAAATACAACAAATCCACACAAAATAAAAAATAAAAATAAATAAAAGAGAGAAAGATAAATAGAGAGAAATAAAATGAAAGAGAGAAAATTAAGATCTCAATCAAAGCCTTTTGGAAGAAAAAATTTATTATAATGTATCTAAAACCATATGTTTCTATATTGCCTATGATGAACACAGCCGAGTAATGCATACTCAGCCCAGTGTTCATTAATGCATACTCAGCCAAATGTTTGTTAATGCATACTCAGTCCAATGTTCAGTAATGCATACTCAGTCCAGTGTTCAGTAATGCATACTCAGCCCAGTGGTCAGTAATGCATACTCAGTCCAGTGTTCAGTAATGCATACTCAGCCCAGTGTTCAGTAATGCATACTCAGCCCAGTGTCTCTTAATTCATACTCAGCCCAGTGTTCAGTAATGCATACTCAGCCCAGTGTTCAGTAATGCATACTCAGCCCAGTGTTCAGTAATGCATACTCAGTCCAGTGTTCAGTAATGAATACTCAGTCCAGTGTTCAGTAATGCATACTCAGTCCAGTGTTCAGTAATGCATACTCAGCCTAGTGTATCTTAATGCATACTCAGCCCAATGTTCAGTAATGCATATTCAGCCCAGTGTTCAGTAATGCATACTCAGCCCAGTGTTCAGTAATGAATACTCAGCCCAGTGTTCAGTAATGTATACTCAGCCTAATGTATCTTAATGCATATTCAGCCCAATGTTCAGTAATGCATATTCAGCTCAGTGTTCAGTAATGCATACTCAGCCCAGTGTTCAGTAATGAATACTCAGCCCAGTGTTCAGTAATGCATACTCAGCCCAGTGTCTCTTAATGCATACTCAGCCCAATGTTCAGTAATGAATACTCAGCCCAGTGTTCAGTAATGCATACTCAGCCCAGTGTCTCTTAATGCATACTCAGCCCAATGTTCAGTAATGCATATTCAGCCCAGTGTTCAGTCATGCATACTCAGCCCAGTGTTCAGTAATGCATACTCAGACCAGTGTTCAGTAATGCATACTTAGCCCAATGTTCAGTGATGTAAAAGCATTATGTGGTGGTTTACACGCAAATGCAATCTATCATTCCATAGCTGAGATGTATGCAGGTAAAAACCTTCTCAGATCTGCTCAAAGCCCTATTCTGCCTTATTTCTCAGGCAATTCAGAAAAAACAACAACAAATGAGCAAACTTGATCTCAGCTTTAAGCATAAATTTTTTTAAGTCACTTAAACTGCTTTATTTTTGAAAATTTAATTCCCTGTGTCATTTATTCCATATTTTCCTACCCACACCAGTTACATAACCCAGTAGATCAATGCCTTGTAGTATTCTGTGCACATTGGTGTACATACAGTGGCTCAGCCAGAATTTCTTCCATGAGGTGTCTCCAGCTGCTGCCGTGACCTGACTCTGCAGACTAGCGCTGTACCAACATTCCACATCTGGCGGCATCAAAAACAGCCTTACAGTAAAATAATAAATATACATGTTTGCAGAACAGGGACTGCAGTGATTCCAATCCAGTCCATGCTTCAGCTCTGACTCAGCGGCTCTCTGTATAAAGACACCATTGTGCCAGGAGTTCCAATGAGCCCAGCGTAGACAAGGAGGGAAAAAAGCCAATGGAAGAAAGCAAGGAAAGGAAAACATTTGGTTGGGGATATAGCAACACTTGGGGTCGTAGCAACACTGATGCACTTCCCGCATCGTTGATCCTTGACTTGCAGGAACCAGCAAGGTTTGCTTGGACGTGCAAGACTGGTATTGGGAATGGAGTTTTGGGAATGAGGATGCAGCTTTGGAATGGGAATTTACTGCTGGGAATAGGGATAGAATTTTGGGAATGCGGGCAGTTTTGGGAATAGGAATGGAGTCCTCATCCTGCCCCCGCCTCTGAGGCTCAAACCTTTTCCCAAAAGAGTTAACAAAGATTTGTCTGCAGACCTGAATTTAGATGGACGAAATCCAAAGGAAAATTAACAGGAACAGCAGCTTGTTAAACACACAGTACTGTCATATTCAAAGTGGAAAGAGCAGCCAGTACTAGGGTCACATGATCACATGGAGATTACCCATGTTGCAGAGGTACAACGAGAAGAGATGAAGGCTTTTGAGATTAGTCTGAGTTTCCAGAATATGTGTAAATACCATAAAGCATTCTCCCACTGGCCCCTCTACTGCCACCTTATTCAGACACACATTCAGCAGGTATCATTGCTGTCATCTGAACGAATGAAGCCAAAAGCTGTGATGCATCATGAGTCAGTTATATGAAAATATTGATAAAGGATCCTTTAGTTCACACCCTTTGATTCCAAACAAATTAAATATGAACAGATCAGTGTTGATTTCAAAGTCAATTCAGATTAAATTTTTAATTCACCAAAAAGCTCTTGGGTTGCCCCTAACTGATTATGATAGTGTACTATTAATTGTTAAATAGATTAATAAAGATATGAAGTTCAGGAGGTGACTGAACTGTTAGTGCCAAATTGATTAATGTCAGGCACATATTGAATTTTGCCACTCAATTACTCTTAATGGTGAATAGCATTCCAAGAGTCCAGTGCCTTAATCTGCTGGGAATTATGCACCCACACACATGCATATGTTAATGACGGTTGTCGTGGGAACAGAAGGAGCTGGTTAAGGGGCCTGCTGGGTTTTACACAAAGCCTGAATTGTAGTCAGCTGGAAGGAGATGATATACAGATGTTTGGCCCTGGTTCTCTGGCTGAGTGACAGCAGCATCGTCATGGTGATAAGAAGGTCAGGGTTCTGTGATTAAGAACCGGATGATGTGGGAAAGTGGCCGGAACAGTGCATGCAAAATGCATTAGATAATATACATGTACACCAAATTAGATACTATCGAAATAGTCAGAGCGTGTTACCTTAGATATTTTATGTAGAGTGCATGCACACCAAATTAGATACTATCTAAATAGTTAAAGCACATTGCATTAAATATTATCAAAAGTTCAGGAGCAGAACTCCAGTCATGGAGGACCGGTTCTGGTTTTTGTTTTGGAGCTTAGGGCAAAGCATGTGCAGCACTATGTTTTTTATGTCAGAATAAATTATTGAGCTAATTAAATAATTACAAACAGAATGTTCATTGCAGTAAATGGATATATATATATATATATATATATATATATATACAGGGAGTGTGCATTACATAGCTGTTTATATAGAAATTGCTTTATATACATTGAGTTTGCATTACCTTGCTATATATAGAGTGAGTGTGCATTACATTGTGTATTGCATTGCTATACGTATGTATAGAGAGTGTGCATTGCATTTCTATAGGGAGTGTGCTTTACATTGCTATATATACAGGGAGTGTGCATTACATTGCTATGTATACAGGGGATCTACAGCCTGATCAATCAGGCCAATTTTGTATACAATCAGCAATTGCCGGGTATAGATGGTGGTTATATAATTTCTTGACATGCAGGCCCTCTAGTGTTGAAAAGGTCTCCCTCATACTGTGTAACTTTGGAACATCACCAGCTCAGACGTGTGAAAGCTTTGACTCAGACAAGGTAACAGTCGGTTATGTTTGAAACCGCACTTAAATGTCAAATAAAGATTTGTAAAAATCCATTAATTATGTTTATATAATCAATGAAAACATCAACAAACATATCATTGAGGCTCATGCATTTGCGAACAATCACACTGCTAATGTTAGCCCCCGGCTGTGTAGTTAACAAGCTGCACTGCTTAGCTAATATTATATCATTCAGGAAAATAAGAAAAAATAACATTGTTTAAAAAATGGATTGCTATGGATAAGTGTCTGCTAAATGCAAAATTGTAATGTAATACTTTTCCACACAAATATCATACAAACATGCAAATATCATACAAATATGGCTACAACAATTATTGATCTTTACGTACTTTATGTATGCACCGTCTTCCATGGAAAGAAAATAGAAATTAATAGAGGCCAGACATAGGGCTTTCAGAATATGGTATCTTGTCGGAGGGGCCTTGGGTTTTGAATCTCAGTGTAATGGATAAATAATTATGCATTGTTACTCTCCTCAGATAAAGGCATAAATAAATGAATAAGGGTAAATGATGAATGTAGTTTATAGATGGTTCTTGCTCTTTAGAGGCTCTGTTGTGTTTGCTGTTGGCGACATCATCACCTCATTTTCATGGGAAAGGGGTGACACCCCTCCTCCTAGAGCACTTTTGGAAGATACTTTATGAGTCATGGGACAAACTTTGTGAGGCTTGCTTACTTTTAAATAAAAAATAAACTTGGTATCCAATCTAGGGCTGAGCACGTCCAACTTCCACCCTAATTTGGAATGTTCAATTATCTGCAGCCGCAGCCATGTACATGCGCAAACCTCACTGCAGATTATCTGCAGCTGCAGCCGTGTACATGCGCAAACCTCACTGCAGATTATCTGCAGCTGCAGCCGTGTACATGCGCAAACCTCACTGCAGATTATCTGCAGCAGCAGCCGTGTTACATGCGCAAACCTCACTGCAGATTATCTGCAGCCGTATTCATGTACATGCGCAAACCTCACTGCAGATTATCTGCAGCCGCAGCCGTGTACATGCGCAAACCTCACTGCAGATTATCTGCAGCTGCAGCCGTGTACATGTGCAAACCTCACTGCAGATTATCTGCAGCCGCAGCCGTGTACATGCGCAAACCTCACTGCAGATTATCTGCAGCTGCAGCCGTATACATGCGCAAACCTCACTGCAGATTATCTGCAGCCGTATTCATGTACATGCGCAAACCTCACTGCAGATTATCTGCAGCCGCAGCCGTGTACATGCGCAAACCTCACTGCAGATTATCTGCAGCCGCAGCCGTGTACATGCGCAAACCTCACTGCAGATTATCTGCAGCCGCAGCCGTGTACATGCGCAAACCTCACTGCAGATTATCTGCAATTTTATTCTCCAATCTGCTTCTTTTCATGCTACAGCTAAGCTTGCACAGAGCAGAGTCGGAGGAAGACCTACCATATGCAGCTTTGGCATGCAGTCTACATGCACCTGATTGACCAGCTGGGGTCACTAGAGAGTGATGAAACGCAGACCCCTAACCAACTGAATCCACCCACACCCTGGTCAATGCAATCACCAATTGTGCGTCGACCTGTGGCGCCACCGGCCGCGGTCAGCACTGGTATGGAAGTGTTAAGTATTTTTCAGCCAGCTGAAATGTTTCTGAAGTTATCATGTTTGATGTTTCCCCCTGACATGTGATCCATTGCTTTGTCTGTGTATTCCATAAATATGTTGAAATATTTTGTATAGTAGGTACTAAATGCTGCTTGAAGACAATAGTCTCGTAATTTTCTGAGTTTAATTTGTGGCATACTCAGCCATGTACAAATATTATATGTGGGTTGATGTCCTCTGTTGATACAACACAGTGAATAAAGGCTTCAGTCTTTTCATTTAAATATCAGCTTACATATCCAAGGTTGTTTTGCAGCATAACAGAACATCCGATGGAAAATTATCATACTCAAAAAACAGCTCTAATTACTGCACTGAACAAAGTGCTCTAATTACTATACTGAACAAACTGCTGTAATTACTGTACTGATGGATAATTGTGCTCATGAAAGTCATTTGAGAAACCAGAACTTTTTATCAAAATAAAACAATATGCAACCCTCACCCCTAAACCCCACCAGTTTGTGAATAAACTTTATTTCTCTCTACAGAAGGTGGTCCATGCTTCTGGTCTATTTCAGATTGGGGAAAAAAGCACATAATGGACCAAGCTAACTTATGGACAACTCTGAATTTCTGTGAAATAGTTCATGGAATTTGCATGGGTACAAGCCATTACATGAAAGCGGATCACTAATTCACATTTACATGAGCATGGGATTGACTCTGTAATGGATAAATCAGGCAAACTGTGCCGCATTACATTAATGGCATTTACTGTTGCACACACTCTTATCCAGAGCCACTGACTCAACTTTACACATAATATACATACATGTATATACTGTATATAGTTCTTTTAGCATGTTACATAGTATCCATTTTTCCAACTGGATATATCCTGAAGAAATTCATGTTAAGTGCTTTGCTCAAGGCTACAACGGCAGTGTTCTACTTGGGAATGAAGCCTGCAACCATTGAAGGACAAGCCCATTTCCCTATCCGTTATATTACACTGCTGCCACTGCTGCCAGTTGTGCCCTGCCTTGTTTCCCTCAGTATGTTTAATACAGGGTCAGTTCTTATTATGTCTTCAAATCATGTTTGAAAACTGAATCTCGCGATGATGAGCACAAAATTATTATATTTATTATATTTTAATTAATTTTAGCATTCATGTTTACTGTGGATTTTGGTTTCCTTTCATCCTTTTTGCTGGATAGTACTGATATAGTTCCACTATTTCAAAGTTACTTGTATAAATGTTCTTGTATAACAATACACACTCTGGAGAGATCTTTGGTAATTTAATGTTGTGACAGGTAATTATCTGAACATTATTGCCATATTATAATTCTTTAATTTGAGCATTAAAGTTACAATATTTTGATAGTTATATAAGATAAAGTTAGTTTAGGTCACCTAATTCAGTGGCTCAGATAAATAATGATCAGATACTCTCATTATTGATTATTAATAATGATCATCAGAAACTACACGTTGCAAAACTTAAGCCAGAAAGATGTATGTGAACATAGTAAAATGTTCAAAAATCAATAATGTCTACTCCTTTAACTTTTTTAACTGAAATTCCATTTGAATGGGATCCATGTGACATCCCATCCAGCATACGCTTACCAAAGTAAGTACGCCACTGTTTTTTTAAAGTCAGGACTTTAAAAACAGTTTTGCCGTACGTAACGGAGAGCTGTAGTTAAACGGAACAGAACAGTACAGAAGAGATGCAAAAAGCTCGCTCACAGAAATGAAATACATTTATTCTCATAGTGCTGAACAATAAAATAACTATATGCCATTGAATCTTATGCTTTAAAACAGGAAAAGCACTGCTTACAAAACCAAATACAAATAAGCTGCAAGAGAGTATCAATTTGAGGGCAGCAGGTTTCTATAGAAACAGCTCAGGCATCCCCAAAGAGTAAAGAAGCAAAAGTTTGGTTTCTTACCTGCAGCTGGTACCTGCCCTCATTAATGAAGTCCCAAGCTCTCTCTCTCCCTTGTTTTCCTTCCCCTCCCTCCCTCCCTGCCTCCCTCCCACCCTTCTCTCTCCCTCTTTCTCTCTTTAAATTTTCTCTCTCACTTCTTTTTCTCCCCCTCCCTCTCTCTACCCTCTCTCTTTCTCCCTCACTCTATCCCCCCCTCCTCTCTGTCCCTTTCTCTCTCACTCACTCTTGCTCTCTCCCCTCCTCATTGGAGCTGCTTGCTTATTGGATCATTTTCCTCACAAATTCTTCTTCACTCAACAATACTGCCTTTATCCACCTCCTAAAGAAAAGGGCTTAAGTTTTAATCATCTGGCCCGTCCCACATCCCTCCCATCCACGTGTAAGGGAGTGTGTGTGTGTGTGTGTGTGTGTGTGTGTGTGTGTGTGTGTGTGTGTGTGTGTGTGTGTGTGTGTGTGTGTGTGCGCTGTGTGTGAGTGTGCATGTGTGTGTGTGTGTGTTTCTGTCCAGTGCATTTTCCTCAACACAGTTTCTTTTGTTCTAAATAACAATTCAGGTGAGTTATGCTTGGGATGCCAGAGGGCTGCAGGCAGTGTTCAGGTGAGCTGAGCTCTGCTCTCTCATATCCCTTCAAAACAGGCAGGAATCTGTTTTTTTCATTTGCTCTTGTTATTTCTTTTTTGTGGGTAAGCTGAGAAATCACACACAGACAAGAGGAAGTGGGCCCTTCTGCACCCTATAAACTCATATTCCACATGTAAACAGCTACTCCATTTAACTCCTTTAAATGGAGTAAAATATATTTTTGTACAATGAATGCATTCTTCAAGGACATTTTTAAAGAGGACATTTTTAACAACGATCAGAAGACTGGTGTGTCTGGGAATCCTCTTAAATTAAACAGTCATGGTCTAAGAATGCTTTGTGGATTTCAGAAGCTCTTTGCTTTCCAAAGTAGTTACAGTGGCTGTTTCAGGCAGGTATAGGTAGGGTAGTAGTTACAGTGGCTGTTTCAAGCAGGTATGGGTAGGGTAGTAGTTACAGTGGCTGTTTCAGGCAGGTATGGGTAGGGTAGTAGTTACAGTGGCTGTTTCAGGCAGGTATGGGTAGGGTAGTAGTTACAGTGGCTGTTTCAGGCAGGTATGGGTAGGGTAGTAGTTACAGTGGCTGTTTCAGGCAGGTATGGGTAGGGTAGTAGTTACAGTGGCTGTTTCAGGCAGGTATGGGTAGGGTAGTAGTTACAGTGGCTGTTTCAGGCAGGTATGGGTAGGGTAGTAGTTACAGTGGCTGTTTCAGGCAGGTATGTGTAGGGTAGTAGTTACAGTGGCTGTTTCAGGCAGGTATGGGTAGGGTAGTAGTTACAGTGGCTGTTTCAGGCAGGTATGGGTAGGGTAGTAGTTACAGTGGCTGTTTCAGGCAGGTATGGGTAGGGTAGTAGTTACAGTGGCTGTTTCAGGCAGGTATAGGTAGGGTAGTAGTTACAGTGGCTGTTTCAGGCAGGTATGGGTAGGGTAGTAGTTACAGTGGCTGTTTCAGGCAGGTATAGGTAGGGTAGTAGTTACAGTGGCTGTTTCAGGCAGGTATGTGTAGGGTAGTAGTTACAGTGGCTGTTTCAGGCAGGTATTGGAAGTGTAGTATTGATAACTAGTCTAGTGATTGATAACAACAAAGTCTTGGGGAGGAAAGAAAAACAAAGCCCACTCATTTTTCAACGTGCCTTCAAATTCCAGAGTCCATGCTGTAATGGTTTCCATAGTCCCCCAGCGGCTCGCTGATAATTACACTTTGATGTTTTTACATGGGAAGGAAATCTCAGGTCCCCCAGAGGGTAAGTGAGGAAAAACACAGAGGAATGGAGCCATCCTAGAAAGTTACACCACAAACAATTCTTCTCAGTTATGAAAAAAATGATTGATTGATTCTCTACAGCTGGCCTAAAATAGTTCTTCAGGATACAAAAAGAGCTTCTGAATTTTAAAGCATATATTTCCAGTTGTTTTAAGCTGGGATATGTTTTCCCATTGGGTCAACATAGGCTTTTGCTATAGTTACATAGAATGCCACAGAGCACTGTGAGCCATCTTCTATATGATGTTTAATTCAAATTCAGTACACAGTATATACACTGTTCAGTAAACATTATACGCTATACACCATACACTAGACAGTACACACTATACACAATACACTGTACACTACACACTATAGACCGTACACTATACCGTAATACTATAAACTGTACAATACACATTATATACTATACACAATATAATGTACAGTGCACACTATACACCTTACACTGTACAGTATAGTTAAGGCCACCCATGCTTTGTGTCAGTGTGCCACATGCATCCAAATAAACATTACTTGGATTTATCTTTTATTTTTTGTAGATTCTGAATAGATATGCATAGATCTTAACTATTATCACCACAGTGAAAGGTTATTACCCTTTTGTTTTTTATGGAAAAAATGAATTTTTCAAAATGAGAGGGCTTTCACAGCACTTTCCTGCCTATTAAACCTAATAATAAGACCCACTTATTAGATCTGTCCACATTGGAATATAGATTTACTTCAGCAGAGAAATATTACTGCCTCAGATAGAAATGATTACACAATAGCTTTGTAATCCACTTCTTGTAAGCTGTCGTTAGGAGAGGGTTCTTACATTTAAAGAGCATTTCCCTGGGTTACAAGAGAATGAAAATGTTTTCCAGCTGAAATATCCCTCGGTGAGGTTGTTGACATAGCAAAATAATCTGGTGCATTTCCCAAATGATTCCAGAACTGCCTATGTAATTTACAGCAAAATGTTCAGAATGATTCAACTGTTTAGACTCACTGGAGTTTATGACACACAACCAACACAGAGAGAGTTTATAACATGGGGAGAGAAGGGAACAACTGAGTAATTAGCTGATTGGTGGAAAAAAGTATCTAACTCATTTTACCTTTATGAATATATTTGCACTGTACAGAATGGCAAAATTTATATATTTTTTATTTAGGAATAGTTGTGTCCTATGAAATTGTTACACCGAGTGTCTGGCCTATGTTATGTGCAGGACCATCCATAGCTCTTTTTTTATGACATTTGGTACGATTGTGATACAAAATATTGTGGTATGTCTGCTTCATGAGTCTTGAAAAGAAAAGTACCACCTCAACACAGTGTTCCCTGGGAGCAAATATGTGCACTATCAAAAGCAAAAAACACTATATCACATGACAAAAAAGAATTTCCACGTTTGATAGTGAAAATGTAGATATTTCGGAATTGAGAGGGCCATGTTTGGGAAAACGGTCGGCTATTTTAAGAATGTGGTGATAAGGCTTGAGCTATTTGGTGGGGCCCTCATGTGTGATATGTTATTTCCCAATGTGTCACTTTCTCTGGTTCTGAAACCCATCTTAGTTTTTTTCCAAAGGGTACTGGAAGCTGCTCCAGAGAGCTGAAAATGTCCCAGCATCTCACGCCTTGCAGTCAGTATTGGATTACAGGCCCAATGTGAGTGCTGTATATTTACACCTGCTTTCATCTCTATCCCCTTCTCTAGAACCACCTTTTTGAACACAAGCCCAAAAATAAAATGGTTACTGTTCTTGAACTTCTTTGACTACAGGCATAATCCTAATCTCGTTTGTAAGGTAACCCTTAGTAGCTTGTTTTAGATATTTGCATTGGCTGGTGTTAATTTCTTACCCATGGCTCTGCCCTGTACTTCAAAGTCATTTTTAGTCAGGCTGATTTCAAAGAGTTTTAGAAGAGCGGCGTCCGGTCGATTGTTGTCCGGATACTTAAACCTGCTGTATTCTATGTGTTTGTGTATAGGCTGTCCACATTGATCGCAAACAGTATTATTGATTCTGATAACCGGGTATTACTGAATTTTTGTATGAAAACATATGTGTCGTTTATGTAGCTCTATTGTTGGGTTGGTAGTTGGTTAATGAAATAATCAAGGATTGGTTTATGACATTTAGGAAATAGATAAAAGATACTAGGTCTACATCTCCCCTGGATGAAAAAACTCTACATATACAGCAATGTTTGTATGATTTATTGGAGTTCTGGGCTGTGTCCACAAACATCACTGCAGTGAGTGGTCTACACTATTTAGTTGAAAAGTAAAGTTGGGACGTAACAATGCCTTCTTATGTACTGTATGCTTATATTTTTTCAGTGAAACTGATTTTGACATTGACATGACTTAAAACTAATTTTGTTGTAGATCGTTTTTTATTGGTGATACTGTATGTATATTGTTTTCATCCATCATAATAGAAAAATTAGATTTTCAAGATGACTCCTTTACCTAGAAATGGGGTTAAGGGTTTATTAGCTTAAGGGTTAGGAATACATTAAGTGTTGGGGTTCAGGCAAGATTACAGATGGCCAACAGGGGTCACTTGAGCAATGAATCTCTGCAGATTGAATCCCTTCCATATATCCCTTGGGCGACATGAAACCAACTGAGGGCACCTGCTGCTATTTATCTAATTACTTCTGTATGACTTATTTTCATTATAATTGTTGTTGTATTTTTTCTATTTACTTTGGCTTTCCAGAGGCAATTTCCACCTGGTTTGTACTAGTTTTATTTCAATGTCAATATCTCAAAAAATATTCCCTGCACATCCAAGCCTGTAAGTAAATAGAATGGTTTTGACTGAAAAAAGTTCTAAACTTTGTCCACTGAATATTGCATTTATTGTTTTTCAAATAGCCTATAGGCTACAGTCCCCGGGATTCGCTGTTCATAAGGTTTTTTCGATAGCCTATGGTTAAAAATTGAGATTCATTAAAATTTTTCCATTTTACTTGAATTTTAACCTTATTCTTCATCCTTCATATTGTTTTATTACAGTGACCAGGTTTCCATATTCCCATCTTAATAAAACCCTGCTGATATTACCTGTTATTCTATAACTGAACAAAATTATTTTAAAAAGAACTAAAAGACATTTATGATAAAAAATGTGTTTCGGTGAAAAAACAAAAAAAGACATAAAGCTATAATCTTACATCCAAATTGTGACAAAATGCCAAAAACAATTATTAATGGAAATCTTTGATTCACATGAATACAAAATCACATTTATTTAATGCCCACAATAAAATAAATGAAAACAAATGTGTTTTTTGTTTTAAATTTATCTTTTTTTTTTCACAGATGGATGTGAAATTATATTTGTTGATCGGCACTCATACTGAAATAAATGAATGAATCAGTGTTTGATGACATCTATCATATAAAATTTACGTTTGTACTTTACCTGAAAAACCATTCCAGTACATAAAACTAAAGTCTTCTGTTCCAAAAGTGAATTTTTTATTTTTATTTCATGTAATTTATTTCTCAGATGGATGTGAAATTATCTTTATCCAACAGCCATGATATGAATAAATGAATGGCAATATGTTTGAAGACATTTATGATGAATTATGTATTTCACCTGAAAACCAGAAAAATATATAAGACTATAGTCTTATGTCCCAAAAGTGAACAAATTCTAAAATGTAATTACATTTTTTTTTCACATGGATATGAATGATCTTTATTCAACAGCCAGATGAAATAAATTAATGACAATTTGTTTGACGATATTTATCATTAATTAAGTATTTCTCATATAGATCATATATTATCTTTTTTTCAACAACCACAATATGTAAGACTATAGTCTTATGTCCAAGTGAAAAATTTTAAATCCTAAATTCACTTTTTTTTTTTTTAGAAGGATGCCTTTTTTTTATGGCTCAAAATTCAATTTCACCTGAATAACATAATGGTCTTAGTGCACAAAGTCAACACACAAACGTTTTTGAATCTCAGATGGAACAAGTCCACATAAAAAAACTGAAAATCAATAACAATTATTGTTTAGGTGAAGGCTGAAATGTGCAGCTATGGGCTGCCCAAGTTATGCCTCCAGGTCAAGTCATTGGTGCCATAATGTAGTATTTTTTAATCAAATCCTGCGGTACAAGGGCCAGGAATCCCAGTACATAATCAGCAGTAGTTTTACACAGAAAGGGAGGGTTTCGGTGGGCAGGATATTCCCATCTCACATTCCCACCTGCACTGGTTGAATGGAAACCAGCAGCTGGGGGGTGGGGCCTGTTTCCCTGTTTCCTGTGTGGGTACACTTAGCATTCACTGCACAAAATACATCACATCTGGCTTCATTGCATCTTTCTCACAGTGTGTTACGTCATGCGTTTACAGGTGTCCTAGTGTCACTACATTTGGGCAAGTCATTTTCTCATCTCTTTCAAACAACAGGATTCATTTTTCAACTTCCCTTAACCGGCATATCTGAATTAAGAACAGCTTTACAGGAAAGAAGGCTGTCACACAGCTAATATTAGTACAGAATAAAGGGCTCTGGGCTCATAAAACACATTCACCTGTGGCCTGGTATTTATAAGGTCCAACTTAATTTTGATAAAACATTAATAAAACATAATCAAGGACACAAATCAAGAGAAAAAATTAAAACACTTTATTGAAGCTATAAATCAGGAAGTTATTAATTTTAGCACTTAGAACAGTGTGCATTAAGTTGCACTGCACATATGTTTGAGTGGTACATCATGTGGCAACACCATCAGCCTCTTAACTGTGCTCCTCTGATTACTTTTAAATACAAGTTGTGGAATCTGTTCAAGCACACAGGCTCTGGGAATGCAATTTAAGCTACAAAACAGTGTTGCTATGGTAACTGAAACCCACTTTGGCTGGCCACTGAGGCACTTGGGTCATGTGAAAAATATGTTACTGTTTCCCGGTCCAATTTATAAAGTAGTCCTGGAAGGAGAACAATACCTTGAACCTGACAGTCACAGGATCTGTATTTGCTCCATTCCAGTTTGACAGCTACATGGTTTAAATTCAAAAAAAGAACTGAAAACTGTTTTGTACTTTCAATTCAGCCACATTGCTGTTGAGTGGATCGTAACACACTAACTGGTTACATTCTTTAAAATGTCACTGCAGTTCATTCTAAATATCACATTTAATTTGGTTAAATTCTTTTCATGGAAAAGGCAAGTAGCCAAAAAGCCATTATCAGGCCCACATATTACCAATGGTCCATACTTTAATTTTTTCCATTTTGTAAAATATTTGTATACATTATGTGAGATCCTGTTATAAGAAATGTGCCATCGAAAAAAGCATTAATAATAAAATGTTTTATACCAACATTAAGAATTAAGAAGACTTAAACATAAAGCTATCTTATAGGAACATAAAAAATAATCTATCCAAATAGCTACATTGAAAATAAGAGGTTTAAAGCTAATTGCAACATTAAGAATAACAGATTTTAACATTAACTATAGCAACATTAAGTATGATATTAAGTATGTTAGACATAGATTAGACATAAAAAGTATTTAGACATAAAGCTAGTAGCAACATTGAAAATGACAGGTTTAGACATAAAGCTAATAGCAAAATTAAACATGACAGGTTTAAACATAAAGCTAATTGCAACATTAAAAATGACAGGTTTAGACATAAAGCTAATAGCAACATTACATATTACAGGTTTAGACATAAAGCTAATAGCAACATTACATATTACAGGTTTAGACATAAAGCTAATAGCAACATTAAAAAATACAGGTTTAGACATAAAGCTAATAGCAACATTACATATTACAGGTTTAAATAAAGCTAATAGCAACCTTAAGAATAATAGCTTTCATACACACTGGTTTTCCTGCCTTATAACACACAATAAACAAAGAGCTGACAAATGTGCACACAAATTCATCTGTGTGTCAGTGTGTGTATGTCTCTATATATGAGGGTGTGTATGAAATGACTTGCAAACAGAATGGAGTATTTTAGAGCGAAAATACTCCATGCATCACACACCCATTTAGAATGTGTTCCAAGCTGATGTAATGGCTGAATTTCCTGGTGTTGGATGTTGGAGACATGGTTGGAGCAGGAGAATTAGCCTGAGTGAGTCATGTCTCTGTTCAACCTCGATAAATCTATGCTTTTTAACCTCTTGGGCAGATGTTACTTTATGTAGAGTTTCAAAAGAGCGTTTTTAAGGAATTCCTCGCAACAACCATTTTACAGGTCTATTAAAACTGTCTTTGTGTGAGCTGCTCAGTGCTAATGTGTGTGAGGGCTAGCGTGAGGCAGTGGAGACTGGTGCTGAAACTGTGGGTGTGTGTGTGTGTGTTTGTGCGTGTGACACTCACACTAGATTGTGGTGGGACAGATGAGACATGTATAGAGACTCATGAGACAGCAGTGAGACTACAGTGGAACTATGAGATAATACTGTAATAATTATGTGTAATAAAGCACTGATACCATGTTGAGGTGCCTCAGGGAGAAATGTGTTTCAGCATAATGCTGGGGTTGAACTGAATGCATGAGGTGGTTCAATGACAAAGTTTCACAAAGTATATATCTTGGAGCACTACACATTATTTAACTAGTGTGTAAAAATGGTAAGTAAGCAAGAGTTTCAAATTCTCTAGTTTGAACAAGCCAGATTATCACTGACATGATTAATTTGAATCAGTCGGGATGACATCACGTGGCGCTGTAACAGCGACATGTAGTCCAACTGTCTCTCTTGTTCGTGTTTGTTAATTTGAATATGTTTTGTTGTGTCTGGTTTTTGTCTTTGTTTTTTTCATGCGCTGTGTGTCTGTAGTGGGACGGGGAAGCGGGCTGGAGATTTTTCAGGGCACTCCTGCTGCTCGTTTGATAATAAGAGTCATGGAGGCGGAGTTTGTGTGTTGGACTGCTTGGTGACACTGGACATCTCGGGACAGCGGGACTATTTTTTAAATCATGGCTGTATTGCACTTTAATTCACTTAATTCACTTGTCATGATTCGGTTGGACGTCTTTGTTTGATATGTTTGTTTGTGTGTTGTGGGTCTGCCCCACTGTCTGTCTTTTGTTGTTGTTGCTGGGGCTACAAATGAAGTTCCCTTGCAGGAAAATAAAAGTTATTCTATTTTATTCTATTGTATTCTATTCTATTCTAAGTGTGCATTTCAGTTTTACCTTACATTTAATCCAATTACTTTGGATTTTTTCATAACTATTGAGTAGTAAAATGCTAACATCTAACCTTGTAAAGCTTATTTTTACATGCACATGTCTGTTTTCATTATACAGGGGAGCAGCACTGGAAACAAGCACAAGGAAATGTAGTCCGGTGAGACTCTGCTGAGAGAATGGTGATACTCCTATGAGACATAAGTGAGACTCCACTGAGACAGCAGTGAGACTCCTCCTGAAACAGCAGTGACTCCTTCTGAGACAACAGTGAGACTCCATTGAGACAGCAGTGAGACTCCACTGAGACAGCAGTGAGACTCCTCCTGAAACAGTAGTGAGACTCTATTGAGACAGCAGTGAGACTACACTGAGACAGCAGTGAGACTCCTCCTGAAACAGTAGTGAGACTCTATTGAGACAGCAGTGAGACTCCACTGAGACAGCAGTGAGACTCCTCCTGAAACAGCAGTGAGACTCTACTGAGACAGCAGTGAGCCAATTATATATAGAGATGATGCAGTACTCTGAGGCACATCACCCAGTCTGGGGGCAGCTGGTGGGAGGCAATCTTGTTCCCATCTAGCCTGAGGATTCTCAAGTGGGAGTAGTCCAGGGGACCCACTGTCCTGCAGAAACTGGTCACATTAAACTCTGGTGTGAAATAAAAAAAGGGTTCAAAGCCAGGAATGTTGAACACATGCCTCAGCTGATACAGCCAACTGAGGTACTGTGCTAAAATATAAACAATAACATAATAACATAACATAATGTCAAAATAAACACACAGATATTATAGTAAACACACAGATATTCAAGTCCAGAGGAACACCAGTGATTTTTTGTCACACTTCAGAGAGCAATGAATGCATTAAGTAACTTGCCAACATTTGGGGGTCGATTTACTAAGATCCCAAATAAGGGGTGTTATTTTATGGGCGCAGCCAAAGTATTTGCACGTGTTATCATTTCACACTTTGCGGGTGATCAACCAAGAGTTATTATGTTTTATTACTCCAGCCATAAACAGCCATATTTAAATGAGAGATTTTGCGTGTTTGGAATGGTTACACTCTAAAAAATACTTTGTAAGAACAGGGCCGGATTAAATGGATGGATTGCACTAGGCAGACAAGGGCCCCCCAGTAGGCCTATCTCCATAAAATCACCAATATTTTCATGGGGTTTTGAAGTCGCGCATTTTTTCATCAATTTTATCCCATTATGCAGGGCCCGTTTCAAAAACCAATTGGAGATCGGTCCTAGGGGTACTGTATTCTTTCTTACACCCGTCTGTAATGAGAAGAATGACAAACTTGGTGCATACATTCACTCTTATTGCACGTATAGCGATAAAAACGTACCTCTTAACTCAATTACATTCAATTAAATCAATGCAAAATAGATAGCCTATCATCTTCCACTGCAGAATCCTATAAAGGTGACAAAAGTCACTAATAAATGTGATGAAGAAAGTGGGATATGTTGCATGGAAAAAAGTGGAAATAGATAAATGATTAAACGCATGCTAGGACTGAGAAAAAAGGAAAAGTGAGGAGTTGAAAAAAAAAAAAAGCCAATAAATTATAAATGGGAGAGTAAAATAAAAAAAATTTAAATTACTTTTTTCGACTGATTGGAGGCTAAGGAAATTATTAAAAGATTTTTATTTTTCACAATTCAGATAACTGATTAGTGACTTTTGTCGCCTTTAGGATTCCATAGAAATTGACAGTGGAAGGATTCGTTCTGAAAGTGGGAGGCCTCCCGACCACAACCGAATGGGCGTGTTCTGCTATACTTTTTCACTAAACCATGTGATGCGGGATATCCCGACATGCTCAAAACCAGTGCATTTGCCGGGTCGCAATGCACACATCTCTTAAAGAGATACTGCAGAGCCTTTTCTAAGGCCTTTTTTACCGCTTCAATTTGAACTGGAACTCGTGAGTTGCCACGTAGTCATATTATGAATATTCATATGGTCAAGAAGCGAAAGGGTGTGTCTTGGTGAACTGACTCAGCCCCCTTCCTGCTCTCTCCTCACTACTAAACAAACAACAAAATGGCGAGCGACAAGAGTGACAGCAGTTCTGCAGGGAGTTTTGAGGTGGAGAAGTTTGAACTCCACCCATTTTTATTTTAAGGATCTCATGACGTCACAAATCCCCAGAAACCAGTGTATTGGTAAGCCTACACAAAAACTCAGAAAAAACATTTTGACTAAACATGAGATTTTCTGACATAAACAGTACCCAAACCCAAAACATCGGTTTTCAATGGGAAAAGTCGGTTTTTGACTGCAATATCACTTTAAAAAGACTGAAAAGAGGTCATTTGATTTGCTATGGTTAAATCCAGCTGAAGCACACCCACTGATAAATATTCAGTATAACCCAGCCTGTGCAGCACTTTTTGAGCTTGTTTTCTGGTCCAAAAATAGCGAAATTCAGTAGCCACACCCAGTGCGCCATACGCTACACCACTGACTATGACTGTTCAACGCACGCCATGCGCTTGCCGGAAAATAGAGCCCTAAGTATATGTACGTCTGTGTTTCCCTTAAAAGAAAAGCAACATTGAATTAATCATACTGTTAGTGAGAATTATTTATTTTAATCTTTTGAGAGCTAACCTCCTCACTTATTCAATCAAATAGAAAATAGTTGACCATAGTTGTATAACCCTACACATTTTAAAAACAGGCAGTTGGCCATGGTTGCATAACCCTACACATCTTAACTGAGTTAGGCAGCAGCTACATGTACACAGCTGCTCATAAGTGAGCTGCAGGTGCATTCTAGGCATCAATAACAGCAGCAGAGAGAGTAGAGGTTTTGGTTTTTGGCGGATGTAGAAACAGAGAGCGAACAGAGGTTTCGGTATTTGGCGGGTGGCGGATCTCCGTGCCAAGGCTTCCAGCCCATTTTTCTTTTTTCCCCTCGTCCAAGCAGATGCCTCAGTGGCTGCAGTCATGTCTGCTGGATCTCCTCACGGAAAACAGCCCACCCCCTCACTCCCCATGGCTAACAGGATGACATGATTTCTCTAAAGTAGGACAGTCAGGTTTTTTTGTTTTTCCCAGAAATAAATAGTGAACTTGAATGGGGCAAATATTTGAAGTGTTTGCCGGTTAGGTAGTGCTGCATCCCTCCAGCTGACATTAATCAAGACCGATGTCCCTGAATAGAGGATCCTGTTATGAATGGTTTCTGTAATCTATGGAGCATTGCGGTTATCACATGCAATGCTAGCAGACCTCAGCGAAGGCAGAGAAAGAACACAGCGTGCTCCCCTGGTGGAGCACTCGCAGATGTTTCCAGACCAACCAACCCCCCCTTACCTCCCCTCAACCCCCACTGCTAACCTACTTTTCCTTGACAGATGGCTTTCTGCATTCTGAACCCCCCTCCTCCCCCTTAAACAGAGCAGCGACACAGCTGACAAACAGGTTTGGTTTGTGGAGAATCAGGACACTCCATAATTTTTTTCCATTTATAGTCTTCAGCAAATTAAAATTCTCAGCCAATCATATTTTGACTGAATATGATTCAAAGAGAGTGCCTTGACCCCACCCCCACTTCTACCTAAGGGTGCCCAGGAACACCATCTATGTACCTTCTGTGTAGCTATGATTCCCCAGTGCACATAAACTGCAAACATCCTGTAGAATTTTCCGAGCTGGCAGTTGGGACTGATGTGATCTCACACAGCTCTGAGATGTCAGAAGAATTGGCCCATGTATAGCGTGTCGCGGAATTGGCGGTTTGCAGGTCATATGTTGAATCTCCACCCACCTAAACTAGCTTGTTGTTTATAGAAGCAGTGACCTCAGCCCATGTGGTCCGGCCCTCCCTGGTTCCATGCGCTGGATGTTGGAAAGCTGACTGCCGAACACAAACAGATTTCATCCAGCTCTGAGCTCCGTCTCCCTGTGAGTCAGGCGGTGCTCTGGGGTGTTGTGTTTGACTCTCCCGGCAGATGGGAGTCATTGGACGGCACTGCTCTATTGCCAACAGTGTGACTGAAATATGGTTCCTCAAAACCAATCAGGCGCCAGCTGATATCCTGTTGATATGTCATTGCCTTTATTGTGTTTTCTCTACAAGTGAATATTTATCTTCATATTCCATTTTTCACATTTTTCTTAAGTGCAGTTGTATTATAAATGTAAACTAACCCACCTTTTTAAAAAAAGAAGAGAAATTGACTTGTCTGCAATGGTTGCTAGTATTCACTTCTAATGATGTAACCAGAACTCGAACAACTACCTTCACTGCTATCAACATGACCTTTCTCCAAATGATTTTATTAGCAAATGATTGACTAATGAGCATCAGCAAGACTGTGAGTCATGAGTCAATCTAAGGAAGCTGCTCTTACCTTGAATTAGATTGGCCTCCAGGTACAGGTAGAGGAGTGTGGTGGGCACCACGGGGGTGGAGGTGAGCTGGTTGTAGGAGAGATCCAGCTCCACCAGGGAGGACAGGTTGAAGGCACCAGACACCAGATCTGGGTTGTGGAGCTGGTTGTGGCTGAGACGTAGGTAGCGTAGGCTGTGGTATCCCTGCAGGCTGGGTTGGGACAGACCTCGGAGATAGTTATTGGAGAGGTACAGTTGCTGGACAGACAGGGGAAGGTGTTTGGGGAACTCCTCCAGGAGGTTGTGACTGAGATCCAGCAGAATGAGGGACGTTAGGCCTGAGGCGACAGGGGAGGCAGTAATTACTTCTTTATTTGACCATACAAGTCACATTGAGATTGACAAGTGAGCCCTGAGTCAAGACAGCAGCATACATAAAGTGTACCACAGTACATAAACATAAGATGCAAACAACATGGCAATCAGAAGACTTAAAAGAGGAGAATTTCTGGATAAAACATGATTTAAAAGATGTAAATTCTGTTTTCGGCTATCAAATAAATCTTCAGCTATAATGTCTGTCAGTGCGCAGTGATGTGTTGGGTTTGCTGAAGCATCACAGAGAACACTGCAGAACCTCAGCTGAAGTCGACTTACACAGACCAGAGAGGCACAGGGAAGAGAGGGTCACTGCTGGACTTACACAGACCAGAGAGCCACAAGGAAGGGAGGGTCACTGCCAGACTTACACAGACCAGTGAGAGACACAGGGAAGGGAGGGTCACTGCTGGACTTACACAGACCAGTGAGAGACACAGGGAAGGGAGGGTCACTGCCAGACTTACACAGACCAGTGAGAGACACAGGGAAGGGAGGGTCACTGCTGGACTTACACAGACCAGAGAGGCACAGGGAAGGGAGGGTCACTGCTGGACTTACACAGACCAGTGAGAGACACAGGGAAGGGAGGGTCACTGCTGGACTTACACAGACCAGTGAGAGACACAGGGAAGGGAGGTCAGCCTGACAAACCCAAATCTATGTGGATGTAAATTCCTGCATAAATAAACCCAAGAGACACAAATGATTCATTTGAGAGGAGCCCACCTCTAAAATCAGCGTCTCCGACAGTCTTCAGCTGGTTCCCCTGGAGCAGCAGCAAAGAGAGCTTAGGTAGGTCCTGGAAGGCACTGGGGGGGATCCAGCCGATGTGGTTGTGGGCAAGCCGGAGTTGCCTGAGCCCCCAGGGCAGCCCCAGTGGCACCTCCGTCAGGCTGTTGTGATTCATGAAGAGGTTCTCCAGCTGGGACAGGTTGAACAGTGATGCGGCCGACACCTGTTCACTCAGCAGCTTGTTGCGATCCAGAAAGAGCCAGCGCATTTGGGTGACATTGCTGAAGGCGTCGGCCTGGAGCCCTGAGATGTTGTTGTTCTGCAGGAAGAGGTATTGGGTCCCGGAGGGCAGGCGTGCAGGAGGTCCAACCAGTCCCCGCTGATCACAGTACAGCGCTGAGGGCCACTGGATAGGGCAGTCACACTCTGTGGGGCAACCCTGGTTTTCAACAGCCTCATACCCTCTAGTTTCTATGCGGCCCCTTAGACTGAACACGCTGGGCTCCCCCAAGAAACGGTTGATCCAGATGGGCAACCCCCCATAGTCATGGTCCAAGGTGGAGGCCCAGATGAACCCAAAGACAGACAGCAGCAGCACAAGAGGCGTGGAATCCATGACGTGGGCCAGCCTGTTCATCTGCTCTTCACTCAAAAACACACCATGCAAATAAAATATACATTTTAAGATAATTCTGCATTCATCCAAAAAGTAAATTCAGCTAATGTTCATTTCCATCATTATTCTTCCCCTCTGTACTTTTCCCACAGGTGTTTCTCACAGCCTTTCAGTTCTAAGACCAGTTAGACAGGACCATCTGACTATAGTTACTATTTGCTAGATTTTTTTATGCATGTGCCTTACAGGATACACACTATACAAATGTAACATGTTTGAGAGTGAAGCCCATTTCTGCTCACTTCAATTAAACATAACATTAATTATTGCAAACGTTTCCCTCTCAATTACATAACAAATTCTGTGTACCAGTTCACCTCTGTCCATTCCTGAAAAAAATTCAAAACACACCACTAATGTTTTCAATTCTACAATGCCTTTGTGTATGTAATTACAGCAGGGTTGTGAGATAATTCATGTGGCTTTTGACACAGCAGGGAACAGAAATACTTACGAGACAAAGGAAACAGTGTCTTTTTGTGTGTTTCAGAACAGCCAAAATAAACTTCATGCAACACATCATGGGCACATTAAATAACACCCCCCCCCCCCCCCCAAGAAGTATGGATTTACACCCCATGGAGAAAAAGAGCACATACCTGTCCCTGCAGCTCTTGAACAGAAGTAGTTTTGTGAAAGTAATCCCCTGTCAAGGTGCTGAGCTAGGTCCTTTCAGGCTTGCAGAGGATGGTGTGTTTGTGTAGCGTGGCGACCTGCAGTGTTTGCACAGCCACTGCAGGTTTCCACGTCCTTGTATGGCCAGGGCCCAGAGCCTTCTCCTCGCTCCAGCTCCTTCTCCTCTCTCCAGCTCCTTCTCCTCTCTCCAGCTCCTTCTCCTCCTCCAGTCCTGCTGGACTCCTCAGCACATGCTGTGCGGTGCCCCAACATTTGGTGAAAATGTGTTTTGGTTGTAAAAAAAAAAAAGTGGAAGATCTGAAGGAGAACAGGGAATATTGTTCCAATTAAAGGCAGGCAGTTTTTCTGCTTTATATTATCTTTCAGTGTCTCCTGCTGTTACTTGTTAACTGCAACTCTTGGTTCTAAAGGCAAAATGTCTGTGGGTATATGTGTTTATGTCTTTTGTTAAATGTTGAATATGGGTGCATTTACATTTGAGGCAAAGACATTTAACTGAGTTTATGAAACCATAACAGACCCCATTTTATAATAATGGTGAGTACCGAGTAATTAGTTGACACTAATCACAATGTAAAGGATTTAGAACAGACCGCGAAACAGACTCATGTTTCAACACATACAGTGTCAAAAGGTTTGGCTCCAGTTCAACATGTTAAATGGCATTTGTGCAGCAATCTTCTTTCTGACCAATCAGAAATATTCTCTCTCAGACTTTATGACATCACAAAGTGGTCACATAGGTCCTTCTGGGGGTAACAGCATGCATTTCCTTAATAAAGATTGGATCTCGTTCAGCTGTACTGGGTGTAAAAGGAGGAGGTGGCTCATTAGCATGGGCCAGTAGAGATGGATTTGTATGACGAGGTGGCTCATTAGCACTGAGCCAGTAGATATGGATGTGTGTGGTGATGTGGCTCCTTAGCATGAGCCAGTAGAGATGGATGTGTGTGATGAGATGAATGTTTAGCATGGGCCAGTAGAGATGGATGTGTGTTGAGGTGGCTCATTAGCACTGAGCCAGTAGAGATGGATGTGTGTGATGAAGTGACTCATTAGCATGAGCCAGTAGATATAGATGTGTTATGAGGTGAGATGACCAGTGCTGCAGTATGTGAGGGATACAGTCTGTCTGCCAGAAAAATTAGGCTTTTACACTTTTACAGCAGACCAGGGGAGCCAAACAGACCCTGTGTGAGTGTGTGTGTGTGTGTGTGTGTATGGGGGTGGGGTGTTAGTGTGGCTCCATGCAGTGTACACACTGTGCTGATAGCTCAGAGAAGCAGAATTTCCCCCCACCACCCAGGGGAGGCATTAAAACAGTGGGGTGAGAGTGACAGCAGGGGCCTCAAGTGAGCGCAACCACAGCGCCCCCTAGCATACAAATAGACCATGACACTAAGAGGGAGAAAAACAAATATTTTTAGTGTTTTTTGTTGTTGCATCCAACGACTTTTCGTGACTTTAATTTAATTTACATTTCTTTATTCCTTTATCTGCAGCTGAAGTTTTGAAGTTCTGGAGTCTGCAGAACTAGCAAAAAACTATTATTACTTAATTAATTACTGCTTAATTCTCTGCTTTACTCAGGTATACTGCAGTCTGTCTTATTCTCTGCTTTACTCAGGTATACTGCAGTCTGTCTTATTCTCTGCTTTACTCAGGTATACTGCAGTCTGTCTTATTCTCTGCTTTACTCAGGTATACTGCAGTCTGTCTTATTCTCTGCTTTACTCAGGTATACTGCAGTCTGTCTTATTCTCTGCTTTACTCAGGTATACTGCAGTCTGTCTTATTATCTGCTTTACTCAGGTATACTGCAGTCTGTCTTAATATCTGCTTTACTCAGGTATACTGCAGTCTGTCTTAATCATACAGAAAAAGTCTGTGTCTCATTATCAATAGTTGCTGTTTTTCCACCCAATCCACATCTGTACTTTTTCCACTTTGTCTAACAAAAAATATTTTGAGTGGGTCAACTGTAATAGACTAAACATTGTGTCTCTCTGACACAGAGAAGGTCCAGGCATGATATGGCTGGTATGGTGGCATGGTTTGATTACACTACCATATCTGAAGAACATTTACCATCATTTGGATTCCTGAAATAAGGGCAAAAATGCCTTTCAGACACAAATATATATAAAACAAGCTTATGTAAAGGCATCAAGATAGCTAAAAACCTGCCAGACTGTTTTAGTTTCTTCTGATTCATTTATGAAAATCGCCTTTTGTCAACAGTAAACCTCCCTTTTCACAAAAAGAGCACAATTAGTACCAGTGGATGATGCTTAGCCCTGGACAGAGGTCGTTGGAATACTTTTGGGAAAACTGTATTAACAGGCGTGTCGCCGTTTTAGCTCTTATGCATCAGGTTTCCAAAACATGGTTGTAAATCAGACATTTATGGGAATGTTTCATGACGTGTCTCGTGCGCATATTTTATTTCAGCTGAAATGTTGTCTCAGACCTATCATTTCATACAAGAGGAAAACACCTCAAACATATTAAAGTTATGAGTAAAATCCGGCAGCTTTCACTTTTTATGACTTAGTCTTGGTACCCGAGTAAAATCTGGTATAATTCAGAAGGATAAAAATGCCACCAAATTAATTAAAACAGATCATTTAGAAATGTTAGTTTTATATTTGTTGAAAAACCAACACCACAAGTAATAATATTTTTCAAAAATTGGTGGGGGAAATGGTGTGGCATTATCAATGCAAAATATAATAATGTTTATTTGTAATATATTATATGTAACATGTAATATGTTTAATCTGAGAATAGAATAGTTTAAGGTAAAATTATCTGAAACACTGCGCTAGCTGAGCTCTAATGGGTTTCCCTTACGTCGCGCCAGTCCGGTAGTACACACAGGTAGCACAGCTCGTTCCACAAAGCACAGTAGCCCTGCGTCTGCTCCAGAGCTCTTTTCCACATAAACAGAAGGAAATGAAAAAACCTTCAGCCCGGTTATGGATGGTTTCTCGTAACACATGAAAAAGACCTTTGTGTGAGTCAATGTTACTACAAACTACTAAAATCAATTCACGCGATGTGAAAACCTACCAGACGTCTGTAGCTACAGTAATTATCTATGCTCCAGTTTTTTTTACATGTCTCAGTATGAATAAACAAATAAACTCATAGGCAAGGCTCTGCATGCATAGGTAATTCAAACAACCAAACCGAATAAATAATACTGGAATAATCTTAGCGTGAGAAAGTTTACCCCAGGGCACCCAGTGGGTTAAAAGCTTTAGCATTCATCTCGTCCGTGATAAGAACAAACCAGGCTCTCCTTCAACACTGCCATATGCTTCTTATTCTCCATCACTGGCTCCACATCTCATTCACTATCCTGCATGTCAGCAATCTTTGCTGAAAGTGGTATTCCGTGCCTGCCACAGGTATTGTTTTGGTTCACACAGTTTTCAGAAAGGTAAAGTGAGTACCGGTATTCACAAATTCATAAATGATATATCCCCTGCTTGGTTTTCAGTCACAATAACCACTGCAAGGGCTTTGTGGTTAGCACTGCAGCTAAGCCAAGCCACTGTGGCCGAGACCACATGCTGAGTGGCTAAAGAGGGCATCAGTACGATACAAGTGTGCATGTAGGTTTAAAGCAATCGCACTGTGGCTTGCTAGGTCTTTCTTTAAGAAATGTCTCCTGTTTCCCATGTTGTATAACACCACTGTTTTCCTCCAGTTTGGATGGATTAAATATCTTTTTAATTGAATTCAAATTAAAGTTATCAAAATGTTGCATTCAGCAATACAATTATTGATAATAAAGTTTCTTTAAACTAGTTTTCAACAATGGTGCTATTGTATTCAGAATGCTCTCGCTTATAACAAAACATGATTCAGGATTTTTGCTAGAGACATCCTATTTAGTTGAATGTTTTTAATTATTGGCAAAATCACCCATAATCCACTGGCCCAGTGCCTAGACTGGAAACATGCTGGAGCTTCTGTCCACGCCAACTAAAACATTATGCATAATTTGCCAAATTATGCATAAATACACTATAAAACAAAGAGTTCAGTTTAAGCAAATGGTTTGAGGAAACAAACTGCCTTGAACCATTTTGGTAGAGCAACTTAAACTGTTACAGTATTCACTGGTCTTTTACAATTTTCATACTATTTTCATACTATTTATTTCTGAGTATTTCTGGGAGAGAAGGTGACTCAGAAGGTTACTTCCAGAGATTAAAAACCAAATCCCCACAGATGTGGTTCTCCCCTCCCATGTGGACCCTGGAAGGCTGATTTATCAGCAAAGGCGATCATCACCTACACATCAAAGCCAGCACAGCCCTTGGTGATGATCGCTAATGCATGGAAACTTTTAGCACCACTGTGGTGTCTTCTTGTGCCACCGCCAGTAAACAATAGTTTCCTGTTGAGACTCACATAGCAGGCATCTGCAGTAGGGTGGCTTCCTATCTGTGATCCTACTGCACTATGAATGCAGATATCCCCAGGGACTCTTATCACTACGGACAGCATTGGGTGATCAAATTCTATACAGCCTTCTGACCAATGAGAACATAAGTACCTCCCACAAATAACAGGCTTTCATTCGCACATCACCCTAAATGAGCCTATCTCCAGGTCTAATGAGAGTCTACTTCAGACTTCACACAACATTTGCAGCCAGAGCTGCACATATCTGCAAAGGCATTTTTAATGACCAAGCTGTTACACAGATGTAGCTCCAATGTAGCATCCAATTTCACTTTGGGTCACTGGTTTGAGTCCCCAAAAGCCAGATGAGGTTGTGGAGTCACCGTGAAACTCAGGCAACATGGCCTTTAAATGGTCACATTTCACTTGACCAAGAAAAGAAAGAAGACATCTGCTTTTGGTTGGGTGTCTTGGGCTGGGCCCCCATGGGGTCCTCAGTTATTGAGTTACACAATGGAGCTGCTGTTCAGATGGCCCTCAAAGGAAAAGCTCTTAAGTCTGTCATCAGTTCAGCATGATTTAGATTCTGGTTGGCTTCATTATCCCAATGGGAGAATGCACTTATTAACGCATCTTTAAATTTTAGCACACGCAATCCTCTTTACACCTTATTAGTTTATCACCTTAGATGATTTTTTGTGGGTGGTAACAGTTTTACACGTCTTTTTGTACATGCAAACCTTTAGTAAATCGACTCCTTAGTCTTTTGTAACAAATAAAAAGAACTCCAAATTACAACAGACAGTAAAAACGCATCATGTGCAACTTTTTATATTGTAGGATGCTATAAGTAACCTGACTCCTTTATGTGTTTAAGGCTTACATAATAGATGCATTAGAAGTAGGCTATCAAACTGATTTTAGCCTTTTATTGACCATAACTGCCTGTACATAAGAAAATTAAATTAAATTTTAATTATAAAAGATGAATGAAACATGAAAAAACATAATAATAGTTAGTTTGACCCACCTGGCAGATAAACACTGCTTCAATGAGGTAACAAGAATATATTCTTTATTCCCAAGCGTGTCACAAAAAACCCGGCCCACCCCAGACATGTCAGTTTCTCCAGACTTTGCAAGGATATAAATTCAAATGAAAAAGAGCCTGCTGTGCTATATCTAATAATCAGGGTGTTCTAAAGAGGAGTGCTCCTTCCCTCCAAAAACTGTGCCATAAATCTTCTAACTTTGGAATGGCCTTCTATGATTTTGCAGTGTTTTGAATTTGCACATGTTTTTGGATTCCCATTGTGAGCATCTTGTTGCTTCCTAACAGAAGCAGTTAATAATCAACAGGAGGGAGGTCAAGTGTGTATGAATTCAACATCCAATGTCTCAATAAACTGGATCATTACCAAATGTGTAGAAGTCTGGTATTCTAGAACAGCAGTGTTTACGCAGGGCTGATGTTTTTATAATATGAAAACATAAGAACACGACACAAAAAACTCACTGTTCAGACCAACTAACCCTAATTCTGGAAAACAAATAAATGATTGGATTTTCGACAGGACATTAAAAGTTTTTAACATCTTCACCCTTGTGGTTTCTTATTTTTATACGCTTACAAAAAAAAAAAAAATAATGAAAAAAGCTTTAGAAGCTGAACACTAATAGCATGAGATTCCTGTTTCAGTAGAGTCAGAGATGCAGTAACAGTGAACTTCCCATGACTATAGAACCAGTATTGCTTTTAAGCTGGCCCTGCAGGGCTGGAATCTTTAGGAATGTTGATCTGCAAGGAACCGATTCCCCATCACTTCCGAGCACAATTGCCGAAAGCCCCATCACTTCCGAGTTTAAAATTGCCCTGGAACATGTGACCGATCTCAGGGACACTCCATCAGATTATACGAAGCCACATATGTAGCACACGGAGTTTAAAATTACCCAGGGACTTGTGACCAATGACATCACAGGTACACTCCATCAGATTATACAAAGCCACATATATTAACCCAACTCCAGACACCAGCATATAAATATGTAATGACAGTATAAAATGAAGGGGGGTGGGGGGTATTATATAACCCAACCAGCCAATGGTGTTTTTTTTACTTTAGGCTCTCTGACACTAATCTTTATAGCAGACCTTCCTCTCTTTCACAGGTATATTTGCCACACCCCCTTGGCCCCTTACAGAAAACTGCCCAGACAATTTTCCAAAGAGGGTGGAGGGGAAGGCCATGGTATACCAGAACAAGACCCCTTTTGTGGAGGAATTTCAAAACTGCGTCCATTTAAAAGCTTTGTACAGAGTAACACTCAACAGCTGTCCTGTTTCAGGGAATGATGATGTGCACAAGCACACTTTAGACACCTCTGAGGAACATTTGAGACTATTTTGATCTTAGAGTCAGTCAGAGGTTCCTGTTCTCTATAAAGAACTGACTTGAATTAGAACTGTCAGCTAGACTGGAATTTTTTTATATCGTCTGGATTGTTGATTTTGCATAAATGTCTCATGCAAAAAGCAGCTTCCTTTCGAAGCCCTCAGTGTGAACTGCCATTAACCAGGGTTAGATCAACTTGGAAGGAGGAATGTAAAGTGTTTCCTGATGTCGAATGAAGTTTCCTTTGGGGGTTGGAACAGTAATGGTATCCTGTGACTGGAGCCTCACACAGAGAGAGATACCAATGGGGTCTTCAGGATGCAAAAACCGAGCTTCTGAAAGATACTTGACTTCATACACATTTCAATAAGTAAAAACTGCTGTGTGCCTTTTTAAAAACCTTTCACAACAACCACACTGATTTCCTCCTTAAATACACGAAAGCAAGACAACCTTACAACAAATACAGTGTACACCAATCTCTGTGGCTCTGACTTATCTCAGAAAGGCTGTACATGCATGTGTATGTTTAGTGGGTAGGATCGGATGTGTATTTGTACTGACCATAGCTTTTTATCTAAATATGCTCAGTTAAAGTTAGAACTGCTGCGTCTGCATCATGCGTGTGGTGGTAGGTCCTTAGTATGATTATGGCTGTGCTGGAATTCTGTGCTGATTGTATGTTGTTTTGAAAGGTAGCATGTTCATGGTACTGCATGTTATTTTCAGCACAGTGGTCCTGGTTTTTGTGTGTGCCCCCCCCCTCAAAGAGCCTCTCATGCCCCTCTACCCCATCAAACCAGCTGCACTTTCCATTAAAGCATCAAAGCCCAGAAATGCATCCCTAGCCGGAGTCAGACACTCTCTGGTGTGACAGACAGGATACAACCATCACCTCAGAGAGGGAGAAATCTTCAGTGGAATAGACAGGATGAGAATGCATACGCACTCCATCCGGAGTCCAAATATGCACCTTTAGATAGGAGAGGCAGCAGATCCATGGCAGGGTTCTGACAGGGATCTACCCTGCATGGTCTTTATCTGTAGAAACTGCAGGACAAAGCCTTTCCACACTCAATATGTACTGTAATATATACTGTATACTCAGAGCGGAAAGGCAGTGTTTTCTGTATATACTGGCTGGCCTAGCCCCATGAATAATCCTCTCCAGGGTCCGACTATTTCACATGAGCGGCAGCTGCATATTCTCCATCACTGTTTGTGTGAAAGCTGCTAGGTTGGATTGGAAGATATGGGCAGAGCATCACCTCAGTGGCAATGCGCAGCTTCATCTTACCATAGAATACGGCCTATTCCCGTGTTCTGGGAATATCAAGCTTCCTTGTAATATTACACAGCACTTTGTGTTCATGACAAGCTGCTCTTATTATGAGGCATAGTTTACCCCCAGTATTAAAGTAATTCACTTCACATGCTGATATATTTCAAACTAAGAAGCTTTTCAAAGACAGCAAGTGGCTGTTAAAGTAACAAGGTTAAAGTAATTACAGACATAATTCTATAGGCATTGTAACAGCAGTCAGAACACAAACATGTTCTGCTGTGTAATTGCCTATTTTGGGAATGTCTGAACCTGGTGCCCCAAAAAGAAATGGGGCCCAGATAAATAGTGATTGGTAAGGAACAATTGCCCTTTTTCACAGTTGGTGATAACACCCCCCTCTTAATGAGGGTACACCCCTAACATGGCCGACAGATGGGTGGGGGCACTCCCATACCACTGAGGAGGGGGTCTTATATGGAGAGGGAAGTGCAGTAATTGGACAAGGTTTAGGTTGGGGAGGGGGTGAGGTATTTACAAAGTCTGTGGCATTGGGCTCCCTCCAGTCCCAGTAAGCCACGGACAGCGACAGGCGTAGAGAAGGGGTTATCTTTCTGAACAGGTCAGTGTACCTAACGTTTTACACATCTGTGAACTGTGTGGGTTTTTGAATGAGCCACTCAAATCAGACTTATAGGGGGATATGAATATGATAAATTATACCAGCAGAGTTTTGAGAAAAATTGATGTTTGTTCAGAGCTCTACACGACTACACTAACTGCATTCATAAATTTGCTTTTCTTTTTTCTCTAAAGTTTCCATCCTTGTCTTTTTCCAGATCACATACTTCTCTTTTTCTAAAATACATGTTTCATGTTTTCAGTACATACAGAGTGCACTTAAATTAACTTAATTCAATTTTTTTAAACTAACTGTAGCAGTCCTGTTTCAGCAGTGCACCTACAGTAGAACAGTGTGCTGTGGTGTGACACTTTGAATTAAAAACACTTAAATATAAACATAAGCTTAAAATTTATGTGCAGATCAATAAGGTGTTTTAAATTTCACATTTGTTGCAGTCATCTTCTCCTGACTCATTCTGCAACTGCTACCATGCGGCTGGCTGTGCTGCTGTTAGCGGCTGCATGGGTGCAACTCGCCCTGTGCCAGAGACGGGACCCTTTTTTCTGGCTGTCTGCCCTGCGCGGTAGGGGTTACGGCTACGGGTCTCTGCAGGCGGACACCAGTGGCGGGGACTGCCCCATGGAGTGCGACTGCCCCCCCACCTTCCCCATCGCCATGTACTGCGACAGCCGCAACATCCAGCAGGTCCCTTACATCCCATCCCGTATGAAGTATGTTTACCTGCAGCACAACCAAATAAACAGCATCCCAGACGGGGCCTTCGATAACGCCACTGGGCTCGTCTGGATTATGATGCACCAGAACAGCCTCAGCTCCAACAAGGTGGGCACAAAGGTTTTCGCCAAGCTGAAGAACCTGGACCGGCTGTACCTGTACCACAACAACCTGTCCCGCGTGCCCGCAAACCTGCCCAAGTCACTTAAGGACCTGCGACTCAACCACAACAAAATATCCAAAGTGCCGCCCAACTCCTTCGACGGGATGGATGACCTGAGCGTCCTTCTCCTCAACGACAATGGCATCCAAGAGGTGGGCGGGGCTCTGAAGGGGCTGCAGTCCCTGACCCTGCTGGACGTCAGCAACAACAAGCTGAAGAAGGTTCCGGAAAACCTGCCGGGGATGCTTCACCAGCTTTACCTGGAATCCAACAACATTGATGCGCTGCCTGTCGGCTTTCTCGACAAGTTTGTCAAGCTGCAGTACGTACGGATAGCCCACAACCTGCTGACGGATCGCGGAATTCCCCCAAACACGTTTAACAACAGCGGCCTGGTGGAGCTCGATCTGTCTTTTAACAAGCTGGAGAGGATTCCTCCCGTCAGTACCAACCTGGAACATCTCTACCTGCAGGCCAATCAAATCAAAGGTAATGCAGCCAGCTGGTCCTCTGGGACACATGGCGGTGTATCCTAATAAAGTTCTTTGATAGAGTTACCATATAACTGGAAATCTACATGAAAATTATTCAGGAATAGCATATTATAAATTAATCCCCATATAAATTATTTTGATAGGTATATCAGATAAATAACCACAAAGATGTATACATGATTGATGGATCTTATGTTGTTTTCTCACTGACCGTCCTGACATGCCAATTAAGCTGTAGAAATTATGTGCCTGCTGCCATCTATCTGTGACTCTGCTTCTAGACCTTGCCCTACAGTTGCAATGTAGCCTCTTACACTTACAGAAATAATTGTTGCTCAAATGGCAAAAAGTTTTAGCTGCCATCCTGTGCATGCTAACTCAATCATCCTGACATACTCTTGCCAACATACTTTTGCTAACATACTCTAGCATCCATAGCACACAGTAAAAAAGTGTTGGCTCATTTATTTATGATCCAAAATTTTTATTGTTCTGCAGTAATATTTCAAAAGGTCTCTTTCCTTTAAAACTGGAAATGCCTGAAGTGGGTGTGTTGGAACACAGTGTACTGTCTAATGTGGGAGGAGTAATAGCCAAAAAAAACCTCAATAGGCCAATGGTGGTGGTGTGGTTTAACATACCATGTTTATTGTGCTACATAAACTCTAATGATGGGTTCTGTTACTTTGCTCTAACCAATTATACTCTGCCACCAGGAGATTTATATAAAGCAGTGTTACGTAACATAAATAAAGGACCGTTCTTCTTAGACCAGCATCATCTTAACAAATCTGAATAGATATGTTTTTAAATGCAAGTGTGATAGCACACACAATGTAATTGTTCTTGTTGTGAATAGAAAATGCTTTCTTTATGTTAATGTGGACAGAAACGGATTACTGAGAATCCAAGTCACACTACAGTGATATTTTAAAAAATATTCTAAAATATTTTTTACAAGAACCTATATATCTTTAACTGTCCATTTCCAACTATACTAACTGACATATTTTTGACCAGATTATCAAGCTTAAAACATGATTAAAATGTAATCTGTTTCATATACTCTTAGATTTTATTGTATTTTCTTTAGTTTTTGAGTTTCCTTTTTTTAAAACGAATCTTAAATCTTTTCACAGAATTCACCTTGGGCAGCATCTGCAGTGTGGTGGACGTGATGAACTTCTCCCACCTGAAGGTTCTGAGGCTGGATGGTAATGAGATCAGCAGGGACGACATGCCCACCGATGCTGCTCTCTGCCTCCGCCTCGCCTCCAACATTGAGATGTAGTCTCACTGAGCCACCAGCAGGGGGCGTAGAAGTAATTCCTGCTTCATGCACCAGCATTATCAAATTCCTATATCTGTCACTCAGTATTGAACACTGCACAGACCTTACAACTTGTACTGACGTTAAGAATCTAAATATTTTTTTAAAATCAGCGAGTTCTTTCTTTGGGGTATAAAGCAGTTTTCTATGGATTTCTATTAAGAAATATGGTGTGAAAGTGTCAAGCCCCAATTTACTGCAGAGTACATAACTGGTATGTGTGCCGCAGTTCAACGTGTATTTCTCACTTTTGCTCTTTTTGAGTTGCTGTTGCTGCAGCAGCAGGTTCATTTTCTCTTTCTCGTTAGCAGTAGAGGAGAACAGTTGTGCTGGGAAAATCTGGTCGATATCAGGGGCTACAGATATAACTGGATGGCCACCATACGCTTATATTAATTGCTGAAGTAAGCTCCTTTTGCTTTACACAGTATGAATGTCAGCTCAGGATTAGCAGATGATCAATGCTGTGAGTATTTATTCTGAATGGACCCGGGAGAACTGATCCAATAACATGCCTGGGTATGCTTGCCGTTTCCTGCTGTGTGAAATGCCATTATCCTTTCTCGCTTTCCTATTCACTGAGTACCCAGATGAATGTAGAAAAATCCAGTGGGTAGTCTTGTCTTTCTGAAGCATGTTATATTTGCTCTTGCTATTTTGTAAAGTTTGTAATGATAGCCACATTGTGTGAGAATACCTATCCAACGTGTTCTTTAAAGTTGGATGAATAAAGTCAGGCTGTTACTTCATATGCTAATGATAATTACATATCTATTGCATGCTTCAAATATTCTTCAGAATGACTTAACATTTGGGTAGAGGCTTGGGGAATTAACTATACCTTTGTGGTTGTTTTTAATAAAAATACATATTTTGATAAGAAAATGAAGCAGGTTCTCATCAGTGCACCATCAAAATAGAAAGACTTAATGATTGTTTTTGGTGCGGATGGGGACATGGAGCTCATAACCTCACCGCTCTCTGCACACACGTGTACACATACACAAGCTCACAACCACTTGTATGAATTCATGTCTTCAGTTTATCAGTTGTTTATTCTCTACACAAGCAGCACCATGGTCTCTCGTATTTTCTGTGAAGAGAGCACCCTCTACTGGACAGCTGCACAGGAGAGATTGATGACGCGTACACCAGCCAATTACTTACAAGGAACTAGCAGGATCATTGCAACAATAATCATGGCCATCTGCATCCCAATCACCAGCAATAATAAAGCACGTCTAATTAGCAGACTAATGACCGGTCTTGGAGGCATTAAACAGCAGTTAGTGAACAGCAGCTCATGTGGAAACTGATACAGGTATCCCAGGGTACTTCATAGGTGTGCTTAAAAAGGTATGAAGACCTCTTGGGGGAGCATGACATTAGCTGCCACTGTACTATGTCCAGGGTTAGGCACACACAGTAATTTAAACAAAAACATCCCATTATCCTCATTATGGTCTTTGTATAAAATCAATTCACTATGGAAAGAGCTACATGCAAGAGCAACAGAAATAACGTGTATCTGGCAAGGCTGTTCAATTCATCAAAAGGTTCAGAGTGACCAAAATCACCAACTGACTAGTGAATCAGTGTGTGTGTGTGTGCATGAGACTCATAAAGAGAGATGTACTCCAATCACAGTGTTTGTGCATTGATTGGCAGTACCAATATCACACTAGATTATCAATTTCTAAAGAAATTGTAGGATTGCTTTGCAGTGGTATCAATTGCTGGAAATGGTATAGAAATATGGTAATATGGTATTGTGTGAGGTGTTAAATAAAAGGTGGAAATGGTATGACATGGTAATGTGGTATAAAGGGATCTAAAGGTGAAACTGTTAAAATAGTCGATATACTGTATTTTGTGGTAAGTAGTCTAAAGAACCTGGAAGTGATACAAAGTAATGAATTGTGATGAAAGCACAAAAAGGTAATGTCAAATCATCTGGGATAGTATTGTTAGGTCATAACAGTGTTGTAAAGGAAGGCATTGTGATGTCATAAGCAGTGTAATATGTTACAGCATCCACATTCTATTGCATCGGTTTTCAAAATGTGCCCATTGACTCCCATTAATTTTTTTGCAAAAAGTGTATATGGTATAAAGGTAAAAAGGAATAGCAACCTGGAGGGTGTATAAAGATATAATATGAGGTATGAATGGTGTAGGAGATAGGTTTTCAAAAATTGGTGGAATAATAATAAGTATGGTGAATAACAAAAGGTGTGGTTGTGAAATTAAAGCAGACATTTACACACTACAGTCCATACGCTACTAGAAAGCAGGCAGGGATCAGAGTTGTATTAACTAACATAGCTGTTAGCCTGTGCACACTAATGCTTCATTGTATCGCTAACTCGCCAACCGGCCATTTTAGCAAACAACCTAGTATCAAAAAGTGGTTTGAATTGAAGATGGCAGTCCACAAGTGCAGACCAAAGGATTCGAAATATTGTAATTCTGTATGAAGGAATTGTCACGGTTAAGCAAGTTGCCATTCCTTCTCGGCTTAGTTTTCTTTCGCAGCTGCGATCCTGCGCCCTCACCAGGTTTTTTCCGCTACCTGGTACTCATTACCTTCACCTGTTCAGGTGTTTCCGCCGGTTATTTAAGCTTTGCATCTTCCGGTCTCGGCGCTTCTGTGTTGTCATTGTTCTTTGCCATGAAGCCGGTAAAAGTATAGAAACTGTTCTCACTGAAACAGTTACCTTTGTTTCCTCTTTTTTTTTAACTTCTCTTATTAGTGTTTTCTCGTATTGAGAACGAGAAGTAATTCTCTCTGTTTCTTTTTACTACTCGAGCCTACAAATTTCGCCCAATTGTCTGGGTCGCCATTATTAATCCTCTGTTTTTGTTACCACCGTTAGTGCTCTCTTATTTAGAGCGAGAGGTATTTTCTTCCCTCCTTCTGCTGAAGTCTCGAGCCTTCGCCCACTTCTCTGGGTTGATTTTCTACGTCGGAAGTTTTTGTCCCATTCTTTATTTTTTCCATGCTCCTTTTGTGGACTCTATTCTGCTCTTGTGGTTATTCCACTATGTGGATAACTTTTAGATTCCCCCTCTGTTGCGTCTGGTCCTCCAAACCCTACTCCCCATTATAAGAATGGCCAAAGATGTAACCCAATTATGATTAATAATCTCATAAAACACAATATAAAACCACTCAGTAGTTATCCTTGCAAAGTGATGGTGTTCAATCATTTTGGCATCTATCTTTTTTTGAAAACAAAAATAAAATTCTTGATTAAAAAATGAACAAATGTAGCCAGTGGAATCCTGGCATGTGGTAACTTAACCATGAGATATAATGTGGAGAGATAATTATGAGGGTTCCATGTAGATTCCATTTGATTCATAACTGGTCACATCCTCAGAACTGTGCTGATGGACATTCCAGTGAAGGGTGAACTGGTTATCCTCTCTCAATCAGCTTAAACATATAAAACCAAGACTCTCAACATTACTCACTGAAAGCTCTTAAGACGCGTTTCATCCATTTGCCAATATTTGCTTCTTTCAATGAGCAAACCTGTGGCAGCCCTTTGGCAGGGGATGCATAGTATATAGATAACAGTTCAAAGACTTTTCTAAACCTTTCTCGGATGCTTCCAGAAGAAAAGCATACTCTTGAACCGCTACAAGAACTGAGATATTGGTTCAATTTACATTAATTTACATGAATATATTAAGAAAATACAATGTTTCCATTTGACATCTTAATGTCTGGAACAACAGCAATGCCTAGTTCACTTCTGCTTACTAATTTTCTCATGCTGTATTTAGATACAGAACTGATACAAAATAGTCTAGACTGAACAATGAATTATCCACATTGATTATGTTCTGAAAGCTAGCATTTATGTGGAAAGAAATGTTTTTATTCCCCACATATTTATTGTAAAATAGTATAACTGGAAATACCTACATTAAATGTTGCCAGTAACTGTTGCTTGTCTGCCATACATGATGACATAATGTTTATCAGAGTGCTATGAGACGAGCAGCAGTGCTAAATGGCGCTGATCCTTTGCTGTTCAGTCATGTTTGCTTGTTTGACTCACCCTGGTGTTTATTTCATTGTTACCATCATTATCCTGCTGTGCTCACATCACAGCTTTTCTTTTTGTTAATAACACAATGCACACAGTACATGCAGATGCACACACAGTCACACTTTGAGGACTGTAAGCCTGGCTTCTTACTATAATTATGCATTAGCTAATGTGGTCATGTCGCCAAAGAATAATTTGCACAGCAAATCAGCTTAAGGTATGTGTGTCAGATCTTTGTGAGGGTTCAATTGGAAGGTAACATGTATTTTTAGCTAGTTGTGACCTGTCAAGTGGACGTCAGTACTGAAGGTCACAAGCAAAAATGCTGTGAGAACAGCTGCGGTTTTGCACCACCAATATTGGCCAAACTAAAGCTTAACTGAGTAATTCCACAATGTAATATCTACCATCACAAAAATAATGCATTTATTGTTGTTAGGCATGTGAAAAGACATGTTGGAAGATAAAAAAATTGCATTTACAGTCTGTACGTATTTGGACAGTGACACAATTGTTGTTGTTTTGGCTCTTTACTTCAGCACATTGAATTTGAAATAAAACAATAAAAAAGTATCACCAACACTTCTTGCACATCCATCCGCTCTCGTGCCGTGGCAAATGCAGGCTCTCACAAAGTGTTCATTGCAGTATGCAATTTACTCCCATAGATTTGTCTGAATTGTTGAAAAGTTTCAGGAAAAAGAAACTTTATGCAGTTGACTCTTTCTGCAACAGAATAACTTTTATGATAAATTTTGTACAAATGGTTAAGTGAAATTGGTCACACTCATCATTTCATTTATTTACCCCTTGTAACCAAACTTTTAGCAATGTAGGCCTAGATTGTTCAGTGGAATATTTTTTAAATTACAGATGGAGAAAAACAGTCTTAAAGAGGGCAACAAGTCTATTCGATATTGAATATTTTGTATGCCCAAAAGATAGGCTGTGGTCATCATAGTATCCAGTAAAATAAAATATCTAATTCAAACCATCACAACTCCTCATTGTACAGCTCAGAAGCAGTATTTTATCAATTTGTAGATATATGCCTTTTTTAATGAGCAAACAAAGTCTGCCTCATCACTTTGACAAAGAATGCATAAACTTGAGATAAACATTCAAAAACTTTTGAAATGCAGCCAGTCTTGCTTCAATGCACGTCCCTCCATCCAGATGTTTTACATTTATTCCTAATATTAAGCTTGTGGCACGTACAGTGCCTTATAACTAGGGCCACCAGTCTGTCTCCCCTCATTTTCTCAAATGTTACTTCAGTCCACTGCCAGCTAGAGGTTGTGATAACCTCTTTGTCAAGCCATTTCTCAAACATTTGCACCAGCTCAATAATCTAAGTTGATAAAGAAATTGATTGACAGCAATGTTTACAAGCAACGCTCATGTGTTAAAGTTTGATTACTTACTACAGTGGACAAGCTGCAGTATTTTTAATTGTTGTACAAGGGCTGGTTTTATTAGAAGCAGTGGGAAATGCCTACTTTTTAAAAACTTGCACAAAAAGGTTAAATGAAGGTGTTAAATCAGGTGTCTTAGTGCTGAGTGAAAACAAAAGCCTACACCGACACCAGCCCTTTTCCAATTAGACTGGACACCTCTAATTTGTATGGATGCGTTTATCTTTTTACTGCAGTAATATGTAATGCTGGTCCTGGAGAGCCATGGAGTCTGCTGGTTTTTGTTTCTTCCTTGTTCCATCAGCAACCGATTTAGACCGAAGAAACCAGGTGGCCTGAGTTAACTGTGTAATCAACTGCTTTAACTGATCATTGCTGTGCTACTCAAGTGCTGAGTAACGAAAGCCAGCAGACCCTGCAGCTCTCCAGGACCAGGACAGAGGGAGGACCAATGGCTCACTCCCGACATGCTTTTTGTAGCATTTAAACTTCCATCCATGTTCACTTTCCTTCCCGACTCTCCCCAACTAATTGTTTTTATAAATGTCTCAATTAGAAACTCAATTTTATGATTAGTCACGTGGTCCATCACATGGTGGCGACTGGTGGGCCTAATTATAAAATAAGTAGGCTACATGGAGTCTCAGAGAAAATAGGCATGGAACGATTGACCAAACAGTACATGTTTGTGTTCAAAAAGGTTTTGTGGTGTGATAAACCACTGAATGAAATATGATTAAAGGTAACAATTTACTAATGTCGGAATAATTAGTGCCTTATTGCGATTAGACAACACATATGCATGGCATATCACTGGCGTCCTCAGACATTGATGAGGTAGGTGTTAAATTAACTTGTTTGCCAAGTCTATGAAACAACCCGTTCTTCTGACAAAGTTTTGTAATGCAGGCGTAACAAAGTCCCTTTGTTTGCTAGCTAATGATCGATGATGTTCAGATTACAAAAAAACCCCAACAAGATTCTAAAAATTGCGGAATACGTAGTATGGCCAAATGTTACATCAGTTTGGTCTAAATATAGCAGGTCTACCTCTCAGTATCTGTAATGCCATTCATCACAAAAAAAGACGAAAAATAAATACTGTGACTGGCGTCATAATGCACGGTCCAAACGTGTGCTGACATTGTCCACACATCATTGTCCTGCCTGACCGTAATTATAGCCTTTAAAAAACGCATTAGCCTACTCCGTAAACCACTATTTCTGTGATGACTTCATATTGACCTTTATATCGTTTTACTGGGTATGTAGCTATTACGTAGTTAAAAACAGACCACAGAAAGAAACTAAAAAAATGTTGTTTGAAAATAACATGAATGTGATTTTTATCCACGTTTCTTTTTTTCCTGGAAAATCACCCATCGGACTTGTTTAGCAAAATAGTTCTCAAACAATCTCACCTGGTAAATTCAACAATTTATTTTTCTTTACTTCAAAATTCCACTGTCCTGGATTGCGTCCAATGACAAAGAAGTAGTGATCAGAAAGGAGGGGGTTGGGTTAAAAAGAAGTCGGTGGGGCACAACATCTCGGCTGCAGACAACAGGTGTATGAATTTGCCTACCGAGGGCACCGTATCTCTATCTGCAGTCCCATCGCAAAATGAGGAAATACAGTTTGGATTACTTCTGGAGTTTTATATATAAAAACTCCAACGCAAACGAAACGGTAAGAATGGATATTTCTGCTGTCCATTATGAATAAGTCACCAGTATGAAACTCCGCTCAATAAGTGAAACGATGTAGAATTCGACATATCCAACGCTGATTAAGATCGACTACCTCGGCTTTTCGGTGTGAGCTTTTTTAATGAAAAGGTTTTTAAAATGCATTACCAATATTGGGGCATTTGTAATGCATTGGGTAGGCTATGCATCCCAGCATTAGGAGTTACACACCAATCGTAGGCTGTCGATCACAACCGACCTAACTGGCTTTCCAATTGCTGCTTCTCAGCAGTGGAGGGCCAGGCGGAAATAACACGTATTTTATGCCTGGAGTATATTTTTCTGTGCTAATAGGTTACTTTTAATGCATACACTTTAAAATACACAGTAGATCAAATCGAGCATTAAATCATAACATCAGTTCAGGTAGCCTATCATTCACCTTATTGTGCTTAGGCTACTTCCAATTATATTTTACAAGTTATTTCAGCCGTGTGTTATTAAATCAGTGCAAAAAAATGTTTAATACATGTTTCCTCTGTTTAAAAAGCATAGGCTAGACTAACTAGGCCTACCGATAATTGAATGTTACATCTAGCTATATACATTTTATGACTAGAGGCTCGGCAGCGTAACTAGCGGGGGACAGAGATTATCTGCCGTGTGCTTTAAATATGCACAGTAAATTCCAGCCCACTTGTATGCAAATGTATTTTTACTGTTCCATTTGCTTTACATTTCAACTAATAATATGATCAAACAAAGTAGGCTACATCTGTGAAGTAGATACTATTAATGTTGCATTGAATTGACAAATCTGTGTGCTGTTTTTTAGGATAATGATGTTTCTGAGGTGTGCGACCCTCCTGTCAGCAGTACAGATGAGAATACAGAGCGGGGAAACTGGGCCAATAAGAGGGAGTACATGCTGTCCATGATCGGATACGCTGTAGGCCTGGGAAACGTGTGGCGATTCCCATATTTGACCTACAAAAATGGAGGAGGTAGCGGACGCCACATATTTTTGCACTTCAGCGCATTACTGTGTGTGTGTGTGTGTGTGTGTGTGTGGTCCTGAAATTTAAATGACATTCCATCACTTTACAGTGTAGGCTACATAATCACAAGTACGTCTTCCTAAAACAACAAAATCAGTGAAAAAAGGATATTGTGCAATATACTCTTAGTAGAAATGTTAGAATTAATACAATGATTAAAACACTGCACTTCATAATACAGTATTTGGTGCTTATGTATGATTTGTTTTATTGACACCTACTGGCATCTTCTCAATGCTGCATTAAAAACCCACATTTCCCCTGACCTTCACTCACCCCCTCTTCTTCTTTCTCTCCAGGGGCCTTCCTCATCCCCTACTTCATCATGTTGGCAGTGGCTGGGCTCCCGCTCTTTTTCATGGAGTGTTCATTAGGCCAGTTCTCCAGCCAAGGCCCGATCACTGTGTGGAAGGTGGTGCCAATTCTGCAAGGTCAGTCTGCAGCTGAGACCTGGTGGTTTAATGGAAACTGCTTAGTTAAAAATTTTTTAAAAATCAATTTAATAAGGCTGTATAATATACATGGCATGTTTGTACTGTTGTGGTGTTGCATATGCAGCTCATTTTGGTGAAAAACCTATAGCTGAGCTACTGATGAGTTCTCAGAGCAGTTGTAAATGCCTTTTAGATATCCCTCCCCCAATATGCACACACGGCTCCAGGTGGGAAATCCTATTTTCCAAGGGAATGTAATGGGCAGGTCGCTGTGGATAAGCATCTGGCAAGTGATTGTCATGTAAGGTAATGGGTTACCAAAGAGTAAATTCCTAGTTTAGGCTTTGGTAGAAAAGTGTGAGATCCCAGATTGACCCTGCATTAAAGGCAGGTTTATTTGCGGAAGGACAACCTTGTCCTCATTGTGACCAGCCCTTTTTACTACATGCTCATAAAATGAAACCATCTTGAGAACGAGGTGTTGGGATTTATAACACGACCAAGTGGGTCACTGGGTTTACTGATGCGGCATCTCGGGTGCCGTGCGGTACTTGTGTGGAGCCGTTTCTGTTTGTTTGAAATGCGCTTGAAGACCACAAATGGCGCTGCTCAGGTGGCAGTCAAGCTCTGCTCAAGGTTTCTTCCCATTACCATCTAGGGAGTTAGTTGCCTTAGGCATACTCTTGGGGGGGGGGTTTCAGGCACAAATCATTTTAAGCTGCTTTGTGACTATACCCTTTGTGAAAAGCAGTAGCACTGTACAAATAAAATTTAATTGAACTTGAACTAATTGATATACTTGCATTGGAATGCTGCTCTATAAATGTACTTGCCTTTCATCCATCCATACAGTAGACAAACAGTGTTTTCTATTTGATCCCAGCCCCAGGTATTTCCCTGGTTTCAATAAAGTGAGTTAGGTCACATAGCAGCTATCAATAAAACAATTAGGTTTCTGGGTTGAAACTTCAAACCTGAGTACAGTAGTTGCTTTTCCATTGACTCCAGTTTGTCATCTGAAGTTATTTTCAATCTGGTTTCTGTATTTGCTGTATTTTAAAATGTCAAGGGTTCTCAAACCACTTTTGGTAGTATGTGGTGATTCAGCAAAGTATGAAAGTAATTGTAAAACATGTTAATAATAAAACCTGCAATTATACAAGGATTGTTTTATATTTTTACAGGTGTGGGTGTAACAATGGTGCTGGTGAGCACTCTGGTGGCGATCTACTATAATGTCATTGTGGCGTACAGCATTTACTATTTGTTTGCGTCTTTCCAATCGCCGCTGCCTTGGAGTGGCTGCTTCTCTTGGTCGGATGAGAAATGCGGCGTCACTCCAAAAGGTTTGTCTGCCGTTTACTATGGTCTACAATTCCTTCTAGAGTACAGACCGTTTAAGGTGGATTTGTCAAAAGCAATATGAGTATCATTTAGTATTAAATAAACAATATGATATTTACATTTGAAAACACTGTGTACTTCATGACAGTACACAAAAGCGCAATGCTCTTTATTCCAGTACGTTAGAGATAAGATGAATATATGCTGGATCAATCAAATCAATGACAAAAGATGCTACATAAAATACATAACAAATTGTTACCCGTGAAAGGTGTTTAAAATAAAATATTTGTGTAATTAATGTGCTCATTTACTTTATTATTAATGCACTATTGCAACATGTTAATTTAGGGATCTAACTGTGACATTGAATAAATAAAAAGCTTAATACATATATTGTACTATTTAGAATGTATTCAAATTGATTGATAATGTAGAATAGCCTGACATAAGCTGTAATCATACCAGGTGAGTAAGAAGAACCATAGACCAGGTGCAACTAGCCTGCTGTAATGTAATCTCATAATTAATGGTAATGCAGGAACAGCTACAGTGCTGGCAGGGAATAGCTTATGAAAAACATGCATTTAAGTACACAGACGAGCAGAAGGAACTTCAGTGGCGTTTTAATTTGAATAAAAAATGCCCAAGGTCTTAATAGCAGGATGCGACTTCTCACAGCTTCTGTACTGTAAAAGTGAACTTTGATTTTACATGTTTAAACAAAATGTCAATATTTACCAAACTGTGAAAAGTGTTTGAGTAGACATTGGTTCAAAATGCCGAGATGGCCTTACTTAGTAGGAACATGCCATGCTTTCTGTATTTCTGTATAGATTTGTGCTTAGTATGAACATGCTGTGCTTTCTGTATTCATGTATCGCAACAAAAAAGTTTTCAACGCACAAAAATACCAAGTTACTCTCACACAGCCTACAAAGCACTGTCTGTAAGTAGCTAATGAAAACTTGCAAGAACTAGGCCTGCCGTAAAAAGTATTGATAGCAAAATGAGGCCAAGTTTACAACAAACAATATTGGCTATCGTAGCGCATACTAATTAAACTAGCTCTATTCCAAAGCAATGCTACCCAAAATTATTTAATGTAACTTGGCCCTGTGTTTTTTCATCTACCTGAAGAGAATGTGGTCATTCAAACTATGTGCCACATCAGTGTCAAATGCCAATCATTAAAAGTGGAAATAATCTGAAATGTAAAAATAAATTTTAAAAGACTAGACTATGTTCAAACAATTGTCAGCATCCAGTGCTTTATGGCTATGAAAAGCACAGCATGAATAAAATGCATTTATTTATTTTAATTAATAATAAACTTTATTTATATAGCACATTTCGAACACACCGTGCCATTCAATGCGCTTTACAGAGAGACGAAAAAAAGAGAGAACTAAAAAGGCAGTAGTGTATGTATGTACACTCAAGCCGGAAAGTCTGCACACCCCTTTCACCTTCTCCACGTTTTATTACGTTACAGACTTATACTACAATAGATTGAGTTCATTTTTTGCCTCAAACATCTACACACAATAGCCAATAATGATGAAGTGAAAACAGGTTTTTAGAAAATATGCAATTTTATTTTACTGACAAAAAATGGTTATTTAGGGGTTACAGATCGGTACACACCCTTAGCCTAATACTTGGTTGCTGCACCTTTGGCAGCGACTACAGCTTCAAAGCGTCTTGGGAAAGAAGCTACGAGCTTGGCACACTTGTTTCTGGACATTTTTGCCCATTCCTCTTGGCATATCCTTGCAAGCTCTGTCAGGTTGGATGGGGGGCGTCGGTACACAGCCATTTTCAGCTCTTTCCACAGATGTTCAATTGGATTCAGGTCTGGGCTCTAGCTGGGCCACTCAAGGACATGCACAGGACATGCACAGACATTCTCCGAAGCCACTCCTTTGTTCGTTGTCATGTTGGAAGGTAAACCTTCTCCCCAGTCTGAGGTCCAGAGCGCTCTGGAGCAGGTTTTCTTCAAGGATCTCGGTGTACTTAGCTGCATTCATCTTTCTCTCTACCAGGACTAGTCGCCCCGTTCCCGCTGCTGAAAAACATCCCCACATCATGATGCTTCCACTGCCATGCTTCACTGTAGGGATGGTATTAGCCAGGTGATGAGCGGTGCCTGGTTTCCTCCAGACGTGACGCTTGGTATTCAGGCCAAAAAGTTCAATTTTGGTTACATCAGACCAGAGAATCTTGATTCTCATGGTTTGAGAGTTCTCTAGGTGCCTTTTGGGAAAACTCCAAGCGGGCTGTGATGTGCCTTTTACTAAGGAGGGGCTTCCGTCTGGCCACTCTACCATAAAGGCCTGTTTGGTGGAGTGCTGCCTCGATTGTTGATCTTCTGAAAGGTTCTCCCATCTCCACAAGGATAAGCTGGAGCTCTGTCAGAGTGACCCCCGGGTTCCTGCTCACCTCCCTGGCCAAGGCCCGTCTTCCCCGATTGCCCAGTTTGGCCGGGCGGCCAGGTCTAGGAAGATTCTTAGTGGTTCCAAACTTCTTCCATTTATGAATGATGGTGGCCACTGTGCTCTTTGGGACCTGTAAAGCTGCAGAGATTTTTCCGTACCCTTCTTCAGATCTATGCCATGTTTCTGAGGTCTGCAGATAATTCATTTGACCCCATGGCTTGGAGTTTGCTCTGACATGCACTGTCAACTGTGGGACCTTATATAGGCAGGTGTTGGCAATCCCCAATCATGTCCAATCAATTTAATTTATCACAGGTGGACTCCAATTAAGTTGTAAAAACATCTCAAGCAGTATCAGTGGAAACAAAATGCACCTCAGCTCACTTTTGGGTGTCATATCAAAGGGTGTGCACACCTGTGTACATATGATATTTTACATTTAGATTTTTAATAAATTAGCACAAATGTATAAACCTGTTTTCACTGTCATTATGGGCTATTTTGTGTAGAATTTTGAGACAAAAAATGAACTCAATCTATCTAAAACGTGGAGAAGGTGAAAGGGGTGTGCAGACTTTCTGACTTGACTGTATATTACTGTATGCCTTCCAACGTGAATTATTATCATTGATCCCACAGAGTTGGGGGCATTACTTGAAAATTGTAATATATTACATACTATTACTTTACAATTAATGTAATGCATTATATTACCTGTTATATTACTTTGCCTTACTCTGTCATAAAATCACTTAAATCAGTGTTAAATTATTCCCATTTCAGAAGTATGATTATTTGGACCATTTAACCTTATGTATTCATTATAAAATGTTGTTTAAATATGTTGTAGATTGTTTTACAAAACGATTGAAAAATGTATCGCCTTCCTAGCCAGTAGGCCTATAGCAACCGATAAAATAAGTCTACCCGTATTCGTTCTTGTATTCTCACAATGCTTTGCACTTTTGTTAAAATCCTTTTGTTAATGCCAACATTAGAGTTGACTGAGATTAATTCAACAGACAAGACATGGAAAATATCCTTTTTAAACGTATTCACCTAGTTTCAATTGACAATATAAATGCAGTAACAGGGTGTTCAAAATGTTGCTTTTAAAACGAAATTGACAAATATGAAAAGCTAATCAAATTAAATATAGGGCTTTCACACTCAGTGTGGATTTGTGGAAATAGGTTAAATACGCTACTGCTTTTAATGTTCAAATTATTAACACTTCAACTCAAACAATGAATTGTATTAAATCCCATTTCAATAATGTAGCTTATTGAAATTTAAAGGATAACAAAATATAGCCTGTGCAGCTGCCATCTTGTGTTCGTTGAACTGTGCACGACTGAGTTAGATTGACAATTTACTTCCGCACTGCCAAGGATTATTAATCGATTGGAGTTATTCATGATAAATGGCCTTAGCATATCAAACACGGCATGAAACGTAGCCTACGGTATTAGGTTGAGTAAAGCATAGCTAATTTCGAAAATGTTCATATTATTACACTCATTTATATAGTAATGTTATATTACCACTTTACCCAAAAAACGAATATCATTACAGTAATGCGTGAACCCCAACTCTGCCCACATATGGCATTGCTGGCTAATCAGTGAAACTCAAGTAGTTTAATTTTAACTGGAGAAAAAAAAACAACGCAATCTTAATCAGCTGATCCTTTGCATTAAAACTTTTTTTCTCTGCCTGACGAATGGTATATTTTTCCTGTAGGCCTACTGCTAATGTTACCTGCAGTAAATCTTTTGGTGGTAACGAGTAGGCTACCGGTCCATGTTGGCTGACTTTCACCTCTGTTTAAGTACAAGTGAAACGGGGAACAGTTAATTTTTTCAATTTCTTGGCCTTAGCAATACAAAGACATTCTTTAATGTGAAAATAACATTCTTATATCCCGGATCTCCCGTGAGGAAGGCCATGACTCTTGACCACAAAGCTAAGGTGGCTTCATGGTGACGGCTATGCCATATAAGGCTCGTCTGTGCATCCTGCGATTGTGTACTTTGATCAGACGTTGTCATTGGCAGATTAGATGTTGTTATCCAATGGGGAGAATTATTCTTTGAGGGAATGTAGCACTTGATGATGAAATCGGCAGAAGAAAAAAATGAAAAGGAGAAATACTAAAATAACCCAAGTTTGGGGCTTTATTGTGTGGACGTGTGAAGTTGTAATTTAATTCTGTGTGTTTACATGAGGTCAGAAGGTATAGAAGTTCATGTTTTTAAGGGGTGAGAGTCTGTGGCCATTGTGGTTATTTATGTAGGAAACCCTGAAAAATGGTGCTGTATAGGTATGGGGAATGCCCCGCCAAGTTGTAATTTTTTTTTTTTTTCCCCCAATAGATTTGTGCTGTGTTTTCTGTATTCATGTGTAGATTTGTGCAATGTATCCACTGCAAATGGGACCATCATGATGGTGGAAACAACCTGGTTAACAGACAACAATGAAACCTGTGCTGAAGCAAACATCATATCCATACCAGTGCAGAGCCCCAGTGAGCAGTATTGGGAGTAAGTCCTTTCTTTTTTCCCTTGGTGGTCACTCAAAACGGGAATTATATTTTATTGGGTCCTGTATTGATTTTCAGTCATGTGCTGTGTCTCAGGATTACAGCCAAGATGGTCATCCTCTGCAGTAACGCTTGACTTTTTTAATAGTTTCTGATATAATCTAATAGAACCGTTAGACTTGGGAGGTTGTTTTGTTGAGGGAAATGCAGCAGGCAGGATTGCTGCTATATAAATTCTGATTGATGCTCACATGTAGTCCAGAACCGGTGGTGTTGGTATATTTCATCAATTACTGGACTTCACTTTCCTGTTTCCCACTTAGATCAAGGTTTGAAATCATTGAATGACATGTTCAGTCTTACTATACCCTGCTTCCCTTACAGGTATTGAGCTCAACAATGGCTGTAAAAATGAGGATGTATTGCATATTAACCATGTATATTCTTGATAAGGTGATCTTTGAAGCATATCAAGATGGTGCAGACTGATTGTTCTTATTAAGGCTAATACAGAGATGATGCATTAGGTGCCCATGAACGCCCAACTGCCCTTGGCTAAAGCTGTTCTGCATGTGTTCAGCTTAGTGGCCCTGCAGCGCTCTGGGGGGATGGATGAGACGGGTGAGGTGGTCTGGTACCTGGCCCTCTGTCTGCTCCTGGGATGGCTGCTGATTGGTGCCTCTCTCTTCAAAGGCATCAAGTCCTCAGGGAAAGTGAGTTCGGCCTGCTGTCCTCCACAGTGGGACATTCTGGGGGGGGGGGGGGGGGGAATCCTGCTCTCATCTGCAGTGAGACATCCTGGGGGGAGGAGCTCGGTTAACCAACATCTAGCCCACTAATTAACTGTTCGGCTCTGGCAAAAGGAGGCACAAAAATACAATTTTTATTTAGATTTCTAACTCTCTCTAAAATTATGAGCAATGTACTGAAATAAATTGTGCAACTTTTGAAAGCTGCAAGGCATGAAAATGATGGACCTAACAGAAAAGGCCCTCAAGTTTAAGCAGGGATTTCTACCAGTTATCCACTGAAACTCAAGATTAGTCATACAACAGTACTAATATTGCATCCTCATAGAAGTTACACATTTACCAACTTATAAAAACGGTGTGACCATAACGGAAAACGGAACATTACTCATTTACCAGAGCAAATCACAAATGCACAGAATGCATGTTTAAAATCATTTCTGATTTAATGCAAATAAAAATAGTTTTGTCCTATATTGTCAAATTGGGTGTTGGTAGTTTGTTTTGTACTTTGTGAGCTGAGCTTGGGGGCAGTGCTGTTGTACCCTTGACATGGGCAATTAAATGGTGTAATTCACCCAGGATAAGGGGACCAGTGAGTATTGAAGTTTAGCGCTAATTTCTATACATTGTGCTGAGCGCTACCTGAATTATCCTCACCTGAGGAAACGGACAAGCTGTGTATCCAGTTCACTAACTCCTTCTCTCTGTATATCACCCATCTGCATTCAACATTACTAATGTTCAGTGACGGTGCTAAGGGGTCGCAAGCCAGGGCTATAGAGTACTCAAGTGAGTATGTCAAAAACGTTAAATATACTCGAAAAATTACAAATTGACAGTAAGACATAATCACTGGTTTAAAAGTACGTTTTAGTTGATGTCTACGCTCTAAATGAATGGGGAATTTACTTCCGAAACCAGTGTGACGTACTACGAGTCTGCATAGCACTGACACGTTCTCCCCCCGCAACAAGCATTTTCCTACAATTTGACATTTTACAATAAAAAAAAATTATCAGCGCCTCCATGTATTGATTTAGCTCCCCCATAGCACCTCCTCTGCTGATGTTCTGTCTCCTCTGCCGCCTCTCCCAGGTGGTGTACTTCACCGCCACATTTCCCTATGTCGTCCTCCTGATTCTGTTCATCCGAGGAGTAACTCTAGAGGGATCCAGAGAAGGGATTGAGTATTACATTGGAACCCAGTCTAACCTGACCAAGCTCGCAGAAGCGGAGGTAAACACGTTTTTAAAAATACAGCCCCTCAAACGGGACACTCAAACAAGGTTCATTAACTGCTTACTGTGATATTTTCACAGTAATTTCTAAATCTGAAGTTAAAATGTAATTATATAATTGATTATTTTCATAGCCAAAGTATTATCCAAACATCTCAAAAGAAAGAACGGGGAAAATGCATTAACCTAAGTTTGTACAACTAGATTTTATTCTAATGGTTACACGATTATACTGAAGCTTATTTATTTAGTGTTGAACCATTGGTTATTATTAAATTCAGGCTTTATTACATTGATTTGGCGGATGCTTTTATCCAAAGCGACGGACACTAAGTGCATACCAAAGGTCATTTGAACAAAAACAAACGGGTCAGATAAAGTACAGTTCTATCATAAAGTATCAGGTATCCATAGCCATGAACATCAAGTTTAATTCACACAGTAAGCTTTGGCCATGTCTTAAGAGAAGGCCCATTTATGTGACATGATAAACCATCAAGTTTAAGACACTAGTGCGACATGAAAGTGCTAGAAAATCAAGATACATGTGCTGCGTGAAAGTGGTACTTGATGGGTGGATCAGTCAAGGTAGAGTCTGAGGTGTGTTTTCAGGCCATGACAGAAAACAGGCAGTGACTGAAGAAGCTCCGCAGTCGGGATGAGCGAGAACCATTCACATGGAGGGCAGGAAGTGTGAGCTGGAGTGGTCAGGCTGGAGTGTAGTGCTGAATTATGTCCTGTAGGTAGGATGGGGCTGTCCTGTTAGCTGCAGCGTGGGCCAAGGTCGGAACTTTGAACTTTACTTTGGCAGCGAGCGGCAGCCAGTAGAGTAACTTCAGAGAAGTGACATGTGAGAACTTCGGAAGGTTGAAGACAAGTCGGGCAGCCGTGCTCTGGATGAGTTGTAGAGGCAGAATGGCACAGGCTGGTAGGTTGCGAGAAGGCTTTCAGGTAGGTTTTATGCCAAATGGGATTCCTGTGCGAACAGGCTGGACAGCTTTACTGTGGGTCTTCAGGGAACTCGAGATAAACCGTGATTTTGGCTGCAGTGTGATTCGAGCTCAGTGTGGAACATTCTTCCTGTGCATTGTAAACAACAGGTTCTTCCTCTGTTTCAGGTGTGGAAAGACGCAGCGTCTCAGATCTTCTACTCGCTCTCCATCGCGTGGGGCGGGGTCATGACCCTGGCGTCCTACAATAAATTTGAAAACAACTGCTACAAGGACTGCATCATCGTCTGCATGACTAACTGTGGTACCAGCATCTTTGCTGGCTTTGCCATCTTCTCCATCCTGGGTCACATGGCTCATGTGTATGGGAAACCAGTGTCTGAGGTCGCCCAGGATGGTACGCTCACTGCTTCTCCACCTATTGCAAAACACGTAGTAACAACAGAAGATCCTGTCTATATTAGAGGGTTAAAAGTAACTGAATTAAGCTTTTTCTAAATTCCTTTAAGGCCTATGAAACAATGCATGATAATGTTCATTAGATTTATTCTTCATTCCAATATTTCCACGCATTATGCTTTACTGCATGTTCTCAAATTTGAGCAAGTGGACAGCCTGATTTGCAGACGAATCCTTGAGCGTAAAAAATGTTCAATATGACCCTGGTGGAGTACTGTGCATAGTCACCTGATTATTTCAGTTTTTTTCATTTATTTTAATTTTAAACTCGGGGGACAAACTTCATTAGTCTACAAATGTTGCTGCACATTCATTCATACTTTTGCTGTGTGGCTAAGAGGATGGTAGTGGTGTAACTGATGTAAATGTTGTAAACTTTTCTCCCCAGGGTTTGGTTTGGCTTTTATCGCCTACCCTGATGCTCTCTCCAAACTACCAGTGTCTCCGCTGTGGTCTATCCTGTTCTTCTTCATGCTGTTGACCCTTGGACTGGACTCACAGTTTGCTAGCATTGGTAAGTTGACTTTGACTCACCCAAGGTTTCTGCACACACTGTTTTCCTTTGCCTCAGTTTTCTGATTTGCCGTTTTCCGTTCCACAGAAGTCATTACCACTTCGCTCCAGGACACTTTCCCCAGTGTCTTCAAGTCCAAAGGGAGTCAGCTGACTGTGGCCACCTGCATCATCCTCTTCCTCCTGGGCCTTCCATGTGTCACTAGAGTAGGTCATCTAAAAAGGGAGCAGGGTTTTATTTATGAATGCTACACATTTATTTTCATTTCCAGTATTGCAATATAAGTGCATTAGAATACTGAATTCACTGCATTTATATTTCCTCACTTGGAAATCTTGCAGCTTGTATTTTGAGATGGTAACATTCTACTGTGTGTCTCTCAGTCAGGAATATACTGGGTAACACTCATGGACCATTTCTGTGGTGGATGGGTTCTTCTTGTTGCGGCTATATTGGAGCTCTTCGGACTGTGCTATATCTACGGTGAATATTGTCTGTTCTCAGTGTGATTATGTGGAAATGCACTCATATACTGTCCCAGTTGTGAGCTGAAAACTGGAGGCTTAATGAATGTTATTGCAGGAGGGAACCGGTTCATTAAAGACATTGAGATGATGATTGGGAAGAAGAGCTCGTGGTTCTGGCTGTGGTGGAGAGCGTGCTGGTTCTTCATCTCTCCCTGCGTCCTCATAGTGAGTTGCTGCTGTTTTATTAAAATCCATACGATTCCCTTTTCTGTCTTGTTTAGGACAAGGTTAAGAACTGTGTGAGCCAACAACCCTGAAGAACGTTTGGATTATGCCCTCCACTTTCCTCTGGGTTCATCAGCTCCCAGAAACCATTTTGGAAGTGCAGCACTGCACACTGCAGTAGGATGCTCTGACGAGTGAAGGGCAGGTGTAATAATCGCACTGGGCTCAATCGCCTGTTTATTGCCACAGGTCATCCTGGCATGGTCTCTGCTGACCTTCTCCAACCCCACCTATGGCTCAGTAGTTTACCCCCCGTGGGGCGTGTCCCTGGGCTGGTGCATGACTGCGTTCTTTCTGGTGTGGATCCCGGTCTGCGCCGTGTGGAAGGTGCTGAAGGCTGAGGGCAACCTGTACCAGGTGAGAAAATGAATGACCTAAAATATCTTTATTAGAAGCCACCTGGTCTGACTTCTTATAGATCCTTAGAGACTCTTGGATAAGAAATGTAATGTGGGTGTAATGTGAGGGTAAAGAAAATAAAACCAGGAAAAAATGTTCAGTTGTATCTACTAAGGATTAGAAAAACAGCAGGGAGGTAGTCTGTGATTGGCATGTCCCACTTTCCCTGGTACTTCTTGTAAACTAATAATCAGTGTTAACAGGAAGGCCTTAATTGTCAAATACCCATTTACTGCAAGTTATTTTGAGTAATTTGTTTACCAGGTCTCCCTTCATCTTAATCAGAATTCCTGCAAAAATAAAGGCTAAATAAATACTTAATTGTGAGATACACTACTGAATTTCTTTAGTCAGAATACAGCTCTGTGACTAATGGAAAGCCATACCTCTTATACCTCACTAGCCTAGTGACAGCCCTTTGCTTTCACAGCGAGTTAAAATAGCTTGCTCCCCCACTGAAGACTGGGGGCCTTATCTGGAACGTCACTGGGGAGAGCGGTACCAGAAGCGGCACTGCTATTGGAGGAAGAGCTCCCTGACCCCGCCAAACATGGATGCGTGCGTCATCACAAACATACACAGCATCAAGCTGTGACCACAAAGCTCCCTCACCCCGCCAAACATGGATGCGTGCGTCATCACAAACATACACAGCATCAAGCTGTGACCACAAAGCTCCATGACCCCGCCAAACATGGATGCGTGCGTAATCAGAAACATACACAGAATCAATTTTAACTATTTTAAAGTTATATAAAATCAGGGCAAGATGCAACTAGAGTGTATGCGAGTGTGTGGGAAGGTGAGAGATATTTATGGGATGTGTCAAAGATGACTAAATTTTATTTTTAAAACTTTTAGCTTCAAAATATCACCCAAAGTATATTGATCAACTGAGTTAGAATATGTTTCTCTTGTGAGGAGATTAGGGCCTTTATCATGCTGGAAGTGAATTAGTTTTCAATTGTGCCACATTGCTGCTTTGCTATTTTTGTTTGCTTATATTTTATTGATTTTTACAAGCCATCTTGATTTGCAGAGGTTACATATGGGGTTGGCCATTTTTAACAAATATTCCAAGTTTTTACATGCAGCACTATGTTTAAAAGCATACTGTATTAGATACATTCTGCATATACAATCATCCATTATTGCTCCATTTTATGTGTTTTTTGTGTTGTATCACTTCACCTTTTTTCTTAATCAGATGTATGTGTGTTGAAATCTTTTTTTGTCTTTCTGGCTTTCCTTTAAGTAAATATACTCAGGACTAGATATTCCTAACTAGCATGTAGGCAAGTATAATTGAGTATAAAGTAGTTTGAATCAAGCACAAACATACAGTAGCATTTTTAATAAAAACTTAAAGCACAAATAGACTCTTCATACTCATTTTGAATTGGTATTTAATGAAAGGTTCTGTGAAGAATGTGGTGTATTTATTTATTTTAATTTGGCACCCAACATGGGGCAGTACACATTCAATTCCCACCCTAATTTGTAACCTGCAACCACAGCCACATTCATGCGTGAACCCCACTAGCCCACATATTGATAAATGTTGGGGGATATCCAACTCCAAATTGTTAAGAGCAGCAAATTAGTGTTTTCCATTAAGGCTATTTTAAACAGGAAGGACGTACACGGACGAACAGTCCTCCGGATTATCTGCGGACTTTTACCTTTCGTAGTCGAGCGTACCAGCCCCCCATTTGTAGACTACATTTCCCATCATTTTTGCAGGCAAATTGAAAATGGTACACGTGTCGGTGAAATGACCAGTCCGTACGGAAAGGTCTGCATGGACCGTTGTCTGCTATGACGTCATTTAGGTCCGCTCAGACCCTGCGGATGTCCGTACAGTTTTTTTGGCGACTATAGCCGTGTCCGAATCGGCACTCTTCCACACTATTGAGTAGCCTCTGTGAGTAGATATGACGAGAAAGTTGTTGAGTAGGCAAACATTTTTCAAATTGCAATATACATTTTGGTCGCATAAATATGGCGTGAAGCTTTGTTTAAAAAAAAAAAATGAATAAAAAATGAGGCGCAGCGTCGCTGACGTTTCCTTCAAAAACAACAAAAACATGTGACATGGCAGCGCAAGGGTGGAGCACAGGGTTGCCAGATCTTGCAAGACTTTCCAGCCAAATGGCGACTCAAAACTAGCTCAAAATATAGGCTATTTTTAACCGAAACCAACGTATTTTTACTTTTTAAAATAAGTGCGACTTTTCATTTTTACCCCGTGAATGCATTTTGAAAGTATCCCAGTTTAGCTGTAAAACTGCGGACATGGCAACACTAGTGGGACTTCCTGTGACCTGCTTAGGACACTTCTACAGCACGGTTGGAAAATAGTATGGCGGATATTTTTCACGGACTGCTAAACAGTGTACTTCAGCCAGTGCACTGTACGCAGGAGACAGGGCGCAGTAAATAGGGCTCTGATTCGGACACAGCCTATGAATTGGCTTTTATAGTCAATCAAATGCCTTTTCCGCATGTAGCCTAAAGCAATGATGGTTTTATGGGGTAATGTGCAGTAAAATAGGATGGGGATCCAGTTTGCATGCTGGCACTGGCCAAGTCCAGGACTCAAACACTGCCCTATGCTCCTCACTAACAGCCAGGACGTTAAGCCCTTAATGTCAACGTAGTCCATAGACTGTAAAAAAAAATATATATATATATGGAAGTGTCCATAGGCTTGTGAAAAGAGTTTTGAAACCACAGAAGTGGTTTTAGTGCTGCCACAAGTTGGTAAAACAGTGATAAGCATCCTTCCTATCCAAGCCCACGTGTGCACGCTAAACCAGTGTTTCAGTCCAGGAAAATAATCATTTTTCATTTGGGTCAGATGTATATACAGAATTATGTTAGAAGTAAACATTTACAATTTTTCAATAAGCTTATATAAACTTCATAAACTTGTATAAACTTCAAGCTTATACATTCTATATTCAGTTCTCCCCACATACAGTTGTTAAAAAAAAATAGCAGTACAACATCAGTAACCTGATGAACCACTGTTATTAGTAGTAGTGATATTTCTGCATGGCAAATAATTTACTTAGATGTAGTAGTGTAATAGAAAAACAGCAGACCCAACTGTCATGACATGCATGCTGCTTGTTCTGAGTAATTGACTCATTCATTGGGGCGGCTGTGGCTCAGGAGGTAGAGCGGGTCGTCCGCTGATCGCAGGGTTGGCGGTTCGATCCCTGGCTCCTCCTGTCCACATGTCGAAATGTCCTTGGGCAAGACACTGAACCCCAAATTGCTCCCAATGAGCAGGCTAGCGCCTTGTATGGTGGCTGCCGCCATTGGTGTGTGAATGCGTGTGTGAACGGGTGAGTGAGAGGCCATTGTAAAGCGCTTTGGATAAAGGCGCTATATAAGTGCAGTCCATTTACCATTTATTTACCATTGAAAGGGGCGTGTTCAAAATAATAGCAGTGTGGAGTCTAATTGGAGAATTAATTCATTCTGTGAAAAAACAGGTGTCATTAATTGTAATCTTGTGACCCCTAAATTACACTGGACACAAGATTACAGCACCCCTAAATTACACTGGACACAAGATTACAGCACCCCTAAATTACACTGGACACAAGATTACAGCACCCCTAAATTACACTGGACACAAGATTACAGCACCCCTAAATTACACTGGACACAAGATTACAGCACCCCTAAATTACACTGGACACAAGATTACAGCACCCCTAAATTACACTGGACACAAGATTACAGCACCCCTAAATTACACTGGACACAAGATTACAGCACCCCTAAATTACATAAACGCATATAAGCAACATTAAAATGCATTTCCAAGTTACTATAATGCACATATGGGTGGCACTGCTTTGGAATATGGTAGTTTACACAAAACATTAGCTAAGTAGTTGTAGCCTGGCATAACTGTGATATCAATAATTTGGTAATCTTAGAAATTTGGGTTCTTTGCCTTCGTAGAGGAAGCCATTTTAGTTCTTCGTGGAAGCCTCTATGGTAGGTGTGAAAAGAGAAAGCTCGCAGATTTAATCAGTTTGCCTGACAAAAGGACCCTTAAAGTAGATACGGTTCTTATATTGAGACACTTTCTTCTGAAAGTGTATGCAGAAGGATTTTTAGCGATTGTTTTTTTTATATACAGGTGCAGCTCAAAAAATTTGAATATCGTGAAAAAGTTCAATATTTTTTGTCACTCATTTCAGAAAGTGAAACTCATATATTATATAGATTCATTACACATAGTGAAATATTTCAAGCCTTTATTTCTTGTAATTTTGATGATTATGGCTTACAGCTAATGAAAACCCAAATTCAGTGTCTCAGAAAATTAGAATATTTTGCTTTAACATATTTTTAAAGCATCATATTTAATATTTGGTCGCATATCCTTTGCATGCTGTTACTTCCTGAAGTCTGTGACCAATCAACATCAAAAGACTCTGGCTCTCAAGGCTCAGACCCTTGATGACTTACAGCCATTTAGCCAGCCATGTGTTCCATACTGTACCAGTGTAATTTACAGCTGAATCTAGTCTCACCCCCAAATTCCCATAGAGATCAGTTCAAATGCAGAGAGGTTATAGTATCGCTTGTAACAGTACCTGAAAATGAGATATCGAGAGTCTTTTGATGTTGATTGGTCACAGACTTCAGGAAGTAACAGCATGCAAAGGATATGCGACCAAATATTAAATATGATACTTTAAAAATATGTTAAAGCAAAATATTCTAATTTTCTGAGACACTGAATTTTGGGTTTCATTAGCTGTAAGCCATAATCATCAAAATTACAAGAAATAAAGGCTTGAAATATTTCACTCTATGTGTAATGAATCTATATAATATATGAGTTTCACTTTCTGAAATGAGTGACAAAAAATATTGAACTTTTTCACGATATTCTAATTTTTTGAGCTGCACCTGTATATATAGTGTGGATGCTTGCCAATGTGCCCAACTTGGCTTTTTCTTTTAAAAAACATTCTTTGTTGAGATTATAGTTTATTTTGAGCATACAGTACTTTCCCAATTTCACCAGTAATATACAATCTGATGATCTTTTAGGCAGCATAAGGATAACCCTGAGAAATCAAGCTGAACTTGTAAATTAATTATGTGAATGGTGTCATTCTACAATTTTCAGAAATCTGATCACACCTGATCATTTCATCCACATTATTAAATATGACCATTGTAATCATATTTTAGTGCATTTAACTCTTGAAGAGACAAAGCAAAGCCAGTACAGTGAAAAACAAAAAATGGATTAAATATAGAATAACTACAGATTTCGAAGCATAATATAATTTTTTCAGTAAAATTTTATTTTACAGTGCATGAAAAGAAAGCCATCACCGGATGGTTTACCCCTTTAGATCTTATTCATTACATAAAAAAATAATGGAGCCATTTACAGATCTTTTTTCTGGATGAGTGGTCTGCAATTATTTATAAAGGTGCTGTACAATATATAAACACTCAGAACTAGCATATGGAGCCGAGACACAAGGAGGCTTCTCCTCTGCTGAAGCAAGGAAGGCCACATTCGTATATACAGACCCTGATATGGGAAATAAGGTCCTAGACACCGTGCAGCATCAGTGTGGAACAGATTCATATATCATGCAACCACTGTATTCTTATAATAAATGTTCAATGCATTTGACATTGATTTAAACGTATACTGTGCCATGTTTGGTATCTAAACTCATCAGAGCTGAATGGGTTGGGCAGCCGTTTTGAGAGGCATTGGTTTTTAGGGCTCTGAGGAAATTATTTGTTCGTTGAACAGACTTGCTTTAACCAGACTGAAACCATGAGGAGATATTTCTCTTGGCATGTCCATAAAAAAAGCACTCAACTGAATAATTATGGAAATCCCACCTTCCCCCCAGTTTTTGAGGGTCACCTCAGATATGAGTGACACACCTGTGATGTGATGGAATGGCTTGTTTTACCACTCTTTACTCCAGGGAAAATTCACGACAAAAATTAGAAACGTTCAGTAGTGTTCAGGAAGTAAAAGAATAAAGTCTGAATGTTTTCCTGCCATGCATGATACCTGCAGGCCCGTTTGTAATGGACCGCAGCAAACATGTAAAGTTTCCGACAGCGTTTCAGCCATAAATGCCTCTTGATATGTCCTGTTGGCAAATGAAGATATGTACAACATACTGTACACCACATATACAATAGAATCATATTTTAGAAAAGAGATCAGCCTCTTAGGGTTCAGATCTTCAGAAACATGTGACAATCACAATGGAGAAAGATTTCTTTAGGTGAATTTTCATTGTTTCTTACCAGGACTGTTGCAATATCGAAATTGAAAACTGGACACTTGGTTTTGTTATTAAATTAACACCTGTAGCTAAATAAAGTACAACACAGTCCATGAGCTTTACATACTCAATAGCAGTAGGCCTCTAAATGTAGTTTTACTCACAGCATAAAGAGGGATGCCGGTTGTAAAATTAAGGAAACAGCCCATACCACCACAATGTATCCAGCATCTGCACCGCTCTCTATAAGGTGGGATCACACACTGAACCCTGTGAAGGCTCTTCTATTTATATTTACACATCAACAACATATTTTCATATTTAGTTCAATAAGTTAGATTTAGCATGAACAAGATAAAGTATATACTTAAGCACAAGTTTCTGGTCTTTTCAAAGATAGACATACACATGCACGCACACGCGCACACTCCCCAAATCTATTGTTTAAAAATACTTTAAAATATATGGTAAAGCTTAGGCGTTGAGATACGAATCTGGAATTTATACATTATACAACATCTCCATCCTGAACTTCAAGCTATGGTCAAACAGAAACAGGCGGCATCTCCAGAGTGCCAAAATGAAAATAATACGAGAAAGATTTTTGAGTTTGCGTGCAGTAAAAGAAATCGCACAAGGTGAAAAATGCTCGTGCAGTAAGATATGTTTTGGCTAGTTTGCAGAGGACCCTTGACAGCAGGGTGGTCAGATTTCAGTGATAATCAAAGGCTTCTGCGCCCCCAACCCCCACCATATGAAGCAGAATGGACAGTTCCCTGACTGGCACATGAGAGGTAACACAGAATAGCTTTTGGCTGTACACACTTTCTTGGACACAGAAAACATGTGAAGAGTCAGAGAGCACTAATGATGCCGCCCCTGACACCACCACCCCTGATACCTCACTAAGCCCATCTCTGTAGCGATGAGAGAGAGGTTTCATGAACACCATAATGGGAGGAGCTACAATGAGCTGTCAATCACAGTACAGTGTGAACCAATCAGTCTTTTTCTTTACACAGCAAAATGCAATGATTGGTTCAAATCGCTGTATCCCTGATTGCATGTTAGCTTTCATGAACACTGATTTATCTCATCACTACCGCACGCATGATGCATCAGTATGCCTCTCGCATCACTTCCTCTCGGGACAGAATCCTGGCTGAGCTGGGTATTCTCCAGGGTCCGGGTGTAATGGGCTGCTTCCTGCCACAGTGTCTGTCCAGGGAGGAAGTGGAGGTCTGGGTGTCCTTACAACCGCCATCCTCACAGAGCCCCGCCCTTCTCACTTCCTCTTCATCCTCACAGAGGACCGCCCCTCTCTCATCCTTTTCATCATCACAAAGTCCCACCCCTCCCTCCTCTTCATCCTCACAGCACCCCGCCCCAATCTGCTCCTCTTCATCATCACGGTTCCCCACCCCTATCTCTTCCTCTTCATCAGGCCTGCTGCTCAGCACCCCCCCTTTCTCTTTTTCCCCCCTGTCATCTTGTCCATCTGTCCTGTGATGGCTGTCGCCCTTCCTCAGGTGCTTGTGGTTCCTGTCTGGGTGCTGGCTGGACAGGATCTCATGCCACATGATGGAGGGCTGTGTGCCCGGTCTCCCCAAACCTAGGAAGCAGCTGGATGGGGCTCCTCTGGCCCTGCTTGTGTCATGGGGCCCATTAGTGCTGATCCCTGTGATGGGGCTAAGGTCAGGGGAGGCGGGGCTGAGGTCCGGAGAGGCGGGGCTGAGGTCCGGAGAAGCGGGGCTGAGGTCCGGAGAGGCGGGGCTGAGGTCCGGAGAGGCGGGACTGAGGTCTGGAGAGGCGGGGCTGAGGTCCGGAGAGGCAAGGCTTAGGTCCGGAGAGGCGGGACTGAGGTCTGGAGAGGCGGGGCTGAGGTCTGGAGAGGCAAGGCTGAGGTCTGGAGAGGCGGGGCTAAGGTCTGGACAGGTGGGGCTAAATAGCGGTTTGGGGCGGTTCACTCTGGAACGGTCCAGGCCTGGCATGCCCCTCTGGGTGCTGTTCTTGTCCCAGCAGCCCCGAGGTTCCCGCAGCATGGGAGACGAGACACTGCTGTCCCATCTGGAGGTCTGGTGTTTTCGGGAGGCAGTTGAGGGGCGCTTGGGGGTGAAGGTAGGGGACAGAGGGGCGCAGGTAGGAGACACATTGAACGCTGAAAGTCGTGTTTGAAATCTGGTGGGTGAAGCAGTCATGCGGTCCAGCTGACCTGGAATGAGGATAATAAAGGCATGTGAACTGTGACCCCCCAAAAACAACCAGCAGAGAGTCACTGAAATGTGTTCAAATATATTATTACATCTTCAGTTGTTGTCTGGCAAGCATTAGTGGGCAGTGTTGGGAAGTAGCAGAACTAACAGAGCTACTAAGTTAGCTTTATATATTTCCACGTAACATTAGCGTGTGGTAACATTATCATAACGAGGCTACATTTAAAAACAATTAGCTTTCAAGTTTTAATAAACAAAATGTGCCATTTTGGAGGGTGATTCTCAGTGCAGTTTCAGCAAAGGACTATTATTTTGGTTTTAGCCAGTTTATGGCTTTGGATTTATGAAATCATTAACGAGCAAGTCTGGTTAGCTAACTTTAGCTTAACTTAGATGATCTAATTTAAAAAATGTATGATTTTTTTTATGAACTAGCTTCTATGTAGTAGTTGTGGCTAGAACTATAAAGAACTCTAAAGATGGTAACGTTAAGGTTAGCTATTCTTAAATTTCCGATTTTTTTTTCATGTCGAATGTGTTAGCCTAATTTCCTTCACAAGTGCGCCTGTTAGTTATTTGTCAGGATGTGTTGTAAATACCCAAGCTATGCATCCTTGAGAACTTTTTATTTTGTGTCGTGTAAGTAAATATGATATTTATTTCATGTAGAATTATAGTCCAAAAGCGTTCTGTTATCGATCTTCATTAAAAGATCTTCTGGCTTTCTTTATAGCCAATGCCCACCCAGCCACAGACCTCACCACATGTCACTGGTAACAGGTTAAACCCATTTTTTGCAGCAGGAATTAGGGATGAGAGAGAGAAGAGGGAAGATATGTGAGGATGAGGAGGTGAAGGAGTAAGAAGAGCATTACCATGGTAACCAGGGACAAAGCAGTGAAGTAGAGAAGCCTTTAGTGATGCTGCTCTGGAAAGTAACACAGTGCAGCAGAGCTCAGACTACCTGCAGGAAGAGGAGAGAAAACTGCCCTGAGAGAGAGAGGGGGAGAGGGAGAGAGGGGGAGAGAGAGAGACAGAGGGGGAGAGAGAGAGAGAGGGGGGAGAGAGAGAGGGAGAGAGAGAGAGGAAGAGAGAGGGAGAGAGAGAGAGATGGTGAGAGGGGGAGAGAGAGAGGGAGAGAGAGAGAAGGGGGGAGAAAGAGAGAGAGAGAAAGAGAGAGAGAGGGGGGAGAGAGAGAGGGAGAGAAAGAGAGAGAGTGAGAGAGAGAGGGAGAGAAGAAAGAGGTGCTTACACACACACACTCACACACAAACATAAATACACCCACATACACACAAACACATAGGCAGACACACACACACATGCGCACACACTCACACATAAACATGTGCATAAAAGTAAGAGTTTGTGCCAGTGAACCCACCATGGTCTGGCACCAGGCCTGGACCGGGCCTTAGCAGCAGTACCACCTTGCTTCCTCCGGCCTGGATCAGCTCGATAGCCCGGGTGTGAGTTATGCCCTGCGTGGGCTCACCGTTAATCTCGACAATCTGGTCCCCCACCTATCAATGACACACATCTTAACCGCAGCTCACACAGTACACCTGTGTTTAACCGGAAGCTCACACTGTGGTGTGTGTACGTGTGTGTGTACGTGTGCGTGCGTGTGTAATGAGGCTGACCTGTATCCTCCCGTCCAGCAGGGCAGGGCCATCCTCTGCAAGGCGCAGGATGAACAGGCCCATGCTGTACTCCTTCCCTCCTCTCAGACTGAACCCAAACCCCCGCAAACCCCGGTCCAGTTCCACCAGGAAGCAGCCCTGTGTGTGAGAGAGAGAGAGAGAGAGAGAGAGAGAGAGACGTGCACACATACATACATTTTGGTTAACAATCAAACAGCAAAAACATCCAGGGGTGTATGCAGTGAACACACATTTTTGGCCTTTGCAGTGGTCAGGTCAGAGGTCTAGATTCAGTTCTCTTCAAATCACTAAGTGTCATTCAAGTGTCAGTAAGGTGCCCTTATACTGTTCTGAGTTAGGTGTGAAAGTTCAGACAATGCAACATGCAGATGATGTAGACATGCAGACCACATAAACACACAGACCACGCAAACACACAGACTATATAAACACACAGACCACGCAAACACACAGACTACATAAACACACAGACCACGCAAACACACAGACTACATAAACACACAGACCACGCAAACACACAGACTACATAAACACTCAGACCACACAAACATGCAGACCAAACACTCAGACCACACAAACATGCAGACCACATAAACACTCAGACCACACAAACATGCAGACCACATAAACATGCAGACCACATAAACACTCAGACCACACAAACATGCAGACCACATAAACACTCAGACCACACAAACATGCAGACTACACAAACACTCAGACCACACAAACATGCAGACCACACAAACATGCAGACCACACAAACAAGCAGACCACACAAACATGCAGACTACACAAACATGCAGACTATGCAAACATGCAGACTATGCAAACATGCAGACCACCCGGACATGCAGACCATGCAAAGATACAGACCGAGCAAAAGCACATACATTAACATGTAACATATCAGAAGCACACAAATGAACACACAATATATCAGAAGCTAAAATAAACACAATTACCCTTCCTAGAGTTTGGACAGTTATGCAATAAGATGTTACCATGGTAACAGTTGTGTCTGACCTGTTTGGGGCCTATAATGCACAGGGTCCCCTGCTCAGGCTGTGGAAGGGTCTTGTAGTCTGCCCATGTGAGAATGTCCCTATTGTCCTCCATATCCAGGTTATACCTAAACAGCACATGCTCGGGTTAAACCTCAATACCGGACACCACACACTCAATATATACAGTGCATATGGAAAGTATTCCGACCCCTTCACTTTTTGCACACTTTATTGTGTTGTAGATTTAATTTTAAATGGATAAAACTGCCATTTTTGCCCATCAATCTACACTCAATAACCTATAATGACAAAGTGAAAACATGTTTTTAGATGTATTGTATTGAATCCATTTTAAGATGAGTCTGAAACATAACAAAATGTGGAAAACTTTCCGTATGCACTGTATTCAAACATATACTCATATATACTCAAACAGCACAGGCTCAGGTTAAACCTCAATACCGGACACCACACATTCAATATATACTGAAACAGCACAGGCTCAGGTTAAACCTAAATACCTGACACCACCAACCCCAAAGAGTGTGTATGATACTAACCCACAAGAAGCATGTTTTAGAGTCAGATGAAAGCTACTATAGCACATCTCTCATGAGAAAAGTAGGACAGTGGTAATTTAAGCCCATTTTACCAAGCCCTGAGTCACCAGCAGTTCTTCACATATTCATTGTAGCCTTTTAAAAATAATTAGCAGAACTAAATAAAATTTGTTTTCCACTTTTAAAGTCAAGGGTTTTAGTTTACCCCTCTATTTGAGAAACGCATCATGCCACTTGTCACAGTGAGTTAGGCTACTAGACATGTTTGGGATTAAAAAGTAGAAAACAGACGGTGTAAGAAAATGTAATTCCTGTGGGTAAACTAGTCCTAACAGGATGACAGATGCTGGTGTGAATTCTACAGTAATAGACTGAGGAGCTGACACAGGTAATCTGGTGTAATAAAAGAGATGTAAGCCACCATGAAGCTCCACAGCAACATGATTTCCCTCCAATGGCCCCGCCTTTTTCCCCTGATGTCCTGTTGACTGATTTGAGTTTGAACCGAGTTTGAGTTGGGCTCTACCTGTCGTCCCGGTGGACAGGGTGTTGGCCCAGGGTTCGATGCTGTGGTGCTGGGCTGTTCTTAGCTGTGCTGTTTCCTGAAGGAGGCCCGTTATACTCTGAAATACAGTAAGTGTGGGTTCAGCATGGTAGGATAAGACACACACAAATATGCTCACTTGCTCAGACACATTTATTTTATGTACAACTATGAAAAGTCACAACTTAGAGAACAATACATTTCCCAGGTGTACTTGCACTAGGAGCATGCTCAGGGTGCTCACCATCCTCCGGCACCACAGTGAGGGTGACTGCATAGCCGGCGTCCTTGATAAGCTGCACAATGTCGCTGTGTGCCAGCGCCACGATGGACTGGCCGTTCACAGCGGAAATGCGGTCCCGGACTTTGAGCCTGCCACACCGATCTGTGGGACTGCCCTCGATAATCCGCCCAATCTTGTGAGGGATTACTGCAGGAACAGAAATTCTTTGAATTGGCCACCGAACAGACAGTGGGCCCATATTGCCCTGCCAAGCTCAAGTAAGAACAGAGCCACCCTTTCAGATAAAATACGAGCATATGAGCTTAGTCTTATGAGAATGTAAATGATTTACATTTATAATACGACATTTTGAAAAATATTACATGTGCAAGTGGAATATGGCTCATATTGGTTTTAAAAATACTGTGACCTTTCACCCTCGTACAGTGACATTGTACTGGTTCAGTTGATCAGGTTAAAGGAGCCCACTCCTCACCTCCAGGTGGCGGCTTGCTCTTGGAGGTGAGGATGACGAAGCCAAAGCCCTCGTTCTCCTTGCGGTGAAGGGTGATATCATATGACTCGGGTTCAACGAGGCCTGCCACCTCAATCCGGGGCAGTCGAGGGGAGCCATTCACCAAGGTGGAACCCAGCTCTTCCTCCCCACCGTCTGCTAAATGGTATGAAAAGGCTAACCAATCACTGCGCCATTCCCAAAGTGCACAAGGCCAATTAAGCACTTTCAACCTGCTCATAAAACCGAATACAGATATACACACTGACATGGCAGCTCGGTGCCATTACACCATTTATTTGTGTTTTTGCAGAAAGAGTTTCAATGCAGAAAGTGCCTCATTGTGCTCAGACATTAATGGCCCAATCCATGACCCTGTAACTCACCTGGATTTGTGTGTGGATTTCTCCCTGTAACCCACCTGGGGCCACTTGTATAAAACTTTGAGTAAAAAAATGCCAAAAAGAATGCTCAGTGAGAATGTTGGAAATCTGCTAACCCAAAGTTTTAAATGTTCTCCCTCTGCCTTTCTATCACGGTGTCGCCATATCACACTGACTCCAAACATTGAGTACGCATGGTGTCCAGCGTGTGCAGAGGTGCGCAGATTCTCTTATTTTATACATCTGAATTTCTGCGTGTAAACTCGCTTACCCAGCGTTCTGAGGTTCTAGCTTAATTTCACACTGAAAAAATGAGAAAATTTAATTGAAGTAAATTTATTATGAGAAAAAATTATTTTTCCTATTGAACTGGCAGCAAAGTGTTGGTTCAAGGCTTGTTTGATACCTCAGACCCTTGATGACAGAGCCATTTAGCCAACTATGTGTTCCATACTGTTCCAGTGTAATTTACAGCTAAATCTAGTCCCACCCCCGTTCAAATGCAGAGAGGTTATAGTATCGCTTGTAGGAGTACCAGAAAATAAGATATCAAGACTCTATTGATGTTGTTGGGTCACAGACATCAGGAAGTCATGACATGCAAAGGATATGTGACCAAATATAAAAAATTATTACTTTATTCTATATATGAATGCAACTCATTTTTACCAGGGGTGCCAATAATAGTGGCCAGCACTGTACATGTGGCCCCTGGACTTCTCCCTGTAAATAACCTAGTCTTCTCGATGTAACTCATCTAGACTTCACCCTGTAACTCATCTAGACGTCTCCCTGTAACTCAGCTAGACTTCTCCCAGGAACTCACCTAGACTTCTTCCAGGAACTCACCTAGACTTCTTCCTGGAACTCATCTAGACTTCCCCCTGGAACTCACATAGACTTCTCACATAGACTTCTCACTGTAACTCACCTAGACTTCTCACTGTAACTCACCTAGACTTCTCCCTGTAACTCACCTAGAATTTTCACTGTAACTCACCTAGACTTCTCACTGTATCTCATCTAGACTTCTCCCTGGAACTTACCTAGATTTCTCCCTGGAACTCACCTAGATTTCTCCCTTGAACTCACCTAGACTTCTCCCTGTAACACACCTGGACTTCTCCCTGTTAAACACCTCTACTTCAGTTCTTCAGTGATTCATTCAGGCTCTGTGGCTAATTGTTTTATTTTAGTTTTTCATCTACTCTGAGAATGACTGGTAGCAGAGCAGCAAAGTCAAATACTGTCACATGTATATTTACAGGATACACTGAGGTTAGTCAGCTTTATCTCGGCTGGGATTAAAACTTGCAGCTCCAGCGTGCTGTTCTTTATCCTGCAGCCCATGCTGGTGCTGTACACACCTGTGTGGCTCAGCTTCCTCCGTACGGTCAGCAGCACCTGCCCGTTGCGGGCGGCGTTGGTCATCAGGTCCAGGACCTGCTTGTGGGACTGGCCTTTCACCAGAATCCCATCGATACCGATGAGCTCATCGCCCACACGCAGCCGGCCATCTTTCTGCGCTGCGCCCAGCGGCACAATGGCACCAATGTACACCTGCAAGAACATAGAATCGTACAAACCCATCCTGCCCAAAACACAGAACCACACAGAACCATCTCACACCTGCCCAGAACACAGAACCATCTCACATCTGCCAGAACACAGAACCACACAGAACCATCTCACAACTGCCAGAAGACAGACCCACACAAAATCATCTCACAACTGCACAGCAAAGGAGCGTTAAGGCCTGATAGTCGCAGTTACAGTATAGTTTTCAGGGCTGATAGTCGCAGTTACAGTATAGTTTTCAGGGCTGATAGTCGCAGTTACAGTACAGTTTTCAGGGCTGACAGTTACAGTATAATTTACACGGCTGAGAGTGGCAGTTGCAGTATCATTTACAGGGCTGATAGTCACAGTTGCAGTATAATTTTTGGGGCTGATAGTCACAGTTACAGTATAATTTACAGGGCTGATAGTCACAGTTACATTATAATTTACAGGGCTGAGAGTGACAGTTGCAGTATCATTTACAGGGCTGATAGTTACAGTATAATTTACAGTGCTGATAGTCACAGTTACAGTATAATTTACAGGGCTGATAGTCACAGTTACAGTATAATTTACAGGGCTGATAGTCACAGTTACAGTATAATTTACAGGGCTGAGAGTCACAGTTACAGTATAATTTACAGGGTTGATAGTCACAGTTACAGTATAATTTACAGGGCCGGTAGTCACAAAAAGCCAAGGCAGAGCTGTACTCACTGGTTGTTCTGGACCCTCTCCACCGAGAACCCTGAATCCAAAACCTGACTCCTGGTTCCTCTTAATGAACACATCCAGGTCCTTTGTGTTGGGAGCTGCGAAGAGGCCATGAGTCAGAGATCATTTCAGATTTTCAGACAGATGTTCACTCCCATATCACAGTTTTAGTTCACAATGAGAACCCAATCATATCAAAACTGCAATACTAACAATTTACCATAAGCTTTTTAACAGTATAAAGAATCAATTCCAGACCCTGTGTTTGTCAGTATGGCTTCTGTTGTACGTAAAATTGTCAGTGCGCCGCGAGGGCACATCGGTAAAAGTGCTGACTGAGTTGGTGCAGTTGCACACCGGGGATCAGGGGTTCGCACCCCTGGTCCTGCCAGATCCAAGTATAGCCGGTGCCTTGAGGGAGTGGCAATTAGGCAGCCGCTCCCGGGGTAGGGGGGAGGGACTTGGTGGGGAAGAATTGTAATTTACAAGCAGCCCCAGACAAGTTGGAACCATAGTCAGGAGCTTGGAGGAGTCGTGCCCTGAAGAGGGTGTGGCGCCCTCCTCCCTACTACCGGCTTATGGGGTTGTAGGGGCAAATTCTCAAGCGGTTGCTAGACGGGGAATTGAATAACATAAGGGTACAATTGGCCAATAAATTGGGAGAAAACTAATTTTATATATATTTTTTAATTTTCATTGTCAGTTTTGTTTAAGTATCAGTTATTTGAGTATCTGTTAGTCAAGCTACCTGAACCTGGACAAAACAGCAATGCTCATTTGACATCTTTATAGGGGGGGTCAGTTAAGCATTTAAACTCACTCTGATGGACAACGGAGTGGAAAATGGCAGTGATTGCATTACGTTCATTAGGCAAACGTTTTTATCCAAAACAATACAGTACAATAAGTGCATAACGAAGATCATTGAAACAACTGCAAACAGGTCAGATAAAGTACAGTTCTGTCATAACATAGCAGCTATCCATAGACATGACCATTGAGTCTAGTTCACACAGTAAGCTATGGTTAAGTCTTAAGGCTAAATCAGTAAGAGATGATAAACTACCACACCACAAACAAGACACCAGTGTTAAAGATGGTGCGGCAGTGATATCAGAGTGATGTTATAGGGACACACCACTATGACAGGGACATCATAATGATGTCATCGGGACAGACCACTGTGGGAGTGATGTCAGAGTGATGTCATAGGGACATACCACTGTGGGCGTGACATCAGCGATTTCATAGGGACACACCACTGTGGGTGTGATGTCAGAGTGATGTCATAGACACACACCACTGAGAGGCACTGCTCCCGTTCAGCTCTGCACTCACGCTTGCCATCCTGTAGGGCCTTAGACTTGATGTAGAGCTCGGTGGAATCAGGTTTGGGGGCGCTGGACCGCAGGACGCTCGGAGGTAAGGGCAAGGGAAGGGCAGTCGAGTCCGAAGCGTGATCCAGAGTCTCAGTGCTGGTGGTCAGCTCCTGCTTCTGTGAGAAGAAGAAAGATGAGGGCGAGGAGAGCTCACAGGGATTAATAACAGCACTGTTCTGCAGAAATTGCACTTTAAAAATGACCCATTCACTGTGAATAATGGAATGGACACACAGACCTATTCTTTGCTAATGAAAAGCAGTTGAATTTGACCTGGTTCATTATTCATCTGGTGTATTTCTTAAAAGCTCAAAGCTTCATTATTACTGCGATTCCCTCAGGGGGAAAACAAGCAGCTCCAGAAGGGCTCTCAGTAATTACAGCTTAACTTACAGGTTTCAGGCTCTTCACAGGAGATGTCTGACCTGAGAGAGAGATGAAAAATCAGTTTTAGAAAAGGTGTTCACATTAAATATAGCCTAAAAAATTCATACAAGAGCAGGTGTCATTTCCAGGGACAAGGTTCACTTTACTGGAGCCCCAGTGTAGGAACATTCCTCATCCCTGCCCCTGTCAGACCAAAAGGCCACATGACCCCACTCACCCCTGCCCGTCAGACCAAAAGGCCACATGACCCCACTCATCCCTGCCCCTGTCAGACCAAAAGGCCACATGACCCCACTCACCCCTGCCTGTCAGACCAAAAGGCCACATGACCCCACTCATCCCTGCCCCTGTCAGACCAAAAGGCCACATGACCCCACTCACCCCTGCCCGTCAGACTAAAAGGTCACATGACCCCACTCACCCCTGCCCGTCAGACCAAAAGGCCACATGACCCCACGCATCCCTGCCCCTGTCAGACCAAAAGGCCACATGACCCCACTCATCCCTGCCCCTGTTAGACCAAAAGGCCACATGACCCCACTTATCCCTGCCCCTGTCAGACCAAAAGGCCATAACCAGGCCTTCAGTCAGTGTACAGTTCTGCAGTACGGCACGTCCTGTCCACATGTCAACCACAAGGTGGCATGATTCTACAACTGGAATATTTGGAATACTGGAGTTCTGCAAAGAAGGAAAGGCTCAGGGTGTGTGCTTGTGCATATATATGTACATGTCTATATGTCTGGGTGCCCATTTACGTGACCATGCACTTTTTCTTTATTTTTTGTCTACCTGAAATATGTATGACCTTGTATAAGCTGCTTAAAGAGTGTGTGTGCTTGTGGGTAAAATTACCTAAAATCTTTTAGGTTTTGAATCCACAGTAAACATGCATGTCCACTGATTTCACTACATCATGTGAGTTCAGGATCACCACATGATGCATTTGATTAAGTTAAATCTGAACTTTTATAACCTGCCATGTTAACAACTCATTATAACTGCCATGTTCACTGATTTCATTATAACTGCCATGTTAACTGAACTCATTTTAACTGAACTCATTATAACCGCCATGCTAACTGAACTCATTATAACTGCCATGTTCACTGAATTCATTATAACTGCCCTGTTAACTGAACTCATTTGAACTCATTTTAACTGAACTCATGATAACTGCCATGTTAACTGAACTCATTATAACCGCCATGCTAACTGAACTCATTATAACCGCCATGCTAACTGAACTCATTATAACTGCCATGCTAACTGAACTCATTATAACTGCCATGTTAACTGAATTAATTATAACTGCCATGTTAACTAAATTCATTATAGCTGCCATGTTAACTGAACTCATTATAACTGCCATGTTAACTGAACTCATTATAACTGCCATGTTAACTAAATTCATTATAGCTGCCATGTTAACTGAACTAATTTTAACTGAACTCATGATAACTGCCATGTTAACTGAACTCATTATAACTGCCATGTTAACTGAACTCATTATAACTGCCATGTTAACTGAATTAATTATAACTGCCATGTTAACTAAATTCATTATAACTGCCATGTTAACTGAATTCATTATAACTGCCATGTTAACTGAATTAATTATAACTGCCATGTTAACTAAATTCATTATAACTGCCATGTTAACTGAATTCATTATAACTGCCATGTTAACTGAATTAATTATAACTGCCATGTTAACTAAATTCATTATAACTGCCATGTTAACTGAATTAATTATAACTGCCATGTTAACTAAATTCATTATAACTGCCATGTTAACTGAATTCATTATAACTGCCATGTTAACTGAATTAATTATAACTGCCATGTTAACTAAATTCATTATAACTGCCATGTTAACTGAATTCATTATAACTGCCATGTTAACTGAATTAATTATAACTGCCATGTTAACTGAACTCATTATAACCGCCATGCTAACTGAACTCATTATAACCGCCATGCTAACTGAACTCATTATAATTGCCATGCTAACTGAACTCATTTTAACTGAACTCATGATAACTGCCATGTTAACTGAACTCATTTTAACTGAACTCATGATAACTGCCATGTTAACTGAACTCAATATAACTGCCATGTTAACTGAATTCATTATAACTGCCATGTTAACTGAACTCATAATAACTGCCATGTTAAAGGGTAACAAAGCACTAAAACCACTTATTTTAGATGAGAACTGATATATTTGGTAGTATTACTAATTGATCCTGGTCCAAATCTTGACAAATTACTGCAGTCAGCGCAACAAAGCATAAACTTTAAGAAGATGGCTCAAAAGTGTCTCTAGTGGTAAAACGTTAGGTACTGCATGTTCCATCTGTGATTGGCCAGAAATTTCCTCCTGTTTCCCACCGAATTCCCATGGAATTTGCGAGTACCACCAATGGAACTGTAGGCTACGTTATTTATTATGCAAACAAAATGATTCTAAAGGTAGGTTTCGACAACCGATCCTGTACACACTGACGGCTAAAATGGTAAAAATGAGTAGCCTACATGGCGTGGGTAACTATTTGGACAGCGTGTGATTTTCTGTTTGCTGGCTGCATCATTATAAGCTCAAATGGGGGCTTGGCAGCAGCTTGAGCAATCATATTTTGTGTGTACGAGTGAGAGGTAGCGAGAGAGAAACAAAGCAGCCGCTGTGAGTGCTGTCCAGAGTAGAAATTAGCTTTTGGCTACTAGTGGAAAAAAAACTGCTGGGGCATGGTTTGAAACCTGGAGCTCAGCCCCTATATTATTACCTTATCACGCCCAGATTTTGGCATTGTTTTAATTTAGAAAGGGGGTGGGGTCTAGCTAAACCAGCGTGTTTTGTTACCCTTTAACTGAACTCAATTTAACTGCCATGTAAACTGAACTCATTATAACTGCCATGTAAACTGAACTCATGATAACTGCCATGTAAACTGAACTCATGATAACTGCCATGTTAACTGAACTCAAATGCAGTTCTGTAGCTGCACTCTAACCAGGCTCCTAACTCCCCAGATTCCCTCTGTAGGGAAGGGTTTGAAAAACCCTCATTTTAATTTGAATGATGGTTCAAAAAAAGCTCTGTCAGTTGGACCCACTCATTGCTGATGCCCTAATGGCAGACACACTCTGATGTGGTCAACAAATGAGAAATACCAGTGCTCTGCATGATTAAGAAAGAAGCAGAGAATGCCTCCGCTGTCTGCTGCTCTCTGTCCTTTCTAGAAAGAGCTTTGGGTGAACAGTATGAAAAATGCTCTCCTGGGCCTATCCAACATAACAGGAGTACTTTATGTATAGTGGAGCTGCAAGGACTATGAGACAAAGGGGATCAGAGAGAATTAAGAGGACTTAGTTTTACTGGGGGAGATGGGGTAATGTAATAATTACCGGAGGACCTCCTTTATTTTAGTCCCTGAATCTGCCATGTCTGTAACTTTTACGGACTGCGCGCTCCCACGCCAGTAAAGATTCCGGCGTCTTTTACCTACTTTGTTTTATGCTGCCCTCTTGGCCAGATCTCTCTTGTAAAAGAGATTTTAATCTCAATGACACTTTACCTGGTTAAATAAAGGTTAAATAAGAGAGAGTGAGATGAAAGAGAGAGAGATGATAGGGAAAGCAAGATGGAGAGGAAGATGGAGAGAATTGTAGAACCAATCAAGGTCTTGCTCATACCCTTATTTAAAATCTCACCTCAGTTTATTCAGTCCTGCGGCAGTAATCCGTCTGCATTGTCTGTTCATCTCTCACTCATAGCAAACCTGATTCATGTACGGCCCCACGGGGGAAATCATGTGAAACATTGACTGGTGCTACTGCAGTACAATTAGGGATGTCGCGGTACGCGTTTGTGACCATTTAGAAAAATCTCACCGAAATTATTATTATTTTTTTAAAATATATATTTTTTAATCTCACTCACAACAGCAGCAGTGTTGATGGCACATTTTTCGGTTTTGACTGTGCATGTAAACAAAACAAGAATGTCCATCAGATGAAAGCAAAACATGCAGGCAGCGCCAGAGGGAACATCATTTTGCCATCAACACACAGACCAGAGCTGCCGAGCTACTTGGCAAACTACTTACAATTTAAATATTAAAAATAAAAGCGCCCACATTGCTGCAATCGTGTTAATCTTATCTCTCATAATGCGCAAGCAAAGAGATGGGCAGCATTGGGCGCTAACTAACTAACTCTTAAACTCAAAATATGCTTGAATTAATTCAAGAACTAGCCTACCGCAGCATAACCGTGGTTACAGCAAACATAAATTGATAATCTGAACCACTTAATGATGCAAGCATACCATAGCACAGTACCAGAATGACAAGGCTTCCACCAGCAGTGTCTGTCGCTGTGTATCTCATAAAACGTGTGTCGGTAAAGACCTGGAGCAACACGTAGGCCGATTTATATAAATTACCACCGCCAACAGTTATTGCAGTGGGGGAAAATATTTATGGTATGATAACCATCTATTCTGCCACCTTAGTATATAACCAAACCGGTATACCTTGATATCCTCAATTACAATAACATTTACCCACATCCTCATAATCAATCAAAATTATGTCAACAAACAAATGGACGACATTTCCCACAACGAGTTTTAAAGCTAAAGAAAACCTTAAAGAAAACATTAAATCTGGTCATTACCATGTTATTGGTTAACGTGAATCTATAAATTATACACAGGCATATAGCCTACCCTATATAACATTGTTCCTGACCATAGTCAAGGCATGTTCTGTGCCCCCCCTCCCACAAACATGGAAGCTACACTTTGCCCTGAATCTCTAGTTCCAGTCTAAAAAGGTCTACTATAGGCCAAGCCTATCTTTCATTCCTGAACCCTGAGCACCCACTCTGACCCCACCTACATCCCACTGCTCCTCCCACTCCCCACCCCAGCCATATCACTTGCCCCTCCCACCAATCACAGTGACTCCACCCACCTCCCCTGCCACTCTCACTCCCCACTCTGACTCAATCCACATCCACACCTGCCCACTGCAGTCCTACTGCACTAACGTCCCACCATCCCAAACCCATCCCACTTCATCCCAACCCCACCAACTTCTTTCCTATTGACCAATCCCCCTTCAGTGGCCACACCTCCTCTCAGAACAAGCAGGGTGACCTCACTGCCCATGGGCAGGTCCTTTAGGATGTCCACCACCTGGGCGTGGCTGAGTGTCTGCACGTTCTGCCGGTTTATCTCCTTGATGACGTCGCCCTTCAGCAGCCCGCGGCACCACTGAGCGTCCAGGATCATCTTCACCTTCTGGCCTAGGGGGCAGTCTGCGATGGCGAAGCCGAACCCGCCGGGGCCCTTCACCAGGGGCACACTGATCAGCTCAGGCTGCAGCAGGCTCAGGGCCGGGCCATTGGGCAGGGCGGCCACCAGCTGGCGGCCGCTGCCATCGGTGGCGATGTAGTGAAGCTCCTGGGAGGAGCCGTGTAGAGCGTTGCCCTTTACCAGCAAGGGTTGCCCATTGATGAGGGGTACGGCCGTCCCAACCTCACCCCCACCGTCCTCATCGCTGCCCATGTCCTTAGGTAGGGGGTAACCCCGACACAAAACCATGTCCACATACTGGGTAACCGGGATGGACTGGAACATCTGGACCACGGTGGCATGGGTCATCCCCAGAACACACGTCCCGTTAATGTCCACGATGACATCACCTGAGGAGCAGAGGAGTGTGATTAAGGACAGAAAAATACAGGACAGAGAGCAGGAGGCCAGAAGAAGAGGGTGACAGTGAAGTGTAGAGAAAAGCAGGAGAGGGAAGAGAAAAGCAGAAGAGCAGCAGATGAGAGAAAGAGAGCAGGAAGAGAGAAAGAGAGCAGGAAGAGAGAAAGAGAGCAGGAAGAGAGAAAGAGAGCAGGAAGAGAGAAAGAGAGCAGGAAGAGAGAAAGAGAGCAGGAAGAGAGAAAGAGAGCAGGAAGAGAATGTAATAAAGAGTGAAAGAGAAAATGAAGAACACAGGAGTATCAGCAGTTACAGCGCATCAATCCCAATCAGAGAGAAAACCATTAATAATCTGCTGATATTTACACAACATTATAATGTGGAGTTAAATTCAGAGCTGCTCTAAGATCTAAATGAACCAAAGACTTACCGGGCTACTTGGGGCCCTATCTTACACCCGGCGCTAAGCGGCGCTAACCCAAACGCAAGTGTCTTTGCTATCTTACTCCCGACGCTGGGTTCATTATAATGCCTAGCGCTCACATTGTTTAAAAACCAAGTAGTCTTGTGCCCATTGCAAGTGAACTGGGTGTGTTGGTCTTAAGATGAGGAGTGGCCAGGATCATTTTTGGCCTATTGCTATCTTAAGCCAGCAGAAAGCGCTTGGGCTAAAACCACCACAAACCTGGTCTAAAGTCATGTCGCAGTTGTTTACATGTTATTTTAATGGCGCATTTAAGTGCGTCTACATAGGCGTGTGCACAACGCGCGTACACCGTCCTGTCTGTTACACATAGGGGCGAGCACAAGCATGACTAAAATATCAAGATTACAATGTGAAATATTATTATTGTGTAGGCTATATCAAAAAATGCATAATAATAAAAGGGTATGCCTCATTAAATTGTTTTCAGCCCACTCCATCAACTTCCAGCCGATGTGCGATGGTAGCCTATGTGTAAGGTTACACGTATAGACACTCTATTGAAAACTTTGCTGATAACACCTATATCAAGCCTAATGCGCGAATTGTCATTTACACCTAATGCGTGAATTGTCATTCAATGCGCACTGCAATAGATGGACATTTGAGTTCTGAACATGCGCTTCAGATGTCATTACAATACAGCTCTTTAGGCCTACAGCCTGTAAGTAAATAGAATGGTTTTGACAGAAAAAAGTTCAAAACCTTGTCCAGTGAATATTGCATTTATTGTTTTTCAAATAGCCTAGGCTACTGGCTACAGCGGATTCTCTGTGCATAAGGTTTTTTCGATAGCCTACGGTTAAAAAACGGAGATAAATGTCACCATGTTAACTGAACCTTATTCTTCGTCCTTCATAACAATTTTTTAAATTACAGTGACCAGGTTTCCATACTCTCAGCTTATTAAAACCCCGCTGATTTCACCTGTTATACCATAACTAAACAAAACGATTTTAAAGAGGACAATTAATTCACAATACATTTTAATACCATTCGCTGCATGTGCGCTTTAACTTCATGCAGGAGGTCTGTTTCCCCTGCTTTAAATTGCACTCTTCACAGTCTTCCCGGGAAAGTGGACTTGTTTTTAAAGCATAGAATTGAATAGAATAGAATAACTTATTTTCCCGTTAGAGAACTTCAGTTGTAGTTTCCAGCAGTAAAAAATACATAGACAGTGGGGCAGACCCACAAACACAAACAAACATGTTAAATAAAGACATTCAATTGAATCAGATGTTTCACATTATAGTGAAGGTATGTGTGATTATGCTGCTAGTAAAACGCGTTGGTCACATTTCCATAAGCAAGACATTATAAAACAAGAGGAAATATGTGTGGACCTCTGGGTTTCCAACCTGACAGCTTTATTGTATTTTTCTAAGATGAGACGGAAGCCATTGGTAGCTTATTCTCAGCTGGTGCAGGTGCTTTTAACTAAATTTAACCGCATATATTTTGTACAATAACAGCACTGTGGGGAATTACCAGGAACTCATAATGGTTAGTCCAAATAATATTGACCCATATAGCCTATTCCTTGATTGCACTAAACACGCACGAGCATGTCTCTTTCGCCATCATATAAGCAATCCGCCAAGGTGGAAAAGCAGGCTTTTAAAAGAAACGGGATATGACATTTTGATTGGTTTATTGCATGTCATGCCCGAGACACACCTATAATTAAGACTAGGTTCAGCCCATTTGCATGTTGCGCCTTGCTTTGCGCCCAAAAAACACGCCGGTAAACGAGCAAAAATGGACTTGGACATGCCCTAAATGCACTTTACGCCATGCGCTTAGACAAAGCACTAAGGTCGCCAAGATGGAGCCCTTGCACTGGCTCTGTTAATGCTGCCTACAATTGCCATTGGAATTATCAGAAATACGAGTTTCTGACATGGAAGTTGCACATGAACAAACCTTCCAAGTTATTACAAATGGGAAAGCTACCCGAGTCCCCACGTTTCATCACTGACCTTTCACCTCTCTATCCTTCAAATGCTCCTCGGAAACAGGTACGACAAAGCAGTCAGGCTGTGCAGCACAGTAAATTAGTATATTGATGATCATGCACACACCGCACACAACCAGCATACATCTAATAAAATGTTCCTGTGTTTTTTTTATTCATAGAAGGATCAAAAGAAACATTTACTTTTCCAACCTCCGTGTTTTCTGGCAATTCTGACTTCGCAGCACGTGAATGCGTCAACCTCGTAATTACAATTTGCCAACTTGGTAATAGGAGCTTCTCAGGAGCACTTGAAGGCAACTCTTGAGTTTACATGATGATTGAGGTGTGTGTTTTACTGCCCCCTGCCGAGGAATGCATGGTATTGCAGATCCTTGGGGAGATGTGAAATGTAGCCCCTCCCCAGCCGGTGTAAAGTGTGTGCGCACAATGCAGTGGTGGGTTACCGGCAGCCATCTTGTTGTTGTGGGAGGCTGGGCCATCTCTCAGGACATTCTTCACCTGCAGGAACTCGTCAGACCGGTCGCCCCCAATGATAGTGAAACCAAAACCCTGGGAACTCTTTTTAAGGGTTGTGCGGATTACCGCCCCTTCCAGCTGGGAAGGGTCTCGCGTGAAGCCACGCACACCTCTCTCTTCTGAGAAAAAAAAAGAAAGAGAGAGAGAATGTGTTAGAAAATGAGAGGGTAGGATAAAGGGTAAACATAAAATAGAGGGAGAAAATTTGAGTATAAAGATAGCGACAGGAGTGAAGGGTGTTTATTTAGTTTTGTTATGTTCTCTGTGGAAGGGCTTTGGTAATTCTCTTGTCATGGTCATAACTGATTCAAATTTGAATTAGAAATTCATGAGATACTGGGCTACTGTCACAGTAACATGATAAATCCCAGTATAGCACTTTACTAAAACTAAGCTGTTGAAAAAGCATTAAATGGGTTATCAACCAATTAAATTCAGTCCACACAAATTCCCATGACAATAAGATTACCACACAGCCCTGTGTAACAGAGATAATGAACTCATGAAAATGCATGAAAAACACATTTAACTGGAAAGGGTGTAGACCTCCAGGCCAAGGCACAACAATCTCCCCTTGCATGAATATGCAGTGCACAGCAAATTTTGTGTTTGTACAACAGGTCAAGAGATGAGGTCATTTGAAAATTACAGTGGTGTTCAAATAAATAGATAAATAAATTTGAGATCTTTTTAGCTGAGCATCCTATAATTTGCTGCACTTCTTTATATGTTTTCCCCTCTCCAATCAACTTTTTAATCAAATTACATTGTTCCTCTGAACAACGTTTGGAACGGCCCATTTTACTTAGCAATTCAGAAGGAAATATATTTTATAACAATGTGTAAAACATTTGCTTCCCTTCTACCTTAATAAAAAACAATTAATGACACCTGTTTTTTCACAGAATTAATGAATTCTCTAATTAAACTCCACACTGCTATTATTTTGAACACGCCCCTTTCAATGAATGAGTCAATTACTCAGAACAAGCAGCATGCATGTCATGACAGTTGGGGCTGTTGTTTTTCTATTACACTACCACATCTACAAGTAAATGATTTGCCATGCAGAAATATCACTACTACTAATAACAGTGGTTCATCAGGTTACTGATGTTGTACTGCTATTTTTTTGAACACAACTGTATATGATATGTCGATCACAAACTGGAAGTTTGGCCTGATGGTGGTGCTCGAAGACAGGTCATGGGGTCACCAAAATCAATAAGTTCTTCCTCTTGGGAGCATGAATGTGTACAGAAACTTTGATGGCAATCCGGCCATTACATGTCTGTCACAAATGGAGGGACAAACAGATGGACGGACCTCATGACATAACCTCCTTGGCGGAGGTAATGAAAATGGCATTACTAAGTTTATATAAATGATAATACAATGTTATGAAATAATCTCTGGAATACAACATTTTTTTATTAAAATGAATCCAGAGAGAATGAGAAATAATAAAAATAAGCATCCTTGCTTTGTGTCGGTCAGGTGATAAACAACAAATGGAAAAATGCTTCGATGTGACTGCACTCTTAAACTTTCTGGAAAATTAACTGAAAATAAACTTCTATTTAATTTAGCAATTTAAATTGTATTTTCTGCTTTGATAAATCTGTGCTATAAGCACATCTACAATGACAGACAAAATAAAGCCAATCATCAAGTCATGAAAGCACCAACACTCTTCCTGATTGTTCAGTGAGTCCAAAAATATTAACATGCAGCATGAGTAAGAATAAAACTGAAATGTGCACTAGGACGTCCATTTGGATTTACGTTTATTACAAAATGCTTGTTTTCCCGAACAACAATATGACTACTACTCCTACTACACCTGCTGCTGATAATGCTACTACGACTACTACTGCTAGTACTACTACTACTGCTGTTAATGCTACTACAACTACTACTACTGCTGATACTGCTTCTATTCCTACTACTGCTGCTGCTACTGCTGATAATGCTACTACGACTACTACTGCTAGTACTAATTCTACTACTACTGCTGATAATGCAACTACAACTACTACTGCTGCTACTACCACTACTACTGCTGATACTGCTTCTTGTCCTACTACTACTGCTGATAATGCTACTACGACTACTACTGCTAGTACTAATTCTACTACTACTGCTAGTACTACTATGACTACTACTACTACTATGACTACTACTGCTAGTACTACTATGACTACTACTGCTAGTACTAGTACTACTGCTAGTACGAGTACTACTACTAGTACTACTGATGATAATGCTAATACAACTACTACTGCTAGTACTACTATGACTACTACTGCTAGTACTACTACTACTGCTAGTACTAGTAGGTACTACTGCTAGTACGAGTACTACTACTAGTACTACTGCTGATAATGCTAATACGACTACTACTGCTAGTACTACTACTAGTGCTAGTACTAGTACTACTGCTAGTATTACTGCTGATCATGCTACTGCAACTACTACTGCTAGTACGACTACTACTGCTGATAATGCTACTACGACTACTACTAGTACTACTATGACTACTACTGCTAGTACTACAATTAGTACTGCCAGTACTACTACTACTACTACTCGTAGTACTACTACTACTAATGCTGCTAGTACTACTACTATTACTGATAGTACTACTATGACTACTACTGCTAGTACTACTACTACTGCTAGTACTACTACTGCTGCTACCGTTGATAATGCTACTACGACTACTACTGCTATTACTACGACTGCTTCTGCTACTGCTGATAATGCTACTATGACTACTACTGCTAGTACTAGTACTACTACTAATAATAATAATTTCTTGAGCAGCCGGATGTGCTTAAAATGCTGCTGTATGTCACTTGCATACTGATAATGCTGCTTCCTGCTCTTTCATACCAGTGTATTCCTAAAGGTCAACAGGGCTTCTGGGGGTGCAATTATCAGACTTTAACCCCAGAAAATCAGCATTGTGAGACTGAGTGTTTAAAAGCGTGGCACAGTCCTCTTCCTGCTTTACACAAGACTGTTAGCTGACCCATATTTATAATGGACCTCCAGGGCAGGAGACCGGCCTGCGAGCAGGAAACTGAGAAGCACGGAGTGGGGGGAAAGCTGTGCTCTTATGAGGGAGAAACCTGTGCTCTTATGAGGGTGAAAGCTGTGCTCTTATGATGGGGAAACCTGTGCTCTTATGAGGGGGAAAGCTGTGCTCGTATGAGGGGGAAACCTGTGCTCTAATGAGGGAGAAAGCTGTGCTCTTATGAGGGGGAAAGCTGTGCTCTTATGAGGGAGAAAGCTGTGCTCTAATGAGGGAGAAAGCTGTGCTCTTATGAGGGGGAAAGCTGTGCTCTTATGAGGGGGAAAGCTGTGCTCTTATGAGGGAGAAAGCTGTGCTCTAATGAGGGAGAAAGCTGTGCTCTAATGAGGGAGAAAGCTGTGCTCTTATGAGGGGGAAACCTGTGCTCTTATGAGGGAGAAAGCTGTGCTCTAATGAGGGAGAAAGCTGTGCTCTTATGAGGGGGAAAGCTGTGCTCTTATGAGGGGGAAAGCTGTGCTCTTATGAGGGGGAAAGCTGTGCTCTTATAATGTGAGCAGGTTTTTGAGCGACAGAGAGGGAAGCTACTTGTGTTGTTACAGCTGCAGTAACACAATGACTCTGCCATTCCAAGCCAAAACGGTGCTGTGACGAGAAGTTAATCACAAAATAAACACTAAAAACCTGCATATCACACAACCACGCACACACACACACACACACACACACACAGGCCCAACACATGCACACTCAAACACACACACAAATAAACACTCACACATGCCAACACATACACAAATAAACACTAACAACCAGCATATCACACAACCACGCACACACACACACACAGGCCCAACACATGCACACTCAAACACACACACAAATAAACACTCACACATGCCAACACATACACAAATAAACACTAACAACCAGCATATCACACAACCACGCACACACACACACACAGGCCCACACACATGCACACTCAAACACACACACAAACACTCACACACATGCCAACACATACACAAATAAACACACAGACACACACACATACACATGCCTGCCTACACACACACGTGTGCACAAACACATGTGCGCGTGCACGCACGCACGCACGCACGCAAAAAAATGTTCCCCACCTGCTTTGAGAGAAATACTGTATATTTTCATTCCCCATTATACAGCTCAAATAAAACAGGGACTGCCTGGCTGGACTCTCACCTGACTGAAATATAATACATAAACTATAACGAAACCATATTTTAGTCACATTATTTATAGTGGCACAAGATCTTTGATCTTTGTTCAGAGCAGAGAGCATGTACACAAAGAACAACGGTTTCACATTATTCATGCGTGTACCATGTGCTTTTGAAAGGATGCATTATGAATGCAACTGTGGCACATCAATATGTTTTTTCCTCAGGCAACAACATAAAAGATTTCTTGCATCAAGCTTAGTGCTCTCCTGTGAAGACAGCCAAATGTAGAGCACAGACGTACGGACAAACACTGAGCAGTGCTCAACAATCTCCTCATTTCTATTCAGTGAGCAGACAAAACTTTCCAAATATTTTACCTGAGTCAATATAAAACCCTTAACCAAATGCTGTTGCCACCTGGACATGTATTGCCTGTGTAATATAGGTATGCAGTCAAATCACCTGCAATTCTGGGCCTTAATGAACAGTGATTACTGATACATTTTCAAAGGGGCGATGCAGGCCCTTGAGGACTGGGGTTGCCAATGGCAACTGGGTATAAAGCAGATACATTATTCGTAACCACGCACTACCATTTCCGATATCACAGATTCACCTTCTTATCCTAGCGCTGCTGAGGTTATTCCAATCAGAGAACAGGCACATGCACCACACTGCACCGACATGCTTGCAGCACATAAACGTGTATACCTCCGCAGCACAGTGACACAGTGTACTGGGTTTTTGTAAAAACAGTTCTAGGCTCTCACACAGTCTTCAGCCAATACTGAACTGCTATAGTATTACGGAGGGGCTACGTGTGTGTGTATGTGTGTATAAGGGCCTATATGTGACTGTATGTACAGGTACGTTTGTGAGTGCATATATGTGTTTGTGTGTGCATGCGTGTACTTGTGTGTGTGCGCATGTATGTGTGTGAGTGTGTACACCTACTTGTGTGTGTGTGAGAGAGAGAGTATGTGTGTGTCTGTGTACTCATGCATGTATGTGTGGGTGAGTGTGTAAATTGAGTCACTGTTGCTTGTTCAGGAGGAACATGAATTTGTCTCCCATGTCATGTTATGACTGTGATGACAGTTGAGGAGTTGAGGAGAGATTATTAATAAGTGTTAAGAGACTGTGATGTTCCACAAGAGAAGATCAATGAGATAACATCTCGATAAAAAAAACCTTTCCCATTCCATCCTCCAGATTCTGACAGCTCACTGCTGACTGCAACAGCTCCCTGCATTTTTTAGAAACAAAATGACTAAAACTAATTTACATGCAAGCAGACTCAACTTCAAACATGTGCCTGTTGATGTTGATTAAGAAGATTCAGATAAAGAAACTAACTCCTGCTCTACTAGTGAATAAGACTCAACTCATTTTGTAACGTCACATGGTGCTGTAATGGCGACATGTAGCCCAGCTGTCTCTCGTGTACGTGTTTGTTAGTTTGAATGTGTTTAGTTGTGTCTGGCTTTTGTCTTTTGTTTTTTTCATGCGCTATGTGTCTGTTGTGGGACGGGGAAGCGGATGGAGATTTTTCGGGGCACTCCTGCTGCTTGTTTTTGTAATATTGACGAATTGTCTAGCCGGGATGATTTTGTTTGTGGTCGTCACCATGGAAACGCATTCGCATTATGCTCGTGAATGTCCGTTGGATCTGCAGCCACGGAGTTTACCATCGCTCTTCACCAGAGTTGAAGATGTCGGGACTGATCCGGGAGTGCAGGCACTCTTCAGAAGGCCACCAGGGAAAGAGAAAATAATTTGGAGGAGTGAGGCGGCGCGACTGGAAAGGCTGAGCTCCATTTCGACAGTGGACAGAGACCGCATCACTGCGTGTATGGAGGAAAGGCGGAGGCGGAGTTTGTGTGTTGGACTTACAGTATGACACTGGACATCTCGGGACAGCGGGGGCTGTTTCTAATCATGGCTATTCCACTTTAATTCACTGAAGTCACTTGATTAATGCAATGATTCTATTGTATGTTTTTATTTGATATGTTTGTTTGTGTGTTGTGGGTCTGCCCCACTGTCTATGTCTTTTTTGTTGTTGCTGGGGCTACAACTGAAGTTCCCGAAAGGGAAATAAAAGTTATTCTATTCTATTACAAAAAGTCAAAGGTGCCACTACCATGAGAATGGTACAGGTGCATAACTCACTCACTAGTTCTGATCATTTTTAGTTTTTGCGCTTTGCCATTTGCTTGAAAATGTACCACACGTATAAAAAGAGAAATCAATGCAAAATAAGTTTTAAAGATTACACCACTGTTTTGTATTAGTATGCTAGATAGCTTGGTTGCATATTCCATTATTATAGGTATAAAAATCACTGCAATAATTTGCCCAATCCTGCATTTCTTCCATATTATTAGTAGGTGTTAATGAGCAGTGTTACCTGGAGCAGGCAGTGTTACCTGGGGTAGGTAGTGTTACCTGTGGCATTGTGGCAAGCAGTGTTATTTGGGGTAGGTAGTGTTACCTGGGGCATTGCGGCAAGCAGTGTTATTTGGGGTAGGTAGTGTTACCTGGGGCAAGCAGTGTTATTTTAGGTAAGTAGTGTAACCTGGGGCAAGCAGTGTTATTTTGGGTAGGTAGTGTTACCTGGGGCAAGCAGTGTTATTTGGGGTAGGTAGTGTTACCTGGAGCAAGCAGTGCTATTTGGGGTAGGTAGTGTTACCTGGGGCAAGCAGTGCTATTTGGGGTAGGTAGTGTTACCTGGGGCAAGCAGTGCTATTTGGGGTAGGTAGTGTTACCTGGGGCAAGCAGTGCTATTTGGGGTAGGTAGTGTTACCTGGGGCAAGCAGTGCTATTTGGGGTAGGTAGTGTTACCTGGGGCAAGCAGTGCTATTTGGGGTAGGTAGTGTTACCTGGGGCAAGCAGTGCTATTTGGGGTAGGTAGTGTTACCTGGGGCAAGCAGTGCTATTTGGGGTAGGTAGTGTTACCTGGGGCAAGCAGTGCTATTTGGGGTAGGTAGTGTTACCTGGGGCAAGCATTATTACCTGGGGCAGGTAGTGCCTCCCGCTGGCTCAGTTTCTTCTTTGCCTCCAAGACTGGGTTTTCAAACTGGGTCTTCTGATTGATATGACTAGAACACAAGAAAATGTAACATAATGTAGCAAAATACACACACACGCACACCCAGCACATACACACACTCGTGCGCACACACACACACACCTAACACATACATAGATGCGCACACACACACACCCAACACACGCACAAACAACATGCCAAAACACACACACACACCTAACACATACATAGATGCGCACACACACACACCCAACACACGCACAAACAACATGCCAAAACACACACACACACACACACACTAGGGCTGGGTGATATACAACATCGATAATTATCGAATGCAATAACGGCCGTTGCCACCGTGTGGGGCGCCTTTCTTTTCGTCTTTTTTTCTTTAAGTATACCCGATATACGGCAGTAAACATCCAAACTTCAGAGGCCACGTGAAATGCTTCTGGAAAAAAACATCACAACTGATATCTATTGAGTGTTGATAAGACAGCCAACCAGCAGCAAGGTCGTGCAGCTTCCACGTGATCATGTGATGTGTTTTTGTCAATCGCACGAAAGGTGCAACGCACGTCTTATCAACATGCAGTAGACAGTGATGACGTTTTGTTCCCGGAAGAATTTCATGTTTGGATTAATTATTACTGATGCGGTAGTAAAGAAAAAAAGACTAAAAGAAAGGCAATACCCCACATGGTGGTGACGGCCGTTATTGCAATCAATACTTATCGTTGCGATATATCGCCCAGCTCTCACACACACACACACACACACACTCACACACGTGCACAGGCACGCACGCACGCACGCACACACAGGCAGATGTTTTTGCAAGTTTTCTGCTGCTGCTGAGGCCGGCTGTGCTGACATGTTGGAAATGAACTCTCCATTAGCACATGGAATAACATGCTGTTCATGAAGAGGCAAATGCGAAGGCAGCAGAAGATGCTCCTTATTAACGGCTTTGTTTTCGCCAAAAGTGTTGCCATTCTGCTCAATCATAATTAGATGAAGAATGTCTTATTCTGCTGAAGGCACAATCCTTAGACTGCCGGCTGTCCAATCAAATTTCAGCATGGCTCAGCTTTGTGACCTATCCTAGCGAGCCCTGTACTGTGCACTCCCACCAAGAGCTGCTGACTGTCTCCAGTATGTTCCACCTGCTCATATAAGTTAATATATTTATCAGGGCAAATAACTTTTGAGATCAGTGCAAAAATGCTTACGTGTCACTTCCTTTCACATGACAGACTGTACCACAGCATACTGCTGATGGCACCATACAAGGTGAAGAGCAAGAATCGAACAGGGTGTGAAGCAACCGGGGACAGAATTAAGTATGGATTACTAATAAAAAACTATGTTTTAAGTGAGAGGTCTGGCTTGGTCAAAAGCTGCAAAAGACAGGTAATTCAAATGAGCACCAGTGCCACTGAGCCAAACTTCAGCTCTCTACACTATCAGAATGAGCACCAGTGCCACCGAGCCCAACTTCAGCTCTCTACACTATCAGAATAAGCACCAGTGCCACCGAGCCCAACTTCAGCTCTCTACACTATCAGAATGAGCACCAGTGCCACCGAGCCCAACTTCAGCTCTTTACACTATCAGAATGAGCACCAGTGCCACCGAGCCCAACTTCAGCTCTTTACACTATCAGAATAAGCAACAGTGCCACCGAGCCCAACTTCAGCTCTCTACACTATCAGAATGAGCACCAGTGCCACCGAGCCCAACTTCAGCTCTTTACACTATCAGAATAAGCACCAGTGCCACCGAGCCCAACTTCAGCTCTCTACACTATCAGAATGAGCACCAGTGCCACCGAGCCCAACTTCAGCTCTCTACACTATCAGAATGAGCACCAGTGCCACCGAGCCCAACTTCAGCTCTCTACACTATCAGAATAAGCACCAGTGCCACCGAGCCCAACTTCAGCTCTCTACACTATCAGAATTAGCACCAGTGCCACCGAGCCCAACTTCAGCTCTTTACACTATCAGAATAAGCAACGGTGCCACCGAGCCCAACTTCAGCTCTCTACACTATCAGAATGAGCACCAGTGCCACCGAGCCCAACTTCAGCTCTCTACACTATCAGAATGAGCACCAGTGCCACCGAGCCCAACTTCAGCTCTCTACACTATCAGAATGAGCACCAGTGCCACCGAGCCCAACTTCAGCTCTCTACACTATCAGAATGAGCACCAGTGCCACTGAGCCCAACTTCAGCTCTCTACACTATCAGAATGAGCACCAGTGCCACCGAGCCCAACTTCAGCTCTCTACACCATCAGGGATTTCCAGTACTCCATTCTTTATATCTGACTGCTACAGTTCTGTAGCTATGTTGGTCTACTGTATTTCAAACAACATGTACTCATCACTGGGCAGATTGGTTCAAACCTTCTCTCAAAGAGCCTAATTCATACTCTTAGAGTATGTGCTGGCACCCATGTGAGTGACCTGTACGAAAAGGCTTTGTATTTCCCGACTGCAGTTTTGTGTAGGCTATTTCTCTATTCCTCTTGTGCCTCAGACCAATATTGATAGGTAACATTTGATAATATTGGTAGATAGCTTTTGAAAGGTGGATCCCTGGTTACATTTCAAATCCTTTTTAGAAGTATTCTAAAGCTATATGGGTAGATGTATAATTGTATGATGTGATTGCATTAGGTTATTCAATGTATAGTTTCACCTATTGTTTTTATTTCTACTCTTTGAACTCCACTATGACAAATCAGGCCAATTAGGCCTACATGTTATGCTATGACTGAAACCTTATAGACAACAAATTGTATTATTGAATTTGAATTTAGAGACTAAATCTGCATATATGAGTGGGAAATTTAAATGCAAATATAGAATTACATTGACATATTATGTATTGCATTTTCATTTGAATTTTGCCTGTGATATGCTTCCATATTGTACTAGCTCAGCTAACATTAACCTTACTCCCAGAGTGTGCAGACCATAGACTGTAGAAAAATAGATGTAAACCTGGCAAGCTAACGAATCATAAGTATGAAACTCATATAGATAGCTAAATCTGGCCATGTTCCAGATAATATCAGTTAGTTACTGTGTTTGCTAGCTAGCAGTCACAAACTACCATTACGCAAGGCTATCTCCAGTTTTTGGATGTTGAGCCTTGCAACTAAATGCTTGAAAGAACACCATTACAAAATTAAATGCTTGTGTGCTGGTATACATTACTTCTCCCTGGTAAACATCTGTGTCAGGCTCTTCCAGTTTTCAGTTTCTTTTTTACCCAAATGTAGCAAGCTGGCTAGCACCACATAGCAATGAAAAATATAGCTAGCTATGTAACTTGGCTAACAGAATTATTTTCATTGCATTGTACCAAAAACAACTCCGCATATACGTTAAGTACTGATTTTTAGCTGGTAAACCATGCTTCCGTTGTTAACATTTGTCATTTGCGATCATATAACAGCTATATTGACGTTAAAAAGGTCACCATAAGTTATCTTAAAACGATCACTCTTCAACTGTGTTGTGTTGGTAGATTTAGTCTAATGTTACATAGCCAAAACTATATTCAGCGAAATATCTGGCTATTTTAAAAACAAACTAACATTAACATTAATTGTCTTGCATTGCTTTGGGTAGACATACTGCCATGCCTAATCTATCCAGAGCAGTCATGTCCAGACTTGAAACAAACACTTTCCATACAGGATAATTATGATTGGCTCTGTTAGTAGTACTAGGCAATCGCTGCCTGTGATTGGATCTGTTAGTGGTGTTGGGCCCCTATACCAGTACTGGGCTGCCATCCCAGCCTGTGATTGGCTCCCGTATGGGCTGTCATTGCATGTGATTGGCCCTGTTGGCAGTAATAGGCTGTGATTGGAGGTGTCCTGATACTCATATGTGCTCAAGTCTACGGTGTTACCAAGGGACTCACTCTACGTAGTATGTGCCATACTGTGGATCTTCAATCTGCTCCCAGCCATATGGAAGTTCTGCGGGCAAACACACCAGAAAACAATTTTTGTCTATGTATGATGTGTATACGTCTCCTGCGTATGATGCGTATGTGTTTCCTGTGTATGATGCGTATGTGTCTCCTGTGTATGATGCGTATGTGTTTCCTGTGTATGATGCGTATACGTGTCCTGTGTATGATGCGTATGCGTGTCCTGTGTATGATGCGTATGCGTGTCCTGTGTATGATGCGTATACGTGTCCTGTGTATGATGCGTATGTGTTTCCTGTGTATGATGCGTATGCGTTTCCTGTGTATGATGCGTATGCGTGTCCTGTGTATGATGCGTATGCGTGTCCTGTGTATGATGCGTATGCGTGTCCTGTGTATGATGCGTATGCGTGTCCTGTGTATGATGCGTATACGTGTCCTGTGTATGATGCGTATACGTCTCCTGTGTATGATGCGTATACGTCTCCTGTGTATGATGCGTATGCGTCTCCTGTGAATGATGCGTATACGTGTCCTGTTTATGATGCGTATGTGTCTCCTGTGTATGATGCGTATGCGTCTCCTGTGTATGATGCGTATACGTGTCCTGCGTATGATGCGTATACGTCTCCTGCGTATGATGCGTATACGTGTCCTGCGTATGATGCGTATGCGTCTCCAGTGTATGATGCGTATACGTCTCCTGTGTATGATGCGTATACGTGTCCTGCGTATGATGCGTATGCGTCTCCAGTGTATGATGCGTATACGTCTCCTGTGTATGATGCGTATACGTGTCCTGTGTATGATGCGTATACGTCTCCTGTGTATGATGCGTATGCGTCTCCTGTGTATGATGCGTATACGTGTCCTGTGTATGATGCGTATGTGTCTCCTGTGTATGATGCGTATGCGTCTCCTGTGTATGATGCGTATACGTGTCCTGCGTATGATGCGTATGCGTCTCCTGTGTATGATGCGTATACGTGTCCTGTGTATGATGCGTATGTGTCTCCTGTGTATGATGCATATACGTCTCGTGTATGATGCGTATACGTCTCCTGTGTATGATGCGTATACGTGTCCTGTGTATGATGCGTATACGTGTCCTGTGTATGATGCGTATACGTGTCCTGTGTATGATGCGTATACGTCTCCTGTGTATGATGCGTATACGTCTCCTGTGTATGATGCGTATGCGTCTCCTGTGAATGATGCGTATACGTGTCCTGTTTATGATGCGTATGTGTCTCCTGTGTATGATGCGTATACGTGTCCTGCGTATGATGCGTATGCGTCTCCTGCGTATGATGCGTATACGTGTCCTGCGTATGATGCGTATGTGTCTCCTGTGTATGATGCGTATACGTGTCCTGTGTATGATGCGTATACGTGTCCTGTGTATGATGCGTATGCGTTTCCTGTGTATGATGCGTATGTGTTTCCTGTGTATGATGTGTATGCGTCTCCTGTGTATGATGAGTATGTGTTTCCTGTGTATGATGCGTATGCGTATCCTGTGTATGATGCGTATGCGTCTCCTGTGTATGATGCGTATGCGTCTCCTGTGTATGATGCGTATACGTGTCCTGTGTATGATGCGTATGCGTTTCCTGTGTATGATGCGTATGCGTCTCCTGTGTATGATGTGTGTCCCCTGTGTATGATGCGTATGCGTCTCCTGTGTATGATGCGTATGCGTCTCCTGTGTATGATGCGTATGCGTCTCCTGTGTATGATGCGTATGCGTCTCCAGTGTATGATGCGTATACGTGTCCTGTGTATGATGCGTATACGTGTCCTGTGTATGATGCGTATGCATCTCCTGTGTATGATGCGTATGCGTCTCCTGTGTATGATGCGTATGCGTCTCCTGTGTATGATGCGTATGCGTCTCCTGTGTATGATGCGTATGCGTCTCCAGTGTATGATGCGTATACGTGTCCTGTGTATGATGCGTATGCGTCTCCTGTGTATGATGCGTATGCGTCTCCTGTGTATGATGCGTATGCGTCTCCTGTGTATGATGCGTATATGTGTCCTGTGTATGATGCGTATGCGTTTCCTGTGTATGATGCGTATGTGTTTCCTGTGTATGATGTGTATGTGTTTCCTGTGTATGATGCATATGTGTCCCCTGTGTATGATGCGTATGCGTCTCCTGTGTATGATGCGTATGCGTCTCCTGTGTATGATGCGTATACATGTCCTGCGTATGATGCGTATGCGTCTCCTGCGTATGATGCGTATACGTGTCCTGCGTATGATGCGTATGTGTCTCCTGTGTATGATGCGTATACGTCTCCTGTGTATGATGCGTATACGTCTCCTGTGTATGATGCGTATACGTCTCCTGTGTATGATGCGTATACGTCTCCTGTGTATGATGCGTATACGTCTCCTGTGTATGATGCGTATACGTGTCCTGTGTATGATGCGTATACGTGTCCTGTGTATGATGCGTATACGTGTCCTGTGTATGATGCGTATACGTCTCCTGTGTATGATGCGTATACGTCTCCTGTGTATGATGCGTATGCGTCTCCTGTGAATGATGCGTATACGTGTCCTGTTTATGATGCGTATGTGTCTCCTGTGTATGATGCGTATACGTGTCCTGCGTATGATGCGTATGCGTCTCCTGCGTATGATGCGTATACGTGTCCTGCGTATGATGCGTATGTGTCTCCTGTGTATGATGCGTATGCGTCTCCTGTGTATGATGCGTATACGTGTCCTGCGTATGATGCGTATGCGTCTCCTGCGTATGATGCGTATGCATCTCCTGCGTATGATGCGTATACGTGTCCTGTGTATGATGCGTATGCGTTTCCTGTGTATGATGCGTATGTGTTTCCTGTGTATGATGTGTATGCGTCTCCTGTGTATGATGAGTATGTGTTTCCTGTGTATGATGCGTATGCGTATCCTGTGTATGATGCGTATGCGTCTCCTGTGTATGATGCGTATGCGTCTCCTGTGTATGATGCGTATACGTGTCCTGTGTATGATGCGTATGCGTTTCCTGTGTATGATGCGTATGCGTCTCCTGTGTATGATGTGTGTCCCCTGTGTATGATGCGTATGCGTCTCCTGTGTATGATGCGTATGCGTCTCCTGTGTATGATGCGTATGCGTCTCCTGTGTATGATGCGTATGCGTCTCCAGTGTATGATGCGTATACGTGTCCTGTGTATGATGCGTATACGTGTCCTGTGTATGATGCGTATGCATCTCCTGTGTATGATGCGTATGCGTCTCCTGTGTATGATGCGTATGCGTCTCCTGTGTATGATGCGTATGCGTCTCCTGTGTATGATGCGTATGCGTCTCCTGTGTATGATGCGTATGCGTCTCCTGTGTATGATGCGTATGCGTCTCCAGTGTATGATGCGTATACGTGTCCTGTGTATGATGCGTATGCGTCTCCTGTGTATGATGCGTATGCGTCTCCTGTGTATGATGCGTATATGTGTCCTGTGTATGATGCGTATGCGTTTCCTGTGTATGATGCGTATGTGTTTCCTGTGTATGATGTGTATGTGTTTCCTGTGTATGATGCATATGTGTCCCCTGTGTATGATGCGTATGCGTCTCCTGTGTATGATGCGTATGCGTCTCCTGTGTATGATGCGTATGCGTCTCCTGTGTATGATGCGTATGCGTGTCCTGTGTATGATGCGTATGTGTCTCCTGCGTATGATGCATATGTGTCCCCTGTGTATGATGCGTATGCGTCTCCTGTGTATGATGCGTATGCGTCTCCTGTGTATGATGCGTATGCGTCTCCTGTGTATGATGCGTATGCGTGTCCTGTGTATGATGCGTATGTGTCTCCTGCGTATGATGCGTATGCGTCTGCTGTGTATGATGCGTATGTGTCTCCTGTGTATGATGCGTATGTGTCTCCTGTGTATGATGTGTATACGTCTCCTGTGTATGATGCGTATGTGTCTCCTGTGTATGACACGTCTCACCTCCATCCTCACATTTCTCCGGGGGTTTGGCTTTTTTGGCCAGGCGGGGGTCCAGCCAGGTGGTGGTCTTGTTGTTGTGACTGAAGGAAAGCAGGAAACCAACATCAGACACAAGGGGGTGTGCCCCACTCACAACTCTGATTGGATCTCTCTTTCTTAAAGGAGAAGTTCGGTATTTAGCATTATAAGCCCTGTTTAAAGGTTATATATATATCATATACAATGGTCCCTATCAACATTTTGACAAACTTTGCAGTCTTGAGATATATTTACCGTTTAAAGATTTCTAGAACTATTTTCAGTCGCCTTACAGCCATACGTTTGTAAACTTCCGCTTGAAATTTTTGGAGGTCTTGACTGAGTTTGAATTATACCGTAGAAGAAGAAGAGCCGCGTCCAGGTAACCAGGTCGGGAGTACAAACTCTTCAAAAGGATCCATTTTGCTAAATTAGTGTACGTTTATGCGACTGATTCCTTCACTGCAAGCGCACAAGACCGCTAGTGAGCAATGGAAAACTACAAACATTCCAAAAAAATTAGTTTTTTGAAAAGTATTTCCGGTTTCCGGCTGCAGATGTGTTTATCTAAACCTTCGTTGGCGTCTATACAAGCCAATGGATTTAATAAAATGATAAATAAAACCCGATACGAAGCATACTTTGCGACGATTCTTGTGTCAGAACACCGTTTTTTAAAACGAGAGTTTATGGTGTTTTTTGAAGGACTTTCTATTATGCACGTCCAGATCCATTGTGCAAGTTAGCTGTGACATGAGCAATAAACAAGATACCTCAAGACTGCAAAGTTTGTCACAATGTTGATAAGGACCATTGTATATGATCACAAATAACCTTTTAACAGGGCTTATAATGCTAAATACCGAACTTCTCCTTTAAGTGTAAACAGGCACTGCATCAGGCCAATAAGAGAGAGGACAGCCTGCAGCCTGCAGATTCATCAGCGCTGTTCACTCCTGACCTTTATCAACCGGAGAGAAAAAGACACTTCAGCACACGGCTAAACTCCCTCTGCAACAGTGCAGAATATAGGAGCTGGTTTGAAATATTAATAAAGAGAGGATGCAGACCTCAGAGGTGAGTACAGCAGGTCTGCTTTAATAAACGAGAACGAACCAAATATACCCACCACCCCTCATCCTCTGTAGTTCAATATTTACTTTCCCTCCTGATAAAATAATGTTCCAGCACTCCCCCCGAGATGAGTGAAAAATGACTAATGCACATGGCTTTTTAAAAATGGGGGGAGTTTTATTATGAGTGAACTACTACCGTGACAAAAGTATGTGGTTGTGGGATAGGAGTTTGCAGGTTCAAATCTTTATTCAAACTAAAACAACTCTGTAACCTATTTTCCTGGTCAGTGAACTCTATATACTCTACTATACCCAAGAGATGAAAATAACTTAAGTAACACTTGTAATAACTCATTTGCTGATGTTTATCAGTAATTTAGCCAATACAGAATGAAAATTACTGATAGGTGTGCAGGTTAAATATCTCATTGATTATGTGTTACATCTTTCAGAACATAAGATGATATGTTTTTGATTTGGAAGGAATAGAGCAAATCAGGACCCTGCCCCCTGGTGGAGAAAGGAAGTGTGCGGTACTGCAGCCAGACTCACTCAATAAAGTAGACCATACCGGTTTTTGTGTAGGCCAGACTCACTCAATGAAGTAGACCATGCCGGTCTGCGTGTAGGCCATCTCCCAGTTCTTTGGCAGAGGTTCCAGGCTGTTATCGCGGGGCAGGGAGCTCCAGGAGCGTAACTCCACTGAGCCGCTGGTTTGCGGGTAGCTTGGCACAGCTTTTCTCCATTCAGACCTGCCGAGGTGATCTGGGGATGTGCAAGATGGGGAGAGATAGAGAGAGGGAGGGAGAAAGAGGGAGGGGGAAAAGTGTGTGAATGGAGAAATATGAGAGACAGAGAGAGCAAATGGTGACTCTCCTCTTGTACAGTACTCTACAGCAAACTGTGACTCTCCTCTTGTACAGTACTCTACAGAAAACTGTGACTCTCCACATGTACAGTACTCTACAGCAAACTGTGACTCTCCTCTTGTACAGTACTCTACAGCAAACTGTGACTCTCCTCTTGTGCAGTACTCTACAGCAAACTGTGACTCTCCTCTTGTGCAGTACTCTACAGCAAATTGTGACTCTCCTCTTGTACAGTACTCTACAGCAAACTGTGACTCTCCTCTTGTGCAGTACTCTACAGCAAACTGTGACTCTCCTCTTGTGCAGTACTCTACAGCAAAATGTGACTCCTCTTGTACAGTACTCTACAACAAACTGAGACTCTCCTCTTGTACAGTACTTTACAGTAAACTGTGACTCTCCTCTTGTACAGTACTCTACAGAAAACTGTCTCTCCTCTTGTGCAGTACTCTACAGCAAACTGTGACTCTCCTCTTGTGCAGTACTCTACAGCAAACTGTGACTCTCCTCTTGTACAGTACAGCAAACTGTGACTCTCCTCTTGTACAGTACTCTACAGCAAACTGTGACTCTCCTCTTGTGCAGTACTCTACAGCAAACTGTGACGCTCCTCTTGTACAGTACTCTACAGCAAACTGTGACTCCTCTTGTACAGTAATCTACAGCAAACTGTGACTCTCCTCTTGTACAGTACAGCAAACTGTGACTCTCCTCTTGTACAGTACTCTACAGCAAACTGTGACTCTCCTCTTGTGCAGTACTCTACAGCAAACTGTGACTCTCCTCTTCTGCAGTACTCTACAGCAAAATGTGACTCTCCTCTTGTGCAGTACTCTACAGCAAACTGTGACTCTCCTCTTGTACAGTACTCTACAGTAAACTGTGACTCTCCTCTTGTACAGTACTCTACAGAAAACTGTCTCTCCTCTTGTGCAGTACTCTACAGCAAACTGTGACTCTCCTCTTGTGCAGTACTCTACAGCAAACTGTGACTCTCCTCTTGTGCAGTACTCTACAGCAAACTGTGACTCTCCTCTTGTACAGTACTCTACAGCAAACTGTGACTCTCCTCTTGTGCAGTACTCTACAGCAAACTGTGACTCTCCTCTTGTGCAGTACTCTACAGCAAATTGTGACTCTCCTCTTGTGCAGTACTCTACAGCAAACTGTGACTCTCCTCTTGTGCAGTACTCTACAGAAAACTGACTCTCCACATGTACAGTACTCTACAGCAAAATGTGACTCCTCTTGTACAGTACTCTACAGCAAACTATGACTCTCCTCTTGTACAGTACTCTACAGCAAAATGTGACTCCTCTTGTGCAGTACTCTACAGAAAACTGACTCTCCACACGTACAGTACTCTACAGCAAACTGTGACTCTCCTCTTGTACAGTACTCTACAGCAAACTGACTCTCCTCTTGTGCAGTACTCTACAGAAAACTGTCTCTCCACATGTACAGTACTCTACAGCAAACTGTGACTCTCCTCTTGTACAGTACTCTACAGCAAAATGTGACTCCTCTTGTACAGTACTCTACAGCAAACTGTGACTCTCCTCTTGTACAGTACTCTACAGCAAACTGTGACTCTCCTCTTGTACAGTACTCTACAGCAAACTGTGACTCTCCTCTACAGTACTCTACAGCAAAATGTGACTCCTCTTGTACAGTACTCTACAGCAAACTGTGACTCTCCTCTTGTACAGTACTCTACAGTAAACTGTGACTCTCCTCTTGTACAGTACTCTACAGCAAACTGACTCTCCTCTTGTACAGTACTCTACAGCAAACTGACTCTCCTCTTGTGCAGTACTCTACAGCAAACCGTGACTCTCCTCTTGTACAGTACTCTACAGCAAACTGTGACTCTCCTCTTGAGCAGTACTTTACAGCAAACTGTGACTCTCCTCTTGTACAGTACACTACAGCAAACTGTGACTCTCCTCTTGTACAGTACTCTACAGCAAACTGTGACTCTCCTCTTGTACAGTACTCTACAGCAAACTGTGACTCTCCTCTTGTGCAGTACTCTACAGCAAACTGTGACTCTCCTCTTGTGCAGTACTCTACAGCAAAATGTGACTCTCCTCTTGTACAGTACTCTACAGCAAACTGTGACTCTCCTCTTGTACAGTACTCTACAGCAAACTGTGACTCTCTTGTGCAGTACTCTACAGCAAAATGTGACTCTCCTCTTGTACAGTACTCTACAGCAAACTGTGACTCTCCTATTGTGCAGTACTCTACAGCAAACTGTGACTCTCCTCTTGTACAGTACTTTGCAGCAAATTGAATCAGACTTTAATCAGTAGCTTTTAGTCGGTGAGGTGCAAATACACTGTAGGAGCATCTAAAGAAAAATGAAGCTGCCATTTTGTGACTGTTACAGTTACTGTGTCGCCCCCCAGGTGCTGGATGGGTGAGCTGACCTGAGAGGCCATTGAGGATTGCTGGCCGCTCTTCATCGTCTTCTTCCTCAGGGGCGGCGCTGTCCATCCTGTCCATCTTGCTGACGGAGGTAGTGCGTTTGCGTTGCACCTCTGTGTCAAACTCTTCGTCGAACAGCACCTGGTCCACCAGGTCGGGTTGTATGGGATTAGGCTCAGCCGGGGGTTTGGGGGTCCCATAATAGTTACCTGAAACAGGGACACAAGTCAGACGTAACACAAACGGAGATATCTGTGCCAAAAAGGGGTATAACATCTCATTTAAGATAATTTAAGGTCAAAGATTAAATCCTCATTTCCACTCATTACACCTACTTATTTTCTCAATATTTCAAATGACTATTGATGTCATGTCACTGTCTGTTTATTTATTTTTTGGAGAACAGAAACTCAGGGTGGAAACATCCACTTTGGTTATAGTTTTGTGTCATGTGACCTACCTGAGCCAATAAAAGTTAACCTTTCACAGAAAAAATCTTGTTAAAAGGTCAAAGCTATTGAAACAGACCAACCGCTATGTTAATTTTGATGCATAGACCCTATGACTTACCATTCATGCACATACACAAATTAATCATTGAATTATTGATGAATGTGTCCTGTGAATTCATTAGTGCATGTCTGATGTAGAAAACAGTCATTGAACATTGTTCTTCAAAACTCATGGTTCATCACTTCCGTTAACAAATACAGTGCCCTCCACTATTATTGGCAACCCTGGTAAAGATGAGTTAATAAGGGTTATAAAAAATTCACCGTTTGGTAAATTAACTTAATGTCACACTGAAAAAATTTGAAAAATCCAACCTTTAATTGAAATAATAATAATAATTTCCTGATGAGGGATTTTTTTTCTTCTCATAATAAATTTACTTAAATTAAAGGTTGGATTTTTCAAATTTTTTTCAGTGTGACATTAAGCTAATTCACCAAACAGTGAATTTTTTATAACCCTTATTAACTCATCTTTACCAGGGGTGCCAATAACAGTGGAGGGCACTGTATATTCTAAGAAATGATACACTTTAATTAGATCATAATTTTTGCGGCTTCATTAAACAATATGAAGACATGCGATAAAGGGATTTGTTCAATTCAAACCAATTAATTACTATTTGAATTCTGCCTCCTTGAATTCAGTTTTCACACAAAAGCACTTTGATTGTAATATCGATGAAGGTTTAAAACAGTTCTCACAGCACAGAAACAGGGCTGTAACAGGAGCAACGGAAAGCAGCACAGCTTCATAAAGCACAATAAAAAAGCACCAGCATGAAAAATTAAACACAGTTCTGGGGAGCAGCTTTCTGAAGGAAAGGCTTTTCATCTCCATGCAACAGACAGTGAAAATAGAGATCAAATCTCCAGGCATGAACAAGAGAAGCCTGAGAGTTCCCACCGTGTGTGAAACTCATTACCGTGTGTGAAACTGCAAAGTTGTTACTGCGACAGCGGTAATGCAACATCATTACTGCAACATCATGCAGAAGAGAAAGTGAGTAAAGTATGTATTAGAGATATGGAAAAAAAGAAGGAGTGAGTAAAGTATGTATTAGAGTCATGGAGAAGAGAAGGAGTGAGTAAAGTATGTATTAGAGATATGGAGAAGAGAAGGAGTGAGTAAAGTATGTATTAGAGATATGTAAAAGAGAAGGAGTGAGTAAAGTATGTATTAGAGATATGGAGAAGAGAAGGAGTGAGTAAAGTATGTATTAGAGATATGGGAAAAAAAGAAGGAGTGAGTAAAGTATGTATTAGAGACATGGAGAAGAGAAGGAGTGAGTAAAGTATGTATTAGAGATATGGAGAAGAGAAGGAGTGAGTAAAGTATGTATTAGAGACATGGAGAAGAGAAGGAGTGAGTAAAGTATGTATTAGAGATATGGGAAAAAAAGAAGGAGTGAGTAAAGTATGTATTAGAGACATGGAGAAGAGAAGGAGTGAGTAAAGTATGTATTAGAGATATGGGGGGGAAAAGAAGGAGTGAGTAAAGTATGTATTAGAGACATGGAGAAGAGAAGGAGTGAGTAAAGTATGTATTAGAGATATGGGAAAAAAAGAAGGAGTGAGTAAAGTATGTATTAGAGACATGTAAAAGAGAAGGAGTGAGTAAAGTATGTATTAGAGATATGGAGAAGAGAAGGAGTGAGTAAAGTATGTATTAGAGACATGGAGAAGAGAAGGAGTGAGTAAAGTATGTATTAGATATATGTAAAAGAGGAGAAGTGAGTAAAGTATGAATTAGAGACATGGAGAAGAGAAGGAGTGAGTAAAGTATGTATTAGAGATATGGAGAAGAGAAGGAGTGAGTAAAGTATGTATTAGAGATATGGGGAAAAAAGAAGGAGTGAGTAAAGTATGAATTAGAGACATGGAGAAGAGAAGGAGTGAGTAAAGTATGTATTAGAGATATGGAGAAGAGAAGGAGTGAGTAAAGTATGTATTAGAGATATGTAAAAGAGGAGAAGTGAGTAAAGTATGTATTAGAGATATGGAGAATAGAAGGAGTGAGTAAAGTATGTATTAGAGATATGTAAAAGAAGAGAAGTGAGTAAAGTATGTATTAGAGATATGGAGAAGAGAAGGAGTGAGTAAAGTATGTATTAGAGACATGGAGAAGAGAAGGAGTGAGTAAAGTATGTATTAGAGATATGGGGGAAAAAGAAGGAGTGAGTAAAGTATGTATTAGAGACATGGAGAAGAGAAGGAGTGAGTAAAGTATGTATTAGAGACATGGAGAAGAGAAGGAGTGAGTAAAGTATGTATTAGAGATATGGGGAAAAAAGAAGAAGTGAGTAAAGTATGAATTAGAGACATGGAGAAGAGAAGGAGTGAGTAAAGTATGTATTAGAGATATGGAGAAGAGAAGGAGTGAGTAAAGTATGTATTAGAGATATGTAAAAGAGGAGAAGTGAGTAAAGTATGTATTAGAGATATGGAGAATAGAAGGAGTGAGTAAAGTATGTATTAGAGATATGTAAAAGAAGAGAAGTGAGTAAAGTATTTATTAGAGACATGGAGAAGAGAAGGAGTGAGTAAAGTATGTATTAGAGATATGGAGAATAGAAGGAGTGAGTAAAGTATGTATTAGAGATATGGAGAATAGAAGGAGTGAGTAAAGTATGTATTAGATATATGTAAAAGAAGAGAAGTGAGTAAAGTATGTATTAGAGATATGGAAAAGAGGAGAAGTGAGTAAAGTATGTATTAGAGATATGGAGAAGAGAAGGAGTGAGTAAAGTATGTATTAGAGATATGTAAAAGAGAAGGAGTGAGTAAAGTATGTATTAGAGATATGGAGAAGAGAAGGAGTGAGTAAAGTATGTATTAGAGATATGTAAAATAAGAGAAGTGAGTAAAGTATGTATTAGATATATGTAAAAGAAGAGAAGTGAGTAAAGTATGTATTAGAGATATGGAAAAGAGGAGAAGTGAGTAAAGTATGTATTAGAGATATGGAGAAGAGAAGGAGTGAGTAAAGTATGTATTAGAGATATGGGGGGAAAAGAAGGAGTGAGTAAAGTATGTATTAGAGACATGGAGAAGAGAAGGAGTGAGAAAAGTATGTATTAGAGATATGGGGGGAAAAAGAAGGAGTGAGTAAAGTATGTATTAGAGACATGGAGAAGAGAAGGAGTGAGTAAAGTATGTATTAGAGATATGGGGAAAAAAAGAAGGAGTGAGTAAAGTATGTATTAGAGACATGGAGAAGAGAAGGAGTGAGTAAAGTATGTATTAGATATATGTAAAAGAGAAGGAGTGAGTAAAGTATGTATTAGAGATATGGGGGGAAAAGAAGGAGTGAGTAAAGTATGTATTAGAGACATGGAGAAGATAAGGAGTGAGTAAAGTATGTATTAGAGATATGGGGGGAAAAGAAGAAGTGAGTAAAGTATGAATTAGAGACATGGAGAAGAGAAGGAGTGAGTAAAGTATGTATTAGAGATATGGAGAAGAGAAGGAGTGAGTAAAGTATGTATTAGAGATATGTAAAAGAGGAGAAGTGAGTAAAGTATGTATTAGAGATATGGAGAATAGAAGGAGTGAGTAAAGTATGTATTAGAGATATGTAAAAGAAGAGAAGTGAGTAAAGTATGTATTAGAGATATGGAGAAGAGAAGGAGTGAGTAAAGTATGTATTAGAGACATGGAGAAGAGAAGGAGTGAGTAAAGTATGTATTAGAGATATGGGGAAAAAAGAAGGAGTGAGTAAAGTATGTATTAGAGACATGGAGAAGAGAAGGAGTGAGTAAAGTATGTATTAGAGACATGGAGAAGAGAAGGAGTGAGTAAAGTATGTATTAGAGATATGGAGAAGAGAAGGAGTGAGTAAAGTATGTATTAGAGATATGTAAAAGAGGAGAAGTGAGTAAAGTATGTATTAGAGATATGGAGAATAGAAGGAGTGAGTAAAGTATGTATTAGAGACATGGAGAAGAGAAGGAGTGAGTAAAGTATGTATTAGAGATATGTAAAAGAAGAGAAGGAGTGAGTAAAGTATGTATTAGAGATATGGAAAAGAGGAGAAGTGAGTAAAGTATTTATTAGAGACATGGAGAAGAGAAGGAGTGAGTAAAGTATGTATTAGAGATATGGAGAAGAGAAGGAGTGAGTAAAGTATGTATTAGATATATGTAAAAGAAGAGAAGTGAGTAAAGTATGTATTAGAGATATGGAGAAGAGAAGGAGTGAGTAAAGTATGTATTAGATATATGTAAAAGAAGAGAAGTGAGTAAAGTATGTATTAGAGATATGGAGAAGAGAAGGAGTGAGTAAAGTATGTATTAGAGATATGGAGAAGAGAAGGAGTGAGTAAAGTATGTATTAGATGTATGTAAAAGAGGAGAAGTGAGTAAAGTATGTATTAGAGGCATGTAAAAGAGGAGAAGTGAGTAAAGTATGTATTAGAGACATGGAGAAGAGAAGGAGTGAGTAAAGTATGTATTAGATATATGTAAAAGAAGAGAAGTGAGTAAAGTATGTATTAGAGATATGGAGAAGAGAAGGAGTGAGTAAAGTATGTATTAGATATATGTAAAATAAGAGAAGTGAGTAAAGTATGTATTAGATATATGTAAAAGAAGAGAAGTGAGTAAAGTATGTATTAGAGATATGTAAAAGAAGAGAAGTGAGTAAAGTATGTATTAGAGACATGGAGAAGAAGAATGCTGATGAAGATGAAATCCAAAAAAAATAAAATCCATCAATGAATCAATCCATCCCCCCATATGGTAGGGGACAGCCTCCCATTTCACCAATATAATATAAATAATAAAGTGCTGAAAAAACACACACAAAAAAAAAAATTTGAGGTATGTAATGTTTCCAGGTAATGTGGCTCCGCATTTGGGGTTTATGAAGTCAGGCCTCTGATCCCGAGCACACTGTGCTCATTACTGAAGCCTCACACACTGAAACACACCACACACACACACACACTGAAACACACAGACGCACACACGCACTGAAACGCGCGCACACACACACACACACACTGAGGTCATTACTGAGGCCTCACACACATACACACACACACACACACACAGAACACACTATGGTCATTACTGAAGCCTCACACACACACACACACACACACACCCGCACACTGAATCCCTGGAAAAAGCAGACTCTAGGACCCAGGGGAGTGTGGTCGAGTCCCTACACAACCATGTTTGTGAGTAGTGAGCGAGGGCCACATTATTACACAACAAACTGTAAGAGACACAGGCGGCTACATCAGCGCCATAAGCAGATGGTAAGATTTGGAGGAGATCTCTCTAAGCCTGGTGCATTTCACCAGCACAGCACCTCAGGACTGGTCTCATTCCTGCACCTGAGTGACCAGCAGGGGGAGCTCTGACATATGAGGGGACAGACCCAGCCAGGAATGAAATGCGTTTAACTGGGATTACTGGCAGCATAAGAATTTAAAAGCTGCTGCTCATTACAGCACTGAGATATTTATACATGCTCATCATTTGATAAAATCTGCCATACGCACGTGTGCGCGCGCATGTGCATATCTGTACGTCTGCGTCTGGAGTTATACTAGAGCAAAAGATCTAACAGGCACTCACACTAAAGACTATCAGGAGGTGTTAGATAGAAGCGACATCCAATCATTAATGAGGCAGTTTAATTACATCCCATTAAAATAAGTAATGCCTTTCCTGCCTCCCCTTGAAACAAACAAAATTATCTCTCTGGCCTTAAATTGCCCAATGGCCTCGACTGGTCCAGAAATTGACAGATCTTTGTCACGATGACTGGCAGTGGGCTCTTAAAAGCTACAGACTGTGACATCATCATCAGACATTTTGATCCGACTTCCCCTTAAAGAGGCAGGAGCCTGCATTACTGCACAAGACATCATTAGCATGGCCACACGGCGGGTTTAAGGGCTGCATTACTGCACAGGACATCATTAGCATGGCCACACGGCGGGTTTAAGAGCTGCATTACTGCACAGGACATCATTAGCATGGCCACACGGCGGGTTTAAGAGCTGCATTACTGCACAGGACATTCTTAGCATGGCCACACGGCAGGTTTAAGGTCTGCATTACTTCACAAAAACATCATTAGCATGGTCACACAGCAGGTTTAAGGGCTGCATTACTGCACAGGACATCATTAGCTTGGCCAACCGGCGGGTTTAAGGGCTGCATTACTGCACAAAAACATCATTAGCATGGTCACACAGCCGGTTTAAGGGCTGCATTACTGCACAAGACATCATTAGCTTGGCCAACCGGCGGGTATGAGGGCTGCATTACTGCACAGGACATCATTAGCATGGTCACACAGCAGGTTTAAGGGCTGCATTACTGCACAGGACATCATTTGCATGGTCACACAGCGGGTTTAAGGGCTGCATTACTGCACAGGACATCATTAGCATGGCCACACGGTGGGTTTAAGAGCTGCATTACTGCACAGGACAGCATGGCCACACGGCGGGTTTAAGAGCTGCATTACGGCACAAGACATCATTAGCATGGCCACACGGCGGGTTTAAGGGCTGCATTACTGCACAAAAACATCATTAGCATGGTCACACAGCAGGTTTAAGGGCTGCATTACTGCACAGGACATCATTAGCATAGTCACATGGCGGGTTTAAAGGCTGCATTACTGCACAGGACATCATTAGCATGGCCAGATTTGAGACGAGTTGTGGGGTTTTTATTTTGGGGGTGGTCCACTGTTCAATCAGCTAGTTCCAACAGGATCATAAGGACCCTGCATTCTGAGAGCTGACCTCACGCCAGCGATGGCTGCCTGGTTTGGGTTCAGATATCTGCTCAGGACATGTCCCATCATCTAAAATGGCGTGAGGCTACGGTGGACGACCTGGGGATCCAGTTCTAGATGCTCCTGCTTCCTTAAAAAAAGCAGCCAATTTAAACCCAGAAAGGCTTGGGGATTTTAGAAGTAAAGCTTGCATTTATGAGATTGAGACCTTTCCTCAGTTATGAGATCCGTTGAAGATGTGGTGTTGCCAGAGATGGCCGGGGCCCAGGCAGTAGTAGGGGTAAAGAGGTGAGCACATACTACAGATTGGAGTAAAGAGTGAACAGTGTTCTCCTAGATCCCCCCCGCAATACCATCATATGTCCCGCTCTCCAGCAGCAGCCCACTCTCCTCCAGAATGCGGAACTCCCCCACGCTAATGAAGCTGTAGTCCACCCCAGGGACCTCTCCATCCCTGGGTAGTCTTGTTGTACCTGTCAATCAATCCAACACAAAGCCAATTAGAACCAACCAGAATGCACCCAGATGACAGGGAACCTATAAAGCTTTAGGAGGGGGGAATTATGCAAGACATTTGAAACCTGAGAATGCTTTGCTCAATGAAAGATGTACTGGCATGATATAAAAAGTATTTATGTCTCTACTTGGGAAAAAGGCTTTCAAATAAATGTGCTTTTATGTACAGCCTCTGTGTATGTTACTCTGGTGATACTTTACATTTTCTTGCTATCCTTTTCTGCACATAAAAACTGTCTGGGCCAAATCAAAACATAATGGGATGGTAAAAAACCCCCAGGAGGTGAACTCTTCTTTTAGGAATCTTTCTGAATGACTGAAACCCTCCTTTTGGCAGCACAGCCTTGCCCAGAAACATTTATCAAAATATAGCCTATAATGCTCAGTTTTTGTCAGTGTTAATATTGCATGAAGCAGTGAACTTGGGTTCTTGTTTTTTTGGCTGGTTTTGATGTTCAGGTGCCTTTTTTTTTTTTTAAATGTGTAAAAATCGAACAAACCTAAATGGCCGGGTTAGTGAGAGGGAGCATATAATCCACTCAACCTTTCAATCTCTAACCACTCAATGATCAATAATCCATCTCATTCAATATGCTATGAGCTACTACAACCTGCACAACACAACCTCCACAGTTTTGACATTCCATGATAAACATGTTTTCACCTGTTCTCGACTCATTATTAAGACATTCTGTACATACATGCATACCTTCAACAGCTCTACAGGACATAGATACAGTTTATCAGTGCCTGGGATTTCATAACAAATCCAGATTCCCTCACTCAGAGTTTTAATCTGTATGAGAAGGCAGGTTTATGTTTTAATCTGTATGGGAAGGCAGGGTCATGTTTTAATCTGTATGGGAAGGCAGGTTCATGTTTTAATCTGTATGGGAAGGCAGGTTCATGTTTTAATCTGTATGGGTGGGCAGGTTCATGTTTTAATCTGTATGGGAAGGCAGGTTCATGTTTTAATCTGTATGGGAAGGCAGGTTTATGTTTTAATCTGTATGGGAAGGCAGGTTCATGTTTTAATCTGTATGGGTGGGCAGGTTTATGTTTTAATCTGTATGGGAAGGCAGGTTCATGTTTTAATCTGTATGGGTGGGCAGGTTTATGTTTTAATCTGTATGGGAAGGCAGGTTCATGTTTTAATCTGTATGAGAGGGCAGGGGCCCAGCAGAACACCATTATTCAAAAGGTCATTACAGAGAAAAGTGTGCCACGGTGCTTCATCTTGGCACACTTTTAAACTGGAATTCACGTAAATACAATCTCCACTGTAACGACCTGCCGGTTTTCACGGTGCCACACCCTTCCTCTGGAGTTGAAGTTATGCAATGGTGGCGTTTAGTTACTGACCTCTGGGCTGTTGGAACTCACTTCAACATTTCATCTAATGCTTTTGCATGTTTTTAAAAGTTTGTCACAAACCTTTAAAGTTGACATACTGTATATTATTTCTGTTACGGATAAGGTGCTGTTGACCTGTAATATCATTAAAACTGTTGTTGGATGTTGTTTTTCTTGCATGGTGCTATGTCATATTGCACTGTTCTGTATCATATTGCAGCGTGCTGTATCATATTGCAGTGTGCTGTACTGAAGTGTGCTGTATCATATTGCACTGTTCTGTATCATATTGCAGTGTGCTGTACTGAAGTGTGCTGTATCATATTGCACTGTTCTGTATCATATTGCAGTGTGCTGTACTGAAGTGTGCTGTATCATATTGCAGTGTGCTGTACTGAAGTGTGCTGTATCATATTGCAGTGTGCTGTACTGAAGTGTGCTGTATCATATTGCACTGTTCTGTATCATATTGCAGTGTGCTGTACTGAAGTGTGCTGTATCATATTGCAGTGTGCTGTATCATATTATTTTTTATTGCAATGTGCTGTATCATATTGCAGTGCACTGTATTATATTGCAGTGTGCTGTATCATAATGTAGTGTGCTGTATCACATTGTATTCTGTGCGTTGAAACCTCTTGGCGATGCCTCCCTTGAAAAAGAGGTTTTTATCCCAAGGGGACGAAAAGCTCAGTGAAAATCCCTTTAAAAGCACACATTTTTATAATGGACAGAAATAAGGTCCTTGTTCGGTGTTGATAGAAGGTGGGATTCAGGTTTTTAGCACACCAGTGTCAAACATAGTGGGGCCATTACAATGGCACAGCATCAGCTTAGAGGTGCTGCTTTGAGGCCATAATATCTGAAAGGCAACTGGGACATTTTCTGAGTGAAAAAAAAGAAAAACACTGACCTGAGGCACCCTTTTATATCGTGTTTGTCCTGCCACGGAGCTTTTAAGAGCTTTCTGCCACGTCATTGTTGACATGACCTCTGTAGAGGAAGCTCCAGAGAGTTAGCTACCAGGACTGTGGGGGGTGCTCTGGGTGCTCTTTGTCCCTGACAGACTCAGTGCTTGTTGTGTCCCACTCAGGGGCACTAATACAAGCTCACCCTCGTCCTGCGGCCAAAACAACAAATCATTTGGACTTATTATGGGATGGAATGAGGTGGAAGAGAACATGTCTCCCATTACTTGTCACAGTGTAGAGCCTATAGCTGTACCCCGGTGTTTCCCCTGCATCCGGACAGAGGAAACTGCACTGGCTGCTGGGATATCAGACGCAACTGCAGAGTCTCCTGAATAAGTCTCCTGATCGCTATCTGGGTTATGAGTGAGTGGATTCATTCTCACTCTGTATAAGTCTACCCCCTCCTCACTCCATGCTTCTCTGTACCTTTACAGTTCAGCAAATCCATATTTACAAACATGAAGAACAGCAGTAGCCAAATAGTATTTGAAATCAATAAATCAATTAGTATCAGATTTTTGTTTTTAGGTTAGATCTCACTGCAACATTATTTTTAATACATCAAATTGTAAAACCAAAAGACTAGTAAAAACTAGGCTAGCAAAAACAAGACCTTCTCATCTATGGTCCCTGAATACCTCCTCTCTGGTTTAATACATAACTAATGCACAAACCAAAACAGGTACATGTTTACAGCTGCAACGCACATTAAGTGACGAAACACAGCCACACTGTAAATTCTTTGTGATGTCTGATGCAGAACAGATTTAATTTACAATCAATTGACCTATATACTACAGAGCGCCCACAATTAGCAGTCTTAACCCCTTTGTGCAGAGGCTTAGTTTTGTACTGTTCGGTTTAAAGCTTTATAACTCCAGATGTCAAGTTTATACAACCACTAATACTGGCTTAAGAGGACCCTTGTACCATTTATTATCTTGCCTTAAATTTATTTATTTTCATAATTTATGTGTAAATTATAGGCAGTGAATACACAACCCTAACCTCACTCAAATGCAAAACATCCTGTGTAATTATACCACGTCATCCTACTATCAATATCTGATACCAAATATGAAATAAATATCCAATCCTACCATTGATTTTACGCAAAATTCAGTGATCATTTATTGTCTGGGACAATCCGTTTGAGAAATATACAACACTTTATAATGCTAGTACACAATCTGAAACGTCGAGACGCAATACCCCCCACGCTCTGCAAACCTGTCTCATTCATTACAGTTCATTCTGGTTTAATTGTCGGCTCTTTTATCCAATATAGTACATTATACCTTTAGCAACGATGTTTGAAATGTCTTATTGGATGCTTTGAACAATAAATTACGGCTGGGCGTAACACAATTTATAGTTTTGTTAATTTAGTTTTACGCAAACAACTTAGAATGTACATTCACTCGCCAGGGCGTAATAGTTGTTCTGTGTTATTTTCACAAGTATTTACTCATTTACTAACTCGTCAGCATGGCGAGAGAAAATCCTCACCTGCTTCCATGGATTTTTGGAGTGGATCAGAAGATACCATAGTTACCAAGCTACCATAGCATTGATTCTGTCAGAGAATATGCCTGAAGGATAGGCATGAGGGACATTTTTCTCCTCGATATGGAAATATTACTGCTAGTTTTTCCACTCTGCCACAGTGTTGTGCCATATGTTCAATATTATTATCTTCGCATTTTGAGTGTATTTCCCATACTGTAGTGTAAGCGTTCATAGGTGGCTCAGTCATGCTTTATGTTTGATTTGCCCTGAAGCAAGAACATTTGCCAAAATTTTCCTGAAGGTGGAATATTATTTTATTGTAATCTTATCGTGCATAATATACACTATGTCGTTTTAGTATGTCCCTGGGCAATACTTGGCACTTAGGGCGTAGAAAATACTAATTCAAATGTACTGCGCATATATGCTAGATTAATGTAAAATCTTCCTTAGAGTGAGTATGAATGTGTAGATGTTTTATAATGGACAAAAAATGGGCATTTTATTGGACAATGGACATTTTATTAATTTTATGACAGGCTTTGGATAGGTTTTTGGACCCATAAATATCTATCCCCCTATACTGATGAAAAGATAGATTTGTAGTTAAATATATTATGATTATATGATTTATAGCAATGCACAATTTAGCCATTTTGGACACATTTGGATACACTAAGAGACAACAGGGTACACTGTCTATATTTTACATGATAGATCTTTAGGAGTTCTGCATATCACCTGCAGATATTGCACTCTTGTGAACACAGTTTATGATCCTGGAAATGTATAGCTTTACCTGTTTCACATATGTAGCTCTCAGCATTTCATTGCAAACTAAAAAAAAAACATTTTTTTTTTTTTGCATGTTTGCCAAGATTTCTTAGTGCACTTTATTTTGACCTAAATTATGAAAATAAACAAATCTAAGACACCTGACACCTGATTCTACTTATCAAGGTCTTGATTGAAGAACTGATATGTACGTATATCTTCAAAAAATATATGTTTTAAACACTATGAAATTAATATGTATATATGTGCAGTTGAAGTTTTGCAAGGGTTTGAAAAGTAATGTGCCGTTTTCTGTTGGACCTGTAAGTAACGCTACCTCCAGCTATGTAATATTACGTTGGATTTGAGAAAATAAAATTTGTAGACAAATATCTTGATGAAAAAATGATTTACCTCACAATGGTATTTGCTAGCTATAATAGACAATATATGGTCTGCTAATGTTATGTATTCCACACATGATTAGTAAACATTGGCAGTGAGTGTTTAGTCATTTCTTAAATGCAGCTTGGGGAGAGGGGGCTTGGCCGTGCGTGCCCCGGGGCCCGTGGTTCGTGGATCCAGCCATGATGATTAGCCTATGTCTTCAAGTCCCAGTTCTAAATTAATGTTCAGAATAATGTTAGCTAATTACTGAACAAGTGCACCATTAATGTCAGCCAGACATTTAGGGCACTGAGTCGGCTGAATTTCTCACTGCCACGGTTTAAAACAAGAAGTGGGCCTGAGATCACAAGCTTGCAAATGGGTTATATGAAATAAAATTGTTCTTTAAACATTTTCTTAACCTGGTGTAATTTGTGCTTGCATGAATGATTACAAGCTACACCTTTAGCGGAGTGTTTTTTTAATCACGGGAGCTTGATGTCTTATGTCATCCACTCTTGCACCAGGAAAACAGTACATGTTAAAATCCTTAAAACCACTGGCAACATTTATGGTGTGACTATTCGTACGGAACAATGCATGTTGCTAAAGATGTTATTTTAATTTTTTCTTCGCTTGACATTTTTCTTGCTGCGCTGCCTCAAGCGTGTTTCTTGCCCTCATACAGAGGTGAGCGGGTGGGGTTTAGGACGGAGGATGAGACTTAGGTATGGGGAGGTACTTGTGATGGATACAGGGTGTGGTATGAGACAGGTGAGGTATGGGGAGGTACTGGGGTGTGGGACAGGTGAGTTTTGGGGGCAGACTCACAGGGGATTGTGCGCAGGTAGAGGTTGTCCCTGATGACCTGCTGTAATCTGTGGTCCAGAGAGCCCTTGTGGAATTGCAGGCTGAGGTAGTGGCGCAGGTCAGTGTTCAGCACCTTTCCTGATGGAGGAGAGAGAGAGCAGAGCAGAGCTGAGCAGGGCATACTATCTCCTTTCAGCACACACACACACATGAACACACACACATGCACACACACACATGAACACGCACGAACACAAACACATGCACGAACACAAACACACGCACGCACACAACCACACACATGCATGAACACACAAAGGTCAAGGGGTCAGCACTGATATAAGAGATAAACAGCAGGCCAGATGTTTTCTCTGTGACTCATAACAGTGCTCGCCAAATCCTCAGAATCTACAGAAATGTAGAGCCCTCAGTTTCACTGGCAACTTTTCTAAAGATACTGCAGATGTTCAGAATTAATTATCGTCAAAGTTCAACAATTAAAATTAACTTAAGATTTTCACTATAATAGAGGCAGAGAGAGGGCGTTTCAGAAGGGATAAGACTGGTCTGATGCAATAGCAGGTTGCAAGCTTTGTAACAAAGATTCACCTATATACTGTATGTGCATGTATATACACACATTTTGTGCATCTGTTTTTAGAAGCAGCCCTATTTTTCGAAGCAGCCCTGTTTTTAGAAGCAGCCCTATTTTTAGAAGCAGCCCTGTTTTTAGAAGCAGCCCCGTTTTTCGAAGCAGCCCCGTTTTTCGAAGCAGCCCTGTTTTTCAAAGCAGCCCTGTTTTTCAAAGCAGCCCTATTTTTAGAAGCAGCCCTGTTTTTAAAAGCAGCCCTATTTTTAGAAGCAGCCCTGTTTTTAGAAGCAGCCCTATTTTTAGAAGCAGCCCCGTTTTTAAAAGCAGCCCCGTTTTTAAAAGCAGCCCTGATTTTAGAAGCAGCCCTGTTTTTAGAAGCAGCCCTGTTTTTCGAAGCAGCCGTTTTTAAAAGCAGCCCTATTTTTAGAAGCAGCCCTGTTTTTAGAAGCAGCCCTGTTTTTAAAAGCAAGCTCAGTTCTGTGGTGATGGCACCCACCCTCTGCTGAGGCAGTGATGCCATCCAAAACAGGCTGCTCTGTTCGATTTTATTGGTCCTGCTGGGAAGTTAAAAGTTTCCCACCTAGGTGCAGATTGGGTCATTCCCATTGGCTGACCGGGGTGCACACAAATTATCTCTGTCTGCCAGAGGGACATTCTGGAATATTGGGAATTGATGGAGAATGCTGAAGTCACTGCCAGCAGCTCAGACTGAAAACAACCCATATATATGAGTATGAGTAACATGTGTGCATGTTTTCCCTGTACAACCCAACAAAACAGCTATGTGTGGACATTTTCCTTGTGGGGTTGTCGGACATGACATGTATTGATTCTAGCCAAATGATGGCTCCATGTTCACATACATTAGAGTTACCCATGAGGCTGTAATTCTTCTGTACATGCAAAGCATCCACAGCAGGATTTACACTTGACTGTACATTCAATTGGAAGAGCAGGAGCTCTTATCAAATACAGTGAGCCAGACACTAAGGGCCTGATTTACTAAAACTTATTAGCACAACAAAACTAATAACACAACCAATGATTGGCGCAAAAAAAAATACCGTGACCAATCCTTTGTCATGTTATTGGTTTTGCGTGTGCTAAAGGGTTTTTCACAGGCTAAATATCATAGTAGGTGTGATATGGTGATTTACCCCCCCATGAAAAAGTTTCCTTTGTTTTGCATAGAGCATTTGGGGATATACCTTCTCAGGTTGAGTTTTGGTTCATAAAAATATCACAATGCATGCCAACTTAAAAATCTGCAGCCATTATGGAAATACACACCCAGATCTGCATAAACACAACAACAAATTCAGTTACAATAAATGCTAAATGTTACCATCTGCTTTCAAGGGACTTTATGCTAATCCCTTAGTTATGAGGACAAACTAAACTAACAGAAAGAGGTTAGCCAGAGGAGACTTATACAAGCGAGCACACATACACAAACACATGCTAGATCTTCTCTATATAACACAGAAGGTGGTGATGGTTTTGGCTTCTCTGCTATGTCGGGGGAAAGGAACCACAGTTCCTGGGCTGATGTACAGTCACATCCCGGTAAAAGTGATGTCATGTTTCTGTGGAACGAGATGAGCACATTTGCTCAATTATTAAAGACTTCCTAAGATCAGGAAAAGAAAACAAACAGCTCCAAGAGGAACAGGGACGGTGTGCATCGCCAAAGTGCCATGGACCCGTCCAGCACTTTGTAAAGACTCAACTCTAGCGTATTACCATATTAACATAACCTCACAACTGCAGCACACACACACTCAATCTCCCTATTTTTTATCTACTTTGATTTTGTTACCATTTACATTTTTTGTTATGTTTTTAATTTACAATGTAGACCCTATTATGTCTTAAAACATCCCATTTTGTACTTGACAATGTAAATGTCACATGACTTAAATAGAGACAGGGGTTGTACTTGAATTGTATTGATTGTAACTTTGATGCCTTAACTGCCAAATAAACACTTAAATGTATTACACTGTTGTCTGCATCTTGTTGCTCATCTGTTGATAGAAGCCATCGTCTACTATTCAAAGAATTTCCCTGCCTTCAAATTGATTAAATGAAATGATTAATTTGACAAATTAATATGTTAATTGAATTCTGAATATTAATTTAATTACTTGCAATATTAATACTTGTCATTTTAATTCATAATTAAAATGCAAAAATGTTGGTTTACCCATTACTTTGCATTTGGCAGTTTCTTGCACTTGCACTGACTGAAGGGACTAGAATGATCTCAGATGAGGGCATTAGCATTTTTTAGAGGTGGCTGGTGCTGTGTTGTGGCATAAGCCAGCATTAGAGAGCATCAGAGCTTTAGCATTAATAATCCCCTGTCAGTTACAATGTAACAAGCGATACATCAGGCAGAGCAGGAAACAGGAGAGCCAATGACAGATCAACACAATCCGACGGCAGTAAGAGGTGCAGTGGGGGAGGGGGGATAACACAGACGCATCCAAACCCTCAAGTGTGCGTGACACAAAGAAATGTTATGGTATATGATGGTATCCTTCGTCCCAGCCCACACACACACACACACACACACACACACACACACAAAAGCAATGGTTTTGAGGGAGAATTGCAGTTTCAGAGCCTGCATTATTTATTACATTACTACATTATGTTCACAGCACGTTCACCCATTCCAGGGAAACTCCACATGAAAATAACATCCATTATGTATGCATGGGAAGATATGTACGCAGAAACTAAAGATAGATACAAAAACATTTACCACAAAAATTACAAATTCGAAAAGTCTAAAAATCTTCCAAAAAATACATACACATTCATATGAACATTCCTCAAACAAGCATATGATGTGTACTTCCAAACACACTTCTCTTTCATCTTTTTTTAATGAGGTTTCTAGTGGGGTTTTTTAGTGGTGAGGAAAGTTTTTTCGTTTATTTATGAAGCACAGGGTTTCCTGCTCATAAAATTAAAGTACGGTCTGTAGCCATAGGCTCCCAACGCAGCCTTTTCTTAGGCCTGTGATGGCTATAAAAGGCTGCCAGCCGCCATTATTCTGCCGAAGTGCGTTTCATTGTTGAGTGCAAAAAAAGCTTCCTGTGGGCTAATGGAGATCCTGCAAAGAGAAGAGCTTTCACCCCCCCCCTTCCCCCTCCACCTCCTCTTTCATGTGCAGCAACCAGGGTTTTGATATGTTTAATAGGTGAGACATATATAATCCTTTCAGTCAGTGGGGAAGTTTGATTAATAGAAACTCCATTAGTCCATTAGAATAATTCTTAAGACAGAAGATCAACACAGCGCTGAATACACACTCCGCCATGATGCGCTGAACACACACTCCGCCATGATGCGCTGAACACACACTCCGCCATGATGCGCTGAACACACACTCCGCCATGATGCGCTGAACACACACTCCGCCATGATGCGCTGAACACACACTCCGCCATGATGCGCTGAACACACACTCCGCCATGATGCGCTGAATACAGTCAACACACACTCCGCCATGATGCGCTGAACACACAATCTGCCATGGAGCCCTGAACAAACAATCTGCCATGGAGCCCTGAAAAAAACAATCTTCCATGGTGCGTTATGTATAAAAAAGGCTGTAATTCTCACAAGGATCACTCAATATGGATGCAGATACCCTCAAATTAAAGATGACAATCTACCCCTTAACCACATGTTCATTGTTTCATTTCAAATTAGCAGTGTACATGGATGCTAGCTGCTATTAGTAAAACACTGTGCATGTACAGCACACATGGGCTCCTGGTTATAAAACACTGTGCATGCACAGCACACATGAGCTCCTGGTTATAAAACACTGTGCATGCACAGCACACATGAGCTCCTGGTTATAAAACACTGTGCATGTACAGCACACATGGGCTCCTGGTTATAAAACACTGTGCATGTACAGCACACATGGGCTCCTGGTTATAAAACACTGTGCATGTACAGCACACATGAGCTCCTGGTTATAAAACACAGTGCATGCACAGCACACATGAGCTCCTGGTTATAAAACACTGTGCATGTACAGCACACATGAGCTCCTGGTTATAAAACACAGTGCATGCACAGCACACATGAGCTCCTGGTTATAAAACACTGTGCATGTACAGCACACATGAGCTCCTGGTTATAAAACACTGTGCATGTACAGCACACATGAGCTCCTGGTTATAAAACACTGTGCATGCACAGCACACATGAGCTCCTGGTTATAAAACACTGTGCATGTACAGCACACATGGGCTCCTGGTTATAAAACACTGTGCATGTACAGCACACATGAGCTCCTGGTTATAAAACACTGTGCATGTACAGCACACATGAGCTCCTGGTTATAAAACACTGTTCATGTACAGCACACATGAGCTCCTGGTTATAAAACACTGTGCATGCACAGCACACATGAGCTCCTGGTTATAAAACACTGTGCATGTACAGTTCACCCTGCACACCTGGGCCTCCTCCCTGCTGATCTGCTGGGACTCAGTTTATACTTGAGGCTGTAATCTGCCCAAACACTCTGTCTATTAGCTCTGATAGATTCAGCCTATTACCTCCCTATAACCATTTAGCTTATCTGTGATTACGGACACCAGGCCAGCTAGTGGATGGGCTCCTCCAAGATTTCTTCCCACCGGAAAGTTTTTCCTCAGCACTGTTTTAATGTTTTTTTTTTTTCTTCTTCCATCTCTGAAGTTTTTTTAAACTTACTTGTGGAGGGTTAATGTTTTTCTGTAAAGTGTCCTTGTGTCTCCTGAAAAATTGCTATATAAATAAGATTTAACCAAATTCAACACATACTCTGCTGCCAGCTCATTCAGATACATACGCACAAACACTTTTTTTTATATTAATTAAATCGTCATTTGCCTAACGGGTGCATTACCGCCCCCTACAGTATGAGAGGGGAACAAGGCCACTAAGCCAAACTGAAATGCCCTCAGGAGTCACACCATAGAAAGATCAGACTAGCGGGACGTGGGACAGCGTATATAGCGGGATGTGGGACAGCGTATATAGCGGGACGTGAGACAGCATATATAAAGGGCCGTGGGACAGCATATATAGCGGGCCGTGGGACAGCATATATAGCGGGCCGTGGGACAGCATATATAGCGGGCCGTGGGACAGCATATATAGCGGGCCGTGGGACAGCATATATAGCGGGCCGTGGGACAGCATATATAGCGGGCCGTGGGACAGCATATATAGCGGGCCGTGGGACAGCGTATATAGCGGGACATGGAACAGCATATATAGCGGGATGTGGGACAGCGTTTGCAGGGAGGTGATGGCGGTGACTGACTGAAAGAAGACATAGAGGACGGGGGTGCATGCATTGAGGTGAGGCTTCCGGTGAGATCACTCGGAAGATCTGGGAACAGTCAGACAGGATCTTACGAAGAAAAAAAAACCCAAGCGCTTCAAGCTGATTAGAGCTGCGAAATCCTGGTGACATTATAATCAGGCATATGAGCAGAAACAGGAGGCACACAAGAGCCCAGGCAAAGGACCTGTCCCACAATGCACTGCATGATATCACATTATAATCACTCAGCAGAGAGCTACGGTAGTGCAGAACATCAGTGTGACTCTCAGGAATACAAAGATCCAGCATCACCAAGAAGGCACAGAGGCCCATTTATAATCCCTAAGTATAACGTTGACAAACAACTATTTGTATTGTAACTAAAGACAGTACCACTAGACATCTTGACACAGCTATGTCTGTCACATTATCCAAAATGACAGCCAAAGAAAGAAAGAAAGAAAAAGAAAAGTGATCTAAAGGGGTTCAGCAGAGCCAGGGTGCAATATGAAGTGGTGAGTCTGTGGCAGAATATGGGCGGGTTTCTGCTGTTCTGACTGCAGTGTGTAGAACTCAGAAAGGTACACAAGTATTGCGCCTCTCCATGCCGATTCCACTTAGTTAATTAGTCAAATGAGTTAATTAACTCTGCAGATCTATGCGATTCCAGAATTATCCAGCAGGGCTATATTTCCCATTGGGGAACCAAGAAAGACATTCAGCTGTGCTTTATTATCAGAGTAAATGATTCAGCTCATTACGCCATTAAATTAAACATATTTCTGAACAAGAGAAATACAGTAGGCACTGCAGGAATGGAGTTATTCGCACCTGGGGGGGCTTCAGTTATAAAGAACAGCCAGTTCGGACACCAACATGCTGTTGTGGGATATGATCAGGACCATGAAGCACCTCGTATAGTCATGTGACTACGACTCACGATCCAAACTGGCACAGCACATAATTAACCGCAGCACAAGAATATAAACAACATACAGAAATCTGCCAAGGGAAAAATTCATTAAATTATTGAAAGACAATTTTCCATGTGTGAAACTGCAGTGAAAACCGAGGGCTTTTTGAAAGAACACAAGCGGAAATTAATATTGTAACATCTTCAGAGCTACTGCCTGCACTGAGGTGCAGGGGAATATATCTACGGAACATCATAACAAGCGTTTATTAGCAAGCAAGGCACACTGATGCATGCTGGGAGACAGAGAAAGGGTAGGCCTGGGAGGATAGAAGGATGCAGAGCCCATACATACAGCCTACATACACCAAACTTACTGCCTAGATACAGCCTACACAAACCTACACACAGCCTACATACAGCCAACAAAGCCTGCAAACAGCCTACACACAGCCAGCATACAACCTCCACAGAGCCAGCATTCAACCTCCACAGAGCCAACATACAGTCTGCACACAGCCTGCACAAATGTTTTTTTTTTCTTCTTCTTCCATCACGGAAGTTTTTTTAAACTTACTTGTGGGCCTTTTGGGGGGTTAAGGTTTTTCTGTAAAGTGTCCTTGTGACAGTGTCTCCTGAAAAATTGCTATATAAATAAGATTTAACCAAATTCAACACATACTCTGCTGCCAGCTCATTCAGATACATACGCACAAGCACTTTTTTAAAATTTGAATTAAATCGTCATTTGCCTAACGGGTGCATTACCGCCCCCTACAGTATGAGAGGGTAACAAGGCCACTAAGCCAAACAGAAATTCCCTCAGGAGTCACACCATAGAAAGAGCTGTATGTTGGCAGTAAGTTACTGCCTACATACAGCCTACATACAACCTGCAAACAGCCTACATACAACCTGCAAACAGCCTACATACAGGCTACAGACAACCTGCAAACAGCCTACATACAGGCTACAGACAACCTGCAAACAACCTACATACAGCCTACATACAACCTGCCTACATACAGCCTACATACAACCTGCAAACAGCCTACATACAGCCTACATACAACCTGCAAACAGCCTACATACAGCCTACATACAACCTGCACAAAGCCAACATACAGCCTGCACAAACCTGCACACAGCCTACATACAACCTGCACACAGCCTACATACAACCTGCACATAGCCTACATAGAGCCTACATAGCCTACATACAACCTGCACAGAGCCTACATACAGCCTACATACAACCTGCACAGAGCCTACATACAGCCAGCATACAACCTGCACAAACATGCACACAGGCTACATACTGCCGACAAACAGCCAGCACAAACCTGCATAAAGCCTGCATACAACCTGCACACACAGCCAACATACAACCTACATACAGCTTGCACACAGCCGACATACAGACCTCACACAGCCTACACACTGCCTGCACACAACCTACATACAACACACACAAACCTGCACAGCCATGATACAGCCTACACAAACCTACACACAGCTTACACACAGCCTGCACAAACCTACACAGACTGCACACAGACTACTTGCAGCCTATAATGGGTATGCCAAAGCCATTCCTTCCAACCTTGGATGGTACCAGAACAGTCTTGTCAAATCTCTACAGTACAGCAATCTGTTGTCTTGCCAAATCCATTCTTGGCAAATGCAAACATGACTACAGAACTCTGTTCGTCAGCAAAATATGTTTCCTGCAAATATAAGCAGCACCAGAAGGACTTCTTCATTTGAGAAATCTATACCCAGAAAATATGAGCATTGCCAGAAAAAGCTGCAGAGTAGCAGAAAGGACCGTGGCCGACGGTACGAACATTCCTTTGGGACTTCCCTGACTGCGGTTCCAGCAGCAGGTGATGAGGCTGTCTCCGCTGGAGAAAATCAATTAAAGCTTAATTACACAGCCAGGATTCTCGCTCATTAGAACACAACACACACATCCAGGGGGGAGAGACCAAGGCTTTTGGAAGACAATGAGAAATTGTATCGGTGTAAGTGAATTGTGCCAGAACTTCACAAACAGCTCTACAAGTTAATCCTCTTTCCTGGAATATTTCAAAAACAGGATTAGTGCTAGAAGAATGCTAAAAGATTTTGTGGTGAGAGAAAACTTGAATTGGGGAAGGAGGATACTTTTGGAGAGATAAGGTGTAGGGGAGCGCTATCACACAGAGAAACAGGAGCATCATTGGGAAATAAACAATGGACAGGGATATGGACAAAGGGATCTGGTGAGAGATAGAGGGGGAGAAATATGATTTGGAAGAAATGTTGGAGGCACTTGCACCAATGACATCACAGAAAAGCCTTGAAGAGCATACTTGTGTCTGGTTTAACACACATTTGAAACCCCATTGACATCACCATTACACAAAGAACCTCAATTTATTATTCAAACGGACACAGTAAATGGTTAAAACTGAGTAATTCATGTGAAAATCAAGAGACACTAAGACCCAACCAACATACAAACTGGGGCCACATCAGCTGGTTTAAACATTGAGAAAAAGCCCTAAAGTCTTTACTTTTAAATGGCAAAAAGAAATGTCTCGTTTCACAGAATAGTTGCAGGTGCTCAGAGGCACCAGAATTTCTGTTCCCTGACGATTACTCTTGAATAATTCAGAGGTTTTTGGAAGGAGTGTTCCATGTGTTACAGTCTGGCTGAGTGAAAAGCCTGTACACAGCCTGTACTCCCTGTGTTACCACAGACTGGCCTGTACTCACTACGTTACCACAGACTGGCCTGTACTCCCTGTGTTACCACAGACTGGCCTGTACTCACTACGTTACCACAGACTGGCCTGTACTCCCTGTGTTACCACAGACTGGACTGTACACAGTCTGTACTCCTACTGTTACCACAGACTGGGCTGTACACAGCCTGTACTCCTACTGTTACCACAGACTGGCCTGTACTCACTATGTTACCACGGAGTGGCCTGTACTCCTACTGTTACCACAGACTGGCCTGCACTCCCTGTGTTACCACAGACTGGCCTGTACTCCCTGTGTTACCACAGACTGGCCTGTACACAGCCTGTACTCACTACGTTACCACAGACTGGCCTGTACACAGCCTGTACTCACTACGTTACCACAGACTGGCCTGTACTCCCTGTGTTACCACAGACTGGGCTGTACACAGCCTGTACTCCTACTGTTACCACAGACTGGCCTGTACTCACTATGTTACCACAGACTAGCCTGTACATAGACTGTACTCGCTCTGTTACCACAGACTAGCCTGTACACAGTCTGTACTCGCTCTGTTACCACAGACTGGCCTGTACACAGCCTGTACTCGCTCTGTTACCACAGACTGGCCTGTACACAGCCTGTACTCGCTCTGTTACCACAGACTTGCCTGTACACAGCCTGTACTCACTATGTTACCACAGACTGGCCTGTACACAGCCTGTACTCGCTCTGTTATCACAGACTGGCCTGTACACAGACTGAGCATATGCAGAAACAAGCATATCACTTTTTGGCACAATTACACACACAGCCACACATGTGCACACACACATGTTCCCTTACAGCGTGTGAGCTATGTTCCCTTACAGTGTATGTGCTATGTTCCCTTACAGTGTATGTGCTATGTTCCCTTACAGTGGGTGTGCGCTATGTTCCCTTACAGTATATGTGCTATGTTCCCTTACAGCGTGTGAGCTATGTTCCCTTACAATGTATGCGCTATGTTCCCTTACAGCATGTGAGCTATGTTCCCTTACAGTGTATGCGCTATGTTCCCTTACAGTGTGTGTGCTATGTTCCCTTACAGTGGGTGTGCGCTATGTTCCCTTACAGTGTATGTGCTATGTTCCCTTACAGTATATGCACTATGTTCCCTTACAGTGTATGTCCTATGTTCCCTTACAGTGTGTGCTATGTTCCCTTAGAGGATTTCAGCTGAATACCGGGCCCCTCGCCGCAGGAGAGCTGCGTTCTGCAGCTCTGCTACATCTGCAGTGTTTTGGCTCAGAAATTGTGCGGCTCAGCTGGGAGACGGCCGAGTGGAGGGGTAGGGGTGAGCTATGGGGTGGGAGCGTTTTAGAGGATAATTTAGTGTGCCACTGCATACCTCCCAAACCAACAGAGGACATTTTAGCTCAGCCATGGCCCTGCATCTGCATCGGCACAAACTAAAACTTGAGAAAATAAAAGCTTGTAAAGAATGCTTCGGAAATTAACAATACATTCCATTGCAATTAGGTCACATCTCAATTAGTGTCAGAAAGGCAATTATAAGCCTAAAATAGCTATCTGTCAATGCACAGGCATTGGGCGTTACAAAGAAAGTACAAAAAAAAAACTAGCCTGTATGGGCTGTACAGAAAAGCCTTTGGAGGTGACTCACTCTGAAAAGGTTCAGGGGAAATGACTGTGCAACTTAAAAGGAATAAAACCTGAAAACCTTCTTATAGAGGCCATTTCTGAAGCACAATGCGGCAGAAGTCCCTGACTACACTATACATCAGAGCTGAGCCCAGACCAGCCCAGACCTCTGAGGGAGAGATAGAGAGCGCGAGAGAAAGAGAGAGAGAGTTCATGAAAAAAAAAGAGGGCAAAGTAGCATGGGTGAGAGAAAGAAAATGATGAAATCTATGACTGCAGAAGACTGGAAGTTCTGGATTTTTCTGTGTTGATTTTTTAATGAGGAGAGGATGTGCGGGGGAGGGGGGGGGGGGGGGGTGGTGCTCCTAAAGCTTCATCTTTAACACATTCATGTCCAGGCAAGAGCATGTAGAACAGAAAATACCTCATTTACACAAAATATTAACTGAAAACAGCATGCAAATGACACACGGAAAAATAAAGAAATCGGTGATTAATGACTGAAGTGTGGAGGAGTTGCATGTTTAGCGAGGCTCTGATGATAGCCCGAGGGGGGGGTATACAGCTCAGCCCCTCAGTTACTGTTTGTCCAAAGAAACCCCCCACCTCCAGTGAACTTCACAGAGAGCATTATGCACAATACAGAGAGACTAACATGCGCCCTATGTACAGTACAAAGAGACTAGCAGGTGCCCTATGAACACTAATTAGACTGAGTGGTGCCCTATGTACATGACAAAAATACTGACGGGTGCCATATGCACACTACATAAGACTGACATGCACCCTATGTACACTAAAAAGATTGACTGGTGCCCTATGTACACTATAGAGAGACTGAGTGGTGCCCAATATACATGACAGAGAAACTGACAGGTGCCATATGTACACTATAGAGACTGACAGGTGCCCAATGTACACTATAGAGAGACAGACAGGTGGTCTATGTACACTACAGAGAGACTGACAGGTGCTCTATGTACACAACAGAGACTGGGTGGTGCTCTATGTACACTACAGAGAGACTGAAAGGTGCCGTATCTGTAGGTCAGATGGCATGTGAGATGTGTGGAAGCTCAATTGAGTCTGTCACTGCTAGAACACACACCAAGCTTGACACACTTTGGGGGGGCGTCTTGCCGAGGGCCCAGAGACGTCAGTCTTTCACCACCACCGGAAAACACTCACAGCAGCTGCGTACTACTCTGAATTAGCCTGAAGAAGGCTAGCTCAGAACTGGTCACCTTGACAACCCGCACCCAGCGATAGCTGCACAGAGCCTGCCGTGTGTGGACAGTGAAGCACCTCCTTAAAATGCTCTCCTGAGGTAAAAGCAGAAATCTGGCACTATGGGGAAGTGTTTTGACTGAAGTAGGAGACCCTCACTGGATTTCCATGTAGAGCAAAAAAAACAAAAAAACAACCATGCATGTTTTGTTACTTGCAGACCAGAGGGGTGTACTACGAAGTGAGATTAAGGGGATAGCGAGCTAAATTAAGCTTCAACCCTGGGTTTTCTGTATCACGAAGCCGACTCACTTTTAATCAGGGTATATTGCCACGGCAACTTACTCTGCATGGCTAACCTGCTTCGGGGCAGGTTATGTTCATGATAACAGATTGAAACATATAAAAGCACCGCCCTTTGGCCAATCAACTCATTGGCTTTGGAAAAAGGAGTCTCCATTCCAAAGGATTCTGTAGAGATATATGCGGATACTGAGGGAATGTCTTCGCAGGGTGAGCTTAGTGAGTTCCGCAAGGTGAGCATTTCTTATTTTTATTTTTTTGCAAAAGCTCCTTCCTGACTTTGTTGGAGGCAACGGTGTTGCTTTTTGCTCGTATGATGTTCTTATCCGTCCATTCTGTCCGTATCAGTCTTTTTTCCCCACAGGAAAGAAATACGTTGCTCTAGTACAGCCCATGCTGCACCTATAGGCTAGTTGTTGTAGACACCGCCCCTTTTATGGGAATGCGCACATACCTTGATTAATAAAGCCTGTGTTCACTTATCAAGTTGATAACCACGTTCGTAGTACCGGTTAAGCCAGATTGCGGTGTTGAGGCTTTCTGAAGCCAGCTAATGCAAAAAAACCCTGGGTATGTTAAACTTCCTTTGTAGTATACCCCCCAGGGCAGACACCAGACTCGTACTGCCAGGTTCAGCTATTATGCATGCACGCGCGCACACACGCACACGCACACACACACACACACACACACTACACTACCTACATACAGTATGCACAGCTAAGCTTCTCCCTGTAAAGATGTTCAGATCCGTGATGAGGCTGTGACTGCAGACTACAGCAAAAATGTCCCAACTGCAGAGAAGAGGAAGTGAAAATCCAGCTCAGCAAAACTGGTGATATTATAAATATGCATGAGGAGCCGCAGCAAACAGCTTCCCCTGCAGAGGGCGCCATTTGGCCTGGGACTGAGCCGCTGTCTGCAGCCACTGCACAGTGCCACACCTCCCCTGTGGTACCAAAACCATGCAACCTCTCACACAAGCAGATACAGGTGCATTCACCCTCTCACAGAAGCAGGTACAGAACTATTCACCCTCTCACAGAAGCAGGTACAGAACCATTCACCTTTTCACACAAAGAGATACAAAATCATTCACCCTCTCACACAAGCAGATACAGAACTATTCACCCTCTCACAAAAAAGATACAGAACCATTCACCCTCTCACACAAGAAGATACAGAACCATTCACCCTCTCACACAAAAAGATACAGAACCATGCACCCTCTCACACAAAAAGATACAGAACCATGCACCCTCTCACACAAGAAGATACAGAACCATTCACCCTCTCACACAAGGAGATACAGAATCATTCACCCTCTCACACAAGGAGATACAGAATCATTCACCCTCTCACACAAGGAGATACAGAATCATTCACCCTCTCACACAAGAAGATACAGAACCATGCACCCTCTCACACGAGAAGATAAAGAACCATGCACCCTTTCACACGAGAAGGTACAGAACCATTCACCCTCTCACACAAGGAGATACAGAATCATTCACCCTCTCACACAAGGAGATACAGAATCATTCACCCTCTCACACAAGGAGGTACAGAATCATTCACCCTCTCACACAAGGAGGTACAGAATCATTCACCCTCTCACACAAGGAGATACAGAATAATTCACCCTCTCACACAAGGAGGTACAAAACTATTCACCAGTAAAGCTGCAGAAAGCTGGTGTTATGAGATAAAGAGTCTCAGCTCCACTAAATTAAGGACAATGGGCGAGACATTACCAACACACACAGACCAAAAGACGACAAACCTAGACCACCCCACTCCAGTGCCCATCTCCAGTGCTCCCCTCAAATGCCCCCTCAAATTCCCCACTCCAGTGCCCCTGCACAGGGGGGTGTATACCGTGTTGTTCATGCAGCATCAGAGAGAAAAGGACTGAATGAGAGGGATCCCTGAACAATGAGGAAGTGAAGGGACTGTCTGTAGATATGGGCGGCTGATTAGTCTCTAATAAGCATGGTAGTAAGGGACTTTCTGAAAATATGGGCGGCTGATTGGGCTCTAATAAGCACAGTGGTAAGGGAGTTTTTGTAAATATGGGCGGCTGATTGGGCTCTAATAAGTAACTTAGGGACTTATCCATAAATATGGGCGGCTGATTGTGTTTCTCTTGGTCTTAGACTCGCTCCCGACAACCGTTTGTGTGCTTGAGTAAACAAATGTACACCTTTACTTGAAATAACATCCTGCAGACATTTCATTACCTCACAGAATTATGCCTCTAAAAGCAACTGGGGAAAAAAGTTGCGTATTGTAGCTAAGGTGGAAATAAGGTGTTCAGCGGAGCTGTGCCAACGAGGACCTCAAACGAGGGGCAGGATTAAGATTCTGCCGGCGCTTTCTTACTGATCTCACACCGGCTTTATTAATAATGCAACAAAATTGGGAGGGAATACACACAAGCAAAGGTTTGATAATCAGTGTGAATAGCACCCCCCCACCCTCACCCACACCCCCACACACATCCTGCAGCACACAGTAGCTGTAACAGAGAGACGCTGTCCTCAAATTACACTGAGAAATTACTAATATTTCAGGAGATAGAAAATCCTCCAATCCACAGCACTGGGTTCAGCTCATACCACTGGGTTCAAACACAGGCAGGTTGAGTAGCTCACAGCACTGGGTTCAAACACAGGCAGGTTGAGTAGCTCACAACACTGGGTTCAAACACAGGCAGGTTGAGTAGCTCACAGCACTGGGTTCAATCACAGGCAGGTTGAGTAGCTCACAACACTGGGGTTCAAACACAGGCAGGTTGAGTAGCTCACAACACTGGGTTCAAACACAGGCAGGTTCAGTAGCTCACAACACTGGGTTCAAACACAGGCAGGTTCAGTAGCTCACAACACTGGGTTCAAACACAGGCAGGTTGAGTAGCTCACAGCACTGGGTTCAAACACAGGCAGGTTCAGTAGCTCACAGCACTGGGTTCAAACACAGGCAGGTTCAGTAGCTCACAACACTGGGTTCAATCACAGGCAGGTTCAGTAGCTCACAACACTGGGTTCAAACACAGAAAGGTTGAGTAGCTCACAGCACTGGGTTCAAACACAGGCAGGTTCAGTAGCTCACAACACTGGGTTCAAACACAGGCAGGTTCAGTAGCTCACAGCACTGGGTTCAATCACAGGCAGGTTCAGTAGCTCACAACACTGGGTTCAAACACAGGCAGGTTGAGTAGCTCACAGCACTGGGTTCAAACACAGGCAGGTTCAGTAGCTCACAACACTGGGTTCAAACACAGGCAGGTTGAGTAGCTCACATCACTGGGTTCAAACACAGGCAGGTTGAGTAGCTCACAGCACTGGGTTCAAACACAGGCAGGTTGAGTAGCTCACAACACTGGGTTCAAACACAGAAAGGTTGAGTAGCTCACAGCACTAGGTTCAAACACAGGTAGGTTGAGTAGCTCACAGCACTGGGTTCAAACACAGGCAGGTTCAGTAGCTCACAACACTGGGTTCAAACACAGAAAGGTTGAGTAGCTCACAGCACTAGGTTCAAACACAGGTAGGTTGAGTAGCTCACAGCAGTAGCTCACTAGGGTACAAAAGGGTTGGGACGATAGTGAGTAGGAGTACTCACTTTTGGGTACTTGCTGATACTACATACCTATACGAGTACTTTTCTTTTCTTTTTTAAAATATAATTTTCAGTTACCACAATAATGAGATTTCTGATTTTGAAAACATTGTTTATTTTTTAATTAACTGATGTATTTATACAAATAAAATAAAATGGAACAATTGATTAAATGCAAGGCTTTGAGGTCATCCATTTTATACAAAATAATAATAACTGGCAAATCATAAGCTGACTAATGATGACTGTATTTTATTGTTTGTTGTTTAAATCAATAACTGTTGAGCTCATGAAATTGTAATATAAAGTCTCTCACTTTGCACCCTGTTGGCTGTAAACCTGTAAGATTCTGTGTTGGTATCGGTTTGTGTATCGAAGCATTTTGTGTATTGAGTACGAGTACATGAGCACAGTATCGGACCCGATACCCAATACCAGTATCGGTGCATCCTTAGCGTTCACAAAAATGGTAGGGTTTAAAAAAACACTAGCATCTGTTCAAGTCATCCAGGGTGACTGCGGGGGTCACAAATTCTTTGAGGAAAAAAAGGGTAGAAAGAACCTATTTTTTTGGGGGGTGCATAGACACTCTCCCACATCCTAAGCTCCTGAAGAGGGGGGTCCCTGTTCTGATAGTCAAACCTGCAGCGTTGGGCTCAGCCCAGCCCTGCTAATACCACAGGACCAACCTCCCCACCATGGTTACCACGGTTCCATCCATCACACACTGCGATCAGAGTTCCTGCCACCTCCATGGGCCTTCAGCCTGCTCAAATGTACAGCACTTAGCAGTAGGAAACAGCTTTGAGAGGGAGGAATAAATTCATAAATTATTTCTAAGTTCACATCATTTATTTCAATAGGACAGAACATGTCGGGCCAATGTGTTCTCTATGGCCTGGGTAAGAGGGTGCAAGTGTGTGTGTGTGTGTGTGTGTGTGTGTGTGTGTGTGTGTGTGTGTGTGTGTGTGTGTGTGTGTGTGCGCTTCATTACACTTGATCTGTGAGGAGGACCCTGCTTTTTGGTGGAGGTGGAGTACAAATATATGAGCTGGGATGGGGGTCAGGGTTAGAGATTAGGGTTTAGGGGTTAGGGTGACATCCCCCTGTGAAACTGAGTGTCATATCCTGATATTTTGACAGTGCTGTAGAAACTAAGGTCAAGAGTCACATTGCTCATGCATGTTCTCTGTTTGTCTGACATCATTGGAGATTGTAATATAAGTACCAAGGCAGGTAAAATGGCCCAGTGAAAGTCCACAAGTGGCAGACAAACTGTATTACTGCCAACCAAGCCTCTCAGAAAGAGCTTCAAACATGCTCCTTATTTACAAACCAGATGGATATTTATTACCTGCTGGTTAAATACAGCTCTTCTGAGGGCAGCCACCAGCCATCGTCAACAGAAACAAATAATTATCTCCAAACTGTGCTTTAATTAGATGGAGGAGAAACAGCCCAGCTGGTGGAGTTGCTCAGCACATTACTACCATAGACTGTAGAAAAATATGGACAAAGTGACTGTGACATCACCCATAGACTTTCCATGGGCTTGTGAAAAGTGTTTTGAAATAGTGAAAGTGCTGCCTTATTGTACAAAAATTGGAGCCAGGACTGCACAGTAGGGAGCAGGAAGACCCTTATATGGTCATTATGTCCAGCTGGGTCTGGTTCGTCCACTAAGCGCATAGTGATTCACAGTGCTGATAACTGTCAAAAATTTAACAAAATGTTAAAACAGCGAAAAACAACACAATAACTTAAATCGACACATGGGGAAACATAAGATGAAGAAAATGCATCTAGTACGACTAAATATTGTCGTGGAAAAAAATTATTGACTTCGTATTTTAACCGCATTTGATACCATTGACTTGCATTGAAAAAGGGGCCTGAAAGAGCTACTGGAGCTAACTGCAGTGGCACTAGTGAGCAATGTGTCTCACCGCTCTCAGCCAAACCAGGAAGTGAGCTTCAAAAACAAAGCCCGGTTTTGGCCCCTTGATCCTGTCAAACCTCAGGAGAAACAGCTGGCGGAGATGCTCAGCACATTACTACCGCCAAACAATGGGAGAAACCACCCAGCTGGTGGAAATGCGCACCACATTACTACTGCCAAATCACAAGAGAAACTGTTTGATATGTGGATGAAATAAACAGAGAGGAATCATTCACAGAATGAGCGTGTGTGTGCGCATGCGAGTGACTGTGGCTTGTGCAATGCAAAGAGCCACAGCATCTCTCAGCACAGGATGTCCTTGAAATGGCACATAAATCACCACAATGAGGAGAGATTGCCACGATGTCTGCCAAATAAATAAATAATGAAATAGTGAGTGTGTGTGTGCCTTTGGGAGGGAGGGAGGAAGTGAAAGATGTTGATGCATAATGGAAGGCAAGTAATGCAACAAAATTGTTATATTATTATTAGGCTTAAATTGTTGCAACTGAATACAAAATAATACAAGTCCACAACCTCAGTGGAGACCCACGTGGCATACACCAGAGAGAGCTAAGACCTGATAGTCTACACTGAAAGAGTTTTATGAGATAGTGTACACTGAGAGAGCTTTCTGAGATAGTGTACACTGAGAGGGCTTTCTGAGATAGTAAACACAAATAGCTTTCTGAGATAGTGAACACAAAGAGCTTTCTGAGATAGTGAACACAAAGAGCTTTCTGAGATAGTGAACACAAAGAGCTTTCTGAGATAGTGAACACAAAGAGCTTTCTGAGATAGTGAACACAAAGAGCTTTCTGAGATAGTGAACACAAAGAGCTTTCTGAGATAGTGAACACAAAGAGCTTTCTGAGATAGTGAACACAAAGAGCTTTCTGAGATAGTGAACACAAAGAGCTTTCTGAGATAGTGAACACAAAGAGCTTTCTGAGATAGTGTACACAGAGAGCTTTCTGAGATAGTATACACAAAGAGCTTTTTGAGATAATGTACACAGAGAGCTTTCTGAGATAGTGAACACAAAGAGCTTTCTGAGATAGTGAACACAAAGAGCTTTCTGAGATAGTGTACACAAAGAGCTTTTTGAGATAGTGTACACAGAGAGCTTTCTGAGATAGTCTACACAAAGAGCCTTCTGAGATAGTGTGCACAAATAGCTTTCTGAGATAGTGAACACAAAAAGCTTTCTGAGATAGTGAACACTGAGAGAGCTTTCTGAGATAGTGTACACTGAGAAAGCTTTCTGAGATATTAAAAAGTGTGTTTTTGGAGGGTTAGGGCTCATGTGCCAAAAATGGGTGGAGCTATCATGTGTGATTCATGGCCCTCTGCTTGAACCAATTGTATCCTTATACTGTCGCAGTCTTTTGATTGGTTCAAAGCAGTCAGTGATTGGCACATGGTAGCCCCACCCATCAGGAGGATGAGAAGAGCACGTCATGTGATTACATCTCATTTGTTCTTATTCAGCCATTTACAGAATGAAGGACAGACGTGCATTCAGACAGGTTAATAAGAGCAGCAGCAGCACAGGAAAGAATAATTAAAGCTAATTAACAGGAAGCGGTACAATCATCTGTACATTACTTTGAAGAATTGGCCTGATGGACAGTCCCAGGCAACTACCCATAATGCCTTGTCATGGGAAAAAAAAAAAAAACTGAAAAAAAACATTGTTTTGAGGTATCTAACATTAGTCCCAGTGCTACACATGGGCTGGCCACACCGCCGCCTCCCACTGAGCCCCAACAGGAGCCATATTTAAAAGGCTCACCAGCATATGGCCACAGCTGCAGAATTCAGCAGGAGAGACCTGATTTCCACACAGGCATTAAAACAGAAGTGTGTATGTGTGTCACCAGGGCAGCCCTGCAGATGAAGGATGGCACCTCTTCACAAGGAATGCTGGGATCTGCATTGGGTACAAAACTATGAATCGGGCACCTGCTGTCCATTTCTCTCCATTACACACACCATCTCCTCCACTTTTCCCTTTGTGAGAGGCAGTGACTGATAAAAGCCCCAGGATATTTTACCCCTTCACACCTCTGCCAGGTATTCCACACCTGAGTAACCACAACAATACACATTTCACCTGTGCACCGTTAACCTGCATTACACAGGTATTCCACACATCTGCACCATTAACCTGTGTTATACAGGTATTATACACCTAGGTAACCACAAATTACACCTGTGCACTGTTAACCTGTGTTATACAGGTATTCCACACCTGAGTACCTACACATTACATCTGTGCACCGTTAACCTGCGTTACACAAATATTCCACACCTGAGTACCTACACATTACACCTCTGCACCATTAACCTGGGTTATACAGGTATTCAACAACTGAGTAACCACACATTACACCTGTGCACTGTTAACCTGTGTTATACAGGTATTCTACACCTGAGTAACCACACATTACACCTCTGCACCATTAACCTGTGTTATACAGGTATTCTACACCTGAGTAACCACACAATACACATGTGCACCATTAACCTGTGTTAATAGCAAAACTGTTAATCATGGGAATGTAGAAATCAAAACCATCCTCATGACAGATGTGCCGGACTATCTGTGCTAAAACCCAATATCCAGGGTCTGTATATATAAATACAATCAAGCCGGAAAGTCTGAATACCCCTTTCACATTCTCCACGTTTTATTACACTACAGACATATTCTACAATAGATTGAGTTCTTTTTTTGTCTCAGAATTACACACAAAATAGCCCATAATGACAAAGTGAAAACATGCTTTTAGAAATTTTTGCAAATGTATTAGAAATCGAAAACTGAAATCTTTCATTTACATAAATATTTATACCCTTTGCTTTAACATATTTTTAAAGTATCATATTTAATATTTGGTCACATATCCTATGCATGCTGTTACTTCCTGAAGTCTGTGACCCATCAACATCAAAAGACTCTCGATATCTTATTCCCAGGTACTGTTACAAGCGATACTATAAGCTCTCTGCATTTGAATGGATCTCTATGGGAATTGAGGGGTGAGACTAGATTCAGCTGTAAATTACACTGGTACAGTATTGAACACATGGCTGGCTAAATGGCTGTAAGACATCAAGGGTCTGAGCTATCGAACGAGCCCCAAACCATCACTTTGTTGCCAGATATGGAGTAGATGTGGATGGATCACTGCAAGGGTTATTTCTCCTGACTCATTTTTCTATAGAACTCTACAGCTGAATCTAGTCTCACCCCCCAGTTTGGTGGTGAATTGGCTTACTCTCACACTGAAAAAATATGAAAAATCCAACCTTTAATTGAAGTCAATTTATTATGAGAAAAAAAATCGCTCAAGAAATAATTATTTAAAACAAAACCACATTTATATATAGAATAAAGTAATAATTTTTAATATGTGGTCGCATATCCTTTGCATGCCATGACTTCCTGATGTCTGTGAGCCAACAACATCAAAAGACTCTTGATATCTTATGTTCTGGTACTCCAACCCCCAACAAGTAGGTTTTATTTAGAACTTCACTGTTCCCACTGTGAAGCATGGGGGGGGGGGGTGATGGTATGGGGCTGCTATGCTGGTGACACTGTTGGACATGTTATCTAGAATTGAAGGCACACTTAACCAGCATGCCTACCACAGCATTCTGCCATGACACGCCATCCCATCTGGCTTGCACTTTAGTTGGGCCCTCATTTGATTTTAAACAGGACAATTAACCAAAACAAATATCCAGGCTGTGTAAGAGCTATTGGACAAAGAAGGAGAGTGATGGAGTGCTGCATTAGATGACCTAATCTAACACCCAACCTAATCCCAATAGAGATGGTTTGGGATGAGTTGGACCAGAGAGTGAAGGAAAAGCAGCAAAGTGCTCAGCATATGTGGGAATTCCTTCAAGTCTGTTGGAAAAGCATCCCAGGACCCAGGTGGCTACCTCATGAAGTTGGTTGAGATAATGTCAAGAGTGCAAAGCTGGTATCAAGGTAAAGGGTGGCCACTTTGAAGAATCTAAGATACATTCTGATTTAACACTTTCTTGGTCACTGCATAATTATATTTATGTTATTTCATAGTTTTTATGTCTTTACTATTATTCTAAACTGTAAAAGAAAAAGTTAAACGTTTGACTGGTACTGTATATAACATGGGTGTTTGTATTACATAAAAATATATTTGTGTGTCTTACATATAAATATATGGGTGTTTATACAGTAATGCACTGTATGAGTGAAACGGTGTTTATTGCAAAGTTGGCAGGCAAAGCAGCCCCAGAGCCCATGATGAAATGGGCAGAAAGACTTCAAGGTCATAGCGTGTTGTAGGGGAACGGGCTCTGCATATGAGACTGTGATCAGCGAGTGTAGCGTATGGGTAATAGGGGCACAAACCTTCACCCAGGGGGGCAATGCAGGGATTTATGGGACCAGTACGACCTCTCTCAGCGGTATTCTAAAACGAAATGAGGAACGACCTTTCTTCCAAATCAAGCAATTCTGTCCAGTCTGTTCTGAATAATCATCAGTTAGAAAATAAATTTGTCCTCTTGAGAGAGAGATGGAAGGTTCTCTGAAAAACCTGGCTTAACGGGGAGCCATTATGATAATATGCCCTTACATTACTTTTCACAGAATGAGCCATTATTTATGATAAATGATCTTGGCTGATAGGACACTGATATGATTCTGACCTGCTGCCAGAGTTCTGCTGGCTGAATGAACAAAATATGACTGAATATTCTGTTATACTGCCCCAGTGAAAACACCTCCCATACATACAGTAAGGCTGTGACCCAAATCACATACTTCCATGCTCCGCACTACCGTACTTCGCTATGGACTCACATGGATGCGTGTGCTCGCTATGTGTGCTCGGAGCATGGAAGTATGCGATTTGGGACACAGCCTAAGACTAGATGCTGACACCAAAGTAAACACACAAGCCCCATTTCTATCAAGGCTGTGGGGGTCATTCTTTCACTAGAATTACCATGTGGAAGGGAAGGTAGAGAGGCGGGTAGGGAAATAAAATAGGAGGGAGAAGATAATGGAAGAGAGCAATGGGAATCAGGGTGGAGAAGAGGAGGAGAGGTATTTCCTGAATGGATGCGTCTTCAGGTTATGTGAAAAATAGGGAGGGACTCAGCTCTCCTGAGTTGAGGTCAGGAGGAGCGATTAAGAGGTTGTCACATGGAGGGGAGAGCTAGGCACCTGGTGGCAGCAGAGCATAGAGCACAGGTTGGGGTGTAGGGCTGGACCATAGCCTGAAGGTATGGGGGTGCAGCTCTTTTGGCAACCTTGTAAGCCAACACCAGAGTTCTGAATTTGATGCGGGCAGCCACTGGGAGCCAGTGGAGAAAACCCAGAAGGGGGGTGACATGGGAAAATTTGGGGAGGTTGAAAACCAGGCAAGCTGCAGTGTTCTGGGTGAGCTGAAGTGACTGGAGAGAGTGCTGGCTAGGAGGGAGTTGCCGTAGTCCAGTCAGGAGAAGAACTTGAACCAGGAGCTGGGTGCATCCCTGGTGAGGAAGGGTCTGATTCGGCAGTTGTAAAGTGAAAACCTGCAGGATCACATTATGGCAATAATCTGGGCCATGTAAAAAAAGTTACCCGGGCAGGTAAGTCTGCACTGATGACGACTTGCAAAAAGTGTGGGACGAGGGTGCGAAAAGTCTGCAAAAGAGCACTTGCCAAAAACACCGTTTTCACAATGGGACAGCACTAAGTACTAACGGAGTGCTTGCACTGCACTCGCAAGAGTCACTGTGGTGTTGTTGACGGAGATGGAGCGGTCCTACAGAGTGCAGAATTTGCCAGGGAAAAAGAAGGGCTCTGTCTTGTCAAAGTTAGGTTTGAGCTGGTGGGCAGACATCCAACTGTAGATGTCAGCTAGGCAAGCAGAGATACGTGCCTCAACCTGAGTGTCAGAGTATGGGAAAGAGAGGTGGAGTTGAGTGTTATCAGCATAGCAGTGGTAAGAGAAGTTGTGGGAAGTGATGACTGAGCCAAGCGATCGGATGTAGGGAGAGAAGAGGGCCCAGGACTGAGCCCTGGAGAACCCCAGTGGAGAGGGTCTGTGGCAAAAACAGAAACCCCCTGATGGAGCGAATTTAGTGCCAATATTATTTATACGTTTCACAATTCACATGCGTTTTGTTTACTGCAAAACACAATTCACACCAATAAACAAAGCTACAAATCTTGTTTTACAGATCTCAAATTACAAACTACAAATCTCAAGCTGAGTGTGATTTATTGTTCTTCGCTGGTTGCAAAAGTGAAGTATCAAATCGTCAAGAAACACAGTTTTCTTCCAGTGTGCTGAAAGCAAACAGGCTCTTGGGGGTTGTGCAAACAAGTTTTTTTTTTGTGATCTATAAGTTTGCTAAGCGCCTTTGAAACGGATATGCATTTTCAACATCTTGAACTGAGAAAGTATTGGTAGAACGGCTATATGGCGATGATTTATTCATTATGGAAAAAAAAAGCCAGAGAACCATGGGCTGCATCCCAATATTCTTCACTCCCCACCTCCCTTCCTCCACTCCCCCACTACCACCCCTCTCTTACTCGGAAACATGCAAAACTTTGACCGTTTCGAGTACAAGTATTTGTATGTACAGTATGCAATGTACCTGACATTGCAGTTAGCCTCAAGACATTAATTAATATGTAGCCATTAATATGTAATTAAGATGTAATCAGCGACATTGGATTAAAACGCAAAGATCCGTCTCCAGGGTCCGGAGTAAAGGAGTGGTAGTGGAGGAGGAAAGGTTGCATTTTTCGATTTTTGGGATGTACCCATGGCCTCCTTAATCTTGTAGATAGTATTCTACAAAAACATGCACACATGCACACACGCTCACAGGCATGTGTACTTACCCAGTGTAATTACAAACAAATGAATGTACAAACATACAAGCACACGTGCCGTTAACCATTCAGACACTTGCAAATACACAGGGTAATTAAAATAAAAAACATACTCAGGCACACAAACACACACTCACATTTTACTATGAATGGATTAAACACAAGCCACATATTCAGAAGTCATGTAAACACCTGCCTCACCACAGACTTGCAATCTCTGTGATTTTCCATCAAATCAAACTCATTCATCAGTCACAGAGTGTAATTAGGACTCCAGTTAATTGCTTAGGGAAAATGTCAGCTTAATGACTGTGTTACGTGCTTCAATACATTTATTGCAAATCCAAGTTGACGCAGAGTCACTGCGGCTCATTTCACTTACAGCACAGAGGTGAGATCAGGGCTCAATGACCCTCACCAGCACAGTTCAAACACATTCAGAAATCCACAGACACACATGTACACACACGCACAAGCACACACATACATGCACACACAACACACGTATACAATTGCACATATATACAACCGTACAGATGCACATGTACGCACACGTGCTGCTAAAAAAACGACAGCATTGCTCACCCTCCTCGTTTAGCTGTGCCTGCCAATTTGTACAAAGCAGAGAAAGATAATCACAAAAAATGCTAATCATTTTTGAAAAACTAAATCAGAAAAACTACTATGAGGACAGAAGCAAACACCGGGTGCCAAAGGGTTACAAACGCAAATTGCACGTGTGCACAATTACATCAATTAGGCTACCCTGTGCTAAACAGGGATGATAATATAGGCATGTGCAAAGGTCAAGCTTTGATATATGAAATAATCTGAGAATCATTTTATAATTCACACGCAGGTTAAGATAAACATTCAATAACCCTCTCATCTGACTGTAAAATAAATTTTCACATGCAGTACATCCAGGGCAGGCAGGAGCACTTTTCTCAGTAAACGAAGACTAACAGTACAGAAAAAGAGCTCATTTTATGTTCAGAGCTCACAAAAGGATAATTAGCCAGAAAATAGTCAGTGTTGAATAAAAACTCCACTTATGTTTTCATCTTACAAAAGGCAAATTAGCCAGTCATACAGAAAGCAGCACTATGGGCGACAGGAACTCTGTTTATGTTCAGATAGTCACAGGCATTCTGGCCTCTGAATGCTCCATCCTGTCAGTGTGGAAGTAAACAAATCAATTCAGCATTTTAGTGCACTGAGGAAGAACTGCAAGATAAAATAATGTTTGTTTTCCCATACAGCCTGAAACAGAGATTGGGATGGAACGATTCTGAGGTAAACGTCTCATTTTCATCATTCACTGTGGAAATGGAACCACAAAGTAACGGCTTGACTGCTAAAATAAACCAAACAAACTCTCACTCACACCACAGGCATTTACAATAGTGAGACTATCTGTTTCTTCAAATAGCCCTGGGTAAAATTACAGAACCTTCTCCTGTCAGTGATGGGACCCTGGGAACCACATGCATACAAATATATTTTAAAAGTCAGAACTGAAATATAAAGCTGTAATTCAAGGCAAGTGATTGCGTGCAGGGTGGATGTGCACAGAGGCTCCGTCTACTTGGTGTCTGCTGTGTGTTGCTCTGGTACAGATTTATTCATAATCTGTAATAGACACTTAAATGTAAGCACTTTTTCACACATTTGACTTTGGCTGCTTTGACCCAGCCTTTTCACATTATATTAAAAAAAGGTTTTTATGATCAAATGCATTTTACTACACTTTTTTTTTTTTTTTTAGACTGTCCAGTGTTCAATCTCACCGATGCTCACTCACAGGTCCTATAAGCCTGGTTTCAGTACTACTGCATGCTTTGTGGTTTTTTTTAACCTATTAATCAAACACAACATTCACTCAACATTTCAACCAACAATCATTTGTCCTGAACTTAGACTTACAACTAAATACAAGCGTTCCAATTTTTTCTTTACAAGTTAGTTTTCATGATTCAGTGCCATCAGCCTTGAACACTATTCTCGCTTTTACACAATAACAAGGCTGTTGAAATGGCCCACAACCTATGTGAAAGAAAAACAACTCTCCACTGTGTAATCTGTTTCCAAAAATCAGGCACAGTAATCACAGATATGGTCTCAACATCAGAGGCTCAGCCAAATACCATTTGTTACATTGCAATGCTGAGGTTCAGATTCTGACATTAGCAAGCCCGTTCTGAAAGAAAAGCTCAGATATGCTGAGATATGGCAGGGAATATCCTTTCATCTTAGAGTGCACCTGCACCTGTGTGCTCACCACCCACCCATAAATCAAAAACAAATACAGAACCTGTTACACAAGAACATGTTTGTGCTTGTGCATGGCCTGGTTTTCACTAGCGATGGGATGCCATGGAGGCTTTCTGCACCATCAATGACTCTCATTCTAATCAATAATGTTTTGTGAGGGACAGCAAAGTCTTGAGTGGTTCAATTTAATCAGCGATTGACAGCAAATGTCAGCTCCACAGAAACAGCTCTCGACAGTCCCGACTCATTTCAGGAGACGCAAGCATAAGGCCCCGCCACTTCACCCCCTGCCTCTCCCTAATTGGCTGTCTAGGGATTTGTTTTTGAAGAGAAAGAACTGTGTCCTGGTATGACTTCAGATTCACAACTCTTTTGCAGCTGAAAAAGCAAAGTATTTTATCCAAAATCTCAGTCTCTCTGTTTTCACTCCACCCAGATGGAAGCACAAGGGCGCGAGGCAGAGAGCAGGATAGCAGAGCTGGCCTAACCTCAGTCGACAGGTCATTTACAGGTAATTTGCAGGAACATCTGGAACACTTTCCAGGAGAAGAGGGTGCAGTCTGAGCCTCATGCAGGGGATACTAGGTTTTTGGCCAAAATCTCTTGCTCCAAAAACCTAGAATCCCCTCAATTCAGAAAGCTAAAACTTGGCCACAAATGGATTATTCCACAAGACAATAATCCCAAGCACACCTCAAAACCAACCTAGAAATGGCAAACCACAACCAGAAAAATGCTGTTTTGTGATGGCCATCTCAGTCTACAGACTTGAACCCAATCGAAAATGAGTAGTTTGATTTGAAGAGGGCAGTCTACAAGAGCAGACGAAAGGATCTTAAATATTGTAATTCTGCATGGAGGAATGGCCAAAGATCCAACCAAATATGATCAATAATCTCATAAAACACAATATATTACCACTCAGTAGTGTTATTCTGGTGAAGGGAGGGTGCACATACTACTGAAAATAGGGGTGCCACCCTGCCACTCCCCCCACCCCTTCCCCCTCTACAAAACCAGTTACATTTTATCTTCTTCTCAGAGGATGGTATTCTACATAAATGTATTACAAATGGGTATTAGAAACCCATATTCTGACACTACCCAGGAATTTCTCAGACCACTGGGATTCCTCTCAGAGTGATTATGTGCTGGAGTATTAGTCACATCCGACTGGGCTCCCCCTCAAGCTGAAGTTGGGGGGGTAAATGTCCCTTCTCCTGAAATGAAGGCTGGACCCCCCACACCCAACATAAATACAGAAGAGGAGAAGGAGAGATGGATATATATTTGGACAGTACAGTCCAAAAGTATTTGGACAGTGACACACATTTTGTTCTCCAGCATATTGGATTTGAAATGGAACAGTGACCATGAGGTTAAAGTGCAGACTTTCAGCTTTAATTTGTGGGTTTTTCATTTGTAAATCCTTTGCATGCCATGACTTCCTGATGTGACCCAACAACATCAAAAGACGCTTTATATTATTTTCAGGTACCCTGATTATCCAGACTTATTGTTACATTATTTTTCATGAAGACGTGTTCCTTTTTCTCATCCAACAAGGTTTGGCAATACAATTGGACAAGTTTGTCATGCCAATAAAGCATATTGAATTGGAAAGACTGACCTGAGCATATATAATTACAGATAAAAAGTACAATGTCTTATCTGTTCAATATTATAGTGTACCCCAATATATAATGAAATTATTATATATTATTTTATTGTTATTAGTATTTTAATATGTACGTGTAATTCTTTGGCAATATTTACAATATGTATTTCATGCCAATAAAGCACATAAAATTGAATTGAAATCGAACTGAAATAAAGAGAGAGCGATGGAGAGAATAAGAGAGAGAGAATAAGAGTGAGAAAGAGAATAAGAGAGAGAGAAAGACAGAGCTAGAAAGAGAGAGGGAGATGGCTAATGTGAAACACTCAGAGCAGTAGGCTGTGCTGTTCCTCGGTTTCTGCGGCTCTTGCTGCCTCACATCACAAAGTCAGGGTGACAGATGAACAGGACTATGACCCAATAATAAAACCCGTTTGGCCAGAAATAACCAGCGGATGAAGATGAAGAGGGTGGTGCACTCCCGCGAGGGTCTCATTGTGCCCCCGTTTCTCTTAAGAGCGGGTTTGAGTCCACAGGGGGAGGAGCTCCAGGCCAGGCTGAGCAATCCACAGCTTTTCATCTGCTTCCATTCGCTCCAATATGCATCCCCTTCTTTATTCTGCGTGCTTTTATCCTTTCATTCTGCCCTTCTGCACATCCATCTCAGACTGAGAGGGGGGGAGGGGCTTGCAGCCAGAACACATGGAACCTGCCTGTCCAGAGCCCCCTTAGATTGGGGGGGGGGTTACCAAGGTAATCAGTCATGCCACATCTACCATAACATTGGACAATTGACAGAGGTCACAGGCACTTTAATTAATGATGTGGTTCAACAGAAAAAGTTGGGCGATATAACGCAACAATAATTATAAAAATGCAATAAGAGTAATAACCACCATGTGGGGTATTGCCTTGCTTTTGGTATTTTTGTCTTTAATTATACCTGATGCGGCAGTAAACATCCACACTTCAGAGGCTGTGGGAAAAGCGTCACCACTTATCTATTGTGTTGATAAGACAGCCAATCAGCAGGAAGCCGTTGCGAATTTGCTGCTGATGGTTGGCTTATGAACACCCAATAGATATCAATGGTGATGCTTTTTTCCAGAAACATTTCACACTGCCTCTGTTGTTTGGATTTTTACTACCGCATCAGGTATAATTTTGAAAAAAAAGAAAGACTTTGCATGGTAGCGATTGCATTTCATAATTATCGTTGCGGTTTACTGCCCAGCCCTAACAGTGAGCTATACATACCTGGATTCATTTAAATTAACATTTTTAGATACAGATTACACAGGTGTGAGAAAAAAACATGTGTGGGGCATATCATGATATTTCGGAAACTTGATATCTAAAAGCTATATTATCTGTAGACAACAGCCTTGTATAACTAACTTCAAGGAAACAGGCCCTGAGCTCACTGAAATAGCTCACAGCAAGAGAAAAATCTCACTGCTATAGAGACAGCTCACCGCTATAGAGAAAGCTCTCTGCATTATGGGAAGCTCACAGACAGCTCACTGAAAGAGAAGACACACTGCAATAGGAAAAACTCCCCTATGCGGCTGAAACCTAAAGCCAATCAAATGCTACCCTATGTAGCTCAAACATACATCCAATCATATGCTCCCAATGCAGCGGAAACCTACAGCCAATCACACGCTCCCTATGGGGAAACCCACAGCTAATCACGTGCCGTTGTGTTTTTTTCTTTTGCTCAATAATTTACATTCGAGTCGCTTATGTACTGCTCAGAATATTAAGTTTCTCAGAATATATTTTTCTGTGGCATATGCAGGTAAGTGCGCCTGCTTTTTGGTAAGTAAGTTTGTAGCCTGTAATTAAGCTGCGTTTCAGCCTGTAATTCATCCTCTACACTCGCTCCTGAATTCATGCCAAAGCCACTGGATTAAGCCCCGATTGATTTTATGAGGAGAAATCTACTTCAATAAAGAAAAGCACTGCAATGATCTGCAATGTGGAATCTTGAATTTACAAGACCTTATTTCATGCATTTCTGTGACTTTTGAGAGGTAACATAAGTGTTTCCCACACCATTAAACAATAGCAGCACATCACCGCACCAACAATCTGGCCATTGCTACTGTATTAGGCCAAGTAGCCTACCTGAATAAACTACAATAGGCTATGCGTGTATACTCTCATTTCATACCAATAACCATGAAAACCTACCCACCTCAATCTCCAAAGATCTAACATGAATGCAATTTGCCCATTAGCAATTAGTTCAACATTTGACTCTGCTTCTGCTTTTTTATACTGAAAAAATACAGAAAACAATTAATCGGCAAAAACATGTTTTATTCCATTTACAAAGAATATAATTCCTACATGGGTTAGGGTTAGACCACTGGCCTCTCAAATAGTATTTTTGTTACACATTCTGCAAGTTATATCACTGCATTTTATTTTATTTTTATATAGCCTATATGTCCTTATCACTGATCCATGACAGCATGAAAAGAATGTTCATCGCAATGCTGAAAGCTATACGGTAGCCTATTTAACAAAGTGGTGTAGGCCTATATACTGTAGGTGGAGGTTACTTTCTGATTAAAACAGATTTTGCCAAATTGAATTTATCTCTCTAACATGCTGTAGCCTACAGAAGCTGTGTGTTCACCTGCCAATGGATTATTCACATCTTTGGCACACTTGTTAATCATATAATAATGAATGAAAACAGGTTGAGACCTATGTCTATGGTTGAGACCAATGATCAGTACAAAGGAAAGTTTGATACCGGTAACGTAAGGCATCAACTGTGTTTTAGAGAGAAGTCGGCTAACAAATGTGAAAATGGTCAGGCCGCCACAAAACTGGTGTAGCAGCTAGAAGAAAATGCGGGCAAGACTATTTTCGCGGGCAAGACTATTTTCACGGGCTGCACACGCGTTCCGCCCGTAGCTATGCTCCGGTGTAGCCCTGCCGTTAGTATCAAATAAAAGTAGGCTATAGCCTACGTATGCTGTAGAGTATAGTTTATTGTCAGGTAGGTAACTACATAATACACTAGTGGCGGCCAGATTCCTGGAGCGGTGGTGTTTAACATCATGGGAAACAGTGAGTCTCTATAAACCATGATGCACTGCAGTCAGTGGCACAATACAGATGGGTGGCATTTTTTTAAATCTGGAATTTTACATTTTGCATAGTGTACAAGTCTTCAAAATACAGCATCACCCATGACATGTGCACGTCATTCAAATGAAAAGATGAACCTCCGCTGTCAGGGTGGGTCACAGAATCACAGCACTACGAGCCTGCGCAGGTTGACATCTTGATGCGAGATGAGTCCATCCTACTTCCAGGAATGTGTTTTTCCAATAAACCGATGGTTAGTGAAGACTTCTGCTTAATGATCATTTTGTTTGCCTGATGCTCCCACTCAGCATTATGCTGCTGGTCCGTGGTTAACTTCAAACTCTAAATCCCCACACACTCTAGTGTTCCACTAACTGTGCTCAACAATATTCCATAATAAGAGATTATACATGATAATATCTTTGTGTTAATGAGTGATTATTAATATTATTTCCTACGTCATTTTCGCCAGTTGGAATATTATTTTCTGTTACTGGAAAACATTAATGCATTATTGATGTTATTGTGAATACTGCTGAGCAAAAGCCCATGTGATGTGAATCAACATGCAGTTCAATTTCATTAGCAATTAAATGACTAATGTAGATGACTCAGGAACCACAGAGATTATTTTTAACATTGACTCGACAGATGGTATGAGGAGGCTGTACTGACAGCTTATTGTGGGAGGGTTGAACGATCGGCAGGTTCCCAAACATGTGGGTCCTTACCTGTAAGCGCTAAAGGCAGGTTCCCAAATGTGTGGGACCTTACCTGTACCAAGTCAGACTGAGCATGTTCCAGCTGCTCCAATTCCATATTCAGACAAACAGGAAGAGCCTCTTCTGCTTGGGGGGGGGGGGGGGGTGTTATCTGGAAATTATGCTGCACTAGTAAAACACTCAGTCATTATACAAAGCAGAGATTTCCACCCTGCATAACAGCTGCATGAAGGGCGTCTGCCTTGCCTTTCTCTGCATGTCCGTTCTGCACGGATGGAACCTCTTCCAGCAGCAGCTCACTGCAGACTGTGTGCCAAAGGTGTGAGAAACAGATGATTAAATAGAGAGAACAGACATTCTTTTCTGTCACTTCAGGTCAAACTTGATTTAGTATCCAGACAGACAGACACACACCAACACCTGCACACACAGACATATACACACACACAGACAACTGCACACACCGAGACACACACAGAGACACACACAGAGTGACGCGTACACACCGCCCCATCATGTATCGTGTAGTTGTGAGGGTATTAGCTTTACCCATCAATCAGCTCCACTCTACATTCAGCTTGATGGTTCCAAATTATTTCTATGCACTGGAACCCTCTAATAGAATCACTTATAGCAAACCATGTTATCTGTGAGCAGAACACTGCCCTTCAATCTCTGTGTAAACATAAGCCGCTTCTGTCCCACCAGAACGGAGTCACCAAGAGGCAGAAGAAGAGCACCTCACTCAGAGAATAAGACCGGCTGGAGGTTAAGCAGAACGTTATTTATAACGTTATATTCAGTGCCTGGATGAAATAGTCCTGGATATTTGACCTCCTTCCTTTAATCTTTGGTTGCAGCCGCAGTATTAACAGAACGGGACTCTGTGGAGTGCAGACCAGTGACCCTGGAAAACCTTTTGCTTTGGACAGAGAGCGAGAGCACAATATGGGCTGCATGCCACACACGCAGAGGAGAGATGGAGAGGAGGGGCACGATGCACCCACAGTACCCAAAATATAGAGGGAGAGGGGGTTCGCTATGCATAACTTTACTGCCCTCCCGAGGATCCTGAAAGACCCACACTATGGGCAAAAATGAGTGCAGCATAAAGTGAATTTGTATATCATGATTTGAAATTGAATGTAATGGTTTGAAATTGAACTCAGTCTTCATTGCATTCTACAGACATGAATGAGAAGAGCAGTGTGTGTGTGTGTGTGTGTGTGTGTGTGTGTGTGTGTGCGCGTGTGGGTGTGTAGCCTACTTGCGTGCATGTGTACCCTTGGTGGAATCAGTCATAAACAAAGCCAGGAGGCTTTCAGGAGTCATGTTTTCACACCCAGCTGACCCCAGACAGCAGTTTCCTTTGCAGAGGAGCTGAGAGATAAAAAGGCAGCTTTAGTTTAGACACTGTGCAGCCAGAGCTACGGTGTTTAAATCTAAGGTTGCACTGTTAGCTTATTTTTCAGACAGAGTACGAGTACCTAGTACTCGGGTATGGATAGGCTACTTGCCGAAGTACAACATTGTCAATTTTCAATAAAATGTTGCCTAGGCCTACAACTTGGTATTTATTTGTTTCCCAATTGTTTTCTTCCATCAAGAACTTTAGCTATAAAATCCTAAACATTTTAAATGTTTAATCGCCAAACGTTAACAAAAATGCTTAACGTTTAGGAAATAGTTAGGGTAGCACATTGGTTTAAATAGAAATGTGGCAAATTTTTATTTGTCCTCCTCTCCCTGTAGCAAACATACCGAGTGCAGACTTACTCAAAGGACCAACACCGTTACACTGATGTACACCTACACATCAGAGGTAACGCTAAGATTTTAAACCTCCGGCCAGAACGTCCAGAATGATTACAGTTTGTCGGCCATATCTATTTTCAATGCAGGATCCGACCTAACGTTAACGAACAACGCTTTGTTCTGGGAATGTCAGACCAGATTTTCGCATCTTAACCATGTGTATTTCTCTTTCCATACAGTCCTGAAACCTCTAGTTTTGTTACCTACAGACAGTGCAGGGGGAACTTCCACTTCCGGCTCTGGCTCAGCTAATCGAGCCTGCATTTCATTATTTCTATTAGTGTTAAAACCAAAATATGTACTAAGAGAAGATTGTTTAGCCATTATTGAATGCTAGCTCGCAAGCAGCTACACCACACATGGTTGTCTATACGTTACATCTTACATCACTGCAAGCTCTGCAGAGGGCCGAGGGACAGACGATTTGATTTCGTGAGAGTAGCGTTGTCCAATTTGCGGTGATAATAGGCCTAATGATAAATTGCCGTGGTTTGAGAATAATATGTTAAATTACTATATTGCAAAGTTAAAAATTGTTTGATTTTTTTTACCGGCCCGAATGTCTGAAGGGAATTACATTTTCCAGCCTTTGTCATAAAAAAAGGTAAAAACCGGCAATTTCCGGCCTAACGCGACCCCTGATACACATAAACACACACAATACGTCACGCTTCAGAATGCTGTGACCGGCCGTTTATTAAGAAGAATAGCTCTTGGCATTTTCCCCACTCTCTTTGTCCGAAGAGAGAACATTGCAGCCATGTGATCGAAGAGCCATTGTGTTCAGCAAGATTCCTGTAGCCTTGACAACAGGAAAATCCGGCCATGTCAGCCTGTAACTTTCATGTAACAGCCAGCCAGTAGAGAGAGGGGTTGAGGGAACGGTCTCCATGCAGTCAAATGCCTGGTCTCCACCTGTCAGTCATTATGATGTCATAGTGAGGAGGAAGGGTCCCTGTTAACTGGAGTGCCATATGTCTGCACATTACAAATCAGAAGCTCCTGAAATGTATAAACCGTCACCAAATTAATGAGAAAGAATATTTCCTGAGGCCGAAAATTCATATGAGCAAATGTGTCCCAGAACTGCCCCCACACCCAGGGGGAGGGGGGTGGTTTGGGGGCACCTGCAGTAGTCCTGGTTCCTGTGCCAATGCTCATTTCCCCCCCTCGCCTCCCCAGTTAGGTACTGATTAACCTCAGGCATCAGCTAATCACCAGCTGTAGGCGTTAAAGCTAAGATAAGTTGCGGCCATTGATAAGATAGTTTCATATGGCTCCATGGGATTGTGTGATGGGGGGGCATTTACTTGGGGTTCCCAGGGGTGTAACAGTCAGCTGCTCCACAAGGCCACAGGACTGACACACATTCTCCCCATACCCCCCCCGGCCATGTGGCTTCTGGGAACTTACAATTATGTAAGATCTTTAACAGCAACATTCCCAGAGCCAACTGGCAAAACTGCTTTCTCGTCACTCTGTGATACCAACCCCCCCGTGTGTGCGCGCACACACACACACACACACACACACACACACACATGCGCGCGCATACACATACACACTCACAAACGCACTCTCAGACACACACAGGCACACACACAAAGAAAACACATACAGGGCAAGGGGAGGAGATTTTGGAGTGATACCATCGAGGCAGGGTTCGACCAGGCAGTTTTGCAATACAAGTAGTGAGGCATTTGGATTGGCTCAGGACTGCACACCTGTAAATCTCACAAAATTCCTGTGAGGTTGTTCAACTGTGGGCATGTCAATCCCTGCCTCAGTGCCGAGTCCACAGTTCTCCTCCTCTAACCTAACCCTAACTCGACCCCTAATCCAAAGACAACAACCTCAGTAGAGGAGAGAGCCAAGCCCTGCAACAGCTGGCAAAAAAACCTGATAAACCTCAAACCAGCAGATAAAGAAAGTGCCATAGTTATCATGGACAGAACACAATATACACACAAAGCATATAGACAACTTGACAACATAAAACTTTATAGAACATTTGTCCCCAAAATACAGACGCCACCAGAATCTCGGAGCATACCATCTGAGGTCCCGGCAGAGATACGCATTATTTCAGACTGCAACAGTGAATCCTACAAAATAGCTGAATGTATAGACTATTTTCTCATTCCACTGTCCAGGAAACACAAAAGCTACATCAAAGACAGACATGAATTCATAAACAAAATAATAAAAAACACCAAAATACCACAATAAGCCATCCTTCACCATAGACATAAACAGTCTGTGAAACAACATAAACACAGCAGCAGGACTAACAGCTGTAAAAACCTGGATGGAGAAGTACAGACAACAATCGAAGAGATATTATTCTCCTGCAATTACTGGAAATCAGCCTCACTAAATGACTTTGAATTCAATGAAGTATCAGTACGGCTACTGGCAAAAAATTAGCAAAACATTTGCACCGGCTTATGCTAACATCTACATGGTGCATTGGGAGGAGACCATTTTTGAAAAATGCCCCAAACTAATTATTTTTGGTATTTATATGACATTTGGGGAGAATGGACACATAGCTCAGAATATTTCAAACACTTCATACAGATCCTCAACATGCACCATAGATCAATCACAGTTAAATACACCACACATAATCAACATCTTCTTGGTTTTGCATGTGCTAAAAGGGTTTGCACATGCTAAAGGTCTTAGTAAATCAGGCCCCAGATCTGTCCCCAGACAGGTTTTTGAAAACCGTTCTGGCTACAACACAACAGGACACCAGAAAAATCATCCGGTTTATCACCACCTACTCTGCATTCCGCCAATCAGCAAACAGAAATATTAAACAGAACCTGGCCAGGACCCTGCAAAACACAGACCTGCTTCAGGACTACAGGACCCTGCAAAACACAGACCTGCTTCAGGACTACAGGACCCTGCAAAATACAGACCTGCTCCAGGACTACAGGACCCTGCAAAACACAGACCTGCGCCAGGACTACAGGACCCTGCAAAACACGGACCTGCTCCAGGACTACAGGACCCTGCAAAACACGGACCTGCTCCAGGACTACAGGACCCTGCAAAACACAGACCTGCTCCAGGACTACAGGACCCTGCAAAACACAGACCTGCTCCAGGACTACAGGACCCTGCAAAACACAGACCTGCTCCAGGACTACAGGACCCTGCAAAACACAGACCTGCTCCAGGACTACAGGACCCTGCAAAACATGGACCTGCTCCAGGACTACAGGACCCTGCAAAACACAGACCTGCTCCAGGACTACAGGACCCTGCAAAACACAGACCTTATTTTTGGTATTTATATGACATTTGGGGAGAATGGACACATAGCTCAGAATATTTCAAACACTTCATACAGATCCTCAACATGCACCATAGATCAATCACAGTTAAATACACCACACATAATCAACATCTTCTTGGTTTTGCATGTGCTAAAAGGTTTGCACATGCTAAAGGTCTTAAATAAAATCAGGCCCCAGATCTCCCCCCAGTTTTTTTTGAAAACCGTTCTGGCTACAACACAACAGGACACCAGAAAAATCATCCTGTTTATCACCACCTACTCTGCATTCCGCCAATCAGCAAACAGAAATATTAAACAGAACCTGGCCAGGACCCTGCAAAACACAGACCTGCTTCAGGACTACAGGACCCTGCAAAACACAGACCTGCTCCAGGACTACAGGACCCTGCAAAACACGGACCTGCTCCAGGACTACAGGACCCTGCAAAACACAGACCTGCTTCAGGACTACAGGACCCTGCAAAACACAGACCTGCTCCAGGACTACAGGACCCTGCAAAACACAGACCTGCTCCAGCAAACAGAACCTGCAAAACACAGACCTGCTCCAGGACTACAGGACCCTGCAAAACACAGACCTGCTTCAGGACTACAGGACCCTGCAAAACACAGACCTGCTCCAGGACTACAGGACCCTGCAAAACACAGGACCTGCTCCAGGACTACAGGACCCTGCAAAACACAGACCTGCTTCAGGACTACAGGACCCTGCAAAACACAGACCTGCTCCAGGACTACAGGACCCTGCAAAACACAGACCTGCTCCAGGACTACAGGACCCTGCAAAACACAGACCTGCTCCAGGACTACAGGACCCTGCAAAACACAGACCTGCTTCAGGACTACAGGACCCTGCAAAACACAGACCTGCTCCAGGACTACAGGACCCTGCAAAACACAGACCTGCTCCAGGACTACAGGACCCTGCAAAACACAGACCTGCTTCAGGACTACAGGACCCTGCAAAACACAGACCTGCTTCAGGACTACAGGACCCTGCAAAACACAGACCTGCTCCAGGACTACAGGACCCTGCAAAACACAGACCTGCTCCAGGACTACAGGACCCTGCAATACACAGACCTGCTCCAGGACTACAGGACCCTGCAAAACACAGACCTGCTTCAGGACTACAGGACCCTGCAAAACACAGACCTGCTCCAGGACTACAGGACCCTGCAAAACACAGACCTGCTCCAGGACTACAGGACCCTGCAAAACACAGACCTGCTCCAGGACTACAGGACCCTGCAAAACACAGACCTGCTCCAGGACTACAGGACCCTGCAAAACACGGACCTGCTCCAGGACTACAGGACCCTGCAAAACACAGACCTGCTTCAGGACTACAGGACCCTGCAAAACACAGACCTGCTCCAGGACTACAGGACCCTGCAAAACACAGACCTGCTCCAGGACTACAGGACCCTGCAAAACACAGACCTGCTCCAGGACTACAGGACCCTGCAAAACACAGACCTGCTCCAGGACTACAGGACCCTGCAAAACACGGACCTGCTCCAGGACTACAGGACCCTGCAAAACACAGACCTGCTCCAGGACTACAGGACCCTGCAAAACACAGATCTGCTACAAGACTACAAAATCCACAAGAACCTCAAAAATCATCTGGTAAGTAACTACCAGAAATGAACACTGTAGCTTACCCACACAAGGCCCGGTATTTTACAAACAGGCTACTACAGTCAAAAACAACACTACAAACAAAACATGTCTTACTAAACTGATTATGATAGAGCAGGTCACACATAACATTAAAAATCATGGGGACGCACCTAGTGGCTCATTTTCTTCACCATGGACTTGAGGCACTAGAAGTATCTCTATTCAGATATTAACTGGACACCAGAGGATAGACGTAGAACAGAAAAACACTGAATTAGAAAATTTAACACCATATCTCCACAAGCACTAAACAAAGGCACGCAAAACTTCAACACAAGAGGGACCATATTCTTCCTAGAATATAATACTTCTTCTACAAGATTTTTCCTAACCCTAATCCTAACACTAACCTCTAACATCTAACCCAAACCCTAACTCTAATCCCTAACCCTGTTCCTTCTCATGCACTTTCACACTTTAGCAAGAGGCTGCTTGCAAGCAGACCCAACAGGGACCTGACCTAACACATCTGAGCAGACCCAATGAAGACCTGACCCAACATGTCAAAGCAGACCCAACAGGGATCCGACCAAATACATCTGAGCAGACCCAATGAAGACCTGACCCAACATGTCAAAGCAGACCCAACAGTGACCTGACCCATCACGTCCAAGCAGACCCAACACGGGCCTGAGCCTGATCCAACACGTCCAAGCAGACCCAACAGGGGCCTGACCCAACACGTCCGAGTAGAACAGAATCCTGCCATCTGAACCCAGGCAATCCTGCTCTACACTCATCACTAAGATATTCACCCCCTCCGTCCCTCTTTCACCTATCCACTCTTCACCCATTCATCCTTCACTTATTTACATTTTTATGCCATTTATTCATCAAGAAAAGAAAAACATGAAAATGCCAAACAGAACAAGAACAAGCAACTAACTGAGGAGAACGGCAAGCAGCACCAGTATGAATTCAAGACTAAATACAAAAGCACATAATTTATGTAATTTAGGTTTATTGCTCATATAGAGCCAAGCAGTTTAAAGAACAGCATGCACTCTCCCATTGAATGAGCCCAGCAGTTTCCATTTAAAAAAAGCATGCAGTCTCACCATTACACTATCAGCATCATCACCAATACTCAGCTATCCCAGCTTTCACCCACAAGGCCACTTGTGACCACTGGATTATTGAAGAGCTTGTCTAGCCACACTTTAAATCACTTTTCCGTCCATTTATCAGTCTGTTTTTCTGTGCACAGCCAGGCGCACCGGAATCATTTCAGAAGTGCGGGGCTAAAATAAATTTTAAAATAGGCTATATTGCTTAGCCAATGTCAAAAGTGAAAATAAGGCAGTGGTAAAAGTGCTAACTTTCAGACAACGTGATCCTGGTCCTGCCAGATCTGAGTATGGCCAGAGCCTTGAGGGAGTGGCGATTGGTGGCCATTCCCGGGATCGGGGGGGAGAAACTCGGCGAGAATAGTCACACACAAGCGGCCTCGGGTAAGTTGGAATCGCGGTCGGGAGCTCGAGGAGTCGCACCCTGAAGAGGATGTGATACCCTCCTTCCTCCTACCGGCTGATGGGTTGTGTAGCGGCAAATTCTCAAGCAGTTGCTACATGGGGTGAATTCAATAACATAGGGTACAATTGGCTACCAAATTGGAAAAAAACTGAAAAAAAATAAATAATGATAATAATAAACTAGAAATACCGATTGCTGAGCGATCAGGAAAAAAGCCTCTCCCCACCTTCCCTTCCACTGCCTTGGTTTGTTTTTCTTCCCAATGCACTGCAATTCCAATTTCAATATAAGTCCCTTTTATATTGCAGACCATGACTCACCACAGGAGAACTATGCCTTGTAAATATGTAGATATGTTGGGACACCGAGATGGGTAAATTCTGCTTGGCTGTTAAGTTGAAATCCATGTTGAAAGTATGTTCATGTCCAGATTGAATAACCGGGCTATATATAGCATATATGCATTTCACCTATTTACGCTATGGCATAGATTTAATACAAACTCAACCATGAGTATATATAGACAATTTTAGCCCCAAAAAGTGCCAATTTTTGTTGCACCTCTTTTTGAATGTATCCATATGACCTTGACCTCTGACTTATATAGTTGTCATTTGAGAAATATGTGCCCAGTGTCAAGCGTCAAGTTGATACTTTGTTTGTCCCGATCCGATATATAGTTCTCGAGTTATCAGCCAACACGTGTTTTTGTCCAGTAGGGCAGCCATTTTGGAAAAGTAGGTAAAGGTCACAAAACAGTAGATGTTGCACAATTTAAGTAAGCATAAATTTCTGATGTACAAGAACTAGTTCCAGGGCCTTGCCATTTCTGCGATTCCGCTGCCACAAAATGAACCGGCCAATTATTAAATAATAATTTTTCTGAGAGTGGTTTTGGACTAGTGGGTGGACACTGATGGCACATATAATTCTTGCAGAAAATCAATGCAATAAGAAACCCAAGAACTGGTATAAGCCCACCCCCTATGGGGGAAGCTTAAATATACATGACACAAACCTTTTTTTGTTCAATTAGCCTAAACTATGAGTTTACAAAACAGTAGCACTGCTGCCGAGGAGAAACAAGCAATAGCAATGGTAATGTAACTGTGTTCAGTCAGCAGCTCACATCTTCTATGCCAAAGCCAGATTTAATGAAAAATCAGAAAAGCACTGACCTTCCAACTTCTTCATCATCACATTTCTCATCAAAATGATTTAGCCTAGGCTACTGATATTAGCGCACCCTGCTGTTGTGAAGATATCATTCATAGCATAAATAAACTTGGGGCGCACCTTGATTGCCTTTACCCAAACTTCAACTGAGTTGTGGACGGCAGGGATGTAACATTAATGTTAAAGTTCAGTTTTGTTAGGCACCATTTCACTTTCACGTCATCTGATTCTTTAAACATTTTTGCAGAAGCATGTGTTCACAATATATAGTGATTGATAACTATAGCTCAGCGAATGTTAGCTAGGTTCAAACAGTCAAACAAGGTCAACACATCATTGAAACAATTTATTGGTTGCTATGTACACTTATTTTACCTAATGTCTGAGAGTGGACGGGAGTGCATGCAACGGCTTTTTACCGTAAGTGCTGCAATTATAGAGGCATTAGGGGGAATACAGGAATTTGTGAAAAGGGCAAAAGTGGGGGGCCTTGCCCTCCTTCGTTTCCGGTGCCAGGGACACCTGCCGCCGGTAACCTGGAGTTTATTTACTGAGCTCAACAATTATCCTTTAAAATCCTGAAATGTTTGCTCTTTCCATCAATATTGATGAGGAAGGGGAATCATGCATAAAACAACATACAATTATTTTATCTAATTTAACCTGGACGTTTCTGGAAATTACAATCCCTTTTGCAGAATATGGTGAATGGTTAAAATGGTGAATAAATCTATTCCATTAACTGTGTGTTATTTTTCCTGCCATAAAATGTGAGCAAATGCAGGTTTCCCTGCAGCGAGTTACTAATTACACTGGTTCTACACTGCCTGAAAGAAACAAAGTGCCATTTTGTTATTTGAATATTTGATCTTCGGAGACTAGAAAATGAAAAACAAATTAATCCGTTTGGTCATTCCTACTGCACATTTCTACATCACCCTCTCTTGTCACAAACTTATACATATCTAATATGAAATATCTAAGATATTATTTTCCACAGAAAAACTCTGGGCAGAGCAGATCTGAAATGTACACTAAACTTAACTATGAAAAAGCCCTGAACGTGAGTTAGCCCTGTAAATGTTTATGTAAAGGGCACGGCTGAGTATGACATTCTGTAGGTCTGCTCCAGCCTGTTAGGGACATATATGTGCTGCACTGAATTCTGTAGACCTGGTCCCACCTCTTAGGGACATACGTACAGTTGTGTTAAAATAAATAGCAGCGCGTTAAAAAAAAGTGAATAAAGTGCAAATATTTTTTAATAACTTTTAGTTCCATATTTCAAATGTAGTGGAAACATTACACATTCAATTCCAAATCAAAGCATTAACAAATTTTATCAAGTCTGCGTTATTCTTTTACAGGAAGCAAAAAAAAAGAATATTAATCTGTTGAAAAAAATAGCAGTGTCGACATTTTTCTCTTCAAACTCAAACACTTACTGTATAAACTGAAGAAATCTTTCAAGATTTAACTTCACTTTAAATTACTGAACTAATATTTAGTTGCATAACCATTGTTTTTGATAACTGCTGCACATCTGCGTTGCATCGAGTCAACCAACTTCTGGCACCTAGAAACAGGTATTTCAGCCCAGGATGAACTAACTACATTCCACAGTTCCTGTGAATTTTTGGGTTTTGCTTCAGAAACTGCATTTTTAATGTCACACCACAAGTTTTCAATGGGGTTGAGGTCAGTGGATTGAGCTGGCCACTCCATTAACGCAATCCTTTTTGTCTGGAACCAAGATGTTGCTTGCTTACTCGTGTGTTTGGGGTCGTTGTCTTGTTGAAAACCCATTTCAGGGGCATTTCCTTTTTGGCATACGGCAACATAATCTCTTCAAGTATTTTGACAGTAGTTGCTCGTTTTCTTCCACGTTTCTGGTTTTTGTTGCCATTTTAAAGCATACGAGATCTTTTTAGCTGAGCATCCTATAATTTGCGGCACTTCTTTATACGTTTTCCCCTCTCCAATCAACTTTTTAATCAAATTACGTTGCTCCTCCGAACAATGTTTGGAACGGCCCATTTTACTTAGCAATTCAGAAGGAAGTATATTTTATAACAATGTGTGAAACATTTGCTTCCCTTCTTCCTTAATAAAGGACAATTATGACACCTGTTTTTTCACAGAATGAATTAATTCTCGAATTAAACTCCACACTGCTATTATTTTGAACACGCAGCGTCCATGTCATGACAGTTGGGTCTGTTGTTTTTCTATTACACTACTACATCGACAAGTCAATTATTTGCCATGCAGAAATAACACTACTACTAATAACAGTGGTTCATCAGGTTACTGATGTTGTACTGCTATTTTTTTTAACACAACTGTATATGAGCTGCACTGCATTCTGTAGGCCTGCTCCAGCCTCTTAGGGACATATACGTGCTGCACGGCATTCTGTAATACTGCATTCTGTAATTAGCTTAATCTCACACTGAAAAAAATAGAAAAATCCAACCCTTAATTGAAGTAAATTTAAGAAAATTGAAGAAATAAATATTTTTTAACAAAACCACATGTGCCACAATTATTGGCACCCCTGCCTTTATATATAGAATAAAGAAATCATTTTTAATATTTGGTCGCATATCCTTTGCAATGACTTCCTAATGTCTGTGACCCAACAACATCAAAAGACTCTTACAAGCGATAGTATAACCTCTCTGCATTTGAATGGATCTCTATGGGAACTGAGGAGTGGGACTAGATTAATATGAAAATTCAAGGGAATAGTATGGAACACAACAAGCCTCGAACCATCACTATGCTGCCAGATATGCAGTAGATATGGATGGATCACTTTAAGGGTCATTTCTCCTGACTCATTTCCCTATTGAACTCTATGGAAAATCAGAAAAAACAACCCTACAGACTGCGGCCCCCTGGGAATTTAGTTTGACACCCCTGTGTTAAATGAGGTTTAAGCATTCTTTTTTTTATTTTTAGCTTGCATTTTCACCAACCTTAATTGATCAAGATGGAATGGAATTATATATAATATAGTAGCTATCAGGCTGAGTTTTCATTTCTACAATATAAGAACGTGCAATTGCATTCACTGAGCACGTCATCTACATTAATCATTTTCCCAACAGAGGCCTTTGGCCTGGCTCAGCTCAGTATTCACACTCTGAGCAGTTTTTTCAGCTATCCAATTGTCAGCATAGACCTTGCCTATGCCCTGAGGTAAAGTTTAGCTTTTAGCTGGATTCCTATGCTTCTGTTGGCACTGCCAATCCTTTTGTGCCCGGACTGAGGATCTGTATCCCGGTGTTCACTGTGGGGATGACATGGGCCTGCAACGCTCATTCCCCCACCGCTGATTCACCCTCTGAGGGCCCACAACACCACGCTGGGATGATCATTTCTACCCAGCACTTCCTGTCACTGCATCAAGCACAGCGCAGCGTGCACACTTATCCACTCCAACATATCAGCAGCTGGTTAACAATGTGTCAGAGTGGGTGTGTCTGCATGTCCACTTGCCCGCATTGGGACACCACTGCATCTAAACTCCCAGTGAGAATAAACCACACAGATGCGCTGAAATGCACTAAAACGCTGAACTGAGAAATGGCTGAACGCTGAGAGATGGCTGAACGCTGAGGGAGAGAGATGGCTCAGGAGGTAGAGCGGGTCGTCCGCTGATCGCAGGGTTGGCGGTTCGATCCCCGGCTCCTGCTGTCCACATGTCAAAGTGTCCTTGGGCAAGACACTGAACCCCAAATTGCTCCCAATGAGCAGGCTAGCGCCTTGCATGGTGGCTGCCGCCATTGGTGTGTGAATGTGTGTTTGAATGGGTGAGTGAGAGGCCATTGTAAAGCGCTTTGGATAAAGACGCTATATAAGTGCAGTCCATTTTACCATTTATGACTGAACGCTGAGGGCGAGAGATGGCTGAACGCTGAGGGCGAGCTGATGGCTGAACGCTGAGGGCGAGAGATGGCTGAACGCTGAGGGCGAGAGATGGCTGAACGCTGAGGGCGAGAGATGGCTGAACGCTGAGGGCGAGAGATGGCTGAACGCTGAGGGTGAGAGATGGCTGAACGCTGAGGGTGAGCCATGGCTGAACGCTGAGGGTGAGAGATGGCTGAACGAGATTGCTGAATAATAATAATAAAATCGTAAAATTAACAGCTAACAGCAGTTTATAATATGAATAATAAATGCACGGGCAGTCACAGTTGTCCTCTGCAGAGAAATTTCCTTAACGGCAGTCTCCTGTAGCTATACTCAAAACTGTCTGCTAATCTCCCTTATCACTCAAACACCAGCTGTCTGACCTTTAACCTCACATGTAAAGGTAGATCAACCAGCAGAATGTGAAAATCATAACATTCTCCCCGCAACACATGTGCACACACCACCAGCTTTGCAAAATGAATTGTCCTGACATAGCCAGCAGCCACGCTTCACATACACCCTTCAGAAAGTTTTTGAGACGCTGGAGTACAGGAGCACAACCCGTTTAATTACAGCAAGGCTAATGAGAGCAGAACACTCAAACAATTGCAGTCACAACCATCCACAATCGCACAGTGGCACTTTACAAAAAAACTGCCTTTTCCTCTGTGCTGAAAATTATGAATATATTTTCATTTGGAATGTGTTGTACAGAAATGTACCATGCTGAAGCTAATTTTCCTGATTCCTGTGAGCATGTGTGCATGAGTGGTGGAGTACATATGCATATATGTGTGTATGTTTGTGTGTGTGTGTGGTTGAACACATATGCATATGTGTGTGCTTGTATGAGAATACATTTCACAGTGTTTACCTCAGCAGTCAGTGTGCACATTTATCAGTGTTTACCTCTGCAGTTAGTGTGCACACTAAGTCTTTTGATATTGTTGGGTCACAGACATCAGGAAGTCATGGAATGGAAAGGATATGCGACCAAATATTAAAAATGATTACTTTATTCTACATTATGTTAAACTGTCCAATATGTATTGATCCCCAAAAATGGGGGGAGACTATGCACATAAGGTTCTATAATTTCTAAAGTTCATCCGATGTGGACGAAAATACTCTCAAATTAAAGCTGACAGTCTGCACTTCAACCTCATTGTCTCCTTTCAAAGTGCTATGTACAGAAGCAAAATAACAAAAAATGTGAATTATGGTGCTCACTGTATATATACAGTGCCCACACCCCTGGTAGATGAGTAAAAAAAGTTAGAAAAAATTCACCGTTTGGTGAATTAGCTGAATCTCACACTGACAAAATGAGAAAAATCCAACCTTTAATTGAAGTAAATTTATTATGAGGAAAAAAAAAAAAAATTTATGAGATTTTTTAAAAACAAAACAATGTGTGCCACAATTATTGGCACCCCTGCATTTATATATAGAATAAAGTCATTTATATTAATATTTTAATATATGTAATTTTTTATATTTGGTCGCATATCCTTTGCATGCAATGACTTCCTGATGTCTGTGAGCCAAAAATGAAGTTTTTGGCTCACATCCATCCATATCCATCCATATCTACTGCATATCTGGCAGCAGAGTGATGGTTTGAGGCTCGTTTGATACCTCAGACCCTTGTTGACTTACAGCCATTTTACCAATCATGTATTCCATACTGTTCCAGCATAATTTGCAGCTAAATCAAGTCCCACCCCCCAATTCCCATAGAGATCCATTCAAATGCAGAGATGTTATAGTATCGCTTGTAAGAGTACCAGAAAATAAGATTATTTTGATGTGGACATCAGGAATTCATGGCATGCAAAGGATATGCGATCAAATATTTAAAATTATTACTTTATTCTATATATAAATTCAGGGGTGCCAATAATTATGGCACACATGGTTTTGTTAAACATTATAATTTTTGATGAGGGTTTTTTTTTTCCTCATAAATTTACTTCAATTAAAGGTTGGATTTTTCAAATTTATTTAGTGCAAACATAAGCTAATTCACCAAACGGTTATTTTTTATAACCCTTTTTACTCATCTTTATCAGGGGTCCCAATAATAGTGGAGGGCACTGTATATATATTGCTCTTCAGGGAGAAGCATGCAGAGACACAGCAGACACCATGTACGTGACAGCAGGCCTCATCTGATCAGATGGCTGAATGCTGAACGAGCGTGAGCCGATGGTGTGTTCTCTCTACATGACACATTTCTGCAGTCTCTGCTCTTCTTGTTGGCAAGGGAACCACCTCATTCCCAAACAAATGGTTTGAATGTGATTAATACCTTTTAGAATTCCATAAAATCCTTTCCATGTTTTGGAGAGGTGGGCAGGAAAAAATGTGTTAATAAAGAAGAAAGGAGAGCTGTATCCTGGAGCCATAGAGCCGGCATAACTCCCACATCTCTGTCTGCAGACCACGCCAGTGAGGCAGCCGGGGAAAATTGGTCTACAGCCCCATTACGCTCTTACGTCCTCCTGGGGATGGCCACTGGCGACCGGCACAATCAAAATGACCGGAACATTAAAACTTCATTAAACTAAAAATCAACTGCTATGTTGTTTGCACACCTCACTTAAGCCTTGTTTTCCAATTGTTTTTAATTTTCCCTAAACACAAGAACCCAAAGCCTCTGTAAAGGACTAGAAATATAAATCCAACGAAAAAACTAATCTAAGAAAGACAGGTAAAAAATATAATAAACTGTTAGCAGCAGCAAATTCATGTAATTAACACCATTGATATCTGATGTGATCACAGAATGTGGATTAAGCCGAGTTCAGCCTTTCCGAATACAGCTGCTGAGCTATATTATGAGCAGACGAAAGAAAGAGAGGGGGAGACAGAGCAAAAAGTGGAGAGGGAAAGAAAAGGGGCAGAGATTGGATAGGAAGACAGGAAAAGGAAAGAGGAAGAGAGAGAAGGGTGGAGAGAGTGGGAGAGAAACAGCCACCACCCACATAAACACAGTCAATCTCACCACAATGGGACAGCAGCAAGAAAGCCGTCTTGTTATGATGCAGCATGCATGTGTACGCATCCGTCATCAGGAGTGACTACATGCGTGTGCACGTAGCCATCATCAGGAGTGACTACATGCGTGTGCACGTAGCCATCATCAGGAGTGACTACATGCACACAGCAGTCTTCAAGAGTGAATACATGCGTGTGCACACAGCACTCATCAAGAGTGACTACATGTGCGTACACACAGCACTCATCAAGAGTGACTACATGTGCGTACACACAGCACTCATCAGGAGTGACTAAATGCGTGTGCACGCAGCCGTCATCAGGAGTGACTAAATGCGTGTGCACGCAGCCGTCATCAGGAGTGACTAAATGCGTGTGCACGCAGCCGTCATCAGGAGTGACTAAATGAGTGTGCACGCAGCCGTCATCAGGAGTGACTAAATGCGTGTGCACGCAGCCGTCATCAGGAGTGACTAAATGCGTGTGCACGCAGCCGTCATCAGGAGTGACTAAATGCGTGTGCACGCAGCCGTCATCAGGAGTGACTAAATGCGTGTGCACGCAGCCGTCATCAGGAGTGACTAAATGCGTGTGCACGCAGCCGTCATCAGGAGTGACTAAATGCGTGTGCACGCAGCCGTCATCAGGAGTGACTAAATGCGTGTGCACGCAGCCGTCATCAGGAGTGACTAAATGCGTGTGCACACAGCGCTCATCGGGAGTAACTACATGTTTCTAACTTTGTTTTGTCACACATATTGCTCAATGCACTGAAGGTCCGCTGACCCAAATTCCCCCCCTATTAAAACATACCTAGGGCTTCCGGGTCCTGAAACATTTTCAGAACAGAAAGAAAGGACACAAACCCAAAAAATGTACATCTGACTGATGAAGGTGTGAATTAAGCATGAAGCTGGCCACGGAGGCGGGTAGCAGAGCGACATGCTCCAAACACCCGTGTGACATTTCAGAAACACGAGCACAAGAGAGTGAGGGCTGAGCAGCACTAATGGAAAAGAGCAGGTATATTCTGGGAGGGGGTTTCCACAGACATAGAGGTCTATGGATCCTACAGACAGCATAATGTTCAGCATGCAGTATACTGTACAGGCCCCTCCTCTTCCTGACATTGCACTAGTCTACCCAATCACAGATCACCTTGTATTTTGTTGAATATTCAACCACCTGCACACTAATCAATGACTTGGGTCAAAATTTACATGGTTAGTTATTATTAAAACAAATAAAAATAGTTTTATGCATTCAAATGAACACGAGTAAAGACTGACAAAAAGCTCTACATAAACGAATACAGTCATTGCGATTTTTTAATACCTTAGGTATTTTTCCTTCTTCACTCAGACAGGTAAAAGCAGAGAGGGTTACAGACAGAGATGGAATCACAGTACAGAAAGCGCTTTGGCAATCAAACCCTCAGCCACACGGTGGGTCTGGTATATGGGGTTGAGAGTCGGCTGTCCTACAGGACACACGTCTCTCTGTTCACCGGTGCTTTTAGCCGTCCCAACTGAAAACTCAAAGGGTTAGTTCGGAATTTTGGACATAATATCTCATGTACTACTTAGCCGTGATCTTGTAAATTGATGGAGACCATTTCCAGCAGATTCCATCCTGTCCTTCGTATGGACGTCCAGCTATTGCTAATGCTAGTGCAGCCTAATGGTATCAGGAGCACATAACCATCCAAGTAAGCGCCAGCTGTAGATCTCTAACATTACCGGGAGAGCTGAAAATCGCTGCCTGTAGGTTGTGTGCTCAGCATATCATCCTACTCCACAATTGCCAAAACAATCAGTTTTGTCATAAAGTTACATATTTGGCAGACAACAACTCAGCTAAACACAAACATTATACTACAGAATAACACAGCATATAGTAGCTGCACGCAAGTACATTGGCTACCAATTAGCAGGATACGTTTTCTAACTTTCACATGACTTCCCAATCGTGGCAACTAGCTAAGCTGAATAGATAGATCACACATGCTATACTTTATTATAATTTAGTTACCTGCTCATGGCTGCACAATTTTTGAGACCATAGAGTACTCAATTGACTACGTCACTGGTTTCAGAAGTAAATTCCCCATTAATTTAGAGCGTAGACATTAACTAAAGCTTACTTTTAAACCATTTCTACTGATTGTCTTACCGTCAATTTCCCGGATTGTTCAATATAACGCCTGTTCGCAAACTGTCATTTTTCTGGACCAGCTTCGAGTATATTTTACGTTTTAGTATTTTTTTTGTGAACATACCAGCGCTGGCAGTGTTTAAAAACTCCATGTCCCATAATTCCCTCCGAACGCGCAGCCTTGTTTCCAGACGTTGTCATATAAAGTTAGCCAGCAGTAGCACACAGCTCTGTTTTTAAATACTTTTTTCTAACGTTAGCTAGCTAGCTTGAAGGACTAAAAGCTAGAATTACTTTATGTGGTTAACCGTTCTGACCTTGTCGGGCAGGCTTCTCAACTTAGCAAGCTAACGTTAGCTCATCTTCAGCTGCAGTATTCTCATCTGCCAAGAATGTCCAGACAGACGAGATGATAATATCTTATTGGTCGAGAACCACCTGTGCGTTACAGTACTGAATGTAGTCCGTTAAAGTGGACTACAAGTCAAACTACAATCATTAATGCATTACTTTAAAAAAATAATAATAATTGGAGCTTGCAATATATGGTCTATATCCTTGTACCACACAGGCTAATCCAGGAACGTTTTGGCTCATTCTATAAATCAGATTTCAAGAAATAATCGATAGTCTCCGAAGCCCATTGTATCTTCCATAGGGAATTTACTTCTGAAACCAGACTCCGCCCATGACTGACATACTCACTTAAGTACTCTATGCCCAGGTAAGATGGTGGCCAGTAACCATGGTTTTATATCTATGAGCCAATCATCAGCTATCTGGCTTCTGAGACTCGATTATGACATCACAGTGAGTTAGAAAATACATGACACTTTGCCATAGGTTCTTATTATAGCTGTACCCAGGTAAGATGGCTGCCAAACTGTTCCATTTCAGAATTCCAAATTACTATTACATTACATGAAATGTCCTATCTATGGTTCTATTTCTATGATTCCAACAGTGTCACAACTCGCTACTATCGCAGGTAACATTACAAAGTGTCGGTCCGCCTCTGCAAGTCAACACATTGGCTCATTCCACAGAAAACATAAGGCAATAGCACAAAGTAAAGGATTCAACGATAGTTTTACTTCAAAATGATGGTATAAACACTCAAATCCACCCCAATAGTCTGGTATTTTATTTGCTTTGGGTGCACCGTGGAGTGTGTTTAAGTGCATTTGGTAGTGGACGCTAACTGATACCATTAGGTTGCGCTAGCATTAGCAACAGCTGGACGTCCATACAAAGGACAGGATGGAATCAGCTGAAAATGGTCTCCATCAATTGACAAGATCACGGCTAAGTAGTAAATGAGATATTATGTCCAAAATTCCGAACTAACCCTTTAAGTGAATGCAGGTGTCTTAATTGTAAATGATTGTTTAGAGTTACATGCAATAATTTGTGAAAAACCTGTGGACCCCCACCCCCACCGCTACCACACCCTACAGACTCCTGCATCCCAAGTACACCACACAGAAACAAGTGGCACACCTGTACATCATCTCCCACACACCTCAGCGCTTTCTCGCTCATACACCTGGGTGCTCCCTCCCCACCACACCTGGGCGCTCTCTCCCCACCACACCTGGGCGCTCTCTCTCCAGTCTCCACCACACCTGGGCGCTCTCTCTCCAGTCTCCACCACACCTGGGCGCTCTCTCTCCAGTCTCCACCACACCTGGGCGCTCTCTCTCCAGTCTCCACCACACCTGGGCGCTCTCTCACCAATCTCCACCACACCTGTGCGCTCTCTTTCCAGTCTCCACCACACCTGTGCGCTCTCTTTCCAGTCTCCACCACACCTGGGCGCTCTCTCTCCACCACACCTGGGCGCTCTCTCTCCAGTCTCCACCACACCTGTGCGCTCTCTTTCCAGTCTCCACCACACCTGTGCGCTCTCTTTCCAGTCTCCACCACACCTGGGCGCTCTCTCTCCACCACCACACCTGGGCGCTCTCTCTCCACCACCACACCTGGGCGCTCTCTCTCCACCACCACACCTGGGCGCTCTCTCTCCACCACCACACCTGGGCGCTCGCTCTCCACCACCACACCTGGGCGCTCTCTCTCCTCCAGCACACCTGGGCGCTCTCTCTCCTCCAGCACACCTGGGCGCACTGCCCAGAGTTTGACTCTGGAATCAAACCAGTCTGATATTCTTGAGGTACAAAACACTCATCCTTTCATAGGGAATACTGGAAACATTTCCAAAGACAAGCTGCAGGAATGTAATCATATACAGCAATGCAGCAGAAACCACAGCCATGGAGGAGAAACCTGGCATCTTTCTGTCCAAATCAGTAGCAACCAATAAATACAATAATCTTTTTTTATTTTAAATATATAAATAAAAAATAAACATAAGACTGTCACTAAATAATAAAATAATAGCTCATATGAGCATCGCTCAGTGAGAAAAATGAACGGTCATATAAAAAATAAAACCGGATCAGCATGGGCAGCACCGTAGCCTACCTGGTTTGACTGTCTTCAGGCGGATGGGTTCTCGGAAGTGGCGGATGACAGCCAGCGTGTCGCGGTTAGTCAGTCCACTGACAGGGGTACCGTTCACCTCCAACAGCACGTCCCCCGGACAGGGAATCCTCCCGAGCTGACACACCATCGCTTCCGCCTTCACCTGGCCAAGGTACGGGAACTCGCCAAGCTCCGCGCCTCCCATCACCTCCACGACGGAGCTCAATTCCCGGCCGTTCCCCCAAGATACCGCGCACTCCTGCACTTTATTCGACCAGTGCTTCTTCTTTTTCAGCGTTTTGGACATGATTAATAATTTCCGGTGGTTTTCTGTGTCGCGGGAGGCTGTTGTTTTTCTAGCTACATATATCCAGACGTATTCGCGCAAAGGAAAATTTCTGAATTGTATAGTGAAGTAAATTCGAAAACGAGGCGATTTTCACACTTCATTGTAATTCCATTACTTTAAAATTCTTCTTTAAATTGTGCATTTACGCCTGGGATGGGATGACGACTTGAATTTAAGAACTCGTGCAAAATGTCACGGATTGTGTATTCTAGCCTACTGATTACGTCAGCGCTACACACGAGCCACAGCCGGTCAGTGAGATCGTGCGTAAATACAGCTGCGAGCGTTTCTCACGGAATGGTCGGATTTTCAAAATTGTAGAGCCAAATATGCCAAGATTAGTCTTTTAGGATTGCTGTTCTAAAATTAAGCTCAAACCATGTTATAATGTTTTCTTGTTTGGGCTTTCACTGATACTAACCAAAAGTATTTAGAATAAACGGCAATAATAAAAAGCTTTTCCGCAAGCAGAAGCACGCATAAACGTTTAGATTTTATTTCCATCCGAGTAGACTATGTCGGGCTTTTGTATTGTTGTATACCAAACGGAGAAACAGAAATGAGTTTTTCTCAGAGGAAAAAAAACATTCAAAGACATTCTGTTCACACATCTGAACACGGCTTGCCATTTGGGTGGGTCGGTAGTTTCAACTGCTTATGACAGTCCGTGCATGCTTAAAATGCCAACCGCGTTTAATCACTAACAAGCACGCACCTACCAACCGAAGTAGCTAACTGAATACAACAACCACGGTAGCTATGATATAATTACATCACGCAGTGTTTCACCGAATTCACTTTAAGAAGCCTCAATTTTTTTTATTCGGGCTGAATGCCTTTCTGCAACATGTGTCCCACGCACCTGTTCCCTCTACCGTGACAAACGCAGCTGCATTCCTAGTACGCGGCCATAGCACACCTGGTACACCGTAAGAGTAACAGCGTGTGTCTGTGTGCGAGGAGTGCCAGTATATCCAGATGACAGTCCGAGTCCTCTGCTCCACAACCTTCAGAATCCAAAAGCGTGGTCCACCCGTTAGTGTTCGTAGCTGAAACACGTTCCTCTGCTCTGCCCCGTAGGTCAGTCGCCCACAAGTCATAAAACCGCGTTTTCACCAGTGTAGGATGGCAAGATTTCCAGAACTTTTAATTTTAATTTTTAACTTGCAATAAGAGGGAAACGGGTGCTATTGATTGTTGTTTTAAATAACCAATCAGAGGGAAGGGATAACAAAAAATATTGACAATCAGCCAATGGTGAAAAGAATTGGGCGGGTTTATCCCGGATGCTTCTCCCAGAAACACCAAATATGGCAAAACACCATTTATCCAATGCACCTTCCTCTATATGTAGCCTAGACAGGTAGCCGTGCGTTACATATAACGGGTAGCCAGCTTCCCATACTTAAATATCACCGATTTTTATAAGCACACGGAAACTGAAATTCAAATTCTGCCTGCCAGCATGAAACCTGATATATTACCATGACACGAAGTGCGTACCATTCTACGCATTTGATCGTGCATTTATTTTAAAGTCCCACCACAAGCTTCACGGTTATTACACAACATAAGTCTGCTTCTAATTGTTTGGTCTACTTACATAGAAATACAATTTTAGAATACCGATACACTTATGATCCAAATGAGCTGTATATGCAGTCCCCACAAGTGATCTAAGCAATTGTGGATACTTTTTGCAACCGATATATTTTCTAAATTCCGAAAAACTACTCCGCTCACTAAAACTACTAAATAAGTGAGGTTAATGTTTCTAGAAGCGAATTCGTTTTCTTAAATGCTTATATTTATTCTAATCATGATCTGAACAGAGTGGCCGCCATTATTCCAGAGCCTATCATTTAGTGGAGTCGAACAAGAACTAAATGAAATGATGTGGCCTGCATTTTAAACAAGTTTCATTAATATATGTTTTAATGTGCAAACTGGAGGCACACTTAATGTTTTGGCCATTAGGGAACGTTGATTGTCTGCGTTATGTCTCAATACTGCCCTCTTCCGAATAAATGGAGTAAATTAAATCTATCACCCCCGTTTGTCCTTAATTTTCTTATGCATTAATCTCAACAAAAAAACATTTTCAACGTACAAAAATACCAATTTACTCGAGCCTACAAAGCACTGTCATTAATTAAAACTAGCAAAAACTAGGTCTGCCGTTAAAAGTATTGATATCAAAATGAGGCCAACAAACAATATTACACTAATTAAACTTTCCTAAATTATTTAATGTAACTTGGCCCTGTGATTTTTCATCTTACCATCTCAAGAGAGTGAGGTAATTGAAACTCTGGGCCACATCGAAGTGTCAAATGACAATCATTTATAGTGGAAATAATGTGCAATTCTTAGATGTGTTACACTTAGAAATCAAGAAGAAATATAACTAGACTACTGGCTATGTTTGAACAATGCATGCAGTGCTTTGGGTCTATGAAAAGCACAGCATGAACAAAATGCAAAATTGTAATTGTTATTGTTGTTATTATAAATGTATTTATGTGGAATATTTATATTTTAATAGAAACCTGTGCGGTCATACAGAGCCTAAACATTTTTGTGTTCACAAGTAACATTTGTTATTATTTGCCGTTCTCTATTGTAAGTGATGTTTCTTGGAATAAATTTGAATGTTATATCCTGCCAGAAAACATTTCTAGCAGTGTGAAACATTTTAAAACCTGTACATTTTCGAAAGTAAACTTGACAACCAAGTATAAACATATCCTTTCTGGAGTGTAATTACTCTTGAACCTTTTAAAACATTAATTGAAATTATGTGTTCTTCCATGAAGCAATTTTTGTTATTTGACATTAAAGGTTGAATGACCACATTCTCTTGAGATGGTAAGATGAAAAAACACTGGGGCTAAGTTACATTAAATAATTTAGAAAATATTGGGTAGCATTGCTTTGGAATAGAGCTAGTTTAATTAGTGTGAGCTACTATAGTCAATATTGTTTGTTGTAACTTGGCCTCATTTTTATAGCAATACTTTTAAAAGCAGGCCTAGTTTTTGCAAGTTTTAATTAATGACTTAGACAGTGCTTTGTAGGCTATGCATGAGAAACTTGGCATTTTTGTACATTGAAACGTTTTTTGTTGAGATATCATTTGTTTTTGTAGCGGGTTTGCTAACTGATTACGATAATTCATATGAATGTATGAACCATAAGATAATTATATTGAGAGAGACAAGCATACAGAATACATGCAAAGAAAGACATAGGCGTGGATTCTGTCCTTTACCATGAACTACAAATAAATGAGTGTTTGCAGTATTTTTAAATGCATGACAGTACGTATTTGAAAGGGTTGTATACACAGTAGATGAATGGTTTGTATGTCGGGAGATGATATAACAGAAAACTTCACGTTTGCAAGTTAGCTACAGCAGGCTTGTTAAAGCAACGTTAGTTCATAATAGTAGAAACGCAACGGTCCTTGTCACTGAGACAATTTCGAAATCTTCCATCAAGAAATCCATATGCCCTTTGTGACTTTTTCTAAATATATTGTGATATAATGTTTCAATATTGCATAAGGAAAGGTTATAAACACTTCATTAAAGGGGCTACATGTATGATTTTTACATGCATGAATCACTTTCAATTGCCAATGTATGAACAGATTGCAACGTAACTTAAATAATGAGACTTTCCCAGACTTTCTCCGTTGCGTATTAGAGCCTATGGTTTTTGTGTAAAGGATTCGGGTCAGATTTGCCAGGAAAATCATTTTGGGAATGAAGGATATGTCTAAGCGTGCTTCCGAGTGCCTTTCCTCTCTCTGGCCTGCCTTTTTTCGTAAGGGTTGTATTGTTGTCTTATTCAATTGGGTGTGCATTAGTCTCTAAATCCATTTTTACATCTTATATTTTTGTCAAATGCCTGTAAAGCCCTTTGAGTTGCAATCTGATTAGTCTGAAAGGTGCCATATAAATAAAGTTTGATTGATTGATTGAACATGAAGAATTATAATTGATACCACATATGGCAGTGCTGGCTAGCCAGCGACACTTAAGTAGTTTAATTCTTCATTTGAACTGAACAGAGCTGAATGAAATGCCAGGCAGGTATAGCCAGCCAGTTGTATGTAAAATGTGGCTACTTAGCAGGCTAAACCATGTTTTGGTTAAATAATGGTAAGAAGAGAGAGAAAATAAATATTTTTAATTTATATATCGTTTTTGTAAATAAATAAACAAAAGATTTGAAGTAATTTTTGTCAAAGCAGGTTAACCGGAGTCTCCAGCGACAAAGGCTGCAACACGAACCACTAGGTTATGACATAGCTACATACTAATTGAAGTCAAATGGACAATATAGAGAAGTGGAATTGGATATTAGCAGTTCCCAGACCATGTCGGCTTACTGACCTCTGTATAAGTACAATTTAAACAGTTAACAGTTAATATTGTTAAATGTCTTATAAAAAGAATAGACGTTCTTTCCTGTCAAAAGAACATTCTTACATGTGAAAAGCATAACGTGCACATTGTTTTTGTCAAAAATAAATGTAAGTGTAGTGAGTTGGTGAGGCTTGAACCCCTGGTTTCCAGTGTGGTAGTCCGTTACTGTAACCACCAAGATATGGGGGCCTTTAGTTCGTGGCGTAGTTAGACAGCCTCTTTAGACCTACTTTTAGTTTGATCAGAAGTTCTCATTGGCAGATTAGATGTTATCCAATGAGAATTATTCTTTGAGGGCATGGATCATTTTTGATGATGACTTCAGCAAGAGGAAAAACCAGAACCAAGATGGGCGCTTTATTGTGTGGATGTGTGAAGTTGGACCTGAATTCTGTGTGGGTACATGAGGTACAGAAATGAATGTTTTGGGAGTCTGAGGTCATGGTGGTTATTCTGTAGGAAACCCTGAAAAGTTGCAAACCCTTGGTGCTGTATAGGTATAGGGCATGACCTGCCAAGCCGAACATCCCATTCCACCACTCTTCAGAATGTAATAATTCCATACATGCTACAATACGCCATATGACGTGCAGGTTTAAAATATTGTTTTCATATTTTGTTGTACCATGTCTGAAGCGGGGGGTTCCGGGTGCCCAAGCATCTGCCCCTTTTGACTTTGATTTTATTTATTTTTTGAAATTGTATTTTGGTAAATATATATTCTATATAATGACCGGGTGTCAAAGAACAGTTTTTCTAGGTTGGTGTGTTCTTTTCTCACTTTCAGCACATGCCCCTCAAACAAAATCTCTGCACGAGCTATGAAAAAGCACGGTCAGATTTAAAAATATTGCCATCGAAAGGCAGCCAAATCATTAAATTAAAACAATCTGCAGAAATTATTACTGCAGCAGACCAATTTATTTTCCGTTTAAAGATGTGGAAGTCATCATCTTCGAGTCCTTTGCAATCTTAGATGTCATTCTGCCAGTGTCTGGCGCATGTGGAAGTCAAATGGTTGTATGCATTTAATCCTGAATAAAACGGGTTCGCGATTCCCGAGTCGGTTCTGTGCCGCGCAGGTCGAATACAGTGTAATATCTTAACCAGGGCATGTAGTCAAGACAGGGGATGTATGGGAGGAGTTTACCATGGGCCCAGGAGGTCTCCCCCACAAAAGGCATATTACTTATTTACTTAACCATTTCATAATTTAAAATCATGTATAGAGCAGATTCACAACCAACACCCCCGATCTGTCAGGAATGTTGGATGCACATGCAGTTTCTATTTTACAGCCTATATGATAATGAGAAAGAAAGACCTGTAATATTATGTTATTTGTTCATGGTAAATTTTTTTCTCATTTGAACATCTTCCATGCATCTTCCATGCAATTAATAGCTGTAGACGATTCCCAGTAAAGAAAAAACAGCAGATAGAAAGCCAAAATGGTAATGCCATTACAGAATATTATGGGTCAATTGCAGTGTGCTTAGCTGGAATTAAAAACCTCTAGAACACAGAACTGCATTACAAATGGAACACCTAATCCTCACTTGACAGATTTGGATAGCTGGCCCAGTTGTAATGCTGTTCTGTGGTATAGGGGTTTAAGCCTGAGGTTTAAAATCCAGCAAAGCAAACTGCAATTGACCCATCATGACTGTGATAATTGTTTACAAACATGATCTCCATTGCTGAATGAAGGAGTGAAGTTCTACTTCTTGTTAGAGGTATTTAACAGCACAGTTGAATTGAAGACACATACACAACAAACAATATCATGGTGCCTAGTCCTCCTTTAGGCAGCCTAGAATTCCTTTAAAACTTTAAACATAGTTTAAACAACATAAATTAACTCGATGCCTTCAGTTCTCTAACTTACCATCACCCAATCAGGGTCAGCATCTTCAATCCTTGGTGGTTGAAGTATTTACATGACTGCAGAGAACTGTGTAAGAATCCATGAATCGTATCGAAATTTCCATAAGTGAAATTTACGCAGGCAGTGCCACCATGACATCACTCCATTTCACCGCCACCCATGACTGGGCTTTGAAGAACACAGTGCTAGATGCACCTTACAAATCCAGAGCGTTTCTGCAGATAAGAGGCCCATGGGCTACCTGCTCTCCAGAGCAGTCTAGGCATAAAAACAGAAATCAGTTTTCACACACAAAGCTGTCAGCACACAGAACTAAAGAGGCGTTCGGGAAGCCAGGGGATTTTTATTTCACCCGGCAGATGTGACCATCGCAGCGGGCATGTTAAAGAGATGGCACCGTGCGCATGGGCTCCAATAATATAAGCCTGGGTGGGCTCCATTCAGACAGAGCCTATGTTACTCAGGATAGATGTACCAATAATTCATAGACCTTCAGGAAGCCTGCAGTTTCAGATCGTCAGCGTCACGCTACGGCATAGTTCAATTTATGCTGTAAATAATCTCCAGAACAGCCAGACATTCAGGGCATGTACAAACAATGTATGTGTCTGTGTTTATTGTTTTAAGGATGGCTACATTTCAGGATTCTTGTTTTTTTACATGCTTTACAGAATGTACAGGTATTCAACAATAAAAAATGGCATCAAAAAAAGGAATGAAAGTTTTTTTTAACAATACAAAAACAAGCAGCATTTTAGTTTTGCCAAAGCATAAAAGCTGTACTTTGGTTCAAATGTAAAACAATATTGGCAGAGAAACCCAAAGTGTAATATACAATGATTGGCATTATGTTGTAGAATTATATTAAACAACAAATCTGATGAATGTCCATGTCAGACATGCCTAAAATCACAGCTCACCTGTGGGGTTTAAACTAACTGCAAAGGCCTGGCACAGCCACTATCCACAGAAATAAACTGCACATTTAACACCATACATTTCAGGAATTCACTGCCAAAAGCCTTTACTAACCAGTAAAGGAGTTTAGAGAAACAGATGTAAGGCCAAGGGGTGTAATCATCATGTGCAAAGCTGATAGAGTATAATAACTCACACACCATGCTTCCGAACAAGGTCAATCTGTGCACAAGCTGTAAAAACTACTTCCACCAAAACAAATAATATATCAGGTGGAAGGGTTAGCAAGGACAGAGAGAGAGAGAAATAGAGACAGAGAGAGAGACAGGGACAAAGAAAGACATAGCAAGAGAGCTTTAAAAGCAGGAAGGCACAATATTTATCAGGGAAATGGGAGTGCCAAAATTGCACCCCACCGTCTTTGGAAGAGTCCTGTTCAACCAGCCTGCAACGACAGCATTGCTACAATTCATCAGATTACAGTTTGAGGAAGATTTCTCTTCGTAAAGAAAAAATATTTTTCATGAAAAACTGCTGCCTGAAGAAATTGGCAAATTATATTTATAAATTCAAATTATACCTTGTAAGCAATTGACAAAGGGACCAATTCAATCTATTGCAAAGCCTTTAGTCAATACAGTCTCATGGTATGAATTTAACCACACTGATAACTGAAAACATGTTTCATGAAAATGTACATTTCTTCAGAAATTCCTTCTAAAAAAATGTATCAATGCTTTGCAGTAGACTAAAAAGCCCACAGGAAAGCAATTCAACCTTATTTTTTAGGCATGCAGGGAAAAGTATGAACATGATTCCCAATTAATAATTATATATGCATTCATATATCTTTTACCACTTATTTCTTATTTTTTTCTAAAAAATAATTCCTAGCTGTAAATTTTCACTCTCCCATGACGTTTTCGGATTCTTGTAAAAACCCATTGCAAACTCAGATATTTAATAATGGTGTAAAAACAAGCTATAGATGAAAGAAAAGATGAGGAAAAGGACATGCATACTGTACAGAAATGTAAGTACATATGAGGATATTAAGAGATTATATGCTCTGATTAGAGAGGAGGAAAAGGCAGGTAGAAGTCTTCCCCCTCCCTAACCCCCAAAAATATTATCTCGTACACAACTCACACACGCACAAACCAATTCAGAACCAATGCGCACATACACAAACACACAGGTTTGATAATTCCTAAAAAATTATCAACAAAACCACACCTGTAAAATGTGCAATATAACATTTCTTCAGCTTGCCTGATATTATGCTTTCTTTAAAAAAATACAATATGAGTAATGTGTATGCATGTATGTATGTATATATATATATATACACACACACACACAAGCATGCACACACAGACAGACAGACAGAGACAGACAGACAGAAATGTATATAACAAAAATAAACCCAACACATTTGAAGGCTGCAAAAGGAATATCATTGGGGAGTTAGCACAGTGCGGGAGTCACCACCATTGGCGGTTGGTGTTAGGGTGTGTGTGTGTAATTTGCTGAGCTGTCCAACAGGTAATAATGCCTGAAAGTAGAAAGGGATGAATGACAGAAGGCAGAATTAAAGAACACAGCCAGCTCCTCTTCCTCCCCCAAACCCACCCCCATAGCGTGAAAGCAGCAGGTCCAGAGCCTTATTATTCTCTCCTAAGAGTCTTTTGAGGTTTGGGGTCCCTCCGAGACCCCGTTTGGAAAGGGAGGTGGGCGGAGTCATCTCTGGAAGGACACAGTACCTGCTCCAGAGGAAGATGAAGAAGAAAGCAGGTCGTTCTGCACGCCTTCCAGTGCAGAATCAGATGTCCCGTGCATGGATAAGACCTGCAGTAAATCATCACGAATGACACGGCTACTCCAAAGATACATTCACCCCCGCCCAACACACACCCATCACCCCGTCCAGGCATGGCTGTAGGGTGTTGGATTGAGAACTTGCTCGTCCAGACGCTATTTTTCCAGCTCAAAGTAGTGTTTAAAAAAAGAAGACAAACCCCAAAGGGCAAAAGTCACTGGGTTTTGTAAACATGGAGGAATGCTATTTTTTGGCAGGTAGATGTGTCTCTTTCTCCCTCTCTCCCTCGCTCTCTGTCTGTGCGTGTGCGTGCGTGCGTGCGTGCGTGCGTGCGTGTGTGTGTGTAGGTAGTGGGTATGTGATTAGATGCAGTGACAGAGGGAAAAGAGCCTGGTTTGGGGGTGGGGGGGCTCTATGTGGGACTCCTGTGGTCCTGGGGCGGGTTAGTCCTGTAAGACCCATTGCTGTGGTCCTGTGTGCGGGGGCCAGAAATGGCCTCTCCATCTGCGCCCTCCGCATCACTGTGCCCCCCCCCACCAAGTCGGGGCTCCTCGTGAATGCTGGCCGCCAGTGGAGACCGTCCCAGCTGCCGCCGAAGTGAGGATGAGTCCTCCCCCCAAAACGCTCTCGGAGGAACATCTGGAGAGAAGAACAGAGAGGGGTATTACTCTACCCTACCCCAGAGAGGGGTAAGTAAGTACAGTCTGACAGCGCATTGTGTGGTTAGGATTAGTTACAGTACTGAATGAGCCGTGTTCGCAGGGTTAGGATTAGTTACAGTAATGAATGAGGCGTGTTCGCAGGGTTAGGATTAGTTACAGTACTGAATGAGCCGTGTTCGCAGGGTTAGGATTAGTTACAGTACTGAATGAGCCGTGTTCGCAGGGTTAGGATTAGTTACAGTATTGAATGAGCCGTGTTCGCAGGGTTAGGATTAGTTACAGTATTGAATGAGCCGTGTTCGCAGGGTTAGGATTAGTTACAGTCCTGAATGAGCCGTGTTCGCAGGGTTAGGATTAGTTACAGTACTGAATGAGCCGTGTTCGCAGGGTTAGGATTAGTTACAGTATTGAATGAGCCGTGTTCGCAGGGTTAGGATTAGTTACAGTACTGAATGAGCCGTGTTCGCAGGGTTAGGATTAGTTACAGTACTGAATGAGCCGTGTTCGCAGGGTTAGGATTAGTTACAGTATTGAATGAGCCGTGTTCACAGGGTTAGGATTAGTTACAGTACTGAATGAGCCGTGTTCGCAGGGTTAGGATTAGTTACAGTACTGAATGAGCCGTGTTCGCAGGGTTAGGATTAGTTACAGTATTGAATGAGCAGTGTTTGCAGGGTTAGGATTAGTTACAGTACTGAATGAGCTGTGTTCGCAGGGTTAGGATTAGTTACAGTATTGAATGAGCCGTGTTCGCAGGGTTAGGATTAGTTACAGTATTGAATGAGCCGTGTTCGCAGGGTTAGGATTAGTTACAGTATTGAATGAGCCGTGTTCGCAGGGTTAGGATTAGTTACAGTACTGAATGAGCCGTGTTCGCAGGGTTAGGATTAGTTACAGTATTGAATGAGCCGTGTTCGCAGGGTTAGGATTAGTTACAGTACTGAATGAGCCGTGTTCGCAGGGTTAGGATTAGTTACAGTATTGAATGAGCTGTGTTCGCAGGGTTAGGATTAGTTACAGTATTGAATGAGCCGTGTTTGCAGGGTTAGGATTAGTTACAGTATTGAATGAGCAGTGTTCGCAGGGTTAGGATTAGTTACAGTATTGAATGAGCCGTGTTTGCAGGGTTAGGATTAGTTACAGTCCTGAATGAGCTGTGTTCGCAGGGTTAGGATTAGTTACAGTAATGAATGAGGCGTGTTCGCAGGGTTAGGATTAGTTACAGTACTGAATGAGCCGTGTTTGCAGGGTTAGGATTAGTTACAGTATTGAATGAGCCGTGTTCGCAGGGTTAGGATTAGTTACAGTATTGAATGAGCCGTGTTCGCAGGGTTAGGATTAGTTACAGTACTGAATGAGCCGTGTTCGCAGGGTTAGGATTAGTTACAGTACTGAATGAGCCGTGTTCGCAGGGTTAGGATTAGTTACAGTATTGAATGAGCCATGTTCGCAGGATTAGGATTAGTTACAGTATTGAATGAGCCGTGTTCGCAGGGTTAGGATTAGTTACAGTATTGAATGAGGCGTGTTCGCAGGGTTAGGATTAGTTACAGTACTGAATGAGCCGTGTTCGCAGGGTTAGGATTAGTTACAGTATTGAATGAGCCGTGTTCGCAGGATTAGGATTAGTTACAGTACTGAATGAGCCGTGTTCGCAGGGTTAGGATTAGTTACAGTATTGAATGAGCCGTGTTCGCAGGGTTAGGATTAGTTACAGTATTGAATGAGCCGTGTTCGCAGGGTTAGGATTAGTTACAGTAATGAATGAGGCGTGTTCGCAGGGTTAGGATTAGTTACAGTATTGAATGAGCCGTGTTCGCAGGGTTAGGATTAGTTACAGTACTGAATGAGCCGTGTTCGCAGGGTTAGGATTAGTTACAGTATTGAATGAGGCGTGTTCGCAGGGTTAGGATTAGTTACAGTAATGAATGAGGCGTGTTCGCAGGGTTAGGATTAGTTACAGTACTGAATGAGCCGTGTTCGCAGGGTTAGGATTAGTTACAGTATTGAATGAGCCGTGTTCGCAGGGTTAGGATTAGTTACAGTACTGAATGAGCCGTGTTCGCAGGGTTAGGATTAGTTACAGTATTGAATGAGCCGTGTTCGCAGGGTTAGGATTAGTTACAGTATTGAATGAGCCATGTTCGCAGGGTTAGGATTAGTTACAGTACTGAATGAGCCGTGTTCGCAGGGTTAGGATTAGTTACAATAATGAATGAGGCGTGTTCGCAGGGTTAGGATTAGTTACAGTATTGAATGAGCCGTGTTCGCAGGATTAGGATTAGTTACAGTATTGAATGAGCCGTGTTCGCAGGGTTAGGATTAGTTACAGTATTGAATGAGCCGTGTTCGCAGGATTAGGATTAGTTACAGTATTGAATGAGCCGTGTTCGCAGGGTTAGGATTAGTTACAGTATTGAATGAGCCGTGTTCGCAGGGTTAGGATTAGTTACAGTATTGAATGAGCAGTGTTCGCAGGGTTAGGATTAGTTACAGTACTGAATGAGCCGTGTTCGCAGGGTTAGGATTAGTTACAGTACTGAATGAGCCGTGTTCGCAGGGTTAGGATTAGTTACAGTACTAAATGAGCCGTGTTCGCAGGGTTAGGATTAGTTACAGTATTGAATGAGCCGTGTTCGCAGGGTTAGGATTAGTTACAGTACTGAATGAGCCGTGTTCGCAGGGTTAGGATTAGTTACAGTATTGAATGAGCCGTGTTCACAGGGTTAGGATTAGTTACAGTATTGAATGAGCCGTGTTCGCAGGGTTAGGATTAGTTACAGTAATGAATGAGCCGTGTTCGCAGGGTTAGGAATAGTTACAGTACTGAATGAGCCGTGTTCGCAGGGTTAGGATTAGTTACAGTATTGAATGAGGCGTGTTCACAGGGTTATGGTTACAGTACTGAATGAGCCGTGTTCGCAGGGTTAGGATTAGTTACAGTAATGAATGAGGCGTGTTCGCAGGGTTACGGTTCCAGTACTGAATGAGCCGTGTTCGCAGGGTTAGGATTAGTTACAGTACTGAATGAGCCGTGTTCGCAGGGTTAGGAATAGTTACAATACTGAATGAGCCGTGTTCGCAGGGTTAGGATTAGTTACAGTATTGAATGAGCCGTATTTGCAGGGCTAGGTTTCCGTTACAGTACTGAATGAGCCGTGTTCGCAGGGTTAGGAATAGTTACAGTCCTGAATGAGCTGTGTTCGCAGGGTTAGGATTAGTTACAATACTGAATGAGCCGTGTTCGCAGGGTTAGGATTAGTTACAGTACTGAATGAGCCGTGTTCGCAGGGTTAGGATTAGTTACAGTCCTGAATGAGCCGTGTTTGCAGGGTTAGGATTAGTTACAATACTGAATGAGCCGTGTTCGCAGGGTTAGGAATAGTTACAGTATTGAATGAGCTGTGTTCGCAGGGTTAGGATTAGTTACAGTATTGAATGAGCCGTATTTGCAGGGCTAGGTTTCCGTTACAGTACTGAATGAGGCGTGTTCGCAGGGCTAGGTTTCCGTTACAGTACTGAATGAGCCGTGTTCGCAGGGTTAGGAATAGTTACAATACTGAATGAGCCGTGTTCGCAGGGTTAGGATTAGTTACAGTACTGAATGAGCCGTGGTCGCAGGGTTAGGATTAGTTACAGTACTGAATGAGGCGTGTTCGCAGGGTTAGGATTAGTTACAGTAATGAATGAGGCGTGTTCACAGGGTTATGGTTAAAGTACTGAATGAGCCGTGTTCCCAGGGTTAGGGTTACGGTAAACTTTCTTGACAGATGTTCATATAAATATGAACATCCGTCGGTGCACTAGTAAAAGCTGTTATGATTTAGCCTATGTTTAGGCCTGCATTGTATGCGTGTGAACGACTGTAGTCCCAAAATATTTTTTGCTGTCGGCTGAACACGTGTCAAGTGTCAAGTGCAATGAAGGCTGAATATAATACATTTAGCGTACATAAAAAAAAAAAGGGGGAAATATTTTAAATGCGATTAGAATTTCCACATCACTCGAAACTATTGCTATTTAGAATTGAATTCAGTCTTTAACAATACCACTGTTTGGAGTAATATAATTGTAGGCTATGCAGTAGACTGTATAGTGCCAGAGATAAAGTTACTATTTGAAAGAGATTAACTAATTTGCAAATGTTAGCCTACTCCCCGTAAAACTGTCAACGTTGTTGTCAGGGGTGTAGGCTAGTGCTATAACAGCGCATCAGAGCGCAGCTCCAGGACTTACTTTTAATCGTCAGAAAATGTCTCCTTAAAATGATAAACACATTGTGAATGCGGCAAGTAAACTTAATCCATACCATCTTTGTACTTGTTTCAGTTAGGCAATCTCAATGTAGCATTCTATGTTGAGCTTGTTTTGATAATGTGTATTTAAAATTAAGCTTGTCCTCCGACGAATTATTGTGAACTATTTATAGAAGTATCAACGAGGGAACTAAAACGAGATGACCTCTATTGCCGTTTTAGCCACTCTAAACAACAACGATTTACGATATGAGACAGGCTGCTCTGTAGGTGCCCGGCAACAGAAAGATTGGGATTTCAAAACTGAATACATTACAGGTATTTAGCAGACACTCTTATCCAGAGCGACTTACACAACTTTTTAGCAATTCTTTTTAAATTTTATTTTATTTTTTTAACACATTATCCATTTATACAGCTGGATATATATATATATATATATATATATACTGAAGCGATTCAGGTTAAGTAGCTTGCTCAAGGGTACAATGGCAGTGTCCTACATGGGAATCGAACCTGCAACCTTTCGGTTACAAGGCCAGTTCCTTAACCATTATACTACACTTCCGCCCAATGTAGCCTATCGGTTCAGCGCTCAAGCGCAACACAGAATGCAAAAATTATTTTAAAAGGGCTGTGTGCGCTAATTTTGAAATGGCCCAAAAATCGCTTTTGTTGGCAAAGGCATCAGCAATTCACGTCTCGTCGATAGCCGATACACAATGTCATCGTAGATCAGCACAATACAATATTCACAATACATTTCTCACAGAAAACGTATTTTGTTGACTTTTTTACTTAACTGCAGTGGTGATAAAACGTACAAGTAGTAAGCGCGAGTGTGTTGTTGGCCTTTATTGATCGCCGTATGAGGCTAGAATGATGCATCTAGCACAAACTAATAGCACTAACCCATAAAAAATGTATTTCTAATGTTACCTGTTCAATCGAATGGTAAAGGTGAAGTGTTCGATAATGGTCAGTGGTACTGAAAATTTCTGTCACCCTCGATAAACGGCAAAAAAGTCCCAGTAGAAGATGGAATTAAATCTTTAAAAGTTATACAAACCCCAATTCCAAAAAAGTTGTGACAATACGTAAAATGCACATAAAAGCAGAGAGCAGTGATTTGTAAATTTTCTTTTACATACATTTAATTGAAAACAGTACTAAGAAAATATATTTAATGTTTTACCTTATCAACTTTATTGATTTTTGTAAATATACGCTAATTCCGAATTTCATGCCTGAAACATGTTCCAAAAAAGTTGCGACAGCGACAAAAAAAGACGAACCCATGGTTGGCTAAATGGCTGTAAGTAATCAAGGGTCTGAGGTATTAAACAAGCCTCAAACCATCACTCTGCTGCCAGATATGCAGTAGATATAGATGGATCACTTTAAGGGTTGTTTCTCCTGACTTATGAGTCAGGAGTCAGGACCATGGGTTCCCATGTAATCTACAGTTTAATCTAGTCCCACTCCCAATTCCCATAGAGATCCATTCAAATACAGAGATGTTATAGTATTGCTTGTAAGAGTACCTGAAAATAAGATAGTCTTTTGATATCCTTTTATATCTAGTCATGATAGCATCACCTGTTCATTTACCTGTGTTCCAAACGGGTGTTTTTTGAACTTCCCAGTCTTCCCCCCCCCCACCCCCGTCTCAACTTTTTTGGACCGTGTTGCAGGCATTAAATTCAGAATTAGCGTATTTACAAAATCAATAAAGTTGATGAGGCAAAACATTAAATATGATTTATTTGTACCGTTTTAAATTAAATGTATGTAAAAGAGAATTTACAAATCACTACTTTCTGCTTTTATGTGCATTTTACATACTGTCCCAACTTTTTTGGAATTGGGGTTTGTATATTTTCTGAATCGTCATTGTAGTTGAAGTGCTGTGTGCTGGGCATACAGTTGCTGTGTAAATTATGTCGGCAGTATTCAGCGTTGTTAATGGCTACCTAAACATTATAGTACACTCATCATCGTTAACATGCCTGGAGCCTGAAATGTCAGTCTTCAGAATCCGTTTAGAAGCTGGGACTATGAGGCGGGATATACAGAGTGTTCAGTGAAAATATTGACCGGACAGTCTTTCAGAATTCTGACAGTTGAAAATGTCAACTGAGAAAATGACCACGAGACAACTGAATAGAATAGAATCTTGGCTGTGGTGATTAGTTTTCAGTGCCGTCAGTCATTCTCTTATCATAGATGGAACGTTTGGAAAATGTGTGCTTACGACGCAAAAACAGTCCGTATATCGCATAACAATTCCATATAAGGACGGGTATTGTCCATAATGTTTATTTAAAGATAAACTGATATTTTAAGCATGATATTTATGTTGATTTCTGGAAATACATTTTTCGATTGTCCTGCCTAGTTACAGTACTGAGTTAGGGTTAGTGTTAGGGTTTGTCATATGAATTAATGAGCCACATTCTCAGGGTTAGGGTTATGATTAGTCACAGTACTGAATAAGCCAGGACAGTGCGCTGGTTCTTAAGCCTCAGGCCAGCGCGCTGGTTCTTAAGCCTCAGGCCAGCGCGCTGGTTCTTAAGCCTCAGGACAGCGCGCTGGTTCTTAAGCCTCAGGACAGCGCGCTGGTTCTTAAACCTCAGAACAGCGCGCTGGTTCTTAAGCCTCAGGCCAGCGCGCTGGTTCTTAAGCCTCAGGCCAGCGCGCTGGTTCTTAAGCCTCAGGCCAGCGCGCTGGTTCTTAAGCCTCAGGCCAGCGCGCTGGTTCTTAAGCCTCAGGACAGCGCGCTGGTTCTTAAGCCTCAGGACAGCGCGCTGGTTCTTAAGCCTCAGGACAGCGCGCTGGTTCTTAAGCCTCAGGCCAGCGCGCTGGTTCTTAAGCCTCAGGCCAGCGCGCTGGTTCTTAAGCCTCAGGCCAGCGCGCTGGTTCTTAAGCCTCAGGCCAGCGCGCTGGTTCTTAAGCCTCAGGCCAGCGCGCTGGTTCTTAAGCCTCAGGCCAGCGCGCTGGTTCTTAAGCCTCAGGCCAGCGCGCTGGTTCTTAAGCCTCAGGCCAGCGCGCTGGTTCTTAAGCCTCAGGCCAGCGCGCTGGTTCTTAAGCCTCAGGCCAGCGCGCTGGTTCTTAAGCCTCAGGCCAGCGCGCTGGTTCTTAAGCCTCACCGCTGTGGGCGTTGGAGAGGAAGTGGGCGGCGTCCTGGTTCCTAAGGAGGTTCTCCAGCGCTGGATCGTCTCGCTGAGCGTTCTGGCTTGAGTACAGGTCCTGGGGCAGCTGAGACACACCTTTGTCCAGTGGGTCATCTTCTGCCAGGTAGGCATAGGGGCAGTACTCTCGGGTGCGGGAGTAGATGTTGGCGTTGTCATAGCAATCTGAACAGATGACCAGCGAGTTGGCACCACCTGAGTGACAGAAGCACAGCAAGCCAGGTCACGCTCCCATCCCGTTTAAATCGGTCACCTGGGGACCCAAACCAGGCCATCCCCACAGTCCCGTTTAAATGACACCTGCGATCCCAAACTGGGTCACAACCCCAAAGTCCTGTTTAAATGGGTTACCTGGGGTCCCAAACTGAGTCACCCCCCACTATCCAGTTTAATGGGTCACCTGTGGTCCCAAACAGGGTCATCCCCCACCATCCCATTTTAAATGAGTCATCTGGGGTCCCAAACTGGGTTACGGCCCTGTCCCGTTTAATGGGTCTCCTGAGGTCCCAAACTGGATCACCCCCCACCATCCCATTTAAATGGGTCACCTGGGGTCCCAAACCGGTTCACCCTTTTAAATGGAGTCACTTCGGCTCCCAAACTGGGACTCTCAGAGAGGGATGGGCGACGGGCACAAGCATCTAAACGGACTGAAAAAGTGAGGAGCCGTGTTATTGGGCTTGTACATCTGAGAGAGCATGACTACGGCTGGGAAACTGAATCTTGTACAGCGATCCTGTTCTAAAAGGAAGTGACTTCAAAGCCTATTTAAATATACTTTGCATACGTATGAAATTCGAAAATAATATTGTAGATATTAGATATTGTACGCACAGGGATTTTTAAAGGCGGTAGGGGCTTATTTCCTTCAGTGTTTAATCAGCTCAGTACCCTGTAAGCAAAGCGAAAGTGCATCAAAGTACCCCAGGTTCTCTTCATTAGTGGGGTTTAGCACTGATGAGGTTGTTTCTCACCTGTAGGGGGTCCTGCTAGTGCCTCCCGGGCGTCCCCAGGGTGGAAGCTGCTGTGCCTGGGGAACAGCGAACCCACTCTGGCCTGCAGAGCCCCGTTCCCCTGCAGAACCCCGCACCCCTCTGAATCTGCCTCACCACCGGCCGAGTCCCCACAGAACACACCTGTAATAGACAAAGCCCACAGCACCACATGGTCAGCTGGGCTGATTAGTCAATAGCTCCGATATCCAGCCTGTAATTAGTGACTAACTCCAATATCCTGTTGGTTAGTTAAGCCTAATATACATTTTGTTTGTTAACGGGTATTCTATCAGTGATTAGTGCCTGTCTCTAGCATACAGGGGGGAGGCGCCGTTACCGTCAGTGCCCTTGTGGGTGCAGCTATTGGCGAGTGGGGGCATGAGCTGCTGGTGGCTTCCTGCCTCAGAGCTGCTGTAGCCCTCCTGTGGCTCGGACAGCGTGCCCTGAGAGGACAGGTAGCTGGGGATGTCTGCCGGGAGGTTCATCTCATCTGTGACAGAGAAAGAAAGAGCACAATGGTCACCTTTCCTCATCCCTGCAGTCCCCTAACCCAGGGGTTTTCAACGGGGGGGCCGCCAGGGGGCCAATTGGAAGGGAGAGGAAAATGGAAAATGCAAAAAAAAAAATAATTATAATAATAAAAATAAAATACATTTCAATTCATAAGATTATTGTGCCGGTTTAAAATAAAATATAAATTGTTATAAATCCTTTCATATCGAAATGAGGTCTTTGCCATGCCCTTCTTTCAATCGCAGCCAATAAAGAACCGTCTGCCTGTCAGTCAAAGCATTACGTTGAGCTGCTAACGGCCCGATTATGGAATCAAAATAGGGTCAAAAGTATTGTGTTGTGTATTAAAGAATCTGTATGTTTGATTTTTTAATATTTGCCAGTGTAATTTTAAAGTTAAAAAAAAAAAAGCCATTTCGCAATAGGGGGGCCCCAGCCAGAGGCTATGGCTATTTGGGGGTCCTTGGCATGCAGTTCCCTAACTCTAATCTGTAAGCCTTCTCTCTGCAGTCACAGGCCAGGTCAAAAATAAAAAAGCACTTCACTCAGGAGCACCACCTACTGCTGAGAAAACTAAAAGGAAAGTACACAATTCAGTTCAATACAGTGCGGTACAGCACTGCCATATCCAACAGGCTCCCCTAAACACCTGATCAATTACATCAGTTCCTGGCTAAATTCATTATGGTCCTAATAATAGATCGAAAGAGACGACTGCTTAATTGGGGAAACAAAAAGTAGAAAATACCTGCCCATCAGCAATGACAAAAACACAGCATGCATGACTGTAAAGTTAACTGCCATCTTTGCCATCCTTCCACAAAACGGATTTAATTCCCATCTGTCTGTCAGCCTCCCTTTGTCAGCTGACCTGTGTGTGATGCTGTAATTGCCATGGTCAGCTGACCTGTGTGCATGATGCTGTAATTGGCGGGGTCAGCCGACCTCTGTCCGTGATACTGTAATTGCCGTGGCCAGCTGGCACATGTGCGTGATGCTGTAACTGCTGTGGTCAGCTGACCTGTGTGCGTGATGCTGTAATCCTCGCTCTTCCTCCTCATGTGGTAGATGACGATGACCCAGACAAGTGACGTGCCCACCACGCAGCAGACCACCACAATGATGACGATGCCCACGGTGGTCCAGCCGTCCTCATCATAGGCGCCCGGCGTGTCGCAGTTGGGCGAGGGGGAAAGGCTGAGGTAGATGTGCCCACGCTCCGTCCCCAGCGTGTTGGACATGATGCAGGTGTACTTGCCAGCGTCCGCGGGCCCCGCGTCCACGATAATCAGCAGCTGGTTAGCGGCGGCAAAGAAGTGGCGCTCTGTTAGCACCAGCGGACCGTCGTCCTTGGTCCAGTTGAGGCGAGGGGCTGGGCTGCCACCCGCGATGCACTGAAGCACCGCTGTTTCACCCCGGGCTACTGTCCGATCCTCCAGGGGGCGCAAAAATGAGGGCGTTTCTGGGGGAAATGGAATTTTAAGTAAATTTTATAAATTATGTCATTATTTAGAGCAGTGATTCTCAACCCTGGTCCTGGAGTACGCTTGTGTATGCTGGTTTTCGTTCCAACCACAATTGCAATACCAGAATTGTAACAAGCTGTTAATTTTTCTTAATTAGGTGTTTTTTATGTTTAGAGGGATTATTTACCCTCGTAAGCCACATTATGTTAGCAAAAGCTATGCACACCATGAAGAATTAAAGTCTGTAATTGTGCTGTAATCCCTCTAAACATGATTAATTAGCTTGATAAAATATTGGGATTGCATTGTGGTTGGAACGAAAACCAGCATGCACAGGGGTACACCAGGACCAGGGTTGAGAACCACTGATTTAGAGTACTACTTCAGCACTGACCCACAAACACTTTTTCAGGGTCTTTCCTGCATTTAAATGTCTTTGTCGGGCCGCCTAAGTGTTTTTTCAAAATGCCTAAGCCGCCTTGGAGAAATCACGCAAAAACACAGGTAAAACGGTCCGTGTCTAAATTTAGCCGGAGTCTGGACACTTCTAATGGGACTTTTGCCATTTACTAAGGGCGTGACAGTAATAATTGAATAATTTCACTTTGAACGTTAAACTTGTTTTATGGGTTAGTGCTGTCGGCTCATGTCTTATTGAATTGCGATCAATAAAGGCCAACAACACACAAGCACTACTGCAATGAAGTTAAAACAGTCAAACTGCTTTCTGTGACAAATGTATAGTTGAGCTCACGTGCACATACTCCTGTCTACGTTTCAACACTCCATTTTTCCACCCCTACAATAATAACTACAGCCAGACAGTAGTTATACTAGGTTATAATTGTCTTCCCCCCCCTACCACAGAGTATATATGTCACTTTGAAAAATAGAAGAGTCGAAGAGCGTGCCGAATTGTCATTTTATTAAATCTGCTGTTCTGTCCGGCACCCGTCTGAGGTTTGGATGCGCGTGTATTTTCTGTGATCCATTGGACTGAATACATTGAAAAACGTAGGTTATAGTTTTATTTTTAACGATTTAGGCAATGGCAATCTTTCATGGAATTAAAGTAAGATCCCAGCCACTTATCAAGATCCCAGTTGGGAACAAATAATGTGATTAATTAATACTGACAAACCCATGTATCTGCCCTGGTCCTCTTAGTAGGGTTGCAAAATTCCGGGAATATTCAAAGGTGGAAACTTTCCATGGGAATTAATGGGAATATGTGGGAATTAACAAGAATAAACTGGAAATGTTGGCGTTATTTGTACTAGCTGTATTTACCTCATCATATGCAGACATAAATATAAACATTTTGTTTTGTCATAAGCAGACATCCATGTAAACATTTGTGAGAACTTTAATGGATTCTTTCATTGAACAAACCCCCCACCCCCCAAAAAAAAAAGTCCCTTAGTCCTTGGGCTCAAATGCAGTAGTGTGGCCTCAATAGAGTACTCAAGTGACTGTCACACTGGTTTCGGAAGTGACTTCCTCATTAATTTAGACCATAGACATGAACTAAAACTGACTTCTGAACAATTTCTAGTGATTATGTCTCACCATCAACTTCAATTCCCTGGATTGTTCAATATAACGCCCGTTCGCAAAATATGTGAATATACCAGCGCTGGCAATGTTTAAAAACTCGACGTCCCATAATTCCCTCCGGACAGTTCAATGAAGTAAAATGGCAGAATTAGCAAGGTGGTATGCACTGCCAAAAATGTCCAGACGAGATGATGATATTGCAGTAATGGATATGTAGTCCATTAAAGTCGACTACAAACCGAACTACAAGAATCACTTTGAAAAAAATAAAAAATTGCGAACATGCGATGTATGCTCTATATCCTTATACCACACAGGCTAATCCAGGAACGTTTCAGCTCATTCTATAAATCAGATTTCAAGAAATTGTCTATAGTCTCCGAAGCCCGTTCTATCTGTCATAGGGAATTAACTTCTGAAACCAAACTCTGCCCACGTCTGACGTACTCACTTGAGTACTCTATAGCCTTGCTGTAGTGTGCAGGATGCTGGGAATTATCTGTGCATGTGATAAAAGAATGCACTGCACATGTAATGGAAGAATGCACAGGGCAGGGTTGAAATTCAACTGAATTTGCATTAAATTGGGTTGTTTTAACCAAAGCATGCTGCAAGATCTAGAATTGCATTTTATATGTATTTTCAAACAAAATTTAAGTTCCATGTTAAAGGCTAACTTTTGGTCAAAATTTCCAAAGTTCCCGAGCTTAACTTCCCATGGTAAATTGCTGGAAAGTTTCCGGAAATTTATCGGAAAGTTTCCGCCCCTTTGCAACCCTACCTCTTAGTGATAGAAAAATGTATAAAATTGAATAATCTAAAGAATGCATAAACTAGGACAGTGTTATGTTAATCTATGCTAAACACACACACATCATGCTTGTGTTTATCAAAGCATAAAATTGGAATGGAAGGGGTATTGGTGTTAAGATGGCTGCAATGACCAAGCTAGACCGGCCGCACTTAGGCACCACCCAACCCACTTTTTGAGCCAGGAAAAACCCTGTTTTTAAAAACTATGTGCGATTCAGAGTCACTGTGCCAGACATACGCACGCGCACTCACACTCACCCAGCACAGTGAGCGTGGCGTTCGCAGAAAGGCTGCCGGCAGCATTCTGGGCAGTGCAGCTGTACACGCCCATGTCTTCGGTCTTTACGTTGGCGATGAAGAAGATGTCATCGTCGGGCATGACGTGCATGCGGCGCTCGCGAGCAGCAGGGAAGTCTGTGCCCCCGTCTTTCTGCCAGGCGATCTGGGGGGCGGGGTGGCCCTCCGCGGCACACTCCAGCCGCGCCATCGTGCCTGTGCGGATCGTCAGGTCCATTGGCGTCTTGAGGAAGGACGGCAATTCTGTGGGAACAAGTACCTCTCCGGTAATGGACAGAGCGCGCTGAAATGTGTATGCGTCATTTACTACACTTTTAAAAATATGCTCCACAGACTGAATCACTGATCACACATTGTCTTTTCTTACTTCCTACCTGCCATAAACGGGTGAATAAATAGCAGATCAGAACAGTCATGTGTAGAAGAAAAAGCTAATCTTTTATAGTTTGGTCACAAAGGGGTGTTCACAAATTTCGTATTCGACACATAAACACACAGGGGATAACATGAACAATGAACCAGAGGGATAAAGGTGATAATCATCACCCTTCATTATTTACATTAAACTAATAGAAATGTGGAAATATTCTTCATGCTCAATGGCTAACAAAGATGTATAAATGAATATCTGCTTTGTATACATTTCAAACACACGCACGGTATATAAAAAATATATATGTGCATGCACGTGTTTTGTCTGCGTTGGTGTGCAGACTCGCGTGTTTGTGTGTGCATGTGGGGGGGGTGCATGTATGCGTGTGTGCGTGTGTGTGTGCTCGTATAAAAACTGCAGTAGAGGCTGAAGCTGATACACACCGTTGACGGTAAGCTTGGCCCAGCTGGAGTAGTTGGAGCCGAAGTGGTTGGTCACTACGCACTGGTATCGGCCCTCGTCGGTGAAGTTGACGTTAAGCAGGTGCAACATGGTGGTATACACCAGCTCCCCCTGCTGGTAACGGGCAAAGTTCTGCACCTCCGCATCGTAGAGCACCTCGCCATCTTTCCGCCATGCGGTGGTCATGGAGGAGTCGCTGCTGCTGGACGCCCGACAGCTCAGCGTTACATTGTTGCCCCTTAGGACCACCTTCGTTTCTGGGTGCTCCGTGATCCGGGGCTTCGGAAAGTCATCTGGGGGGTCACAAGGCTGAACGGTTAGATGTGCATAGATGGTCCATCATCACCATCACCATCATCATCACGGGACTGCCAACCCTGGACACATTTTATGAGTACCACATCACCGTATGGCAAATACATGGGGTAGATTTTGATGGTGGACTGGGGGGGGGGGGGTTGGTTTTGACCCCCTGTGTAATTTCTAGATTTCCCCCAGGACAACTTTCTTCATTTGTCATGCCATTTTAATTGCAAATCATTCCATGATTTTTAACCACATTAAAAATGACTGGTTTTCCAGGACACATGGGAACCCTGTATATCAAGAAAAGCATGATTACTCCTTGATGACTGATGTTGATCAGGCAAGCCTTACTGAGGCTTTACCATAGTTTTGCAAACTCCACACACAGAGGACTCAAACCCAGAACCTCTCTTGCAAGGCAACAGTACGCCACCATGCTGCCCAGTATATCTGGCTAGGTTTATCATTTTGCTGCAAGAAAAGGCATTGCTGCACATTTTGTTTTTATTTATTTAAATGTGTCATGATGTACTTTTCTTTTTTGTTTGATCATGATAAGAAATGGGATGTAGCTACGTTACTACGTAATGAAGCCCGCATTATAGCAATCTTGCGGATTGTGGATGTGGGGATGTGCTTTTCGTCCTCTTGGTGTCATGAGTTGCATGCATTGCCCCCTGTAAATTCGCTTTTCACTGTTTGAAAGGGGATTCTCTGTAAGATGATTATTAGCAACAGTTATGGTTATCTGATTGGACATTGCTTAACTTCCCGCTCGTAGTTGAGCAGCGATTGGTTATTTGTCCTGTTCGAGTGACGGACCCGAAAGTATCCTGGGGAAATTATACGCTGGGAAGAATTGTAGCCTACGCTCAAATACACCGGCCCAAAACAGTAGAAAATCAGACCGGCCCTTCTGGCATTTGCCAGAACTGCCAGATGGCCAGTCCAGGCCTGGGTGAAGCTAAGGACCGAGTAAAGGACACGAGGAAATGATGCAAGAAGTGAAAATAAGTGATTGGAAACCCAATGCTTTTTGTTTTACAGAATTGCATATCTTAACAAAGGGGACAATTTTCCCAATTTCACTTAACAAGGGGAGCGGCGCTCCCCCGCGTTCAACGATAATTCAAACACTGCTTATAGCCTACATTCCGAGACACCGTTCAAAACAATACGTAGGCTATTTTCTGCGCTGGTCTGTTTTTGGCGAGAGAGGGGCATGCAAAAATAAGACAAACTTCAAACAAAAACATCATAGCACAGGCCGTTCGAATCGCTGGATGCAATTACAGAGTAGCCATGCAAATGTTTATTATATATTCAACTTACTATGAAGAAACAAATCCTGTCTGAAAAAGAATCCTATACATAATTGTCTGTCTTACGATACTATAACAATGACGTAACGTTATGAAGCCACCTGAACTTATTCGTAGTAGGGTAACATTAACATTTCAATTTTTCAATAGCCTACTAAAATATTTACAATCTCAAATGCCATTCTGTTGTTCTGATTCTACCACAGGGCCTGTAACATTTATCAGCCGCATTTAAATTAAATAATGTGCCTTTTCTCATAAAATGAAGTTATACCCTCGTTTAACTACAATGATAAATCACTACAATGCTGTTACATGTAAAAACCCTTGTTTTGCATGGGCTACACCCAGTGACTTCGCTAACATGCCATAATATTGCACTTTCATTTATTTGTAGTTCATAGTAAAGGACAGAATCCCCGCCTATGTCTTTCGTTCAGCTACAACGCATGCATGTTTGCATGTATTTTGTATGCATGTCTCTCTCTCCACAATTAATTATCTTTTTTATATGCATATCATCAGTTAGTTACTCATACAAAAATAAATTATCTCAACAAAATGAGGCCACGTTGGTTACAACAAACAATCTTGGATATCACAGTGCACACTATTTAAACTAGCTCTATTCCAAAGCAATGCTACCCAATCTTTCAAACTAAGCTATGTTTGTTTGTCTGCATCCAGTGCTTTGGGTCTATGAAAAGCACAGCATGAATAAAATCCTTTATTATTATGATTTAGGTATACATTTTTGTATTTAGTTGCAATTTGTATTTGAATAGAAACCTGTGTGGTCCGATAGAGCCTAGACATCCTTTTGTTAGCAAAATTGTGTTCAAAAATAACATTTGTTATTATTTGACGTTAAAAGAATTAGTACTATTTTACTTATTTGCCTTCATCTCACCCACAAACATACAGTTGTTTGTTGTAACGTGCCCTAATTTTGATGTCAATACTTTTAACGGCAGGCTTAGTTGTCCCCCAACACAAAAAAAAATTACAAGACTCTAATTTGATCCCCGTGTGTGCGTCTGTCTGTCTGTCTGTCACACATGTATGTACCAAAACTCACCACCAGAGGAGCGCTATGACAATGCATTTTCCCATAGCCAAGTACATTTTGCTTTGTACATAAAAAACTATGCTTGATGTATCCGCATAGTCTCTGGCATTTCTACTCAGCAGACCGTCGACTTTCTAAATCCACAGAGTTCAGAGCTTAAGGTGTTTAGTAGCTCTGTGGAAATGTACATGCATTTTCCCATTAAAGATATACGATGTCGTTTCTGAACACCAGATGACGATATAGAGCACATAGGAGATCACGGTCACTCTGTTCAAGCCGTCCTCTTCCCCTGGCGCTGCCCCTCACCCTTACTCTAGGGCTGCAACCACTGGAGGTTGATGGCTACAGAATGAACCGAGCAGAATTACAAAATGATGATTTTTAATTATTTTATGAAAATTAACTGTGGTCAAATTTACAGAGCAATAGCTAAGATTACTAACTTATAACTAGCTAAGTTAGCTACTTTTTTATATTAGCTAGCTAACGTTATAACTAAACCAAGTTTCTCGGTTTCTTGTTCTCTCTTTTCTGTGCTGGAGTTCTTTTAAGAGCTTGATGGCATCAACATATCCAGCCTAATAAACTTTTAACTTAAATCTTTTCTCTTCAGTTATATACACACACAATTGTACCCATTTTTGGTGGTCAAACATATTGTTTTTCATTGTCTTCTCCTTATATTCCCATCGAATTTGATGTTCATTTGGTAAGTGAAATTTCATTGTCATGGTCATGGATCGTGAAATATTTGCAGTCTAAAAGATTCGACCTAAGGTTAAGTGAATAAATGTCGTAAATTAGTTAACAGAGGCTAATCTGTAACGTTAGCTACATCTATTCACACACACACACACGTTAATGTGATGTTATAGAAGACAAAGATTTCCTGGTTTCCCTCAAATTGTCCACCATCAATATGCTAATGAATTAAACGGAGGTGGCCATCAGGTATATTTTGAAACAAACGTTCAAGAGAAATGGTAATGACTAAGTTCAACAACTGTAGGCTACATGATAAAGACATGCACACGGGTAGGGGACGACAGGTTTACTGTGCACTTGTTTTTGCAAGTATTAATGAATGACTTACAGACTGTGCTTCATAGGCTATGCTTGACTAAAGTTTTTTGGTGAGATAAAGTATTACATTGTTTATACTAGTTAGATTTTTTTGGCTATTGCCATTAGCATTTCTGGACTGGAATACAAGAGATGCCCCCACATCCAGTGTAATAACCCACAAGATCATCACAACAGACACAATGCCACACAAAATACATAAATGACTGTAATGATTACAGAAGAGGCACCTACAAATGACTAATGTGCAATATTCCAATAATATTAACCATAGTAAGTACTCTAGCGGTCAGAAAACCAGGTCGGGCAGGTCACTCACCACAGACAAACTCATCTGGGGTAACAGACAGGACGGGGCGGCCCAGCAGGCTAGCAGGGTGGGCGCAGACAGCGGCGACCGAATTCTGGAAGCTACTGACAGTCAACCACCTGCCCATCCACTGCAGCTGGCAGTCACACAGCAGGCTGCTAGAGTTCAGGAGCCTGGGAGAAAGGCACACATACAGAGCCGAGCCTCGAATTACAGCCCTACGTCAGCTTCCAGTGCAGACCAAAAAAAACGCTGCATGCACAGGCTGTTAAACAGAAACTAGGCAAGGTACCGCCAAGGTGTGCTCACCCAACAACACAAATAAACGTGAAACAAGCATGTGAGCAAGTTAATCTAAACAGAAACAGCAAACATCACCATAGGCCCTCTATACAGCAACTGCTTTAGTTTCTTGATGAGTGCTCATGTCGTTTAGTCACTAAAATGCTGCTATTCGCCTCAAAAAGTATTCTGATAATGAAAATGGACTACTGCTATGTATTGGCCTCACATGGCTTCTCAGCACAGTATATATAATTTTTATTAGGAAAAGGCTCTGTGTCCCCGGATACGAAGGCCGTATGGAAAGCAGACACTCACAGCGATTTGAGCTTCATGTGGGAGAACGCCTCTGGGTGCACGGACATGATTCCATTTTTACTCAAGTCCCTGTTAAGTGTTGGGAGATAGAGGGAAGACAAAAGTAATAAACATCAACAATGTTGAAATGGCATGAAGTACTTGGCACGTACAACGGGGGAAATAAGTATTGGACACGTCAACAATTTTATTATCAAACATATTTCCAATGTAGCTATTCACATGAGATTCACACCAGACATTGGTATTGGTATCTACAAGCTTCTTTGACTGCCAAGCCATAGCGAAATTGTAGAAAAAGCATGCTGCCTGTCCATTATACTTTACATAGACTGGCCAACACTAAGTTTCACAGGAACTGTAAGCTAATTCACATAAATAGTATAGAAATCTTAAGAAATCCCACAAAAAACTCCATAGTTAAGCTACCAAAAGTTCAAGGAATTACCTACTTTTTCTGACTAAATGACTATTTTCCCAGTAAAATATCACTGTTAGTCAAACTAAGGGCTGTGTCCAGTTATGTCCCCTTCTCTGCATGTATGTCTCAGTCTAACGCAGCAGAAACACTAACAGCCTATGTGCTGCTAATCGAAACAGAAGAGCACATGACGCATGCAAGCGGAGAGGGACAGAACTAACCCTTTAACGTTTCTACTACAGCCACTATTTCAGTCCTACATGAAAAAACTATTCTGCTGTGTGGAAAAGTGAAAAACGTAAGAGTAAAAAGTATTTCTGATTCATGAAAGCAGACAGTTGGGTACCCAAAGTTTAAAATATCCCTTCATTCTCTGTCTTTTAAGATGGCTGTTGATGCGAGTTGTCACTGAAAGCTCAAAATGGCAGCCATGGGTCGCACATAAGGTTTGTTACTGAGCACCAGAATGGAAGCTTTGTGTTTGAAATAATCAAGGTTAAATAAAAGGATTTAGCGCACGGATGGTCCGAGACCCTCCTGAAGTACCCCCCCACCCCAACCCTGAGGAAACTCACAAGTGCTCCAGAGCCTCCAGCCCTTCGAAGGCCTTCTTGGTGATGGATTTGATACCGTTTCTCTGCAGAACCCTGAAAAAAAGCACATCGGTGTCAGATGGCCTCAGAGGGCCCGTTTACTCAGAGCCGAACCTCCATCAAACTCAAGCTTTCTGACATCCAATTTGTCTAGAAATGGAAGTAAATAGTATGGGGTCGGGGTTTGCGTGAGTATGGGGGTGGGGTTTGCATGCACAGGAAGGCGGGGGGGAGGGGGGTCTCTTCTTACAGTGTGTTCAGCTTCTTCATTCCAACAAACACACCGACGGAGTCTTCAATAGCCCACGAGATCTCATTATTCCGTATATCTCTGCAACATACACAAAAACACAGGGGTGCATATTAAACACAAACACACCCCACTCACCCTGACAGCCCCCCACCAACCCTAACCCCACCCCCGAGCTTTTGGTGAAATAGGCATGCGGGACGCAAACATGTTTTGATGGCTGTGATTTCAGCACAATAATTATAATTTATTTAAATAAAGGGGGAATGAGGGTGTTGGTCTGGTGATGGGGTGTTGGGTGGTCGGAGGCCCTGTGTGTTGGCTGTGTTGGGAGATGTAGGAGGTGTCGGGGGCCTATGCGTGTTGGGCGTGTCGGGGGCCTATGCGTGTTGGGCGTGTCGGGGGCCTATGCGTGTTGGGCGTGTCGGGGGCCTATGCGTGTTGGGCGTGTCGGGGGCCTATGCGTGTCGGGGACCCAGCGTGTCGGGGACCCAGCGTGTCGGGCGTGTCGGGGGCCCATCGTGTTGGGCGTGTCGGGGGCCTATGCGTGTTGGGCGTGTCGGGGGCCTATGCGTGTCGGGCGTGTCGGGGGCCTATGCGTGTCGGGCGTACCGGGGGCCCAGCGTGTTGGGCGAGTTGGATTTGTTAGGGGTGGGGTTCTTACAGCGTACGCAGGTTGGCCAACCCGCTGAACACTCCCTCTCCCAGGTGGCTGATTGAGTTCTCTCCCAGGTTCAGCTCCTCCAGCAGACCCAGTCCAGAGAAGGCCGTTTCTTCCAGCCGGGTCAGCTGGTTCTGAGATAGATCACTGTGGAAGAGACAGTATATACACATCAGCGTCGGAAATACTCGGGGGCAAAGGGCAAAAACACCCCAATAAAAACTATTTTGCCAGTAAAAACACAATTGCAGGGGCAAAAAATGCCTCCAACAAAATTAATTCACAGTCCTGCTTTCCGCAATAGAAAAGAATGTTCCTCATTTCAAATAAATAACATAGAAGTCTATTTACTTAGTAATCACCATCCACGCACCGATACACTGCAAGTAGCCTAGCCTACACAGTCGGCGTCTCCCTCTGCTCGGCCCGGTGCTGGAAGCCTACAGAGATGCACTAGCTGCTGTGGGTTGCGCTACCGCCCGCTACAACGCAGAAACTTTCGCTGGGTAGTTTGGCTGCACAACATTCCCAATTTATTAAACCAACATTATCATGTACTGGGCCGTCTTTGGGGGGGGGGCAACCGATGCGACCGCCACAGGCCCGCACTTCAAAGGGCCCAGCAGTGAGAGGGGAAATTTATTTAAATAACAACCATTTATTTTTTCTTCTTTTTATAAAATTATATTTATGTAAAATAACCTATATATCTTCGTGAAGCACACCCAGACACACAGAAATACATTTAGCCTAAATGGTGTTTTAGAAAGTAGACGTTAAGTGGATTTCAGTCAGTGAGGGCAAAAATTGCCCCCTTAAAAAAAAAAATTTTCCCCTATATTAATACACATTTTTGTGTGAGTGTGTGCGCGAGTTTGTGTGCTTGTGAACACACAAAGCACTCACAGTTCCTCCAGGCGCTGGCAGAACTCCCAGGCATCGGGACGGATGAGGGCAATGGCGTTGTGTCCGACGCGGAGCAAGCGTAGACCCCGCAGCCCGTATAGCCAGCCCTTATTCACCTCAGTCAGGTTATTGTGCTCCAGCTCCCTGCAAACACACACCGCACCACGTCACCCTGCCCCCCAAAACACACAGGACCACGTCACCCTGCCCCCCAAAACACACAGGACCACGTCACCCTGCCCCCCAAAACACACCGCACCACGTCACCCTGCCCCCCAAAACACACAGGACCACGTCACCCTGCCCCCCAAAACACACAGGACCACGTCACCCTGCCCCCCAAAACACACAGGACCACGTCACCCTGCCCCCAAAACACACAGGACCTCGTCACCCTGCCCCCCAAAACACACAGGACCACGTCACCCTGCCCCCCAAAACACACAGGACACGTCACCCTGCCCCCCAAACACACAGGACAACGTCACCCTGCCCCCCAAAACACACAGGACCACGTCACCCTGCCCCCCAAAAGCCCTTTATAATAAATGGAAAGGTAAGTGTGTAGGGGTTTGTGTAGGGGTGTTCCTGTTCATTTAGCCTATATCACGTATTGCGAAAAAAAGACTTCCGCAAAGGCTAAACTTGTGTATCCTCACTGAAGCATACTCCGGGAGTCTCCTAGTTCTTTGCACCACCAAGGAGCATTTAGCCAATTGGAATGTCCTTAAAGATGGCGGACCCCTCGATCGATTCCCGGGTCACGTGAGGACCAAAGAGACGAGGACAATAAGCGATTGGAATGAACCCATGGAAAGGAACCTTGCTTCTATTGTGAAAGTGGCAGCAGCCGAATATGGCATCCAGTGCACCGCAACTCTCAATTTCCACTTAAGCTTGAATGGCTTTTTCAACCAAACTACATGGTTTAGTCATATTTTCAACCCAGTTATACCCATAATACATATATAAATAAGAATCAATGCGCTAGCAACACATTTGATGAAATAAAATAAAAAAATAGAAATCAATGCGATGACTAGCTGATGGATAGCCTACAACAAATGATGAAATGGTGAAACGAAAACTAAATCACACATCACATGCAAAATAAAAAAAACTGGTTGCAATTAAACCTCATAATCAATCCAACTCTTTATATTGCTGTTAGCTAATGTCAGTAGGCTGTAGTTTGCGTATTACCACACAATGTTTTCAAAAACAAAACAACATCACCAGGACCTGTGAATTTTATGTGATCCAAGGTTATGCTGGTCTACTGAAAACCTCTTTTGACTGATCGAGCATCATGAACACACAATAACTACTAGCATAGTAAAAGGCCAAGTACCTTTCCAGTGGCAACTGAAGAATAACCAAGAAAGATACTGTATAAGCTCCTTGCAAAATCGGTTTATTTCAGTTACACCCAAATCAAGTCCTGAGCTCGCATGACAGGCTAGCTACATGAAAATTTAACTCAAAGTACTTTGTGTAACTGCATCTCAAGAAATCATACAAGAAAACGTACAATTTTACAATTCGCCTCGTCGAACTAGCTAATGTTATAGTTAGCAGTAATGTGTGAATCCCTGTGGTTTGAGCTAGCTAGATATAGTTATAACCAATCCCTCTGAACTAGGTAAATAAATATAGCTACCAGATAATGGCAACTTCAAATCTCATAGCAGGTAGCTAGCCATCTATTTTTATCTGAGATGATTGGTTCACTACTAGATTGATTATTTTGGAAACAAATCAAATAGATATCATTTAACGCATTATAATATGCTATCTAGCTACATAAGCTACTTAACGGAATGTCAGTAACATTTGCGTCGTTGTTCATTTCAGAGGGTTAAAAACATCAATACCAGGGACTCCCCTGTCAAGGAAAACGGTTATGGCAACTTTAGCTAGGAGAGCATCGGCGCTTATCAAAACTAACTGAAAAGGCATACGCATTTCAGTAACCATGGAAGGTCAAAGTACGGTTGTGGTCCTTGTAGGGTATTCATCAATAGTACGCATTCCACCAATCAGAGTCATATGTTGATCAACCAGAATCTAGCCGACTTATGAGGAGTAAAATAACTTCACTATAACTTCGTTATCAAATCGTGTCAAGTAAAATCACACACTTATTGTTATTCGTACATGTATTATGGGTCAAACTGAGCTGAAAATATGAGTGTAAATTGCTTAGTTTAAAAGAAAAAGGCAGGGCTTTCTCCATGAAAGCCTGTGAGAAAATTGAGAGTTGAGAGTTGAGGGGCACAGGACGCCATATTGGTTGCTGCAACTCCTGGCTCCTCCCGCCTCTCCAGTTCTTATATACGCTCTGTGTGTTAGCTGTACTCACAGCTCCTCCATGTTGTTGAGACCAAAGAAGGCGCCGTCCATCAGCTTGGCGATGCCGTTCCTCTGCATCTTCAGAGACTTCAGTGAGTCCAGGCCTTTGAAGGTTAGACTCTCCACAATCTTAATCCTGTTTCGCTTCAATTCTCTAAAATACACAAACAAAAACAAAAGATTTTAGCACTGATGAAAGTAAATAATTATTAGGTTTAATATGCTATAAACTCTGAATCTATTACTTATGTCAATTTACGGTGACTACAGAGATCAAGGACTGCTTGCAAGGCTGGGCAGACTATGGCTATGTCTCTGCCTCGCCATCTTGCTCCCTCTGAAGGTAGCTCAAAAGTAGGGCTGCCCCCGACCAAAGATTTGCTTAGTCGACCTGTAGTCGTCGGTTCAAACCCATAGTCGACTAACCGTTGCATTTATGATATTAGTTTAATTATTTCAATATGCATTTCTGAGCATCCGAAAATGGTTGGACTTCCATCCGATCTAAAGTTTAATATATTACAGAGAAATATAAAACAGTCATTATGAGCAATTATAGCTACGAGCTATCAAAACTAGATGGGGGGGGGGGGGAAAAGATTTTTTTTCTTCAAAATGCAAATAAATTGGCTATAAATTATATAAACAAACGAATAAATAAAAAAACACAGCAAACTGAAACACTTGAAATAACTGAGAAATATCAACAACAGTCCAAACTAAAGATTAATTATAATCTATATTAGCAACGTAAAAGTGTGTTTTAGCCTACTTGTGACCAGCGAACCTCGTCACATTAGACCTACTCACTGCTGTTTTTCCTCCGATCGCAGTCTTCTCATATTATGCATGAGGAACTCGAGTTTGTTGACATTGCTCGGGAGAAGTGAGCTCCGTGTTTTGCTGACAATGAAGCCGGCCATTGAGAAGATGCACTGAATGATAGGCGAATAGATGCTTGCAGAGTTTAGTATATTTAACTTTTTTGGGGTCATCCTTTAGACACTCAAAATGCTTGCACTTTAGATTTTCTCTCAGACATTCTATACAACTGATCTACTCCTTAAGTAATAGACAAATTGTTTGTTACAAGGCGCATTTCCGGAATGAATAGTTACACTATCGTGTTTTTTCACACTGCGAAAATTCGACCAATTCAAATTTTGGTCAACCAAGTTCAACCAACTAGTGGTTTAGTCGATTATTTGGAGGCAGCCCTACTCAAAAGGCAACAACCTTGGGATGCACTTTGAAGGTAGGTTGATGTCACGTGAGATCATTGCTTACTGTTGGTCATTACACTATATTAGCTTGCTAGTTAATGGAAAATACAGAGGCTCAAAAATATCACATACATTATTCCAGTGTATTAAATAATAAAAATTTATGTTTAGATATAACTACAACAAATTATAGAGAAGCCTGAGGTAATCACAAAGACTTATGGGATATCGCACCCGGAGGAGGAAACATGCGTTGCTGCCTTCAAATGCGTCCTCCTAAGGCACCTTAGAAGGCAGCATTTTATGTTAACTTTCGAATAAGACACGTCTCAATGCCTTCCCGCCTTGCCGTGTGAGACACAGCCTATGTGACCTGCATTAGAATATGGAGGCCTCAGTGCCCCATCTTGTGGCAGAATGAGTTCCTGTACTCACAGGAACTACAAAAGAGAAGAATGAGTTCCTTTATGCCTTGTATGCACTACACAAAAAAATAAAATAATAATTTAAATTAAAAAAACCTAACCAAGAAGAGCATCTCATTTGGATGACCTTAAAATCTCTCCATCTTAAAAAAATCTCTTATTAAAAAAAATAATAATAATTATACATTTTTTTAAACGCTGGTATTGCCATTCTAGGAACGCTCACACTACATGCGTAGACAGAGGCTATGGCTAAAGACTTATAAAATGAAATCAGTTTCATATTCTTGCAAGAGTCGCAAGTTAGCTTAAGACTGGATTGAGAGAGCGGTGTACAGGTGCGTGCAGCGATCACACAAAGACGGGAATTGTTTTAGGATTTTTTGAACATCTTGAAAGCTGCTAAATTGTGACAAAAAATTATGTTGTGAATGCTAGGCAGCTGAGAGAGCAGAATGAGTTCCTGTACTCACAGGAACTGCAGCTGAGAGAGCCTGAAGCCTTTCTGCGGCAGTGTAGAGATCCTATTTCTGTTCAGCTTCAGGACCAGCAGGGAGTGGGACACATTGTCAAGGCAGCCAGGTTCCAGGTTACTGATCTTATTGTTGCTTAAATTCCTGAGAGAAAGACAAGGAGAGTGAGATGTCTGACAGACCAGAAAACAACAACTTATGCAGATCTCCTGAAAATGTGCAGGTATGTGCATAGCATGTACAGGCGTTTACAGTGCGTAAAGATGTGTAAAGTGTGCATAACGTTACAGATGTGTGCCGGCGTGTATAGCATGTTGTGTGTACAGGTACGTACTGTGTATAGCGTATAAGACTGGGACGCTACACCCTAGGAATCTTAGATACTGGTGCAGCCACAGAGCATTATGGGAGAAGGAAACTAGGGCCAATCAGTTAAATGTTCTGCCCTCCTGCACTTCCACTCGCTACTTACACTTGGGGGAATCCCTTTAGAAACCGGAGGTTGTGTGTTGCCAAGGGTGATTGTGGTCGAATCCGTTAGAAATGCAAGTGAAGGAAGTTAAATTAGTCCCTCGATCCTTGATTTGGCTCGAGGGAATGAGTCTGCAAGACTGCATAATTCAGGCAGTGAAATTGCCCAGAATGCTTTACTGTAACCCCAAGCTTTCTGTTTCGGAAGCTTTAATTTAACCCCTTTATGCATCTCCCTGGAAAAATCCTAAAAATAGACAAAGCAGCACATAGAAGAGATCTTTTAAAAGTTGTTTATTGCACGACTGAACTGTTGAATAAATTAAGAAAGAAGATTGATTTAGTGATTTGATAAAATCGCTTTAAAACGTCCAGAGAAGTGTTTCATGGTATACAGTAGCTAGGATGCAGTATTAGAATAATTACTTCAGGCTAGTTAACGATAACTAGCTACATACTCAGCTCGTTGCAGTTCAGCAAATGAGCCAGTGCAAGCTTATAAGCATGAGCAATATTACAAATACATTTTGCTTGGATTTCACATTCAATACAGGTTGCTCGTCTCTTATGTTTTGTACTTCAGTGCCACCTGCGAAGCAATCTATGCATCCACCATTTTGATTGCAATTAATTAATATATTTGATTGGGAGGTATTTGTAACATACAAGTGAATTATTCCCCATTCCTGCTTATTTTAAAGTGCAGGCCAGCTGTCAATAAATTGATTGTCAATCAATGTCTAGTTTGCTCTTTTGCCAATAAACAAACTCATTGGCCAATGGTCTGCTGGCGTCTCTGGCGAATTCCCGAGTGCGGTCAAATTCAAAAATAATTCCGCTTCCTCCCTTGCTCCTCCCCGTCAGTTCAAGTGTCTTCTCGTGTTCTTTTGGTGCTGTGTCACATCCTCGCGAGGGACGTTTGCAAGTGAAGTTGGCGAGGGCAGAACATTTAACAGATTGGACGACAGCCCAGGGCCTGGTGCAGCCTCAGGGCATTATGGGAGAAGGGAAATAGGGTTGCAGTCCAATCTAGAATTTCGCAGAACTTCACTTGCAAACTTGTCTGTGATGCAGCACCAAAAGAACACGAGAAGACACTTGAACCGACGGTGGAAGAATTTTGTTAAATTGGGGTTAAATTGAAACTTCTGAAACAGGACGTTTGGGGTTATGGTAAAGCATTCTGGACAATTTCACTGCCTGAAATCTGTAGTCTTGGGGACTTGTTCCCTCGAGCCAAATTGAGTGTCTAGGGACTAATTTAATGTACTTCACATGCATTTCTAACAGATTGGACTGCACTCGACAAAGGGCAACGCACAACTTCAGGTCTCTCAAGAGATTTTCCCAAGTGGACATGGTGAGTGGAAGTGCAGGAGGGCAGAACATATAACGGATTGGACCGCAGCCTAGGGCCTGGTGCAGCCTCAGGGCATTATGGAAAAAGGAAACTAGGGGCTGGTGCAGCCTCAATCAAGGAGTTCCCCCAAACGCCGGCTGCCAGCTAAATAGCCGACTACAGATGCCTGTTTGGGCAACTCCTTTTAAATGGAGCAATCGCTAAATTTCTTGTGGCTGAGGGGTACAAATTCTAGCTAGGCTACAGCTGAACAAAGTGAGAAACATGTTAATCTGCGCAATCCATTCAGATCCTTTATTCATTTTTTATTCCCCTCTCTAAAAATGATGCCAACAGAACAATTTGGTTCCCCACCGCCAACACCCCTAGCTGGCTACTTTTCTCATCTGGCTGGCTACTAAAAATATGGGGAACCCCCTGGGAGAAAAGAACTGGGGCATTTTGGGAGAAGGTAACTTGAGGGTGAGCTTTCATCAACCCTGCAAAGGGTGGAGCAAAACAGCCATTTCAACCCAGAGATTAACTGCTAATGCATGACAGCTCCACCCCACTGCTGCTGCTGTCAAGGGCGCTCGTCCAGCATGGACGCACAGACGGTGTAGAGACACACGGAGCTTACAGGTACTTCAGCTGCATGGGAGGGAAGGATCCAGCCTTCAGCTCCGAGATGGAATTGGAGCTGAGATCCAGGGACTCCAGGGAGACATAGGGCTGCAGCTGCTGGGTGACCAACTCCGTAACGCGGTTGTGTATTCTGGGAAAAGGCAGGACAAAGCGGCACAATCTGGCATTCCGCTTTCATTTTTCAGTGGAGATGAAATGCGGGATTACATATACCCTCCAGTCTGAGAGGCGAATGAGAGTCGAGAAGGATCTCATTTCAGTCATATGTTACTGATGAAAAGCATGAATGTACCACTTTTGCATCATTTGTCAAATATTAAAACCTTCCATTTCCTTGATTTCAAGTATTGTGTATATTCAAATATTAGATGTTAAATAAAAAAATTACTGTCTTTGTTTTTAACCACAGGGCATTTGTAATGCAATGCATTTAACACAAAGTACAATAAGATAGCAATCAGCAATGCAACGATGTGTAGTGCACTAAAAAGAAATATGGACAACTTACAGCGACATAGCGGTGATATTATAAGTCACGTCTCCCAGGAATGGAATAGAGGTGAATTCATTGTTATTCATATTGCTGGAGAGAAAGAAAATGATCAAAATTAGTGCTTCCGATACCTGAACAAAATCCCTTTACAGAGCAAAAAGCAGCATTATCCCCCTTAAAACACCATTAGTAATGCAGCTGCTCATGTCCAAACACAAATGAGGTTTGTGGTTGCTATAGAAACCACTTCCTCATGTCATATAGACGTAGCCAGGATGCCCATGATAGCTGTTCCTCACTTCCTGGATCAGAACCAGAATGACAACTTAATTGGTGGCGTTAGACCAGAAGGCAAGTACATTAAACTGATTTTACACCAGATTTAAAATACTGAGCATACGCACGAAGTGCTGTTATAAAAGTATTGTGAAGGATGGCAACACTTGAAGGGTAATTAAAGTTGTATCCTATATTCTATTAACTAACGTTAGATATAATTTATCCAACACAGGCATTAAACCGAGTGACTTGTATTAATCGTTTCCTCTTTTACGTATGCATTTGTGCGTCTGTGATTCGTAGTGCGGACCTGTCTTTCGTGTGTGTGGCATGACCCCACTGCAATGCCACACTGAGTTCTCCAGCTTACGTTACAATACATTCCGTAATAAACGCTAGCAATAACGTGCAAATTGCTGTGGGTGGACGAGCCTAATTATTTCGTATAATGCTTGATTTAATTTGAGAACATTTCGAAGTTGTGGTTGTCATCACTGTGTAAAAAGTTGGGAGCAAACGTCAAATAACGTTGAAACTTCTGCACATTATCATTGGCTCGGTAGCAAAGGAATAACATTAACGTAAGTTTGGCTAATAATGTTGCTCGCTCGCTAAAGTTGTTTAAAAAAACATCTGGCTAGAAAACGGTCTCGCTAAATAATAGGCTAACGTTGGCTAATCGACTCGACTGGGGGCTAAATAAGTTAACATTAACGTTACTGGTTCATAAGCCTTTGCGACACATCGCTAAACTAAACCAGGTAGCCAATTTAACTAACGAACGCTAGCTACCTAGCTAAGGTACCAGGTTCAACAACAATGCTTTAAGCGTTAATCTAGCTAACGTTAGCGCAACTTCGCCATAGTCGCTTACAGCTGGGTGATCCATGCAGGCGGACTCCCTGGGACTGCCGATAACCTTTTCCTACTGCAGTCCAGCAGGTGAGCGGGGCTGGTCGGGCCGGGACAGGAGCACGGAGCCGGGCAGGAGTCCAGACCCACGACGCTCAGAAGCAGCAGTAGCAGTGCCGGGGGGGTGGGCCTCCCGGCCGCCATTTTCAATTTCAACCCCGTCAACACTTTGGAGCAAATATGGGATAACGTATATGTTTCCAGTAACACCGGTTTCACCTTGCAAATAGGGCGATTAATAGTTAAGGTCCCAGGTTAACGCTAAATATGGAAAATATCAGCGTCATTTCCAATCCGTGTTCGCCATTCCAGTGCAAAAGTAACATCTTGCAAGTTTACCCTTTCCCATAAAACCCCCTTCCGCCTTCCAATCTCGGCTGCTCCCAATAACTATCGAGCAAGCTAACAATTAAAAAACACAATAGAACCGCACGTGTCGTCTGCAAAATATCCAATATGACCATCAATAAACAGAAATATTGTTGGGAAAAAACTCTAAGCTCTTCTTGGAGTACATTATTGTTTTGGTTTGGTCTTCTCCGACATTTTTTCGCAGGAAAAACAAAGCGCCTTGCTTCAGTGACACGGGATACCCTGAGAAAAGCACCGCCTTTTGGAACGTGTTTACTGCTCTATCATTCGTCTGCCGTTGTATCAATCAACACGTACACTCACATCTATTGGTCGTAGCGGAGTGACGATCCTTTGTTAAAATGGAACTTGCTTTGGATTTGTGTAAAAAGTCATCAGTCAAAGTTAAAACTTCCTGTGTTGCCTATCACTCCGGACATAAGCATACACGATTTCTCAAAAATTACAAGCACAATTTTCCGCCTCACGATTACTTTATTTGGAATAATAGGAATATTTTGTTGGTCTTAACTATTGAATTGGTCTTATGAATTATACAAAATCTAGTATCTACCTAATAATATCTCTGTTCCTGTGAAATAATTTGCTACAGTATTTGATGTTATTCTTTCTGGTGTTCTTGTGCTTTTGTGAATTGTAAGGAGTGAATTAACTTAAATATCTCTTGGGCGACGCAAAGCCAATGCCCATGCCTGGCTGCTGGCCATGCACAGTCACACTGGCATGGAATGAGTTATCCACCAGCTCTATAGATACTTTTTCCAATGGCACATTGACACTTTTTGCTTTTCCAAAAAAAAAACTACTTATAAAATGACACCAAAACAGAAGAGTCTACATGCCTACCATCATTTATTGCTACCATTTAAAACCTTAAATCATAACAACAGATTCTTCAGTTTTTAAAATAATATGATTTGTATCCTTGTTAACATGTCAATCCTTTCCTTGTTTACATACGTGGCTGACTTTATAGGATACACCTCAGTTCAATACTTATTCTCTAATTTGTAAGTATTATAAAGCTCTATGATACTATATGTTTGTTGCTGACTGAGAACAATCGCAAATTGTTCAAAAAGTAGGCCTATGCACTCATTACCACTTACCAATGGATCCCTGTGGAGATTACAAAAAAATACCCAAACCATGCAAGTAGATTTACATTCAGGTATTTAGCAGCTCTTTTCCAGAGTTATACTAAAATATTTAGTCAACAAAGAGCTGATGCCAAGTCATTAGGGTCACAACCGATAGTAACCGCTAACTTACTTAAGTAGTAAATACAGAGCTACAACCTAATATTAAGCACCATAGTGCAAGTAGGAGACTGAGAATGTAGTGCTTCAAGTAGAAAATGGGGGATGTTTGAGGATATAGTTTTAGAGTTAAGCCATGAAAAGAACTCAGATTTCAGCATTAGGTGAACCAAGGTTCAGTTGGTGTGTTTTCAGTCCAGGGTGGAAGACAGACAGTGACTCTGTTTTTTTGACTGTAGTGGGGACAGCGTTGCCAGATGGGAAATATTAAATTATTGTACGGGGGTCTTAAGATTATGTTTTTTTTTCAAGAAAATGAATCGTACATAGACAAACAAAGAGACAGTATGTGTAAATATTTATTCTAAGCAATAACCTTATAAAATATGTTTTTACACCATATAATCTCAGCAAATGAATATTAACAGTAGGCTACACAAGGGAAAAAAATCTTTTGTGCACCTAGAAACAAGAAACTTTATGGCTTTGATTGGGTGTGCCTTGATAATAGTCTACATACACAGCTCCAGGGCATACTTGCCAACCCTCCCGATTTTCCCGGGAGACTCCCGATTTTCAATGTCCTCTCCCGATAATCTCCCGGAGTCAACAATCTCCCGCAGTTCTCCCGATTTCGGACAATATCGTGTTTTTTTTTAAAAAAAAAAAAATTTTTTATTTTTTTTTAATTTTTTTTTTTATCTGACGCGTGTATCTACGTGGATGGTTAACGGGGAACGGAGATTTACTTTTAACGCAGACGCACACCCGCGGTACATACGTTAAATAAACCGTTAAATAGAGTGTCTTAAAAAAAAACTAAAAAAAAGATGATTGCAACCCCCCCCAACAATTACAATCGAGGTCCGCGAAAAATTCTTGATAGCACCCCAACCCCCCCCCCCCGTCAACAATTACAATCGAGGTCGGCGAAAATTCTTGATAGCACCCCCCATTCCCCCCCCCTCCCCCCGTCAACAATTTAAAAAAGAATCTCCCTATTTCTGAGGGCTGAAGGTTGGCAAGTATGCTCCAGGGCAGGGGTGTAGCACAAAATTCTGGGCCCCGTGCAAATGCAGGCTCTGTGGGCCCCCTTCCCAATGCAAACTCTTTAGTCCAGGCCTTCTGAGGGCCCCTCCCCCGTCTTGGGGCCCTGGGTAGTGAGTTCCACTATTCCCCCCACTATGGCGCCCCTGCTCCAGGGTGAAGTTGCCCTCACATTCAGACCAGATTTCCCAACCCCAATTTTAACTTTAACCATTATACAGTAGCCTAAAAAGCAAAACCGATCCTGAATCAGCAACCAGGGGCAACTTTGTAACTTTATATATCAAATACGATAATTATCATACATCTGGTCACGCTGAGTAGGGAGTTCATTCTACCACTGGGGGGCGCCAGAGGACAGAAGAGACACGACGGGTGCGTCCCAACAAAGATTTTAGATATATGACAAGATACGCAACTGGCGCTTTTCCCTAGAGTCTCTATATAGGGACTCTACTTTTCCCCATCGGTTTTTTTTTGTCCGCACAAGAGGACGTGACCAGGCATGCGCAGTAGTGTTTTCAATTAGCTAAGCAACTAAAGTTACATAACGTATGCTTAGAGTGGCGCTCATCTGACCAGCGCTAGCCGGATTTAAAGTTGGTTTTTGTTGAATACTCAAAACCATAACGGTTGTAAGTAGCAGTAGCATACTGGGTCCTGACAACCAAGGCATATATAATCTAAAAATCAAAGGGAGACTTTTGATTTTGTCTGTCTGATAATGACCCGTACTGTTTTGTAAAAACTCCATTGACCGCCAGTCATTCAATGAGCGCCTGTTGTCTGTCTAATAAGTCCCAAGTGCGGACGTTCCAGCCCCGATCTTTTGCTCCGCCTACCCTCTTTGGTCCCAATAATATAAAAATGCATGCTCCCTTCCTCCACTACCACCTCCTCTACTCCGTGCCCCGTAAACGGATCTTTGTGTTTTAATCTAATGTTGCTGCTTAATTACGTATTAATGGTTACATATTAATTCAAGTCTCGACGCAAACCGCAATGTCAAGTACATTGTATACTGTACATGCAAATACTTGTACTCGAAAAGTCCAGACAGTTTTGTACACTTCCGGAGAGGAGTGGTAGTGGGGGAGTGGAGGAAGGGAGGTGGGGAGTGAAGAATATTGGGATGCAGCCAACCAGAAGGGGCAGCCACAGAACGGGGGCAGCCTTGACCAAGGGGCCAGCTTTTGGCTCTCAACCTCAGCACTGCATATAATGTCGCCCTCTTCTGATATCTATGATGTGTGCTCAAAAAGCCAGTTTTCCCATTGGGCTCCATTCATTTTTGACAGCAAATTAAAAATATTTCCACTAATATAATGATGTTAACTCTGTGCATTATATATATTATATTCGCACCATAGGAAAGTGCGCATGTCTGAGTTGGATGATGACATAATGTGGTCTTTACAGGAAGGGACAGTAAGGTGACCAGCAGATGTGCAGCAGAGAGTGGCCTTGCAGGAGTGTACGGTTTGATATTCGATTTTGTGTGTGTGTGTGTGTTGGTGTGTGTGTGTGTGTCGGTGTGTGTCTGTGTGTGCGTGTGTGCGTGCGTGGTATAATGGTTAAGGAACTGGCCTTGTAACCTTAAGGTTGGACATTTTAGTCCCACATAGGACAAGGACACTGCTGTTCTACCCCAAGTCGCTGTACATAACAGCATTCGCTACATGCCCATCATGTAGTGTGTGTGTGCGTGTGAGAGAGAGATGAACAGCAGGCTTTTGCTGGACGGGCTGTTGCCAGCTTGCTGTAAAGAAAGGACTGATTTTATCGATGTTCTTGTAATTGTTGCAGTATTCTCAGTAAAATATATCTGCTATGGAAGGCAGATCATGACAAAGTTTGAGATGGCAACTGATCACCCACCACAAAATGCTGTTCAGACAAGCAGCTACTACACTGCCTGGCCAAAAGAAAAGTTGCCGTTGCACCCGTCATGCATAGTGCCCATGGTACAAGCCTCTGGAGGCAGTGTTATGATCTGGGGTTGCTTCAATTAGTCAGGTCTAGGCTCAGCATTGTTATGCAGCAATACAATTAAGTCAGCTGAGTACCTGAATGTACTGAATGACCAGGTTATCCATCAATGGGCATATTCCAGGACGACAATGCCAAAATTCATCAGGCTCAAATTGTGAGAGTGGAGGAAGAGTGGTTCAGGGAGCATGAGGAATCATTTTCAAATTCTAACTCCAAACAGTTTATGGAGTAGTTTGACCCTCCCATCGTCAATACAAGATCTCGGCCAAAAATGAATGCAACTCTGGATGGAAATAAATGTTGCGACGTTGCATAAGGTTGTCGAAACAATGCCACGACAAATGTGCGCTGTAATCAAACAAAATATTAGAGTGTGCGACGTTTTTTTTGGCCAGGCAGTGTACTTCTGTTGCCTCATCTGTGTGGTTTTGTCTGAGCGTATTAAACGCTGCAGGGCTAAAGCTTTGCATTCCATTGGAGATCACATCCAAATGTACCGATTCCCACAGCTTTTCCTGACAGGGATACAGACATGGCTTGGGCAAGTTTGGGCAACTGCAGTATTCACTTTTCATAATGTTTCCCAAACTACAGTATTACCACAGAGCTGCTTTTCACTTATCATAATGTTTCCCAAACTACAGTATTACCACAGAGCTGCTTTTCAATTATCATAATGTTTCCCAAACTACAGTATTACCACAGAGCTGCTTTTCAATTATCATAATGTTTCCCAAACTACAGTATTACTACAGAGCTGCTTTTCACTTATCATAATGTTTCCCAAACTACAGTATTACTACAGAGCTGCTTTTCACTTATCATAATGTTTCCCAAACTACAGTATTACCACAGAGCTGCTTTTCAATTATCATAATGTTTCCCAAACTACAGTATTACCACAGAGCTGCTTTTCACTTATCATAATGTTTCCCAAACTACAGTATTACCACAGAGCTGCTTTTCACTTATCATAATGTTTCCCAAACTACAGTATTACCACAGAGCTGCTTTTCAATTATCATAATGTTTCCCAAACTACAGTATTACTACAGAGCTGCTTTTCACTTATCATAATGTTTCCCAAACTACAGTATTACTACAGAGCTGCTTTTCACTTATCATAATGTTTCCCAAACTACAGTATTACTACAGAGCTGCTTTTCACTTATCATAATGTTTCCCAAACTACAGTATTACTACAGACAGGCGCGTAGAATACGGGGGGGACGGTGGGTACACGTACCCACCAGTTTTCGTCATGAGTCATTTTGTACCCACCACTTTTTAAAAAAAAAACTCGAGTTCAATTTAGTAAAAAAAAAAAAAAAGTTCGAGAAATAAAGTATAAAAATAAGAAGACGATCAACCCCTCCACCCCCCCCCCCTCCCCGGTAAACAAATTAATGATAGCACCCCCCCGTCAACAATTATATTCGAGGTCCGCGAAAATTATTGATAGCACCCCCCGTCAACAATTATATGAATGCGCGTCATTGTACCCAGCACTTCTGAAAATGCACTTCCGAATGCGTCTTTGTCCCCAGCACATTTCAAACCAAACCTACGCCCATGACTACAGAGCTGCTTTTCACTTTTCATAATTTTCTATTTTGTTCCATAGATTTTTATCTTTATAGTGTCACCAGATGGCAAAAACATTATGGATGCAGGACGATGTGATGCATGCACTAACGAGGCTTTCCGATGCTGATGTGTGCTCACCCACCTAGCACTGAACATGTCCTGGCAAGCTACGGACCCCCCTTCCCCCCTCTCTCTCCCCCTCTCGCTCATTCTCTCCCACGCTTTCTCTATTTCTCACTCTTTATTTCTCACTCTCTCCTCCCCTTTCTCCTCCCCCTCTCTCTCTCTCTTTCTCTCCTTCGTTCTTTCTCCCTCACTCACTCTTTCTCCCTCACTCGTTCACTATCTTCTTCTCTCTCCCCCTCTCACCTACTCTCTCAGTCACTCACTCTCTCTCTCTCACTTGGTCTCTCTCCCCCTTTTTACTTATTCTCTCAGTCACTCTCACCCCCCCCCTCTCTCTCAATTAAATTCAATGGAGCTTTATTGGTATGACAAAGCATGAGCTGAGAATTAGAAGGTTCTATCTGCGTTCGGCATAGTTTTGAGATATTGAGATATTTGAGATTATTGAAAATAAGTTTTCACTCCCCACATCTCAAAAATGTTTCATAGTGTATTAATCTGTTATTGCTTATTTTGTCCCACATTTTAGGTGTACTTCAAATGCAAAGTATAAAAATGTTGTGAAATTTGTAAGCAGGGTATTTTTGTACATAGTCCCCCCATTTTCGGGCATCAAAACATATTGGACAGTTTAACATAATGTAGAATAAAGTAATAATTTTTTATATTTGGTGGCATATCCTTTGCATGCCATGACTTCCTGATATCTGTGACCCAACAAAATCAAAAAGCTCTTGATATCTTATTTTGTGGTACTCTTACAAGCGATACTATAACTTATCTGCATTTGAATAGATCTCTATGGGAATTGGAGGGTGGAACCAGACTTAGCTGTAAATTATGCTGGAACAGTATGGAATACATGGTTGGCGAAATGGCTGTAAGTCATCAAGTATCTGAGGTATCAAACAAGCCTCAAACCATCACTCTGCTGCCAGATATGCAGTAGATATGGATGGATCACTTTAAGGGTGGTTTCTCCTGACAAATTGGATATGCGAGCAAATATGAAAATATTTGTTTTGCTTACTTTCTCTCTCATTGCTTACTCCCACCCTCCCCTCTCTCTCTCTGTCAACCCCCTCTCATCCTCACCCTCCCCCACATCCGCTTACTCCCCCTGCCCCCTCTCTCTCCCCCTCTCACGTTTCCTCTCTCGCTCACCGTCTCCCCATCTATTCCTCTCTCTCCCCAGCTCCCTCCCTCCCTCACCCTCTCTCTCCCTCCCCACTTTTGCTCACTCTCCCCCCCTCTCTCTCCCCCGCTCACTCTCCCTCCCTCTCATCCTCTCTCTCACACTCTTCCTCTCTCTTTCATCCACTTACTCTCACTGCCCCATCTCACTCTCTGTTTCCCTCCCTCAACCTCTCTCACAATCTTCCTCCCTCCATCCCCCGCTCACTCTCCATCTGCCTCCTCTCATCCTCTCTCTTTCTTACTCTCTCCCCCGCTCACTCTCCCTCCCCCCTCTCGCTCTCAGTCTCCCCCCTCTCACCCTCTCTCTCCCCTACCACACTCTTTGTTAGGCTTGTATCTGTGCAAAATGGACTTGGTAATACCAAAGCCCATAGAGAGAGAAAGCCTTGCCAACTCCAATGATTGCAATGTAACGGGGGAAAAAGTGCAATGCCATTCTTTGAGCACCAGGGGACAGTGCTCAGGCACTGCGAAACAGAGTCGAATTTGTAAAAAAAAAAATACATGGAAGTGAATGGAGATAAATGCAATAAAATTATTATCACAGTCTATTTTTTATATTTACTGGCAATGTTACACGGCGTAATTCTTATAATTAATACATAATTATAAGTCGACATGGAATTGATGGTTGTGTTATGATCTCACTTTCAAAACATTTCCACTAGCAATGATGCTACGCAATGTTGATGAGTTCGCCGGTTCATGAATATTCATTACCGGCGGCACCTCAGTCAACGGTAGCCAACTAGCCAGTAGCTCTCACTTGCTCAGTAAAACCATATTTTCTTCTAGAAGCTTCTAGTTGAAACCAGATTGTCTATACGATAGGTGATGTACCGCCGGTACTAGCTAGTACTTTTTTCGTCCACATAGTTGTCATTCTTGTACTGTTATTACCGAACGATTTCGGCTGGCCGTGGGGCCGTCCATCTTGCTTTTGAGTCTCACGTTCAAAGCGGTTATGAATATTCATCACTAAATTTGCGTAACCAGAGAAAAAAAGTTTTTTTTTTCCCAAATGGTTCAAGATTTTCAAGTGCGTAGAAAAGCATATTTTCTTATCTGCTGTCAGCGAACTTTCTCCAACTTACAATACAAAATGATTATCTCTTATAGATTTGGGTTTCTGGAAAAAACTTCCATTGACCCCCATTCATTCTCCTCCGTTTAGCCCAGTTTTAGTGCTCATAGTCGCCCCTAGAGATGAAACATGATATTCGTGCAGTTGGCATATGTCTATACTATACAATCTCCGGTAGCCTAATACAGTTTTACATTGTTTATTTGAACAGATATTCAGTTCCTAGACACACCCTGCACTGCAACTTTTTAAATGTTGCTTTGCCATTCTGCAACACCATGCATCTGTATGCTGTAGATCTGCTGTAGACTGAAACTGTCCTTGTTGCAGTTATTTGGCAGTCAGCTTTTGGAGACTATTTTCTCTTGAAATGTCTTGTTACATTCCATGCAGTTCTAATGACCCAGTAAGACCAATTAACCATCCATGACTTTGTAATGCCACGTTAGCGGTTTCTGCTTTCCTGGAGTTCAAGCGCAGTGCATGCAACCTGCAGTCAAGGAAAGAAGTAGTAGCTAGTCTAGGCTATTTACACGATAAAAATACGTTTACTGTGAATTGACGTTTACAACTAAGTAGGCTATACATTATAAAATTAATCTGTCTAGGCTCTGGAAACATACCCCTGTAAGAACAATCTTTGAGTTATTTAAATGTAGGCTATTTTCATGATTTACAAAGCAAATCTCCCAATGCCACCAGCCATTGGAAAAACTGGTTTATCGTCAGAAACTTGTATTCAATTAAATTCCTTGCCATGTTATTTGTACAACGCTTTTCATAAAGACACTGACATGTCAGTAGTACAGTACATACAGAAACAGAAACATTTAAAAAAAAAAAGCCAAGACCCAGTTACAAAGGGGAATTAGCCCGGCAGCTGGCCGGCTTGGTGTCAAAGTATTTAGACACTTTAAACTTATGCAGCCTAAGTATCTTAAACATCCTCCACTGGACATAACTGTCTGACCCAGTTTAAAACACGCACTGAAACTGAAATAACGTCATAAACCCCAGAAGGTGCACTATCACTTTAATTCAGACGTAGGGGGTCACATTTCAGGCGAGTAGGCTATATAATTACACGTTAGGCGGCAGCACACATAGCCTATCTGCTTTATACCAGGGCTGCATGTAAAAACAGGTTTCCCGTTTCAAAAGGACTGGTTAGCCTAAAGACAAAATACATTCATCTTCGCTTCACAATACTCCCACCTGGCTATAATATATTCTATGAAGATATAGCCGACTCAAACATTTTCCTGGACCAACAAATCACATTGACATTATCCTACGCGATCCAGAGTCGGACGATCCCAGCATGTATCAACGGACTTTTCGCTTGAGCTGCGAGGAGCTTTCGAACGCTTTGTACGTTGTGGGTACAGAGCTACAAGTGAACATCAGCAGGTAAATTTCAACAGTAAGCATGATTTCATGACAAACAAAAAACGATGCTTTTCACAAATGATTTTGTTTCTGGCTACAGGGCATGTCTCAGAATTAATCAAATGTCAAGTAGCGACATACTTGAGAGCATTATACAAGCTAGCCTACAGTCATCAGGACGACCAATATCAGATGTGCGCTGCATGTAGTGTTGCCAACCATCCCTTGAAATAAGGGACCGTCCTAAAATAAAAAAAAATCCCCCCCCCCTTAACGACGAACTGATAAAGGACGATTGATAGCCCCCCCCTAGCTGCATGCTACAGAAAAGACTTATTTTTATTTTTGACGCTTTTTCTAAAAAAAAAAATAAAGAACAGTAGCCACAACAATGGCAAAAATGCAGATGTAACGGCAAAATAAATAAATAATATCGTAGCCTACCTGTCTAAGTTTGTCTAGCGACTATGTTAAGTGAGAGTCAGAAAAATGTGTAAAGATTGTAACTATAGGCTATGCTTGTCAGTGAGACAGTCGGTTACCCTCAAAGGTAGACTACGCCCATTCCCAATTACCCTTTTAGATGAGTAGCTAAGGTAGCCTACAAGTTTGACCCCACCACCGCTGCCAGCTGATCCTGCCGCCATCGGCACCCGGTTCCCCACCATAATTGCCGCCACATCTGGACTGTCATCTAGCTGCTGCAATTTCTACTATCATGATATTGGCAGTCAGTTTTGACCATGCTGGTCATTAAGATCTAGACCCTGAGCCGACCTGAGGAGAATGGGTTCCCCCTTGAGTCTGGTTCCTCCCAAGGTTTCTTCCTAGTTACCTCAGGGAGTTTTTTCTTGCCATTGTTGCCTCTGGCTTGCTCTTGTGGGGGTTTAGGCTGGGTTTCTTTTTTCTGTGAAGCGCATTGTGACAACTAGTTGTGAATATTGATTTGATTTGATTTGAATATTACCATGAATTTAGAGAACAAAAACGGCCCCTTACCGTAGGCTACCCATTTTTCTGAGAGTGATCTATCTTACAAACACTTGAGCGGAGAGTAGCCTAAAGACCATTCACTCGAACTACTAAACTATATTGTGGGCTAGTCTGGTTTGAATGGAAGTCTAGATTTGTCCAAGTCCAACCTTGTCACAGGTGAGCTATGTTGCTCACATGATAAACGAATCCTAATAGTTTTTAAATAGTTGATGAGTAGCATAATAGCCCTGGTTTTTCAGAGTCAACCGAATCATCTGATAAAAATTCAGATGTCAACAGAATCCTCTGATGCAATTGTTGAAGTAGGCTAGCCTGCAATTTGTGAAAAATCGTCATGGCACTACGGTGCTTTTTATTTTATTTTTCGCATAGCCTATTTATGAAGGTGTGACATTTTGTTCACGAAGCTTTTATAGGCTACCTAGTATGGAATTAGGCTTGGCTATAGCGGGCAAAAAGCAGAATAATAGCCTAAGCTACGCAAATTTGATGATGTTATTTAAATCAATAACACAATTGCTATTCCATTTCAAGATTTATGTGTGCAAAACAGGCCTAGCTACATGACACGATTAAATGGATTTAGCCTAGCTACTTCACAAAGTGTTAGCTGGATAACAGCAGTGAGTAAAATCCGGAACAGCTCTTTTTACTTCAGATCATGTTCCAGATTTGGAAGGGTTTCGGGTATTTTTTTAAATATAGGCCTAGCCTAATTTTTGTATATACAATTGCGCCATCTAGCGGGTAACGATTTGCTCGTGTCTCCTAGAATCCATAGAACTAACTATTCTTGAGAGTGCTGAGGGAGGAAGCGTGTCTGGGAGGAGACTAGTGATGGGAATTCCGGCTCTTTTGGCTCGGCTCACTAAAAAGAGCCGGCTCTTTCGGCTCCCAAGTGGCTCCTCAGATTTTTTGTTGTTTAAATTAATTAATTACCAAAAATTATATGTAAAATGAATTACTAATGTAAAAACCATACATTATATCAAATGTTTATTATTTATATGGCTTATTATACTCAATAAGGAGCAGAGTGCTACAAAAAATAAATTATAAAGTACAAAAACAAAGACCCAACTCAATTAGACAAAAGGTCCAATCTCTGATTGTATTACTTATTAACTTTTATTAGCTTGGAGAATCACACTTTACAAAATAATAACACAATAAGGTTTTTGAAATAAATAAACAATAATAATAATAATAATAATAATAATAATAATAATAACGACTCAGTGGGTAAAGGCAAGCACTTAAACACGTAGAACAGCCTGGCACATAAATAAATCAAGTGCTATCATTTTAGCTAATTCCTCGTCAACTGTGTTCTGTTTTACCCGGCTCAAAGCCTTTTGCACAAACTGGCTCATAGAGCTCTGGGTTGTAGGTCTAGGAGGTTGTGGTGGTGTACCGGATGACAATGACGCTGTAGACACTGCAGCAGCAGCAACAGTTGCAGTAGACGTACTGCCACCCTCACTTTCGCTAGCTTGTCTCTTTTCTTCCAACTGCACTATTGGATGTGCAGTTCTTATGTGCCTGTGTAAGTTGTTTGTGGAGCCTGCTCGATATATTTTATCTTGCACAATCTACACTCTGCCTTTGTATCGTCTATTCTATTGAAATGCGTCCAAATTCTACTCCGTTTCCTGCTGTCACTCATTTTCCCGACTTTCCAGCGTCTTGTCTCTTCTGTAGCAGCGTTCTCTCTCGTCTCCTGTTTCTCCGTCTCTGTGTGCTCAGCTGTGTCTGTAACCCCGCCCCTCCCCCTCCTGCTCAGTGCGGACACACACAATTAACATATCGTGTAGTTGACCAATCACGTGCGGCTTGAACAGAAAAAAAGTTTTAAAAAAAAATATTTAAAAAGCGGAGCCGGCTCCCGTCGTTCACTTAAAAGAGCCGGCTCTAAGAGCCGTTTCGTTCGCGACCGACACGTCACTCGAGGAGACACCTGTTATTTCCACGAAGTCATTAGATTGGTTACTGTAGGCGAGACTATTGTAGGCCTCGCCTACTGTCAGCGATATATAGGTTTATACTAGGCTACAGCGACTCCTCATTCCGTTTTTATACAGTAAAATAGCAGGAACAGCTATGGTTTTCACTCGGACACTCCGAATTAAGCCTGGTACGACGACATCCGCGATGTATGTGGTCGGCACGGCGCTGAACGTAAACTTAGACAGGTAGGCTACGATATTATTTATTTATTTTGCCGTTGCATCTGCATTTTTGCCATTGTTGTGGCTACTGTTCTTTATTTGCTTTTAGAAAAGCTTCGTCAATAAACTAAATAAGTCTTCCTGTAGCATGCAGCTAGGGTTGCCAACTATCAGAAATTGAAATAAGGGACACCTCAGCGGCCCTTGCGGCACAGGCCAATTTTTAAACCTTTTTTTACACCTGCATTACTGCATTATTACTACACTTTAACATATAATATAGGCCTACTTGGTTGTAACAAGTCCTATCCATATACCAGACATGCATCTGTAATAAGCCCATGTACTAAGACACACAAACCTGAATTTGATCAGTTTTGTATTTTTGAGGAATACGTGGGAAACATTATCATTCAATAATTTATTTTGTCAGTGCAAAATAACAGTTCTTCAACACTGCCGAACTTCAATTTAAAGTAAAATAACTACAGTTTCACAGTTTAAAGAACAATATAAAAACATATAAAGTATAAAAACATTTAACATTAGTAGTAGTGCAAACATCTTTGGCCTGTACGCATTTGAGAGAACTCAGAAAACAGAAATGTTTACTTATTCTTCGGAATAAGTGATTAGTGCAAAAATCATCTTTTACCTGTAAACAAAAACACTTTTTTTTTTTACTTCAAAGGCCAAGATTACCGTAATTTCTCATATAAATCGCTCTGTCATTCATTGAGTCCCCAAAATAAGGGACAAACTGCGTCCCTTATCAGTTCGTTAAGGGACGGGTCTTTTATTTTCCAAATAAGGGACGGTCCCTTATTTCAAGGGACGGTTGGCAACACTACATGCAGCGCACATCTGATATTGATCGTCCTGATGACTGTAGGCTAGCTTGTATAATGCTCTCAAGTAAATGCGTATAAGGTAACCTCCATGAATTTGTTAAATACACGGAGTTGAGATAAAAGTAGGTCACATTTTATCTCTAATATATCAACATTTGGTACAAAACAACAAGATAATTAGGCTACGTGTAATTTTGTTCTGTGTAAGTAATGCTATATGAAATCAAATGATGAATCAAATGGAGAGACTTACAATGTTAAACCGAGCTTAGTCCCGTTGTTTCACTTTGTGAAAGGGCCCCTACATTTATACAGCTGGGTATTTGTTGAAGTAATTCAGAAGCCTTGCTTAAGGGCACAACAACAGTGTGTCACCTTGTGTAGCAGTGTAGGTAGGTAACTGATAGCTATCCGGGACTTTCTTTGTTATAGCAAACAGGGGCCTTTTATGACCGTAAACACACACAGTAAAAGTGAGACCTGATATGACTTTGATAGCACACTTTATGAGTTCAAATTTATGAATTGATACTGGCAAAATTAATTGTGAATAATCTTGTGTCCATCCATGTAAGCAGTGTAATTGCATATTTCAGTGTTCTGTGGTGATCATCTTTTCTTTGTGTGGCAGTAGAGTTATTTGCTCCTATTCTTGTTGCCGGCCTGCATCGGCGGAAAGAATACTTCAGTGTTTTCGCTGAAAGAGCTGTTTGTTATTTATACACCAGCATCCAGCGAAGGAACTGAAATTCATTCTCATGTGTAATGTGGGGATATTTGTCCAGGATGCATCCTGCTGACTCATCAAAGTCTCTTTTTCTTTTTTTTGCACAAAGTTGCACAGAAAAATAATCATTTTCACTGCTCTGTCCATTTTAGCATGAGAAAAGTAGATTCACACTGTACTGTTGAAGTGTGAAATACATATGTCTTAAGGATTGTCCTTGTACCTTATGTTAGAAGGCTTCAGAAGACCCACATGCAAGTGTGCTCATGCGTGCAAGCACACACACACAAACACACACACACACACACACACACACAGTCACACACACAAAGAAGACACTTGCTTTGGATGCGTATTCTAGAAAATCTGCCCTGTCTGCTGTTTGTCCTTTTATCTCTCTTAAAGAGGGAGATAAAAGGACAAAGAGCAAGACAGGGCTACGGAAACCAAATTCTGTGTGTTTGTGTGTGTGTTCTGTATGTGTATGTGTGTATGTTGATAATAATACTGACAACCTCAGTCAGTACTGTACTTTAGAAGACTCCAAAGGACAGCTCTCTGAAAGATCAACAGTACAAAACAAAGTATTAAAAAAGTAGAGCACAGATTGTTGGGAAAGTGTGTGAAGTACTAATTCAGACCAATCTGATTGTAAAGTTGTTTTTAAATGATAGGTACTGTATGTACAATCAATCACATTCCTTGTGAGTTTATTTACTGATACAACAACCTTGGGAACATTTTAGTTGTGAGAATATGCATATGTATTTGTACTGTTTAACATACTGTTTCTTTTGTCTTTGCCACATACTTATTTTTGCCAGGCTAAGTTTATTTTTGGCGTTATTCCCCACCCACCTACATAAGGCCAGACCAATATCCAGTACAGTAGCATGTTGGAGCTGTGTAATATTAGACCATGCAAACCCATCTGTTGTGTCTTTAAATAGGATGAGTTTAAGAACTAATTACACCAAATGCTATGAGCTCACCGGTGTTTTCCCATTGCCCATGGCTGGCAGTTACAAGGATTCAAACATATGTAAAAGACTGAAGCAGATAACATAAATTCTGAATATATTTCCCTTTTTAATTTAGGTGTGCCCCTCCCAAATGCAAATACTTCTCAGTGAAATGCAGCCCCACAGTGCAGTACAAGATCCTGCCCCCTCCCCCTCCCCCTCCCAAAGAGGACAACACTCTGCCCAACCTCCTCACCCAAAAATCCATCCTCATCATCACCATGGATACCGCCAGCACGCATGCTTTTGACAGCAAGGTGAGGAGAGGAAAAAAATTCAAAACCCCTCTTGAAAACGTGTGCCATTGTCAGGGAAGTGAGGATTAAGCAAAATGTGACAATTTCTAAATCCAGCAGTTTTAACCTGTGAGACCCATTGTTGCAAAAATGCAACATTTCTTTTCAAGCTCCCTAGAGACCCAATTTTCACCAAATATCAGTTTAGAACAATATTTCCCAGTTCATTAGACCATATACTCTGTCTTAGAAACATATATTTGGAGGGAAACATTTTCAACTGTTAAAAATAGTGTCTAGAACACACACAACATAGCCTCCTCAAGTAGATCCCCATCGTCTCGCATAACGTATGAATTTCCCACCACTTAAAGTAAGTGAATTACCTCCAATATTTGTATTGGGATAACAAATGTGTGTAGTAGTCTACATTTGGATAATACATTTGTGTAAATGAAAAAATTTCTTACTTTGAGCTCATTTTGACCATATTGCAAAAATGCAACATCGCGCTGGTAGCACAGTTAATGAGTGTATGAGCAGACAACAGGCTCATAATAAAACAATTAAAGATCAACTAACAACAAGACATAAATAGGACATGGAGCCCACAGTACACATTTGTTCTGGTGTCGCCTGGCTCATCTCAGCAGCAGTGCACTGATTGTTTGTGCCAGCCTTTCAGTGATTTCCAAAGCACTGTTTAGTCGGACACACTGTGCACCTGTTCCTATGGCTGTGTGTCTGAGCAGGGAGCTTTACATGGGCTATTGGAGTCAGATCTCACAGTAGACTGATTAGGTACTGAGAATAGCTAATCAAACCAGATTCTATAGTGTTGTGAGAAATTATAAGCTAATCAACCACATTCTACGGTGCACACAGGATGGGTAATCGAGCCAGATTCCACATTACGATGAGTAGTAATAGTTTACTCAAGACTAATCGATATTCCCCAGGATGGCTAATCAATCCAGCATGAGGCTGAATTATTCAGAGTGGCTAGTCAAGGAAGATTCAAATAAAATTAAAATCAAATCTAGTGGTGGCTAATCAAATGGTCCTTTGTACAGCTATCCGTGCAGTATTACACAGAGGCGACTGAGACACTGGGAAGGGCCATCCTTCACCTCACCGCAGTCGGTAAGTATCCTTTTGTGTTTTTCATGGAATGTTTCTTGCCCATCATTTTTCGTCAATGATTTCATTTTATCTTCTTAGATGCCTTTCTGTTTTCTTCTTATTTCCTTTGAAAAATCCTCACTTAGATGTTACCATCAATGTGGGACTGTGATTTTGTCCATCAGTTGCTATGTTTTTATTACAATCAATTTAATTCCTACTCAATAAATTGTGTAACAGATTAATAAAGGAACAGCCAGCACACAGCTCAAAGTGGTGTTGTGCCCAAAAGCAAACACTCATGAATTCACCTGACATGGGATAGCTTTCTCTTACAGAGATCTCCCTGGATGTGGATGCAGATCGGGATGGGGCGGTGGAGAAGAACAACCCAAATAAGGTCCCATGTCCTGCATAGTCCCACCAGGCTGGGTCCAGGGCTGAGCCTCTCTCTCTTTACATGCACTGGCAAAAACCTTTTCTTTAAAACCTTTTCTTCAATTGGCTCAATGCCCTGCAGATTTGTTTTATTAGCACAGAATATGCTCTCCTCCGAAGAAGGTGGCAGTTTCGTATAATGGTGAGGGAAATGGGCTTGCAACTCCAAGGTTGTAGTTCGATTCCCTGCTGGGGTGTGTTGCCATTGTATTCTTGAGCAAAAGGTTCTTAAGCTGAAATCCTTCAGTAAAATATCAAGCTGTAGAAGTGCATTGGATGGAGCCCAGCAGGTGACATTAAATGTGACTTCTTAAAAATTTGTGTGCACAAGATATAAATCCTGCGTCAAGTTATTAATCACGTTCACAAATGAACGTAAATCGAGCGCAGAAGATTTAAATCATGCTCACAACTTGATATCTTATTTTCTGGTACTCTTACAAGCGATACTAAATGAGATACACAATAGTTTTATGCCTGTAAACCTTTATAGTTTGTGAGCAAGATTTACACCAAGCCGTGAGCACCATTTACATTGACTTGTGAGCAGGATTTATATCTCGTGCGCACAAATTTAACACAATCTCATTCAGTATCACCTTCCGGGCTCCGCCTGGATCAGTCTGGATTGGAACATTTTCTAAATGTCTAAATGTAAAAATGTGCATGTAAGTTGTGACCAGTAGCTCACATTGGTCTTTCTGGCTCTTAGGGCTCCTGGAAGTGGGGCCCCCAGGGCCATGGGGCCATCCTACTGGTTAACTGTGACTCAGAGTGGACCTTCAGGAAGAGACCAGACTGTGACGACCCGGAAATAACCAAAGTTTCAGGTGTGATACGGCAAGGCTGCACTAGAATGAATAACCAAAGTTTCAGGTGTGATATGGCAAGGTTGCACTAGAATGAATAACCAAAGTTTCAGGTGTGATACGGCAAGGCTGCACTAGAATGAATAACCAAAGTTTCAGGTGTGATATGGCAAGGTTGCACTAGAATGAATAACCAAAGTTTCAGGTGTGATACGGCAAGGCTGCACTAGAATGAATAACCAAAGTTTCAGGTGTGATATGGCAAGGCTGCACTAGAATGAATAACCAAAGTTTCAGGTGTGATATGGCAAGGCTGCACTAGAATGAATAACCAAAGTTTCAGGTGTGATATGGCAAGGCTGCACTAGAATGAATAACCAAAGTTTCAGGTGTGATATGGCAAGGTTGCACTAGAATGAATAACCAAAGTTCTTTTTCATAATCTGAGCTCAATGTCTCGCTATGGGATGTGACCCTCCGCAGCCCTGACAGAAGTACCTATCTCAAATAACCAATCCTGATTGGTCAGAGAAGCGTGTCCCTCCGCTGCGTGATGTAGTCCCCCCCACTACAAATACCGCAACAGGAGGACACGCCCGCCATTCTAAAAAATTCTTCTCACCTGGAAGCATTATCTCTCCGAGCATAAGTTAGTTTAACTGTCCACAGACGGAATTAATTAATCATTAGCTTCTGTCGACGGACGCTAACTCCGCTCACGATATTCGCCGAGGTTTTGCACGCCAGCTCTCCTCGACGCTTCCTGCTAAACACACCAGTTAGCATCTTGCTTTTGACACGCCAGTCATCAGCCTACCTGCTCCTAACACACCAGTTAGCTAGCACTTAGCGTAAAAAACACCCGCACACCAGCCGGTGCTTTTTGCCCCCATGGCGTCCGCTGCTCCTCATGCCAGAGGAGACTCTCGGCCCTGCTCCTGTGGTGCCCGAATTTCGGGGAAGGATACGCACTCCGTGTGTGTGAGGTGTCTCGGGACTGACCACGCCAGGCTGTCCCTATCCGTCCCCGGTTCGTGTATACATTGTAAAATGTTCACGACGAAAAGCTTGAGACGCCGCCTGGCTCGCCAAGCCAGCCTGTCCGACCAGGACCCGCTTCTGACCGCCGCTGCCCCGGTAGCCGCTGACGAAGAGGAGCCCATGGTAGAGGAGGAACAGGAGGTGCACACCGACTGGGCCACCCTGTCTGTGATGTCCCCGGTTCCTGCCTTTCCTTCCGACGATGTGTTAGAGCTGGAGTGTGTAGAGGATGACTCCGATTATCCCCCTCTCATTTCAGAGAGCGAGGATGAGTATGAGGCCTTTATCACTCCGGTGCCGGCTGCAAAGCCGGGGCTGCTTTCCGAGGGCTCGGAGGACGGCGGGGACGCACGTCCCTCGTCCCCGGTTCCTGTGGTCCTGCTCGACACGTGCAAACGTGCGGCAGCGAGCATGGGTATTCCCTGGCCCGCTCCGGTGACACAGCCCTTGCGCTCGCGCTACGAGGGCAGGCTATTAGCACCGGGCGGTAACACGGCTAAGCAGCTTCTTCCCGTCTTTCCTGACTTACTGCTCGAGCTCACCAAGATGTGGAGCGACAAGCCGTACAGCGGAAGGAACCAGATTCCGGGTGCCTCCGTTCTCGACACCGAGAACATGGAAGCCCTGGGTCTCCTCGTCATGCCCCCGGTCGAGTCCCCGGTTGCAGCGCATCTGTACCCGGGTGGCGCCATGGCTGGCTCAAGCAGACGTCCGTCCCTCCCCGCTAAATCGGAGCGTCTTCAGTCTGCTTTGACCGAGAGGGCGTACAAGCAGGCCGCGCTCTCGATGAGGGCTTTGAATGTGCTGTCGCTTCTCTCCGCTTACCAAGCTGACATTCTCCACGGCGCACCTAGCGCCGCGGTTTGGCGCGAGGCGGGAGTGATTACCGACCTGTGCCTTCATGTCCAGCGGGTGGCTGTGCTCGCCACGGGGAAAGCTATGGCTTCTCTCGTGGTCCAGGAACGAGCCAGGTGGCTCAACCTCGCCAGGCTGACTGACAGAGAGCGAGATGACATCCTGGATGCGCCCGTCATACCGGAGGGTATCTTCGGCTCAGCTCTGACCTCCATGCAGGAGAGAGCGGAGGCGAGGAAGAAAGACAACGAGGCGTTTGCGCTCTGCCTGCCGCGTAGAGCCCCCTCGCCGTCTCCCCCGCCCCGGGGAAAATCTTTCGCCCAGGCCGCTGCTCAATCTGCGCGATTTAAGATCCCTAAGAGACCGCAGCAGCAGCCTTCCCCGGCCCGATCCCAGTCGCCTGCCCCTCGGGCTGGTTGGAAGGGTCCCCCCGGCGCTCAGCCCGCAGCCCCGCCGCCTTCACCGGCCGCTTCAGCTGCGCAGGGTAGGAGGAAGAAGAAGGCTACTTGACCGCCTTCGCCTCTTCTCCGGGTGACGCGCCCATCAGTTCCCCGTTCATGGGCTCCACCAAAGAGTGTTTTAAGTGCTCATCTCCAGTCGCTGATCTCCGCCCCAGGGCCAGACGAGACGAGGAGGGACATTGCCACCGGGCTGTTTGCCGTTGCACAGCCGTGTTCATATGTCCACAAGCACGCACACACACACAATGTTCTGCCTTTATTAAAAGAAATAAAGTTGAAAACAAAATGTGTGAAAAAGACCAAAAACAAAGCAAGTACAAACAAAATGAATGCTTTGCACATAAGCAGCATGTCCGCTGGACAGGCTGTCCCTCTGTTGCCGGCGATGGGCACCCCATTTCCGGCTCCGGAGGAATTTACCCAGACTGCGGCGCGAGTTCGCGCATGCGCAGTACGGCCCGAGGGACATTCTCTCGCTCTGCCACTGGAGGGAGCCATACTACCGCTTATGAGCCCTCCCGTGTTGGCAAAGCCTCAGCCGAATTTCTCCCCTTCACTGTGCTTTCACATTCAAAAGTGGAGAGAAATAGGGGCTCATCCGTGGGTATTACGCACGATAGAGCGGGGTTACCGGCTACAGTTCAACACTGTGCCGCCTCGTTTTTCCGGCATAATACAGTCACGAGCACAGGGACGTTTAGCTGGCGTGCTAAAGGAGGAGATAATGTCTCTTTTAGACAAAAAAGCTATTCAGATCGTCTCTCCCGAGCAGAGTCAATCCGGGTATTATTCAAGATATTTTCTCGTCCCCAAACGGGGGGGGAGAGGAATTCGCCCTATCTTGGACCTCAGGGCTCTGAACTGTCACTTAAGGAAATACAAGTTCAGGATGCTGACACAGGCATCACTGTTGCGTCTAATAAAACCAGGCGACTGGTTCACATCAGTGGATCTGAGGGACGCTTATTTCCATATAAAAGTGTACGCTGCCCACAGAAAGTATCTGAGGTTTGCGTTCCAGGGAGTGTGCTATCAGTACCGAGTGCTCCCGTTCGGACTTTCCCTCAGCCCGAGGGTGTTCGTGAAGTGTACGGACGCGGCGGTCGCCCCGCTAAGGCGGGGGGGAATACGCCTGGCCACATATTTGGACGACTGGCTTCTCCTAGCGCGCTCGGAGCAGGAGGCCAGGTCGCACACGGAGTTTGTCACACGTCATCTGTCAGAGTTGGGCTTTGTGATAAACACGGAAAAGAGCAATCTCTCACCGGGTCGAGAAATAATCTTCCTCGGGTTACAGCTGCTATCAATGCCGTTCACGGCGCGCCTCTCGGAGGAGAGGGCGAACAGTTTCAAGGCATGTCTTGCTCTTTTTCAGAGACACTGTTACGTTCCATTCAGGGTGTGTCTGCGCCTGCTGGGCCTGATGGCCTCGGCTATACACGTAATACGCCTCGGTCGCCTCCACATGAGGGAGTTTCAGCGCTGGGTTGCTGCGCTCAGGCTGGACCCCGTGCGTCATGGCGCACGGAGGATTTTGGTGACGTCGGATTGCGTGTTGGCCCTACGTCACTGGCGGGCACCCTCTTTTCTGACTCAGGGTGTGCCCCTGGGCACCGTCCTGTCCAGGAAAGTGGTCACTACGGATGCCAGCCTCCAGGGGTGGGGCGGCATTCACGAGGGCAGATCTGTGAGGGGCCGCTGGAGCCTGGGTCTCCAGCGACATCACATAAATTTTCTGGAGCTCTCGGCAGTGTTTCTCTCTCTGAAACATTTCCTCCCATTCCTCAGGGGTCATCATGTCCTGGTGAGGACGGACAATACGACCACGGTGGCGTACATAAATCACCAGGGGGGTTTGCACTCACGTCAATTACACATATTGGCACGCAAACTGATCCTGTGGAGCAGTGTGCGTCTCCTGTCATTGCGGGCAACGCATGTCCCGGGGACCCTGAACGTGGGGGCGGACCTCTTGTCCAGGGGTGCGCCCGTATACGGAGAATGGACTTTACACCCTCTCGTGGTGACGCAGATTTGGTCCATTTATGGCCGCGCCAAAGTGGACCTGTTTGCGTCGGAGGGGAACACCCAGTGTCAGCTGTTCTTCTCCCTACACAGTCGGGGGGCCCCCTTGGGGCTGGACGCTCTGGCGCACGACTGGCCTCACGAGCTGCTCTATGCGTTTCCCCCTCTGGCGCTGGTTCCTCCCACCCTGGCGAGGGTGAGGGAACACAGACACTCTCTTATCCTGATAGCTCCACACTGGCCGGCGATGCACTGGTTGGCGGAGATTTATCAGTTGCTGTGCGCCCGGCCTTGGCAGTTGCCAATACGCAGGGACCTGTTGTCACAGGGGGGGGGGACGGTGTTCCACCCACACCCGGACAGGTTACAACTGTGGGCGTGGCCCCTGAGTGGCTCTCTATGACCACTGCGGGCCTTCCTCCGAGTGTGATTAACACTATTCAGAATGCTCGGGCCCCCTCCACCAGGTCTTTGTACACTGGTAAGTGGGGGGTGTTTGAGCGGTGGTGCCATGATCGGAATCACGCCCCTTTTCAGTGCTCTGTTCCGGTGGTCTTATCATTCCTGCAGAGCCTCATCGATGATGGCAGAGCCTTCTCGACAGTCAAAGTGTATCTGGCGGCCATTGCCGCCAGTCACGTGGGCTTTGGGGACAAAACAGTGAGTCAGCACCCTCTGGTGTGCCGCTTTATGAAGGGTGCCCGTAGACTGCTCCCAGTCTCCAGGCCGCTTATGCCCCCATGGGATCTGACGGTGGTTTTGGAGGGGCTTAAGGGTCCCCCCTTTGAGCCGTTACAGGGTGCTAGTTTGAAGCATTTGTCTCTTAAGACAATGTTGTTGCTGGCGCTCGCTTCCGCGAAGCGGGTCAGCGATATTCATGCACTCTCGGTGCATCCATCATGCACTCAGTTTGCCCCAGGGGACGTAAGGGTGTCGCTGAGACCTAACCCAGCCTTTGTGCCTAAGGTGGTGGGTTCATGCTCCCCGATTTCTCTCGCTGCGTTCACAGCTCCAGCTGCTACCAGCGGGCTCATACATTGTGTCCGGTCCGGGCCTTACGTTGTTATGTGGACAGGACTCAGTGCTTCCGACGGAGCGACCAGCTCTTTATTTCCTGGGCTAATCCCAGGAAAGGTCAGCCTGTTTCGAGGCAGCGCCTCTCACACTGGCTGGTGGAAGCTATAACTTTGGCCTACGCTAATGAGGGGTTGCGCCCGCCTGCGGGCCTGCGCGCTCACTCTACGCGGGGCATGGCTGCATCCTGGGCCTTGTTCAGGGGGGTGTCTATTCAGGACATTTGTGCGGCGGCGAGTTGGACTTCGCCTCTGACTTTTGTCCGATTCTACATGCTGGATGTGTCGGGCCCGTGCGTTGCCAGCGCGGTCCTTCAGACCTAGCATCTGGACATCTGGACCCTCCCATCGGTTGGTTGCTGTTCGATAAAGCTGTCTGGCAATGCGGGAGTAACCACATCCCATAGCGAGACATTGAGCTCAGATTATGAAAAAGAACTTTAGGTTACTGTCGTAACCCCGGTTCTTTGAGTAATATGAGCGAGATGTCTCGCCAGACAACCCTTCTTGCTGGGCGGTGAGAAGGAATTTCGGGCTTTAGAATGGCGGGCGTGTCCTCCTGTTGCGGTATTTGTAGTGGGGGGGACTACATCACGCAGCGGAGGGACACGCTTCTCTGACCAATCAGGATTGGTTATTTGAGATAGGTACTTCTGTCAGGGCTGCGGAGGGTCACATCCCATAGCGAGACATCTCGCTCATATTACTCAAAGAACCGGGGTTACGACAGTAACCTAAAGTTTCAGGTGTGATATGGCAAGGCTGCACAAGAATAAGCCGCTTTTGACAGGAGCAGGTTCACTGCAAAAAATCAAAACTTTTAGTCTTGTAATGAGACTTAAGATCTTTTTTTTTTCTCAAGTAGAAAATATTAGCTTGTTTTAAGTGAAATTATCTCACCTCATTGGCAACTACACTACACTGTATGTGAGGGAACAGGACTGACTCTACACTGTGTGAGGGAATATGACTGGTTCTACACTCTATGTGAAGGAACTGGGTGTGAGGGTAAAGGCTTTACTTACAGCTCCCTATGTCTCCACAGACCTCAGAGACATGTCCAGCATGGTTGTGCGGACCAAAGGACCAGCCCAGCTTCCAGAGGGCTACAAGCTGACCTTGCACATATCTCAGACTGACGCAGAAAAAATACGGGTTTTCGGGGATAGGAAACAGAAGGACATTTCCAACCCATTGAGTGAGTACTGCCACATACCTGAAAACACCCATCATCCGAACGCCCTGCCCTCCACCTGGCATCCGCCCTCTGCTTAGCCCTGTCCTCTGCCCAGTCCCGGCCCAACTTGGCCCCGCCCTTTGCTCAGCCCCGCCCTCCGCTCGGCCTCGCCCCAACTTGGCCACGCCCTCTGTTCGGCCGTCCACTCAACCCACCACAAATGCAGCAGAAAGGCTGTCAAAAGTCAGCTGACAGGAAATATGAGTCAACCCTCTGCCCACAAGGGCCATTCCTTAAAATGTCAGAGTTCACTGACCCCCACTTAACAGACTCTGGTACCCACAGTCTGAAAACCTGAGAAGGAAACCTAGGAATACGCATTACAAACAGAAATTCAGATAAAAGGCAGCTCTCTATAGTCTGTAAATGTGTTATTTTTTATATTTATTTAGTTTTATCTGCACTACTATATTTAAGACTACTACCTTCCTCCTCGTAAATAAATATAAAGTAAAATTTAAATTATAATGAATAAGTATTTCAGCAGCTGAAGGTCATTATATATTTTCTGAATTTGGGCACCCTGGATCAACCATTTACTTTTATGAAATTAAAAAGTTACAAATGTACAGTTGGAAATTACAAATAGATACAGAGGGTCAACATGAAAGAGCTTCTGAAGTGACAATGAGGGCATGAAGTTCCGAAGCTAAATATGTTCCTTTTCAATTTTGTTGCAGGCAGCAACTTGCTCAAGTACTTTATCACCAGGAACCCCCTGGTTTTAAATGCAAACAGTCTTTGCCAGGTAATCTCGTATAAAGGGGGCACAGTGGAGTCACAGTTCTTTGTGGAGGGCCTTCGCTTCCCAGATAGGGACTTTGATGGCCTGGTCACCATTAACCTCAGCCTCCTCGAGCCCACTTCACAGGTGTGTACCCTGCTCTGCCGCACTCTCCGCCTCGCCCTCCGCTTGTGTGCTATGAGGTGCCATTCTGGACAAAAGTCGGTCGAAAAAAGTGAGAGGAAACTCACTACATTTGCGTGAGAGAGATCCAGTTATCCTGCGAGAAAGGTCCAGTTAACTAGTTAGCTCACGAGAGCAATTGAAACCCCTTGCGAGAGAGGTTCAATGGACAGCGCGCACGAATGAAAGTGGCTCGCGGGAGAGGTCCAATGAGAGGTCCAATATTAGTGGATTAGTGGAACAATTTGGGAACTGTACAATGCAAGTAGGCATGTAACCTCTAGAGCAGTGGCGGCTGCTGACCAAAATTTTTGGTGAAACAAACCCACAATTTTTTTTCTACCTGTGAAAATCGAATCCCTGCTTTACCTGTTGAGCTAGGCCATTTTTTAGTTGTTTAACACTGACCACGTCAACTGATCAGCTATAAGCAGAAAAGAGCACTATGGCTGTACCATTTAAATTGAGCTGCCTTCTCTCAAATTAATAACACCAGATAGAATCCGATGACAAGTAGTTATGTACACACTCATTTATTAGCAGCCAAATTATTTAATTACCTATGCATATTCAATAGATAAATACACAAATCCACCTGCACTGTAGCTGAAATAGCTTCATTCAGATCATTTTGAATCGTCTTACACCCAATTCACTGGAGTAGTATTACCTGGGGACATCATGTGATTTGTGGAGGTCGTCTGTGATCTTAATCCCGGGTGAATCTGCATTTCCGTAATTTGTAAAGTCAAAATTCCCCACCGTAAATTACCTACCATATTTCGCACAAAACAGGTCATCTGATATTAGTCCTGTGTGAATCGGCATCTCAGTAATTTGGGGTGATATTTTTTCCCCCAGAAAGGATTCCTTGTTTTTCCCCGCTTTCCTCATCTCTTCCGAATTGAGATTTATGGAGGCTGCGGTGGAAATTTTTCTTGCTAATTCTGACATTTTAGGTGCGATTCTTATACCAAAAGTATTTAAATGTTACTGCTGAATTTAACGTGACTGAATTGAAAGGAATTGTAGCCTATTCGACACCAATTTGCATACACTGTGCAAATATGAAAAAAAACTGAGAATATGAAAGTAGCCTATAGAAATGTTACATGTCATTCATACCCGTTAATAATCCCTGGGATTTCATAAGTAAATTTGAGTGAAATACTGACTGTGTTTATCCCGTGTGAATGCGCCACCTGAAACTCTCGGGGGATAATTCCTAAATCATATGAGGCCACCAGGTAGCCTAATACCCTAGTCCAGTGCGAATAGGCCATTTTACATCCCGGAGAACACAGAGGGCAACTTTAAGCGTGCAGCCTGAACATCATCATAGCGGGAAGGAAGCTCAGTCAACTCCCTGCTCTGTTATCCCAATTTTACATTCACAGATTCAATTTTCTTTCGAATGCAGCCAAATTAAATGGCAAAAGCTAACGTTACAAAAAGTGACCTAGTTAGGCAACGTTAGTTAAATCACTAACGTTAGCAATTAGCTAGCTATTAACACTACAACACAATAAAAAATTTAACTATTTACAATACAAATCACAACTGACAACGCTCTCTAATACAGGAACACAGTAATGGTCTACTCGAAATTGGCGGTGAAGATGATTATATTGCTGGATAGCTGAACTTGTGTTTTGAATGGTTTGACATTATGTCAATCATCAGGACGAGAACGCACACAAGAACATGCATGATTGGAACTCTATTGAATACTTTAGTGAGGCAGTGCTTCACGGGTGGGTTCAAAAACAAGTCATAATCCACAATTATCCAATCATGTCTTATAAAGTCCCCCATTGATTTCCAATGGTCAAGTGAAGCAGTCAGACACTGTGCCTCACTGAAGTTCCTTTTAAAAGTAAAAGGGTGGCGCTGTTTTTCACGATACAAGCACAGAACTATATAAGAAGATACAAGGCATATTTTTTAATCTAAGCACTTTTTATTTTTTTTTGCTTCACAAGGGAAAGTCGAAAGTCGGTGATAATTCAGTATTAAACAAAGCCTATGTTGTGTGTGTGATTGTGTGATCTTTATTTGGTGAAGCACTCTGTTGTCTTAGAGAAACCGCCTCTGCTCTAGAGCAATGAAAATACCAGATGTTCTTGCATTTTAAAATATATTCGTTAAACCAAATGTTATTTTCTGAACTTTCATTTGCACGCGATATCCATTCTTTCTCGCGAGCCACCTCTATTGGGGGATCATTTTGATGCAGGGTAATGACCATTACTGGTTGAACTTTATGTCCCCTCAACCTTTGTTTTAATCTGTCCTTTTTTATCCATTGTTTTATTTACTGGACTTAACTGTCTACTTCTACTTCTGTAACTGTGTATTGTCTTTTGTTGTAAAGTGTCTTTGGGTGTCCTGAAAAGCGCTTTAAATAAAACATATTATTATTATAAACTAGCTCTATTTAATGTAACTTGGCCCTGTGTTTTTTCATCTTACCATATCAAGAGAATGTGGTCATTAAAACTTAACGCTGTAATGTCAGCTAGCTAGCTATATGAACCTGGGTCACTTGACGATGTCCTGATCATAAACGCTGTACGCCGACAGCTAGCTACCATATGTTAACTAGTCAATGAGCCTACAGTGCAATTATGTCAGGTAGACTAGGAATTATCATTGATTATATTGGGCATGCCCCTCCTAATAGTTTAATTAAATGTAACACTTTTTTACATGGTCTGGGAGTGAATGCAAGCTGTGCACTTTTTCTGTTCCTTACAGTTTTTCCCGGACACGCCCATCTTCACAGACAAAGTGATGTTCCGCATGGCTCCGTGGATCATGACGCCCAACACCCTGGATCCTGTGGAGGTGTTTGTGTGCAGGTGAGAGGGGCAGATGAGAGGGCCAGGTGTCCCCAGTGTCAGATAACATGGTTTATAAAGAAAAGTTATGCGTACATGTCCATGGTAATTAACATAAAACTGGATGGTGGAGAACCTGGAAATGTCAAACAAGCCTGCCAAAAAAACCTCAAGAAAACTACACAATTGGACTTGACCTGGTACAGAAGTTTGTGACAACCTGTCAACTTTACAGTGGTGGCAATCAGGACATTTATGGGGTTGTGATCCAAAGCAAGAAAATACACTTCAAGGAACTCCAAAGCAGCTGATGATGATAATTATAATTACAATTAATATTTTTGCTTCTACGGATTGTGATGATACATAAAAGCTTATAAAATGTTACTGTTCTCTCTTTGGTGTCATGGGCAGCATCAAAGACAACTATGAGTTCCTGAAGGGGATGAAGAACCTGGTGAGGAAAAGCGGACACAAGCTGAAGGTCTGCTTTGAGTATATGAACAGAGGCGATCGCTGGATGCAGGTGCGTACGGTGCATATGGCCACCAGGGGGCAACTGTTCAGGTAGCATGTCCAAGAAAATACTACAATTGAGGAAAGGACTGGTTGTCGCTCTTCTCTCCAGAAAAAAGTAGCTTTTATTGGATGGGTAACATTTGAGCTGCTGCCTGCATCAGGGACAATGTCGGAGTGACGTTAAAGCACTTTAATAACTGTTTACAGTCACGGCAATGTTTGATTAAAACATACTGGGGTCGATTTACTAAAGGTTTACGTGTACAAAATCATGTGTAAAACTGTTACAACTGTAACGTCATTTTGCCTAGTCAAAGCTCTAATTTTAGATATCTGCAATTACATTTTGACTAGTAAGATTCAAAGTACTTTTGCCATTCATGTGTATGGGGTTTCTCATTACAGATCTACAATTCAGTTACAGATATCCGCAATGTGAATTGCGGATATCTGCAAATTAGTTATGACTAGTTGTAATTCCAGTTTCAGATATCTACAATTTTATTCTGACTAGTCATAATTCCAGTTCAAGATATCTTTAATTCCCCTCAATTCAAGATATCTACATTGTCCTTTTTAGATATCTTAAATTAAGTTTTAACTAGTCAGAATGACGTTGTAGATATCTTGAACTGGAATTGTGACAAGTCAAAATTATGTTGTAGATATCTCAAACTGGAATTAGGAATATTTATAATTTAATTGTAGATATCCATTATCAAGTTATAGATATCTTGAAATTTATTTTGATATTATTAGAACTGTCATTCTACCGAGTCAAAATGCAATTACAGATATCCTGAATTAGGCGAAATTACGTTGCAGTTATTATCTGTAGTTATGTCAGAAGCGACGTCAGAAAGTAGGCCTACATATTTTTACCGTTATATTTTTACTCTGAGTTTGGCATTAAGACAAAGATCATGTGAGCCAAGACCTTTTTTCTAATAACATTTTTGATTTCCGTGTAATTAACGTTATTGTTGAGTGGTATGAGCACTGAAATTATAGGGGAATTTAGCCAGATTTAACATTCGGTAAGTAGCTAGAGGTATAGCTAGCTACTTACCTAATGCTAAATCTGACCAATTTCCCAATAATTTCAGTTATTCGATGTGCTAGCCACTGAGGGACACAACAACATGTATCGTAGATTGACTGCGCCACTTGTTTTTTTGATGACACCGGAAATGTGGCAACCCGGAAATGTGAAAAGGTCCTATATCCAATGGGAAGCCTATTCGGACTAGTCATAATGACGTTTGAGTAGTCAAAACTGAATTACAGATATCTGCAATTGTCATTTAGGATGTGTGACGAGTCGAGTGTAATTTTCAGTGACATCACTGGTGATATCTGTAATTCAGTTTTGACTAGTCAAAAAAGAGACGATTGGCACAAAGAGACGAGAGCTACGTCCTAGATACCTTATTATTAAATGAAAGAGCTGACATTGTTAGCAATCTGTTGATCTGCAATAAGTTAAATAAAACAGCAGCAAGTGTGCTGCAGAATAATCTTGTATAAATTATAAATCGAGTAATAAAAGGGAACGATACCAACAACATTAATGTTTAACATTACTTACAGAGAAGCATCAATCTTGTAAACATGCCGGTTTCCTCTTGGCATGGTGTCCATATTTTCAAGTTTGTGGAAAACTTCAGTCCCATTAATAAATGCTCGACCTCCAACGAAATATTCCATCTTTCCTTCTTTGTGCACTTTGTCCACCATAGGCCAGAGTTGGTTTCTCTTCTCTCTGTCCAGTTTGGAAAGATCTTCAACGAACCGCAAACCATTGTCATGCATATAAGAGGATTTCTTTGCAGCCTTCCATACCATATCTCGGACGACTCGTGAATTAAACTGGAGGATGATGCTTCTGGGTTTCTTGTTGTCTGGTTGCTTCGGTGATCCTTCTTTTTTCCTCTGGGATGACAGCTTTGCAGATCCGAATGGCGTACACCTTGCTTATCCTCCTCGGGTACCCCATGCAGTTTCAAGTTCCATCGCCTGGAGTAACTTTCTATTTCTGAGATCCGACTTTCCCACATGTCATTCCTCCTTTCTTGTTTTTGGATGCGTTTCTCCATGAGAGCAACCCTGCCCTTCACATCTTTGATCTCTGCGCAAGCAAAGTCAATGGTCTTTTTCAGGCGTTGTTTCCTACCATTTTTTCTAAGGCATCTGATGTGTTATTAATTAGCTGTGAGAGTAGATTCAATGTCATCAGTAATAGCCTTGGCATCTGTCTTGCTCTTTTTGCCGGCGGGAGGCTTACTTGGGGTACTGGGTTGAGATAATAATTCTTCATCGAGCAAGCATATACCTGACAGTTATCAACGAGAGCATTAGTCTTAACATCTGTTACTTGCCGGATGTTGGACAATGATGCTAGACCAGCCTCCATTTTAGCTTCTACCCGATCTTTTCCTTTTCTGTCAGATTTCGGCATTTAGAAAGAAGCTGATTTAAAAAGTGACTCCTAATCGTTCTAGAGCAATTGAAAAAAACGAATTAGCAGATTAACAACTTTCATAAAAGTTTTAGCTAGGCTTTTAAATTTGGACAACAGCACTCATCACATTTATGACGCCATCTTGGTCCCCGCTACTCACACGGGCCACAGCATGTAACCAGAGATTTTGGGTCTCTGATGTAACCAAAACTGTCTTATGAGAGACAGCTTCGCTCAGTTAAAATGTAAAACACCGTGACCAAAATTTATGCGGTAGCCTAACTATATAAATATGCTACAGGAATGCCGTTTTTCCACTCCCCTGCAGATTAACTCCCTGCACCTTTCTTTTGCTTAATTTCTCCAGTTAAAATATAAATGATAATACTGTGGATTGTGCTACGAGCTATGAACCATGAACTGTAGATTGTTCTATTGATTGTGGTTGACCATAATGTAAAGAGTAACGATGTTGAACACATCTTTTTCACTGGCAGGGTGGGATATATTTCAAGTGTCACGAATCGAAGTGCAAGGTATGACACTCAACAAAATTAGCCTCCGGTGTCTTAATCACGCCTATAAATAATATGCTATTATTTAACATCATATGCTGTCGCTTCGAATCGTGACACTTGAATATCCACCCTCTGCCTGCTTTTTACCTCTTTATTTTATGGTCCGCCTCAATCAATAAGAACAATTAGCCTACAATTCTGCAGCGTCCTTGTGACAGTTCTCTGTAAAAAGCGCTATACAAAAAATTGAATTGAATTCATAGTTCATAGCTATGCTGAGTATGCTGTGCTTTCCTCTGGTTTGTGCTTTCCTACGCATGTGCGTTTGTGTGAAGCAGGGGGGAGGGGCAGTGAGTACAGTGATGAGAGCCAGAGGGGCGTTTTTGGAAGCGACAGGGCTACAGTACGCACATACAACTATTAAAAAATTTTATTATCTTTTTTGATCAATTTCAAACGGTGGCGGGCCACCACAGTTTAATATGTTAATGGGAAACACTGTACCTACATAAAAAATGGCAGCAATGTTGCCAGTGAAAAACCATTTAATGAAGGGGAAAACTATGAATCCTGCTATTTAGCTGTATAAATCCTGTTATTTAACTGTATAAGTCCTATATCATTTCTATGGAATGATTCTATGTTAAATAATGATTTATTACTGTTATTCTACATGACTTTGACAGTGTTTTGGAAAGAAAAAAAAAAGATATTTTTAACAGTGCACTGTGAAAAAACTGTATAAGATAAAATGTTAGTGACAATCTTTCTAAATACTGTCAGTCATGTGGAATAATGGAAATAACTCATTATTTAAAGATCATCCACTAAAATAACAGGATTTATAAAAAATGTTCCATTCCATTCACTGGCAACATTGCTGCCACTCTTTTCACCATTTTCTTATGATATATATTTTTTTTTACAGTATAACGATTGCAAACATACAAAATCTATCATTTAAATATGGATGTTGGAGTAATAGAGTAATTTACTTAATCACTTAATTGATCACCCGCAAAGTGTGAAATGATAACATGTGCAAATACGTGGCTGTGCACGCAAATGAACACCCTCATTTGGGATCTTAGTAAATCGACCCCACTTGTGTGTAATTTCTGATCATTTGTTAGCAGCAAATATTTTTAAAAAAGTTTTTACAAATTCAGGCTCAAGAATCAAACTAATTTTATGTATGTCATGGGTACAATTAAAAAAACATGAAGAGAACTGCAACCACATACAGTATGTAAGTATCACGGTTTGAGATCGTCTTTTTGCACAGATCGGCCTGCAGTCAAACTCTTCTCTCCTGATGGCTAAGTGAGGTTTGCTGGAATAGTTCTGAATTTTAGATTCAGGAGAATAGAGACTGGAATATTTCTGCATTTGGGATTCAGGAGAATATATGATGGACCAAGGGCCTTTTTGTGCTGTGTGGAAGTGTCAAGCCATACTTGCTTTACAGGATGAGCTGGAGTTTGGCTACATCGACTCGCCCCATCACAGTTTCCCAGTGGTTTTGGATTCTCCACGAAATGGACGCCTTTCTGACTTCCCCTATGAAGAGCTGCTGGTACCTCCACTACACTTTTACATACACCTGCACATCACCTCCATTACACCTTTACAAACACCTGCACATTACCTCTACTACACCTTTACATACACCTGCACATTACCTCCACTACACCTTTACATACACCTGCACATTACCTCCACTACACCTTTACATACACCTGCACATCGCCTCCACTACACCTTTACATACACCTGCACATTACCTCCACTACACCTTTACATACACCTGCACATCACCTCCATTACACCTTTACATACACCTGCACATTACCTCCACTACACCTTTACATACACCTGCACATCGCCTCCACTACACCTTTACATACACCTGCACATTACCTCCACTACACCTTTACATACACCTGCACATCACCTCCATTACACCTTTACATACACCTGCACATTACCTCTACTACACCTTTACATACACCTGCACATTACCTCCACTACACCTTTACATACACCTGCACATCACCTCCATTACACCTTTACATACACCTGCACATCGCCTCCACTACACCTTTACATACACCTGCACATTACCTCCACTACACCTTTACATACACCTGCACATTACCTCCACTACACCTTTACATACACCTGCACATTACCTCTACTACACCTTTACATACACCTGCACATCGCCTCCACTACACCTTTACATATACCTGCACATTTAGTTCACTATAAACTGAGATGTAATTTTCCTGAATTCAGTATGGGACTCTTTCCTAGAGCTGGGGGTCTGGGTTTAAATATAACTGCACAGCCCATGTTACATGGTGTGGTTATGTATGGTTTAAGTGTGATACCTGCTGTTACTGTATGTATTCAATTATGTATTACATCAGGTAAAATGTACTGATGCATACACACATACATGCACACACACATCTCCATTATTTTCATGTTATTTATATATTTATTTTTACATTATTTATTAACATATCTGAGGCATTTCTTTTGATTTGACCTCGCCCAACTCTACCCAACTCCCCACCCCACACCCCCACAACATCCCAGGGGCCAGACTTTGGCTATGTGACAAGAGAAGCCTTGAATCAGGAGGTAACCAGTCTGGATTCATTTGGGAATCTCGAAGTGAGCCCGCCAGTCATTGTAAATGGGAGGAGCTATCCCCTGGGGAGGATCATCATTGGAGTAGCCTTCCCCACGTGAGTCTGTGAGGGCTAGGCCGCTTCATTGCCAGGCCAACTGATATTTATTGCTAATTTATTGCTCAACACTTACAAACTGCTTTCAATACATTATAATTTAAAATATGAATATGTTAGATAAAGTACAGTATATTATTGTTATTAGTTGTTTTCAGTTTGGATTACATCCAGTAGTGTAGTGGAGGGTATATGCGGGTATACGCAGTATACCCACTTCTTTCTTAGTGGGCATAGAGTATACTCATTTCTTAATCCCCACTGGTGCACGTATCAATTAGTAGTCATGGATTTGCTAAATTAGAGTATACCCACTTCTCCAGATGACTATGATTACTACACTGATTACATATTTCTTCTTCAGAACCACCCATGGGCGCAACATGACCAAAGTGGTCCAGGACTTTCTGTGGGCACAGAAAGTCCAAGAGCCAATTGCACTCTTCTCTGATTGGCTGGTTGTTGGCCATGTAGACGAATTCATGACCTTTGTCCCTGCTCCCGACAGAAAGGTAACATGGTCAGCATTTCAGTAGTTGAGACAGAAAGATGACAACCCAACACAAATTAATTCCTGTTAAATGCTGAATCTAGCAAAACAGAGATGTAATAGGCACCATTTTAAAGTCTTTAGTTTTGCTCAGCTAGGGACTGAACCTGTAGCTTTAAATAGTAAGCGTTATCACTGAAATGACAAGGGTATAATCACTGTAATGGAAGGGGATAATCACTGACATGACCAGGGGTTAATCACTGCAATGGAATATGGAATGGGATGATCACTGCAGTGGAAGAGGATAATCACTACAATGGAAGGGAATAATCACTGCAGTGTAAGGGAGTAATCACGGCAATGGAAGTGAATAACAGTGGGCGGCAGTGTAGTATAATGGTTAAGGAACTGGACTTGTAACCGAAAGATTGTTCGATTCCCAGGTAGGACACTGCCGTTGTACCCTTGAGCAAGGTACTTAACTTGCTTCAGTCGGTATATCCAGCTGTATGAATGGATAAATGTAATAAGAAATTGTGTTTATCTGGATAAGAGCGTCTGCTAAATGCCTGTAATGTAATAATCACTGCAGAGGAAGGGGATAATCACTGCAAAGGAAGGGGATATACTGTATAATCACTGCAGTGGCAGGGGATAATCACTACAGAGACAGGGGATAATTACTGCAATGTCCAGGGCTATAGCACCTTTGTTTTGAATGGTTGTCTGCCTGTCTGTGTAGGGGTTCCGGCTGCTCTTAGCCAGCCCAGACGCTGGCTACAAACTCTTCCATGATTTACAGCATGACGGACACGGGCAGGCACAGCTATTTGAAGGTAATGTTGGTGTTTCTACATCACAATTTGGGCACAGCCTTATTTTTATTTGGAATATTGAATCCATGTCTCTTTTGCTGTCAGGGTATTTCCACTGAAGGTAACATAAGTTTAATACGGTGTTTGATGTGGGAGGCAGCATTTGTTATCAAGTTTATAAAAATGCAGAAAACGATTATTTTTTTTGCATGAAGCTATTTAAATTTGTAATTTTTAATTTTGCCTTTGACAGGGATTTCAGGTAAAAAAACTATTTCTGTGGATGATATTCTAAGTGACTCTCAACTCAAGTACGCTAACAATTATGTCCAGGTGAGAATCTCACAAAGTTTGTGTTATCATTCATTATTCATTAATATTTTTACATTATTTCTCGGCTTTGTAGATTCCCTTATGTAGGGCAGCTAAAGGAACACCTTGAGTAGATGCACGTAGATCCACACACAATGTGCTCTGATATCAGGTTTTAACGAACAGATAGTCTGTTGGTGTTGTAACAATGAGTGATTCTGTCTAGTCTATACAGGGGGAAAGGCATCAGATATAACATTGGAGCTTAATGTGCAGGTCTCCCATCAATTTAGTGAAAGGTTCCTGTTTTAGATTTACTCTTTTACACATTATTGTGTTTATGTGTCTACTGTAGAAGGATGTTTGACTGATTGAACTGAGCCTGCAGTGGTGATCGTGTTTCTGCCAATAGGGCTGCATAGACTGGAACCGGGATACCCTTAAGAAGGAATTAGGCCTGGAGGAGGAGGACATCATAGACCTGCCCATACTTTTCTCCCTGAATGAATTTAACCTGGCGCAGGCCTACTACCCTGATATGGTGAGAGGCCACATCCTTCCACAGTACCCCAACACACACCTGGGGGTGATCCATCTGTGAATTCAAACAACCATTAAACACTCAACATATAAGTGATCCTTATTCTGTGTAAGATGGCCAACTACCATAAGCCCTGCATAGTCAGACCAGAATCAGTCAAAATGTGTATCTCAAAACCATGACACAGCTTGGACTGCCTCACTGCTAGAGGTGGAATTAATGGAGTCGGCTGACTGCAGGAGACCGGATGTTGGGAGAAGGGGGCGACATGTGTGGGAAACACCATGTATTTTACCACATTGCGTATTTTAAACCCTGAGAAAACGGGCAGTCACATGCTCCTCCCATCCCTCCATCCCTCCCAGGTAAACATGATCGTCTTGGGGAAGCACCTGGGGGTCCCCAAGCCCTTTGGGCCGCAGGTGGATGGCCGCTGTGTGCTGGAGGTGGAGATGTGCTCTCTGATGGGGAAGCTGGGGCTCACCTGCTTCTTCATCGACGACTACGCCTCCTACCATGAGCTCCTGGGGGAGGTGCACTGCGGCTCCAACGTGCGCCGAGAACCTTTCTCCTTCAAGTGGTGGAACATGGAGCCCTGAGAGGGAGAGAGAGGGAGAGAAAAAAAAGAGAGAGAGGGAGAGAAAAAGAGAGAGAGAGAGAGAGGGGGGGGGGGTGTTGTTACAGGGCATGGGGCCCATCAACACACTAAACATTGCCTTACGACAAGTCAACAATCAGTGCTTCAACTTTAAGGGCTTTTATATTCTTACAACATCCCAGAGCAAAACATCTTTTTCCTTGACTTTTTCATAGGGTAGTGGAGGGTTGTGCTTGTAAAATACAGTTACATACAGAAGCCAAGGGAATAACAGGATAACAGATAACTGTCATGAGTTTAATACAACATTTTTACAAGCATCCTTTTACAAGCATGTGCCATTCTGCATGCCAGAGGGCAATTTCCATATATACATTTCCAGTCGCTCCAAGTGTACCTTCCAATATGATTCTGTCACAACATGAATGCTGTGATGTGATGTTCATCCAATCAGGAGAAAGTTAAGAATATAACAGGTGGTCTTCATACTTGGGACCTGAGAAATCGGGAGGAGGAGCTGAGCGGGGGGGATGGGGGGGGTTAGGACACCAGGAGACTGCAATGAAAATCTGATCTCATCTACAGTTGTGTTAAAAAAAATAGCAGTACAACATCAGTAACCTGATGGACCACTGTTATTAGTAGTAGTGATATTTCTGCATGGCAAATAATTTACTTGTAGATGTAGTAGTGTAATGAGTTTGAGTTTGAAGAGAAAAATGTCGACACTGCTATTGTTTTTGAACAGATTAATATTCCTTTTTTTTGCTTCCTGTAAAAGAATAATGCAGACTTGATCAAATTTGTTAATGCTTTGATTTGGAATTGAATGGTTAATGTTTCCACTACATTTGAAATATGGAACTAAAAGCTATTAAAAAATATGTGCATTTTATTCACTTTTTTTAACACACTGCTATTTATTTGAACACCACTGTATATGACAACAAATAAAGAAACACTTACCTTATGGTGGACAAACCAGATATTCACATAGCTTCCCATTTCATACAAGCATTTTGGAAATGTTAAAATGTTGGTTCGTAACTGTTCTCAGTTATGTATTTTTGAATAAGAAGTGTAATTGGAGTATCAACTGTTTTTTAGGTGTTGGTGATCAAGGATACAACTTCATAGCAATAATCTTAAGATGCTTCTGTCCAGTTTTAACAAATGCGTTTTGATTTAAATAAAATAATTAATTTTCAGTTTAATGCAATGGGAGTTATTGTGTTGAGTACATTGCAGTGTGATCTTTTTTAAATTGGGAACATTTTTTGTGTACTCATAATGATTGAAAGTTAATTGCAACCAAGGCTAGCTCTTCATTTGATGAACTGAGGTGAGTTTGTATAATGTTGGCCTTTCATTATTTCCTTTCTGAAACTTAGTTGTAGAAGTGTTAGAATTTATTCAATATACAGGTGCAGCTCAAAAAATTAGAATATTGTGAAAAAGTTCAATATATTTTGTCACTCATTTCAGAAAGTGAAACTCAACTCAAATATTATATAGATTCATTACACATAGAGTGAAATATTTCAAGTCTTTATTTCTTGTAATTTTGATGATTATGGCTTACAGCTAATGAAACCCAAAATTCAGTGTCTCAGAAAATTAGAATATTTTGCTTTAACATAGTAGCTGTAAATTACGCTGGTACAGTATGGAACACATGACTGGCGAAATGGCTGTACGTCATCAAGGGTCTAAGGTATCAAACGAGCCCCAAACCATCACTCTGCGGCCAGATATGGAGTAGATGTGGATGGATCCCTTTAAGGGTTGTTTCTCCTGACTTTTTCCCCCATAGAGTTCTATAGGAAAATGAGTCAGGAGAAATAACCCTTGCAGTGATCCATCCACATCTACTCCATATCTGGCAACAGAGTGATGGTTTGGGGCTAGTTCGATAGCTCAGACCCTTGATGACTTACAGCCATTTAGCCAGCCATGTGTTCCATACTGTACCAGTGTAATTTACAGCTGAATCTAGTCTCACCCCCCAATTCCCATAGAGATCAGTTCAAATGCAGAGAGGTTATAGTATCGCTTGTAACAGTACCTGAAAATAAGATATCGAGAGTCTTTTGATGTTGATTGGTCACAGACTTCAGGAAGTAACAGCGTGCAAAGGATATGCGACCAAATATTAAATATGATACTTTAAAAATATGTTAAAGCAAAATATTCTAATTTTCTGAGACACTGAATTTTGGGTTTCATTAGCTGTAAGCCATAATCATCAAAATTACAAGAAATAAAGGCTTGAAATATTTCACTCTATGTGTAATGAATCTATATAATATATGAGTTTCACTTTCTGAAATGAGTGACAAAAAATATTGAACTTTTTCACGATATTCTAATTTTTTGAGCTGCACCTGTATATTCTAACCCATCATATTGTGGTTATTGTTGGTAATATCATGGTTAGTCTACATTCATTTAAAAATGGAAGAAGTGAGCCAGACTCCAGAGATGCCTGAAAAATTAACATAATCCCAGTTTATTTCTCTTGGATGCATTTCCAAAAAATGAAACATAGTCCATTCATACAAGAGCTTACTTGAGCATTTGATATCAACACAACAAAACACAAATACAATCATGAGTTTGAAGCACGCCTCTGTGTGGATCCAGTTTTTAAGAACATCATCCTATTCAATGGAATAATTTGTGCTCCATTTTAATTTACAGTTTAAACTCAAAAGAAAAACGCACCACCTTTTAAACCAACAAATGAACCTGTGCTTTTACAACTCCTCCTCCCAGGAGGCCAATAATCTATTTCCAGCAGAGAACAGTGTGCCAAAGGCGTTTTGACATTATTATTTTAAAATGTAATCAGTATTTGTTTTGCTGAATATCTGTTCTCCCTCTGGAGGAATAGTTTTTTTGCCTTTGAAATTTTAGTTCAGTTCCTGATGTTACTGAACAATCTTTTCAATTCAGGCATGGGCTAGAATCCCAAAGACATGGGGAGAAACAACATATCATTTTCATGTTGTACGTGCAGTATTGGAATGCATCTCTGTAGTGGTATTTGTAAAGTGAACTGCAAGGTAAACTACATTTCTCCAGTTTTCAGATTACCATTGTCCAGGCAAGTCTGGAAGTTGTGTTAATGTCCAAAAACCACTAGGCATTCATGTATAATTAACATATGACAATGTACCGTACTTTGAGCAGAGATATGTACACGGAATATTATTATCATTGCTCTTCATGTCCCATATTAAGGTTCAGCATAATGGGGTGTGCAGGCAGTGTTCATATCACTGCTCTTCATGTCCCACATTAAGGTTCAGCATAATGGGGTGTGCAGACAGTGTTCATTAAGGTTCAGCATAATGGGGTGTGCAGGCAGTGTTCATATCACTGCTCTTCATGTCCCATATTAAGGTTCATCATAATGGGGTGTGCAGGCAGTGTTCATATCACTGCTCTTCATGTCCCACATTAAGGTTCAGCATAATGGGGTGTGCAGGCAGTGTTCATATCACTGCTCTTCATGTCCCACATTAAGGTTCAGCATAATGGGGTGTGCAGGTAGTGTTCATATCACTGCTCTTCATTTCCCACATTAAGGTTCAGCATAATGGGGTGTGCAGGCAGTGTTCATATCACTGCTCTTCATGTCCCACATTAAGGTTCAGCATAATGGGGTGTGCAGGCAGTGTTCATATCACTGCTCTTCATGTCCCACATTAAGGTTCAGCATAATGGGGTGTGCAGGCAGTGTTCATATCACTGCTCTTCATGTCCCACATTAAGGTTCAGCATAATGGGGTGTGCAGGCAGTGTTCATATCACTGCTCTTCATGTCCCACATTAAGGTTCAGCATAATGGGGTGTGCAGACAGTGTTTCATGTCCCACATTAAGGTTCAGCATAATGGGGTGTGCAGGCAGTGTTCATATCACTGCTCTTCATGTCCCACATTAAGGTTCAGCATAATGGGGTGTGCAGGCAGTGTTCATATCACTGCTCTTCATGTCCCACATTAAGGTTCAGCATAATGGGGTGTGCAGGCAGTGTTCATTCTTCTGATTATTGCCTGCACAGTACTGTTCCTTTTTCTCCTTACAATTTGATTTAATGTTATTTTTTAAATAATTTGCTGCCTCCCTATTAGTATCGTATATTCAGCAATGCTTATTTTCTTATTTTGAACACCAATGATCCTATAAAATTCAAATAAATGTTTTCCAAAAATATCATGTATCACAACTTTCATTTTCAAATATTCAGGCCTGTGTTTGGAGAACATGAGGATAAGTTCACTGGTCAGTGTCTTTCACCCCCGCTTTCTCCATCCCCTGCTTTCGCTCTATTCCCCTCTTTCTTTCTCTGTCCCTTGCTCTTTCTCTGTCTGTCCATCCCCCTCTGTCTCTCGATCCCCTTTCTCCTGCGCGCTTGCAATTCTCACCATCTCACAAATAACATGTCTATCATGCATAATATGTACACCCACAAAGAAAGCACAAATTAAAAGTAATATTCTCTTTCAGAAAGCTGAGTTTCACCAGACTACCGTGGGGTTCTGGTCATTCCCGTTCTGGCCTGGTTCTAGTGTGTAGGGGTTGCCAAAATTTGGTTGTGGCACCAGGACCGGCCCAGTACCAAGCCCTGTCATTTCAGACTCTACCAGCAATTAGTTCAGTCTCCAGGGCACACACAAAACAAGTTATTTTCCATATGTACAGGACAAGGTTCAGTCAACAATAAGCAGTAATAAATAGAAATTAAAAGAAGATTAATGATACAGTAGCCTTACAGTATTACAGTTTAAGAAACATAGTGCACAGATTCAGCAAAGATGAGCATTGCATGCCTGAAGTACAGTCTCTATACTAACCCTTTAACACATAAAACAAACCCAAACATTTATGCTGTGATTTATAGGGGGGGGGGGGGGGGCATCATTGAAAAAGGAATCGTATTTTTTCAGGTTTGGTGGAATAAAAAGGTCAAAGACATTTGGAACGTTGTTTTAATGTTACTACAACAGTTCTGCTTGATGATCATCTCTTTTTGCCACTGCCCCACACGTTAATTACAGAGGGCAGTATTCTGAATCTATTGCCTTCAAGGAAGAAATTCCTTTGATATTAAAACAGCATCTATTCATGAATTTTCGGTCCAACCCTTTCTCCAAATACCCCAAATATCACAGACTGGACTGACTGAGGTTGAGCTTGGTTTGGTTTATGCAATGGAATACCTGCATGATCACTAACATTTAACAATAATCCATATTCAACAGTATTCACTTATAACAGACATTTAACAAACACAGAGCATCATGTTACTAACAAAACCTGCACAGGCTACAGAGAGCATATAATGTGTTGGGTTTTGATTCTGCAATGTGCTTGGTTTGGCTTGTGTAATGTGTTGGGTTTGGGTTCTGTAATGTGTTTGGTTTGGGTTCTTTAAGTGATGTTAGCGGTCCCCCTAGCTTGTCTCCCTTGCTCAGATCCCCTCTGAGCACCGCAAATCCATGCTGCAGGATCTCAACAGCGGTGTTCCATAGCTTCCAAAAACACAGAGTGCCTGTGGACCAGGACGGCCACACGCCTCTACTGCAGGAGAGCTCACTTTAGAAAAACCACAGGACCAAAAAGGAGTGAAAAGCAGGCACAGGAGAGACCGTGTGACGCACCCTGTGACCCCGCGCTGACGCACTGCAGAGGCTGCTGGGTAAACAGACACAACGAGGGGCGCACAGATGCCCATAGTCCTAGGGCTTAGTCCTCATTCCTGCCTGAGAGACTGGCCCTCATTCTCCTCATCTTCATCCTCAGTGGCACCAAAAACCCGGCAGCATCTGGTCTCTGAGAGAGAATGCTGTTGGGAATGCTTATGGGAATGCTGTTGGGATAGAAGGCATACGGTGTTAGACTCTTACAGAGGGGGTGGCTGCCTAATTCACAGGCTTCACCCAGGAACAGCAGTATTATTTTATAAACCAGAAGGACTGTGCACTACTACACAATATGAGAGGTGTGCAGCTTTCATTCACTGGGATACATGATGCACATGCAGAGAGTCGGTACCCTAACTCCACCCACCATCTTAACCCCACCCACCACCCTAACACTGCCCACCGTCCTAACGCCACCCACTGCCCTAACTCCGCCCACCGCCCTAACCTCACCTAATGCCCTAATTCCATCCACCACACTAACCCCACCCACTGCCCTAACTCCGCCCTAACCTCACCCCCTGCCCTAACCCCACTCACCACCCTAACGCCACCCACTGCCCTAACCCTAGAAACACAGGTATAGGCTGACCTGTTGATGGACATCCATGAAGCAGCTTGATGAGAGGGGCTAGCAGTTCTACACAAGACAGATAAGACAGACAAAGGTGCAAGTGATGAGGTTATCAGGGATCACAATTAGTCAAAAGAGCGAGAGAGAGAACACTTTACAACACTGAGTAAACAGAAAGCACCTTACAACACTGAGTAAACAGAGCACTTTATGAGTAAACAGAGAACACCTTACAACACTGAGTAAACAGGGCACCTTACAACACTGAGTAAACAAAGAACACCTTACAACACTGAGTAAATAGAGACACATTACAACACTGAGTAAACAGAGGGCAAACATCAAGTAAGAGAGAGGATGGGCTTGGAAGTATGTAAGTCTAGGGTGTGGGTGTGTTCACACACTACATGTTCTGTGCATCTGACCTGTAGAATCCTTCAGTCACCCACTACATTCACTGTGTAAAGACACAATTTTTACTCATCACCCAGATCTGAGTTAGGATAGGTGGTAGGAATAGGGTGAGGATACGTGGTTGTTTTGATCTCAGGTTGTTTTTCTTTTGTGCTTTTTGCTTCTCTGTATGTTATTCTCTGACCTCTGGACAATTTAAAAAATAAAAAATATATTAAAAAACAGAGAGAGAGAGAGGGAAGCATTCTCTGAAACAGAAACTATACTGCCTTTTAAACAGATATACACACACACACCAGTGGCTGGTCCGGCTTGATGCAGGCCTCGGGTTGCTGGGTCCTCGTCGCCACTGTGGGGGACAGACAATATTCCAATGCATGACACGCCCTCGCACAAAGAGGTCTGATGTAATAATATCCTATCTAATGCCAACTATACAGCAAATAAATTTCACTGTGACAACTCACACAATGACTCAGGAGTACAAAGTTAATTTTAATATTAAGTTAATTTAATATAAATTTTTTATATTAAAGATAAAGATTTCCATATCACCCCGGATTTACACCAATAGCGGCAGTCCCGCACCATCGCGCCGGAAGTCATTCAATTCCAATGGAGAGAGGGCGCTGGGAGCGGTACGAATCGCAAGTACCACAATGTTCGCGCAAGCTAAAAATATTTTAACATCTGCGCAAATCGTTATGACCAGCCAGTGTGCAACCAATCATGTGAAAGGAAGAGGGTCATCTCACTAGAACACGTCACTTCCCTTCAAACTGTCGTTCGTAGCTTTTCATAAATGCTTCAGCTATCCTTACTAATTTGATTAAGTTATGTTCCAGCTTGCATAGCTAGCTAACTAAACAAGCTGAAAACCTTTTTACCCAGCTTGCTAACTAACTATGCTGTATCTACAGAAAGCAAATTAAATCTGAAGCGAATCTCCTCTGAACCTAACTGACACAAAGAGGGAACGCCCACCTTACACACTTTTTGTTTTTCAGTACAAGTGGCGCATACCTGCGACATGACACAGCAAAAAGCTTTTGGTGTAAATCCAGCATCAGGCAACAAAAGAAAGTAATAAATTCCAAGTAATGGTGGGCACGGCTTGTGTACACAGATTCTGGGTCAGTGTCTACTCATTATACACACCAAGTATAGTGTGGAACTAGAAGTGGGGAAGCTGATCCTGGATCAGTAATTCCTCTGACCTGCAGGGCTGCTCTGGCCAGCCGGTGGGCTGCTGCCGCTGTGTGCTGCCCATGAGCTGTAGATAAAGGAATCCCGCGTGTGTGGAGTCCCCGCAGAGGAGAGACTCTCCTGCAACATACACACACCAATGAGATACACACAAGCACACGCACGCACGCACACACTCACGCACGCAAGCACACACACACCAGTGCAGTGTCGTACTCCTCCACTGGCTCGTTCATGTCCTCCACCACACTGCCGAAGCTGCTTCCGCTGGAGGAGTGTGAAAGGTCAGCAGCCTCTGGGATAGAGGGAGCCCTGCAACACAGAACAGACCTGCACACCTGGGTCATTCAAGTAAGCACACCTTTACACCCAATCCAGAGTACACCTGTGCACACATATACACTCTCTAATATTACACCCTCCACAGTACACACATATACACGCTCTAATATTACACCCCCAGAGTACAGCTGTACACATATACACTCTCTAATATTACACCCTCCAGAGTTTCCATATACACACGCATATACTCTCTAATATTACACCCTCCACAGTACACCTGTACACACATATACACTCTCTAATATGACACCCCCGAGTACACCTGTACACACAGACTCTCTAATATTACACCCTGCACAGTACACCTGTACACACATATTCACTCTTTAATATTACACCCTCCAGAATACACCTGTGCACACACATACACTCTCTAATATTACACCCTCCAGAGTACACCTGAACACACATATACACTCTCTAATATTACACCCTCCAGAGTTTCCATATACACACGCATATACTCTCTAATATTACACCCTCCACAGTACACCTGTACACACATATACACTCTCTAATATTACACCCTCCAGAGTACACCTGTAAAGACATAGACTCTCTAATATTACACCCTCCACAGTACACCTGTACACACATTTGCACTCTCTAATATTACACCCCCAGAGTACACCTGTACACACACATATACACTCTCTAATATGACACCCCCATAGTACACCTGTACACACATATACACTCTCTAATATTACACCCTCCAGAGTACACCTGTAAAGACATACTCTCTAATATTACACACTCCAGTGCACACCTGTATATACCATTTCAGGGACTGGACCTAAATGCATTTGTACGCAAAGACTTCTTTGAGAGAGAAGCTACAATCCCAGGAGTGCATTTCACATGCTGAAATCCTGCTGTGTTCCAAACAGGGATGCATTATTCTCACCTGTTCTTTGTGGTGGGCATCTCAGGTGAGCTCTGATTGGATGAGTTCTCAGATTTGGGGTCCTGTGAGACGTGGCCACTGTCTGGAGTCTTTTGTGTGCTGGGAGAGCGCTCCCTGCTGGTGGGGGGCAGTGAAACAGAAGTTCAGATGCAGGGCACAGACACTAATGAGACAGAGATACTTTGATAAATGAGGAGATGTATCAACAGGAGCAGATACTAACTAGATTAACAATTCCTAAAGAAATTGTAGGTGTGGTTGCTTCACAGTGTTATCAATCGCTGAAAATGGCATAGAAAGATGGTAATATGGTATAGTGTGAGGTGGAAATGGTATGAACTGATAATGTGGGATAAAGGGATCTAGTGAAGGTGAAAGTGTTCAAATATGGTGATGTATTTTGTGGTAAGTAGTCTATAGAACCTGGAAGTGATACAAAGAAGTAATGAATTGTGATGAAAGCACAAAGAGGTAAGGCATTAACTTGGTGAACTGAGCGGCTCAGCTTCGCACAGAGCAAAGAACGCACTTAACGGGTTGCTCAGTTTCAATCACTCTGAGCCACTTTTTCCAAAAGCAAACAGTTGTTGACAGTTGCTCACGTAGAGCAGAACTTTAAGTGATTCAAAAATCCACTCAGTGCTCACACTGAGCATTCTCACTGTGAGCTACTCAGTTAGCTTCAGTTACTTAATGTGACCAATGTCAAATCATCTGGGATAGTATTGTTGGGTCATAACAGTGTTGTAGAAAAAGGCATTGTGATGTCATAAGCAGTGTAATATGTTACAGCATCCACTTTCTATTACATTGGTTTTCAAAAATGTGCCCATTGACTCCCATTCATTTTTTTGGCGATAAATTCAAAAATTTATATTACAAATTAAAATTTCATTTTATTACTGAACAATCTTCCCCCATGTCCTGTGTACCTCCTCTACTTCTGCTGTGACCTCCTGTCCTGCACCTCCTTTCACAATCGCCAGCACTCACCTCCTCTCCTGCACCTCCTGAATGTTTTCAATGCCAATAGCACTGCTTCTCCGAGAGTTAAAGGTTCCAGGTTTCTTCCGTGTTGGACTTTTCCCTGGGATTATTAAAGACTGAGAACATGCAGACACAATCAGTCTGAGGCATTACGGGAGGAACCCAGAAAAATTTATAAACAGCAAAGTAATTGCAAACTCCATAAATGTTGCTTTCATAAGCATGACCTCCAAGGGTACAATACAGGGTGTCAAAAATTGGATTTTGTAAACTTTATCCAGTGTTCTATTGTAGGCTGATGCTGCAGTGATGATATCATCGCTCTCTGCCACTGTGGCTGGAGGAGATAATGTTTGGCTTCCTGTTACTGAGGCCCATAGTGTCCATGGACTGGCTCCGGCTGCCTACAGGTAACAAACTGATATAATCACTCTGACTACAGGTAACAGGGTGAAATCATCACTCTGTCTACAGGTAACAGGCTGATATCATCACTCTGACTACAGGTAACAGGCTGATATCATCACTCTGTCTACAGATAACAGGCTGATATCATCACTCTGACTACAGGTAACAGGCTGATATCATCACTCTGTCTACAGATAACAGGCTGATATCATCACTCTGACTACAGGTAACAGGGTGATATCATCACTCTGTCTACAGATAACAGGCTGATATCATCACTCTGACTACAGGTAACAGGCTGATATCATCACTCTGTCTACAGATAACAGGCTGATATCATCACTCTCTGCTCACAGGTAACAGGGTGATATCATCACTCTGTCTACAGATAACAGGCTGATATCATCACTCTGACTACAGGTAACAGGCTGATATCATCACTCTGACTACAGATAACAGGCTGATATCATCACTCTGTCTACAGATAACAGGCTGATATCATCACTCTGACTACAGGTAACAGGCTGATATCATCACTCTGTCTACAGATAACAGGCTGATATCATCACTCTGACTACAGGTAACAGGGTGATATCATCACTCTGTCTACAGATAACAGGCTGATATCATCACTCTGACTACAGGTAACAGGCTGATATCATCACTCTGTCTACAGATAACAGGCTGATATCATCACTCTGACTACAGGTAACAGGCTGATATCATCACTCTGACTACAGGTAACAGGGTGATATCATCACTCTGTCTACAGATAACAGGCTGATATCATCACTCTCTGCTCACAGGTAACAGGGTGATATCATCACTCTGTCTACAGATAACAGGCTGATATCATCACTCTGACTACAGGTAACAGGCTGATATCATCACTCTGTCTACAGATAACAGGCTGATATCATCACTCTGTCTACAGATAACAGGCTGATATCATCACTCTGACTACAGGTAACAGGCTGATATCATCACTCTGTCTACAGATAACAGGCTGATATCATCACTCTGACTACAGGTAACAGGGTGATATCATCACTCTGTCTACAGATAACAGGCTGATATCATCACTCTGACTACAGGTAACAGGCTGATATCATCACTCTGTCTACAGATAACAGGCTGATATCATCACTCTCTGCTCACAGGTAACAGGCTGATATCATCACTCTCTGCTCATAGGTAACACACCGATATCATCACTCTCTGCTCATAGGTAACACACCGATATCATCACTCTCTGCTCACAGGGTTACTTACTATTCCAGGTGTTCTGTGGGCCTCTGGAGTATTGTGGGTAAAGCTGCCACTGTGGCTGGTGGAAACCATGTTTGGCTTCTTGTTACTGAGGCCCATGGCGTCCATGGACTGGCTCCGGCTGCGAATCACACGCTACAGAGAGAGGCGCACAAACACATTGAGCTTGTAGTGCTGAACTCCAAAACCAGGGGGCAGTGTGTAGCAGGACAGGGATAGAGGCCAGATACAGAGGAAAAGAGAGAGAGAACAAACAATGTAGACGGATATACAGGCAAATATGGAGGAGGAGATGGAGGAGTGTATGAGGGTTGAATTAGAGGGTTAAGAGAGTGGAGTCTGAGAAAGGATATTGGGCTTCACACACACCTGTATGCACGCAAACACACACAAACGTGTAAACTGGGACATTTTAGGATTGACTGTTGACCCATCAGTGCTCAGAGCACTTAACTACACAACAGAGGTTTGGAACAGATCCCCTAATGGATATTAACTGAATGTTTTGCTGAACATGCATTTAAGCATAATCCCTTCCTGTAAGAAAGTAACATACTGCTCATAAGGTCCTCATAGGAGTGACAAGAAACACGCTTCAAAGACAATACATCCTCCAGACATTTCAAAAGGATATATATACATATATAAGCACAGTGTGGTGTGAAGCTATTGCTACAGAAAGACTCCCAGAATCCCTCCCTCCCACACACTACAAATATGGATTCTGACATTACGCTCAAAAGTCATTCAAAAACACACCTGGAGCAATCACACATAAAACTGTTGACTTGAGTAATTATAATTGTACAGGCCCCTCCCCTGGGCAGTTCACCTTAAAAGACTCAAAGAAGCCTCCGCCCCCGCCGGCTCCATTCTCCAGCTTGTCGTCGTCTCCACCCAGGCCCATCATAGACTGGCTGTTAACATGGAGCTCCTCATAAAGAGTCTCCAGCAGAGCTGTCCGGGTGCGCTCCTTACACACACACACACACACACACAAGAACAGACAAATAGACACACACACACATACATACATACACGCACATATGCACATACATACACACACACACAAACAGACACATGCAAGCACACACACACGCACACAGACATACACACACACACAGTGTCAATAAGAGTGAAAACACTTTTTTGTAAATCAGATTTAACATGTAGCAATGGGTACATTTACATGCACAGCAATATACAATTATTGGGAGTTATCAGTTTATGCCAATATGTAACTTATTGCGTTCACATGGATATAAGTAATGCGATCCCTCCTATAGCCGCTTTTACAAGATTCTTGCCATAATCGGCTCAATGGGTTGTAAGGATAAAAATGTTCTGCCCATTATTATTATTATTGCTAATTAGTTGTTACCAAATCGCTGAATCTGGCCAATAGTCTCTTAATTTCAGTTATGTGCTAGCCAGCAAGCTAATCCAAGCATAAGCTCATAACACTCGACAATATATTCTAACTGGTGAAATGCATTAATTTAATAAAATTTGGGAAGTGAGATCCAGAAGAAACCCAGGGCTGGGCAAATTTAGACGTGTGGAACATTTTTGATCCTAAACCGTCCCTCTCTCCACTTCTGCCTAACATGCGCAGTTTCAAAAAGACAAAAAAATCAGAGTAAGATGTTTACATGCACCAAAAAAACTAGTTTGGGCAAAAATCCAGGTATGTTAATCAGGTTTTGAATATGCCAACTATGACCTTACATCATTAAAGATAATAAGATGAAAGCATTTACATGACCATATCAATAATCAGATTATTGCCATAATCTGGGTAAAATCGGAGTATTAGTGCGCATGTAAACATACCCAGTGTTTCAGTTACCCACTCATCTTACCTCCAGTATGGAAAATTTCTCGGCTTTGTAGCAGGCATACTCTGCATTAATGAGCTTCGTCAGCAAGAACTCATGAAACTCTGGTCCCTGAAAGACGAGCAGAACAAAGGAGGTTCAGTGGGGGAGGTGCAGGTGAGGGATGTAGAAGGTGTAGGTGAGGGATGTAGGAGGTGCAGTTGAGGGATGTAGGGAGGTGTAGGTGAGGGATGTAGGAGGTGCAGTTGAGGGATGTAGGGAGGTGTAGGTGAGGGATGTAGAGAGGTGTAGGTGAGGGATGTAGGTGGGTGTAGGTGAGGGATGTAGGAGGTGCTGTTGAGGGATGTAGGGAGGTGTAGGAGAGCGATGTAAGAGGTGCAGTTGAGGGATGTAGGGAGGTGTAGGTGAGGGATGTAGGGAGGTGTAGATGAGGGATGTAGGGAGGTGTAGGTGAGGGATGTAGGGAGGTGTAGGTGAGGGATGTAGGGAGGTGTAGGTGAGGGATGTAGGGAGGTGTAGGTGAGGGATGTAGGAGGTGCAGGTGAGGGATGTAGGGATGTGTAGGTGAGGGATGTAGGGATGTGTAGGTGAGGGATGTAGGGAGGTGTAGGTGAGGGATGTAGGGAGGTGTAGGTGAGGGATGTAGGAGGTGCAGGTGAGGGATGTAGGGATGTGTAGGTGAGGGATGTAGGGAGGTGTAGGTGAGGGATGTAGGAGGTGCAGGTGAGGGATGTAGGGAGGTGTAGGTGAGGGATGTAGGGAGGTGTAGGTGAGGGATGTAGGAGGTGCAGGTGAGGGATGTAGGGAGGTGTAGGTGAGGGATGTAGGGAGGTGTAGGTGAGGGATGTAGGGAGGTGTAGGTGAGGGATGTAGGAGGTGCAGGTGAGGGATGTAGGGAGGTGTAGGTGAGGGATGTAGGGAGGTGTAGGTGAGGGATGTAGGAGGTGCAGGTGAGGGATGTAGGGAGGTGTAGGTGAGGGATGTAGGAGGTGCAGGTGAGGGATGTAGGAGGTGCAGGTGAGGGATGTAGGGAGGTGTAGGTGAGGGATGTAGGGAGGTGTAGGTGAGGGATGTAGGGAGGTGTAGGTGAGGGATGTAGAAAGGTTCAGCTGAGGGAACAATAAATAGGAATGAAACAAGAATTGTTCATCTGTTCTACCATAGACTGGAAGAGAACATGGAGATTATCCAACATCTAATTTATACAGATGTGTTTATCTACTCCTTGTCTATCGGGAATAAGAATGTAAGTGCATTGCACTTGTCTAGTGGTATTTCTGTCCCATTCCTAATAGTGGACACTAGAGGGCTCCATTTATTAATAAGTGCAAGAGACTGTGAGTGGTAGTGGCTCACCTTTCTGAAGACAGCAGGATCAGGAAGAGCCGGCCCAAAGAAAGGCACATCGTCTCGTGCGGTCACAGATACCTGCGGATGGAAAGGGCCGTAGAAAGCGTGTGAGGGCATGCAGCGCTACGTTATGCTACACTGCGTCGCCGAAGCACATTTCTCACAGCACACCAGGCACTAAAGCAGATATTACAGTCTTAGAGCCATCTTCTACACACAGCTAATACAGAAGGCTATGATTGTGTGTGAGATACGGGGCACTGCAGAAGGCTTGTGCAGGGTAGTACTGCAGAGGATTGTGTGAAGAAAGCATTGCACTGTACCGAGTACTGTGGACAGAAAGCATTATTTTAAAGGACAGTTTTGTACAGGACATTGTGCATTGTGTGGTACAGTGATGAGCAGTGCTTTATGACCTGCTGTAAATGGACAGTACTGCACAAGGCCTGTGTATTCAGCAGTGTTGTATGCACTGCTCCTGTTTAAGATGTTCCAGAACACGGTGAAGCATTACCTTGTACAACACACTGCCAGAGCAGGCCTTCTCCACCTGCACCACCACGTAAGCGTGCAGAAAGTTGGATGCGATCATGTCTGGCACAAAGGGCGTGTTCTCCTCCTGGAACACGATGGCTACGATGTCATTTCCTACGTGCCGTTTCCTCTGTAGCTGCAAGCACATGGCCAGAAGTGTGTTACCACGGTGACAGACAGGCATAGCATCCCCCACGGCTCATCACAGTGTCCTCTGAAGACCGCAGATGCAGCCTTTGCACTGTCCTCTTCATAAATGGGAAACCAAGTGGGTGTAGCACTTCCTCGTTCCTCTCCAGATATTTATGATATCAGGAAACATAATTATTAACCCGTGGGAAGCTTTAGTCTAAATCCGTATGGTAAACGGCAAAAGTAATTTATCGCATGTTGTAAACTACACTGATAAAATGTACAGTACTAGCAGTTTGCACCAGTTTATAAATGCAAATATTTATTTTCAGGGCTCAACTCCCACGTCTCTTCTTATTCTTTGCTGATTTAGGCGCTTTACAGCGTGCTGCTCTGGCAAATGTTCCACAAAACAATTAAGCAGCTGTTTAAGAGCTGAAAGAGAAAGTGTGACATTAAGTTGAGGGTAGGTAGGTAAGTACGGTAGGTAAGAGGAAGGTTATACCTGCTGTGAGTCTCCCTCTGTATAGGGAAGCTTGGTGGACACGTGGAACATAATCTCCTTGTTGTGGAAGTGGGTGTAGATGGACTCGGTGCCCGTCTGTCCGTGAGTCACGTCCAGCCCGCCTCGAAATCTAGAGAAGAGACTCGTGGCGTGAGTCGATCGAGTACCGCTTCCCACAATCCCCCTGGGCACTGAGGTTCACTGTTCACACAGAGCAGCCAATGACAGGCCTCATTTCCCCCCGCATGCCCCATCACATTCAAAATACCACCTTCAGAGGAGTGCTCCCATGTCACAGTCCACATATTTAAAAATTAAATAAGAATTAAAGAGCTAGATTTGGTCACTCCTGTCTATTAGGTATGGAGATAACCGTCAATCAGAAGCAAGGCCGTGCAGCGACCATGTGACTGAAAAAAAATCACATGATGGAAGCTACATGGCCTAGTCATATCAACACCCAATAGACACAGAAGTCATTGATGTTTTTTCCTGATTAATTTTCAAGTGGCCTCTGATCTTTTGAGGCTTTGTACAGCATCAGGTATTGTGCGATGACACAACAAAAAAATTAAAATAAATTCCGATACACCACATGGCACCAATGACTGCTATTGTGCACAAAAATGATTCAGTAATTATTTTTATGGTTTATAGCCCAGCCCTACATGACAGTTGGCCTCAGGCTTACCCTTTGAAGTCATGCAACTCGATTTTCTGTCCTAGGAACTCCAAGAACTCCACAAAGGCGGGGCTCTCCTCACTGTTCCCAAACAGTTCCTCTTCTGTTGTCTGCCGAAAAGGACAAATGCATTCGTACACAGGAACTGACACAATCATTTAAGGTCACCAGGAAGGAAAACCTTAGTTTAGAAAGACGACAAAACCAACTAATTCTGAAATAATCATCATTATTCCAATTATCCTGCTCTCCATAAAAAATAAACCCCAAAGATTATATTACTAGCGCCAGCATATACAACATTATAAGCAGAAGCTTGTAGTTTCACCCCAGGGAAGAGTGCTAAATTGCCATGGATAGGACTGAACTCCTGGCTGACAGACAGATAAAGACAGAATAGACTGTAAAATGTATGCAACTTTTCTACCAGTTCAGTAAGATACAAAACAGTCCTCAACTGAGGTCAAAAGGAGTAAACTGGTATTTAGGATCCAAAACTGCAGTGCAATAGTGCAATCTATGAACACATTCAGAGACATACAAAGCACCTGCTAACAAAGACCAAAACAAAGCCAGGCCAATATGGATTTAGACAGAAATACAATCACACTGTATACAACTTCTGAGGCTGAAGTACTCAAATGCACTTTCATTACATAAGCTGATGAGTCAGTCTACCATTCTGCTCTCTGGTGCTTCTGCCCACAGACAGAACAAACACCAAAGAGCTGAATTCAGTAAAAGAACAAAAAGACGAATTAACACAACCTGGCACTGGTGAAGCAGAAGAAAACTCATTTCAATGAGCTGAAGAAGTGAAGGAGCAGTGAAAGGTCAAGTTCAGCATTCACCCCTGTAAACCTGCAGCACCCCTCCTCACCCTCCAGCATCTCCACAGAAACCCAGCAGCACCCCCCCCCCTCACACTCCAGCATCTCCACAGAAACCCAGCAGCACCCCCCCCCCCCTCACACTCCAGCATCTCCACAGTAACCCAGCAGCACCCCCCCTCACACTCCAGCATCTCCACAGAAACCCAGCAGCACCCACCCCCCTCACACTCCAGCATCTCCACAGAAAGCCAGCAGCACCCCCCCCCCTCACACTCCAGCATCTCCACAGAAACCCAGCAGCACCCACCCCCCTCACACTCCAGCATCTCCACAGAAACCCAGCAGCACCCACCCCCCTCACACTCCAGCATCTCCACAGAAACCCAGCAGCACCCACCCCCCTCACACTCCAGCATCTCCACAGAAACCCAGCAGCACCCCCCTCACCCTCCAGCATCTCCACAGAAACCCAGCAGCACCCCTCTCACACTCCAGCATCTCCACAGAAACTCAGCAGCACCCCCCTCACACTCCAGCATCTCCACAGAAACCCAGCAGCACCCCCCTCACCCTCCAGCATCTCCACAGAAACCCAGCAGCACCCCCCTCACACTCCAGCATCTCCACAGAAACCCAGCAGCACCCCCCTCACACTCCAGCATCTCCACAGAAACCCAGCAGCACCCCCCCTCACACTCCAGCATCTCCACAGAAACCCAGCAGCACCCCCCTCACACTCCAGCATCTCCACAGTAACCCAGCAGCCCCCCCTCACACTCCAGCATCTCCACAGAAACTCAGCAGCACCCCCCTCACCCTCCAGCATCTCCACAGAAACCCAGCAGCACCCCCCCCCCCCCCTCCTCACACTCCAGTGTCTCACCTGCCCAAACTTCTGATAAACAACCCCAAACTTGAAGTTGTTGTTGATAACGTGCTCGTCGAAGGTCACAATGAGCCTGGAAGCCTGTGAAAAACAACAACACGATGAGTCAGGAAGAGGTAAGAAACGGGAGGAGGAACTAATCCTCGATCAGCATACCTGGGAAACACACCTTGACCAATCAAATAAGCTCATTTGACCATATCTTAAGAACATTAAGTTATCTTTAAATTACATACAAATTTGTTTTACATGTGAAAACTGCACTGTTAAACATAATTACAGGTTATGAGAGTTCCAGCTGAGAAGACCCTGACCTCTGCTTGTATATGACCCATCAGCCCTGAAGCCACAGCTCTTCATGTAGGTACACCCACCTCACTGTGACAGACAGCCCTATTACCATAATCCTTCAGGCCAGTTCACACCTACCTTTGGGTACAAGACGGGGTAGAATCGGTCCACATTCACCTCTTCACACACCAGCTGAAAAAACAAAAAAAACAAATCTCAAACCAAAAGAATGTTTGCAAATTTATTCAATATACCGGCAATGTCTTTAAACAAGTGTTACTATCTTTCATCTCTTAGAATTCTATGAGCTCACTGGCTGCTGAGAGCATAAAAACTGTGTGTGTGTGTACGAAACAAAAGAAGAAAACACCAGCTGAAACAGAACTCAATGTCTTAAGGACAAAGTGCACTACAGTTAGGATGAATGGAAACATTCATATCGTGGTCATGACTGAATTAACGGCCTAATCAAAATCACCTAAAATAAGGATAACTGTGGTTTAATATGAGTGATAGCAGAGTGTATGCAGTGGCGGGCCGTCAGGGCCAGCAAGGCCTTCTCTGCTGGCCTAAACATCATCAGAATATAAATTTAATTTTGATATATTTTTTCCACAAATATGTATAAAACTATTCCCCATAGTCTATTCTCTTCATTTCATAGCTTTCCTATTGGTTGCGCTGCTTCCAGCCTCAGATCGAGATTTGGAGGGCTGGCCTTTATGTTAGAGCTTTTATCCAATCATATTTCAGCCATAATGTGTTGCCAGGGTCCAAGAAATCTGCCCTTAGGCCTTCAGAATCGACAGTGCGGGCGCCTGTAGCTTAAAGTGAACCGAAACAACCCTGTGGTGTTAACCAATCAGATTTCGAGTTGGCGACACCGGGGCCAGCTAGCAGGCGTACAATAACGTCAGCACGTGCACGTCTTTTGATTGGATATGCACTATTGAGAGGCAGAGCTATCGCAGAGATAGCAAACTGAACTTGAACGAGATTTCTACGCCATTTTCAAGACGAACTTTTCAAGAAAAGCTAGACATCGTCAGAAGAGAACGGCCAACTCCGACGCTAGCGAGCCGACGCTAGCGAGTCAAAGTGGACATTCAAGGCTAGGAATACACTGTCGCAAATATATCCTCTTGAACAAATGCAAATTATTTGTTTGTTTTCTTTTATTTTCAGTGAATAGTTTATGTGTCTTTATCGTCACGTTTCTTAAATTAAACTGCTTTGGGTGCGACAATGCGCTGTTTAGCGAACAAACTTGTTAAAGCTAACATACTTTTGGTGGACTTAATAAAACTTTGTAGACTAATCCCTTAAAAGCGCCTTTTATTTTAAAGTTTTGACAGTATCCAAGCGATCTTAAAGCTGGTAGTTTAACACTCTTAATTGTAAATGCGGATTTATTGATTATAAATGCTTCGGAAATATGAATATAACTGTTGTACTTGACTATGTTAAGGTGATGCAACGCCCGGTTATACTGCGTTTCTGTCTAAATGTATAGTTTCTAGAGCCATGGCGTCATAATGATTGTATTAAGAGGTGGAATAATTCAGGTAGGACTGTGTAGGACATCACTGAAGGCCTAGGTGTGAAATGCACGGCCCGCCACTGAGTGTATGAGTGATAGCAGATTGTATGAGTGATAGCAGAGTATATGAGTGATAGCAGAGTATGAGTGATAGCAGAGTATATGAGTGATAGCAGATTGTATGAGTGATAACAGATTATATGAGTGATAGCAGAGTATATGAGTGATAGCAGAGTGTATGAGTGATAGCAGAGTGTATGAGTGATAGCAGAGTGTATGAGTGATAGCAGATTGTATGAGTGATAACAGATTATATGAGTGATAGCAGAGTATATGAGTGATAGCAGAGTGTATGAGTGATAGCAGATTGTATGAGTGATAACAGATTATATGAGTGATAGCAGAGTATATGAGTGATAGCAGAGTGTATGAGTGATAGCAGATTGTATGAGTGATAACAGATTATATAAGCGATAGCAGAGTATATGAGTGATAGCAGAGTATATGAGTGATAGCAGATTGTATGAGTGATAACAGATTATATGAGTGATAGCAGAGTGTATGAGTGATAACAGATTATATGAGTGATAGCAGATTATATGAGTGATAGCAGAGTATATGAGTGATAGCAGATTGTATGAGAGATAGCAGATTGTATGAGTGACAGCAGAGTGTGTGAGTGACAGTGGGGTTGATTAACAATGGTGGCTAATTAACTGGGTCATTCTAGCTATCGCTCAAAATACACAAAAAGATAATTTATGGATACATACATCACGAACAGTAAGAATAAATGTTGTAATCATGAAGCAAATCATGCTACATAATACAAGAGTAACTAGTATTTGAATCAAACAAGCAACACAACGTACAGTTGTGTTAAAAAAAATAGCAGTACAACATCAGTAACCTGATGAACCACTGTTATTAGGAGTAGTGATATTTCTGCATGGCAAATAATTTACTTGTAGATGTAGTAGTGTAATAGAAAAACAACAGACCCAACTGTCATGACATGCACACTGCTTGTTCTGGGTAATTGACTCATTCATTGATAGGGGCGTGTTCAAAATGAAAGCAGTGTGGAGTTTAATTAGAGAATTCATTCATTCTGTGAAAAAACAGGTGTCATTAATTGTCATTATATTGAACAATCCAGAGAATTGATAGTAAGACATAATCACTAGAAATTGTTTAAAAGTATGTTTTTTATGGTCTAAATTAATGGGGAAGTCACTTCCGAAACCAGTGTGACGTAGTCACTTGCGTACTCTATTGAGGCCACACTACTGCATTTCAGCCGAAGGAGTACATCCATTCTGAATGAAACTTTTTTTTTTTGGGGGGGGAGGTGTGGGGGCTAGTGAATACATTAATCTTATTCAACATTCATGTTTTTTGTTCAATTAAAGAATCCATTCAAGTTCCACTCACAAATGTTTGCATGGATGACTGCTTATGACAAAACAAAATGTTTATATTTATGTCTGCATATGACGAGGTAAATACAGCTAGTACAAATAACACCAACATTCCCAGTTTATTCCCGTTAATTCCCATGGAAAGTTTCCACATTTGAATATTCCCGGAATTTTGCAACCCTAAGTGTAACATTAAGTTTTGCCTTCACTGGAACTTAGGGGCCTAGCCCGAATCGTGAAAAACAGCCCCAGGCCAAGGAGTGTCCGGATACAGCCGGTCATAGTGTATGAGTGAAAGTAGACTGTAATTGAGTGCAGGTGCTGTTCATGGACCACCTTCCCTACAGAACCAGTACAATTGCCTTACCTTGGCCATCTGGATCACATTGGGAAATTCTGTCAGACAGGATATCGGGATAACGTCTTGATAACTTTTTAACTTGGACCTGAATAAATTGCAAAAATCATATTAAAACAGAGACAGAATTACAGCAATAATTCCTTGTTTTATATCAACTCATAACAGTGTTTATACAATAAATCCCAATAGGGACCCTATTAGTTAAAAGCACTCTATCAGACATTAAAACACAATCAGAGTACTATATTGGAGTTAAATACACACTACCAAGTACTCTATTAGAGTTAAAACACTATCAGAGTACTGGATTAGAGGTAAAAGCAATTCATCAGAGTACTGGATTAGAGTTAAAACACTATCAGACTAATCTATTACAGTTAAAAGCACTATTAGAGGTAAGAGCACTCTATCAGACTACTTTTAGTTAAGTTGGCTCAAATAGAGTACTTGAGTAATACCCCAATGGAGGAGGAGTAAGGTGCAAAGTGGGGAAAGATGGACAGAAAGGGGTTAAAAGGTGAAAGACTGAAGAGGAGGAGTAAGATACCTCAGTACTAGCCGGAGGTGCTCCTGGTCCCCGATCACATCATACCTCATGGAGAAGACCAGATACCCCAGCACACTGTCCACAGAGTAGTAATTAAAGTGCTCCTAAAGAGACCAGCACACTCATCACTGAGATACCTTCATTTCCAGCACACTCATCACTGAGATACCTTCATCTCCCGCAAACTCATCACTGAAAAACCTTCAAGAATATAACAGATTCATGCCCTGTGACACTCACTTTGCCAAAGAAGTTCTTCCTGTAGATCAGGGCAGCTGTGTTGGTTTCCAGCTGAACCCGAGACAGCGGTGATGGCATTTGCTGAGGATTGGGGGCATCCCCAAGCTCATGATTGGTGCCCTCAATCCAGTACCCCCCAAACTGGGGCAGCAGGATCAGAGGGAAGGGGATATTTCGACCCAAAACCTGGTAATCACAGCAACAACAGGGAAGGTCAACAGGTTATATCAACACACACACACACACACACACATAGAGTAATGTGTGCTGGAGGTGTATAACACTAATAGAGTAATGTGTGCTGGAGGTGTATAACACTAATAGAGTAATGTGTGCTGGAGGTGTATAACACTAATAGAGTAATGTGTGCTGGAGGTGTATAACACTAATAGAGTAATGTGTGCTGGAGGTGTATAACACTAATAGAGTAATGTGTGCTGGAGGTGTATAACACTAATAGAGTAATGTGTGCTGGAGGTGTATAACACTAATAGAGTAATGTGTGCTGGAGGTGTATAACACTAATAGAGTAATGTGTGCTGGAGGTGTATAACACTAATAGAGTAATGTGTGCTGGAGGTGTATAACACTAATAGAGTAATGTGTGCTGGAGGTGTATAACACTAATAGAGTAATGTGTGCTGGAGGTGTATAACACTAATAGAGTAATGTGTGCTGGAGGTGTATAACACTAATAGAGTAATGTGTGCTGGAGGTGTATAACACTAATAGAGTAATGTGTGCTGGAGGTGTATAACACTAATAGAGTAATGTGTGCTGGAGGTGTATAACACTAATAGAGTAATGTGTGCTGGAGGTGTATAACACTAATAGAGTAATGTGTGCTGGAGGTGTATAGCACTAATAGAGTAATGTGTGCAGGAGGTGTATAACACTAATAGAGTAATGTGTGCTGGAGGTGTATAACACTAATAGAGTAATGTGTGCTGGAGGTGTATAACACTAATAGAGTAATGTGTGCTGGCGGTGTATAACACTAATAGAGTAATGTGTGTGAGATGTTGAAGAGAGTACCATGCTGTACCTCATGCACACTGGGGTAGGGAATGTAGTCTTCCTCAGTCTGTGGGAAAAAAAACACAGAGCCATTACTGCACATTAATGACACACATAATTCAGACAGGTGTCACCATGGAGACAACAATACAGCATACACCGACTGAGAGACCACTATAAGAACACGGTGATATCACCATACCATGCTACCAGACTCATGGGCTTGCTTTACACTGCAAAACACCAACTCTCATGGAGCAAGCAGATCTGTGCGCCACTGGCCTAAGTGAGAGAATAGTGCTACAAACTTTAAACATGCCCTAATTTTTTAGATTTTGAGACGTTTGCAGACAGATAACAGGCCATTGCTTTTTGGGACGTACTTTGAGAGGGGGGGGGAGGGTACTTCTGTCCTCTTCCATTCTGCTGCCCTGAAACGGAAAGAGGAAGCACCCCAACATTACATTAACATTAACATTGCATTTATATTACATTTACATTACAGCATTTATATACAACCCATTTATACTGTTGGCCATTTTTACTGCTTAAGATTCTCAAGCCATATATATAGTGCATGCTGCATTAGATCAATGTGCTCAGGCCGTATATAAGCGCGTTTTTGTGAATATTCTGAATTTCACCAATGTTTTCTTACTTGGGATTCTTTCTTGGGTAGAACAAAAGCTCAGAACGCAAACATCAGTTAATCCCGAAATGTTTGTAAAAACGTTTTAAAGAAAGTCTTAAGAACAAATTTGTTCGTAGAGTGATTGGTGAATGAGGCCCAATGTTCTCAGGCCGTATATAAACGCATGCTGCATTATATCAATGTGCTCAGGCCGTATATAAGCGCATGCTGCATTAGATCAATGTGCTCAGGCCGTATATAAGCGCATGCTGCAGTAGATCAATGTTCTCAGGCTGTATATCAGCGCATGCTGCATTAGATCAATGTTCTCAGGCCGTATATAAGCGCATGCTGCAGTAGATCAATGTTCTCAGGCTGTATATCAGCGCATGCTGCATAATATCAATGTTATCAGGCCGTATATCAGCGCATGCTGCATTAGATCAATGTGCTCAGGCTGTATATCAGCACAAGCTGCATTAGATCAATGTTCTCAGGCTGTATATCAGCGCATGCTGCATTAGATCAATGTTCTCAGGCCGTATATAAGCGCATGCTGCAGTAGATCAATGTTCTCAGGCTGTATATCAGCGCATGCTGCATTAGATCAATGTTCTCAGGCCGTATATAAGCGCATGCTGCATTAGATCAATGTTCTCAGGTCGTATATAAGCGCATGCTGCATTAGATCAATGTTCTCAGGCTGTATATCAGCACAAGCTGCATTAGATCAATGTTCTCAGGCCATATATAAGCGCATGCTGCATTAGATCAATGTTCTCAGGCCGTATATAAGCGCATGCTGCATTAGATCAATGTTCTCAGGCCGTATATAAGCGCATGCTGCCTTAGATCAATGTTCTCAGGCTGTATATCAGCACAAGCTGCCTTAGATCAATGTTCTCAGGCTGTATATCAGCGCATGCTGCATTAGATCAATGTTCTCAGGCCGTATATAAGCGCATGCTGAATTTGATCAATGTTCTCAGGCCGTATATAAGCGCATGCTGCATTAGATCAATGTTCTCAGGCTGTACATCAGCGCATGCTGCATTAGATCAATGTTCTCAGGTCGTATAAGCGCATGCTGAATTAGATCAATGTTCTCAGGCTGTATATCAGCGCATGCTGCATTAGATCAATGTTCTCAGGCCGTATATAAGCGCATGCTGCATTAGATCAATGTTCTCAGGCCATATATAAGCGCATGCTGCATTAGTTCAATGTTCTCAGGCTGTATATCAGCGCATGCTGCATTAGATCAATGTTCTCAGGCTGTACATCAGCGCATGCTGCATTAGATCAATGTTCTCAGGCCATATATAAGCGCATGCTGCATTAGTTCAATGTTCTCAGGCTGTATATCAGCGCATGCTGCATTAGATCAATGCCATGAAGCAGAATCCTTGCTAAATTTCCCAGGGTGAAAAAAAACAGTCTGTCAGACACAGCATCCAAAAGTACATTTTCAGGAGAGGAGCCCGTCTGAGTACAAACTCATAAAATCGATTGGGTTCTACAAGCCCTTGGCTGTCAGACCTTTGAGAAATTGAGAAATTTAACCTCAGTGCCCTGCAGGATCAATCTGTCGCACTTCACTTGAACACATCACACTGCCAAACCAAAACACAAACTTCCCTGTGAAGACTTTCTATTGTACAACACACTTCACAAAACAGACTTTCTCACATACAAAGCTCTTTCCATGGGAGAACAGCACTCAGACATCACACACAGGTCTGGAATGCTTTTCAGAAATCAGTCTCTGGATCACATGGTTTATAATACAATGGTTCAAACATCAGAGCAGAGTTTTGGAGGTCGCTCTTTATCAATGTAAAGAATTATATTTTGATCCTGCACACCTGAAAGCACCTTACAAACATTGAAGACAAAAGGACTGAGCATAAAAATATCTTATTTTCCAAAGAACAAAGGAGTTTAAATAAAAAGTCAGTTTGCAATGGTCTGAACACCACAAACACACCAAAAACCACAAAATCACACAAGCACACAAACACACACCTGCCTATGTATTCTGTTGTGCCTGTGTCTCAGAACTGAAGGGCTGTGACTGCTCTCACGACAGAGACTCACTCCCTTTAAAACTACAGCCGTGAATCTATGAACACTGCCAGGTCCACGGCCCCCAAAATATTTGTGTGTATGTGTGTGTGTGTGTGTGTGTGTGTGTGTGTGTGTGTATGTGTCTATGTGTGTGCATGCTTTCAAGAGAGAGCACACACACAATCATGCTTGTGTGTATAAATGCACAGCAGTCCTTAAAAGTACACATCTACTGTAGTAATTACACACACTGCTCTGTTTCCCTAAGCAAGTAAAACACTGGCTGATAAGTGCACTTATCGGTAAAGCAATCCACTTTACTTTATTTGTACAGGGAAATATTGGTGGACAGCTTGAGTCCACCAGTCTACTGCAAGGGCAAATTCACTAAGGTCTGTAAATCTTTCTATGTGTGTGTGTATGTGTGTGTGTGTGTGTGTGTGTGTGTGTGTGTGTGTGTGTGTGTTTTTGTGTGTGTGTGCAGTATGCTTTAGAAGGAACTGTAATGCTCTTAAGCCTCCCCACCATTCACTTGTGCGTGTATTGAGAACATTCCAAACTGGGAAAAATAAAACTTTCTGGGATAAAAAATCTTTTCTGTGAGGTAAGAAAAAAATATTTGACCACGGAAAAATAATACGCAATTTATAAATAAATTTTTTGAGTTAACAACATCATAACATGAGTGGACGTATTGTTTTGTTTGCTGTCAAAAATGAATTGAGCCAAATTGGAAAACTGGCTTTTTGAATGAAAATGATAGATCTCCGCTTGAGAGCCGAATGCTGGCGTCTTGGCTGGGATATATAGCAGCGGGAGGGGCAGAGAAACAACCTCCAAACAGGTTCTACTGATTAATGGCTTTGCTGGGCTGTATCTCACAGGACAGGGGCAGAGTCTTGTTCCAATGAATGGACAGTCTGCTCAAGGTCACCATGCCAGGCACATAAAAGGCATATAGAATAAAATATAATAACTTTTATTTTCCTGTGAGGAAACTTCAGTTGTAGCCACCAGCAACAACAAAAAAGACACAGTGAGGCAGACCCACAACACACAAACAAACATATTAAATAAGAAACATTCAATAGAATCATTGAATTAGTCAAACTAATTAAGTTAATTAAAGTGAAGGTATTAGCCGAGTGGAATACAGCCAAGCGTCATAATGAAAAATTGAGCATCAAAACCAATAACAGCCTTTGCTGTCTTAAAATGTCCAGTGTCATTAAGCAGTCAAACAGCTGTTGGGACAGAGGTATTTCGAGTTGACCAAACTTACACAAAAGACATTTAGGTCTAAAACTAAAACACAAGGCGAGCAACTCCACGTTCGCAGAGCAATACTTTTCTCCGATCACAGCTGTTGCACTCCATGCCCTGCCGACATATACAGAAACAAAAAAAATCTATATATAATTCTTTATATACAGTATATACAGTATATACATGTATATATATATATATTTTAAAAAGCATACACATCGGGTGCGTCGCAGCCCAGCCTCTCAAGGAGCCTGCCTGCTCTGTTTTCACACACACAGAGAAGAGTAGGAATGTGTTCTATGGACCTCAGAACAACCATGGGGTATAGTTTTGACCATTTCAATGCTGAAAATGGGCGGTATTCCCCTTTAAAGTGCAAACTTTCAGCTTTAATTTGAGGGTTTTTACATTTCGAGAAGTCATGGCATGCAAAGGATATGCAACCAAATATTAAATATCACTTTATTTAAGTTGATGTTAATTTGTCCAATTACTTTTTGTCCTCTAAAATAGGGGGGCTAGGTATAAAAAAGACTACAATTACTACACGGTTCACCCAACATGGATGTAAAAACCCTCAAATTAAAGCTGAAAATCTGCACTTTAACCTCATAGTCACTGTTCCATTTCAAATCCAATGTGCTGGAGTACAGACATAAAACAACAAAGATTGTGTCACTGTCCAAAGACTGCACTGTATAACAGAAAGGTAGAAACAGACTGATGCAAGTGTACACAGAAAGTCCTTGACCTACATAAATGTAAACACAGGGCATGTAAATCCAGTCTTACTTCAGAGAATTGTTGAAATCAATTTGGAGTAGGAAAACATTGTCATTCACAACCACAGCCAATCATGCTCCTCACTGGCTAGAAAGATTCCGGTCAAGGAATAACCACGATCAGGCGATTATGTCATAATTGTGACAGGCCTACTCAGTGGCCTCCGGTATCATTCCCTGACATCTCCTCTGCCTTATTGAATACCCCAGTAAGAAACCACAACTACTTATGATCCATGACCATGAAATGTAGACTAACATTAGCAAGCTGACCATAATCAAATGGTTTCACTTTTAACATTCAATTACAGAAGCAATGTTAACAATGTCATTTTCTGGGCTAGTGCCATTAGCTGTTGTTAGCCATGGGTTTCTTGGCATTAAAAAAAGGTTCAAATCCGGGTTTTTAAATTTGTTTGCCATGCAGTTAAGCCACACATCAGCTTTTTGGCATTTCTAAAATTGCACCATTTTTAATATATTCCTAATTTTTTGTAGGTGGAAATACTCTGTTTTTAGCCCGAATACACGGCCAGATCTGGAGCTGAATGCGCAGCCAACCCGGGACTGTAATGGGTTTAATTTATTGATAGTTCGGAGATTCACACACAATGGTGGGGAGATCAGAACAAGCCTACTCACAATCGTGAGGACCAATCATTTACGGGAGAGAAAATAATAATGGAATAAAGAAAAAACAGGAACGTAATTCCTTAAGGCTTAAACAGCCAAAACGAAAATCAACCCACAAAACCGGGCGAACTAGAAAACTAGTAATTAACAACTAAATCTCCCGAACACAAAAAATTAAACAAGAACGGAAAACCTAGTAAACAAAAGAACACCCTCGGCTACCTTAGCTCAGAGCTGGAGGAGTGCAAAACCAAAACTAAAGTACAAAGAAAGACTGTCTCCGAGAGAACAGCAATGTACTAATAATATAACACAGAACGCTAAAAGGCGGAAAATAAATCCTATACATGATTAAGAGCTATTAGCAAGTCCCACTTGAACATAGTTAATATCAGGTTAATATCAAAAAAACAAAAAACAAACAGCCACGAACCACTACAGGACCCGCCCTCTAAGGGACGACCACAGACGATCGCTCAGGCCGACTACTGTGGAAATCTCGAATTAAAACCGGATCTAAAATATCTCTGGCCGGAACCCAACACCGCTCCTCTGGACCATAGCCCTCCCAGTCAACTAAAAACTGCCACCCCTTGCCCACCCGTCTCTCCGCCACAATACGGCGGACGGTATAAACAGGACCACCATCCACGAACCGAAGAGGAGGAGGGGGTCTCTCAGCAGGAGACAATGGACTGACAAGCAACGGCTTTAGCCGTGAAAAATGGAACGTTGGATGAACTCGCATGGAGTGCAGCAATATACGCCGAACTTGCAGAGGTCTTTAGCAAACAGAGGGCAACCACCCTTCCACCCCACCATCCTTTCGATTGTGCCATTGAGCTGTATCCAGGTACTACTCCTACTAGAGGGAGTCTTTACTCTCTGTCAGCTCTCGAGAGTGCGGCTATGAAGAAATACATTGATGAGGTGTTGGCTAATGACTTCATAAGACCATCTACTTCAGAGGCGACCACTGGATCTCATCTTCCGGATAATCTTAAACAGCCCAATGTATCGTGGAGCAAGTTTCCGTGACTCAATCTTCAGGGGCAAATGTTTGTCGGCTAAAATCTTTCAGGATGCAGACGCTCGCAACAGAGATGAGCGAACTCGCCTCCACACCGAGCGACACCTCCATTATCACAGTATAACCCTGAGAGTCGGGTAATCCTGTGACGAAATCTAAGGCAATGTGACTCCAAGGTCGCCTGGGTACGGGTAGGGGCCGCAACAACCCCGAAGGTAAGAGTCGAGAACTCTTACTCCGGGCGCAAACAAGACATGCAGCGACAAACTCGCGCAAATCTCTCTCAAAGCCTGGCCACCAGAACCATCTGGACAAAAACTCCTTGAGACAGAAAAATTACCTGAGCAGGTTATTCAGAGCAGCACAGAGCCTCCCCGTTATCTCACAAAACCTGGGGATGGGGGAGGGGGTGGGCCCGCAGGGGGGCGCGTTGGCCCTTCTCACCTTCAGGACGGAGGAAGTGTCGAAGGAGGCTGAAGGCGGGAACAGCCGTGGCTCTAGCTGCTCAGATAAGCGAGGGATCCTTCCATCCTGTTTCCTAAGAGCAAAAACAACAGGGTCATTTCATCAGCAAATTAAAAGTCCTCCATGCTGTCATTCATTCTGCCCATTGCTGTGGTAATAAATTCTGCTCAGAGTGAGCTCCACAGAGTACTGGCCTGGTCACCCGGGCGACGAGAGGCCAGAAGAGCAGGTTTGTGGGTGTAACCGTGGGAACGTCCACAGAGTTAAGCAAATCCACTGAATTCTACAAATATCAACTGTTCATTATTGTCCTGATAATGGTCCTTTATTGGATTTGGCAAAATACAACATCTCTCAAACTTAATATCAGAGGGAGAAAATGAATTAATTACACAACATCTCTCAAACTGAATATCAGAGGGAGAGGTTGTATTCATTACACAACATCTCTCAAACTGAATATCAGAGGGAGAGGTTGTATTAATTACACAACATCTCTCAAACTGAATATCAGAGGGAGAGGTTGTATCCATTACACAACATCTCTCAAACTGAATATCAGAGGGAGAGGTTGTATTAATTACACAACATCTCTCAAACTGAATATCAGAGGGAGAGGTTGTATTCATTAGCAGTTGAGAGCCTCACACTTACTGCTGGGAATTAAAACCATATACAGAAAATTCCCACATAACCGACAGTGGTGCCCAAACTGTGCTCAAACCTGTGTATGCTGGGGTCTCCTGTGTATGCTGAGGTATCTGAAAGCCAATCTCTTGCTCAGTTAAGGTCGTTCAACACAGGTGTATAAGTTCTTTCATTATTTGTTCCTTAAACGTTTGAGCACAATGCAGGTTCGGCTCGTTATTTGCTTTGTCTGCAAAGCAAATTATATCTACCAAACTTATTTGTTAAAGAAAGAATAGCCTATTAAGACCGATAAAACAAGGTGGAAGGTATGCAAAATAAGCAAGAGTGGAGTGGGAGTGGGAGGAATAGACACAGGTGAACTTGTGTCAGAAGAAGACCACAGAGCGTCGGAAGGTAACTGTATTCACAATTCATTATACTGTAAGCCCTACTGAACGCATATAGGCACAACAATAATTCAGAACTGCATTTTTATTCTGACTGCTAGCTGATGACTTCAATTGAAGTCTTGCATTCTTTCAATAAAACAAATATGTCATATTAGCCTATATCTGGAAGTGAGAAGTGATTAGTAAAAACATGTGTGAAACATGTTTTAAATCCTGTCTCCTTTCGAGTGCTATGCATTAGAGGCTGCATTCGTCCTACAGCCCGACACCCTTCTCATGCATCCTGTGCGTGAGCTAGCCTATACAGGCTATATCAGCACAGACAAATTACAATCAAAACATTCTCACGCAAAGCAAAGTCACGCTATTAATGCCTGCTTTAGTAAATCAGACGGAATACTTAATTAGCATAATTTACATAATCTCCACACTGTTTTAGCGCTTTCGCTCTAGGTATACATATGCATGAACACATTTAACTATGCATCAAAAGGAAAGTCACAGAGTGACGTTACCCCTGCAAATTACATCCTAATAGTGATTTTTACCCATTGCGACCGTTTAGTAAATCCGATGTAGATGTTGCGACTTTTAATCGACTGCTTTTGCGTTGGAAAATAAATCAGAATTCTGGAAAAAGAAAAATTAATTAGACCTTGTTTCACAGTCTGGATCTAGAAATCAATCAGACACAGTAGGAGAGGTCCAGTAGCCCAAGCTTGCACCAGAAACATGGGTTTAAGTACCGTTGAAGTACTGCACTCACACACTGCTTCACCAGGCTGTCTGCCTGGATCAGAAATGAACATTAACCTTTAATTGAGGGTGTTAGATGCTCCTAATTATGTGGAAGTTTAATGTAGAGTAGATACACTGTTCCTCTGTGAAACTGTTTAGCAGCCTTTCCCCAACACCCAGATTGTTAATAGACTGCACTGCTCCTCTTTCATTTTAATCCCCTTCTTCAGCATACAGTCCTTTCAAACTTCAACATGATTATTTGTCCATGTACGCTCTTGTTCCCTTGGAATGCATCATCCTAAACCGCTAAGTCCCAATCAAACAAAAATCCCATGCAGATATTATAACCCAGCTCAAACGAGCCAACAAATTGCAAAAAATAAAATAAAATTTAAACAAAAGGTTTTACTTTAGTTTGCAATTAAATATTAAGAGCTACAAATGTGAACCAGGTAAAACTATACATTTACTGGATCATAGACTCCTTGTTACGGGCGGTGGGGGTCTTTTCTGCTAGACCTGTGTGGTTGTGTTATTTGTGTTTGTCTTCCCCTCCTGGTTTCATTTAGTATTTCACCTTTGTCTTCTCTCAGTAGATCCCTCCTGTCTGTGCATGCCTTGTTCAGCTAATCAGCCTACAGCTGGGATCCAATCAACCAATTAATCACAGCTTGCACCACACACCCTATTTAAGTTTCTTTGTTTGGTCCTAGTAGGAGACGTGGCAGGTCTCAGACCTTTTTGTTGTGTAACGCTTTTTGATTAGTTATGTAGTCTTACTTTGAATTGTTTTTGTCTTGTTTTAGTTTACCAGCCTTTATGTTGACTTTGTTATGTTTTTGATAACCTTTTGTCTTTTTTTCCTCATTTAGCCGGGCGCAGGGTTTGAGAGGTAGGGAACTTGTGTAGATACCTGCAGGTATACATTGTGTCCTTCACCACACGTAGGTGACTCCCTGTATTAGTACATCAGTTAGAGCGGCGACACTAACCCATGTATTTTGAGGCGCTGGTCGCCTGCCAAGGGGGTTAGTCTAGGGGGTTAGTCCTGGGGTTGTTTTTTTGTTAATAGGTTTAGCTTTAGTTCTTTTCTTGGGGCTTTCTTTTTAGTAGTCGCTGCATAGTTCAGGGGGTTGGGTATGTGTTGTGTCTCTGCCCTGTTGTCCCGTGCTTTGTTAATAAATTATTGTTTAGCAGTAATTTGATTGTCACTGCCTCCTCATTTACACCCACACTGTCATGTGTTATGCCGGCGGCCTCTCAGACCACCAGAGGGGGCGTAACATATTGGGGGCTCGTCCGGGATCCAAGTGGTCCCGCAGACAGTGAGAGTGTGGATGTTGGAGTCTAGTGGCAGAGGCTGGTAATAGGTTCGGTTTTGTTTTTTTGCGTTCTACTTTTTTGGCTGCTGCGTTTGTGTAGTGGAGTGTAGGGCTCCAGTTACTTGGTAAGTGTGCTTTATGCCACGCCCTACAGTTTTTTTTTGCTTAGTGACCTTTTTGCATGCTTATAGCATTTTGACATTGTAGTTTTGTAAAATTTGCAGCTGAAGTTCAGTTAACCACTACAAAATAGCACTAAAATGGCTACCGGTTTTAGTGTTAAGGATTTCCTGGCCAGTCCCACTTTAGAGGGGCTGGATCAGTGTAAGAAGGCAGACTTGTATGCAATAGGCACTCACTTTGGTGTTGAGCTCCAAAAATCTAAAACTTTGGCCCAGTTAAGAGAGGTAGTGCTAATTCTCTTAGGAGAAAAGGGCGTGTCTATTGGGGAGGTGGAAATGGTTGAAGGACATGGTCCTCCTGTTTCTGTTTCTGACCCGCAGGAGGTGAAATCTCCTCCCCCTAGCCCAAGCAGGTTGCACGCCCCTCCTCTCTCGGAAGGCTCCACTAGTCCCCGTATTAGGGTTCGTTTGGCCCGCCTAAAGCTTGAGGCCGAGGAGAGAGATAAAGAAAGAGAGGCCGAATACAGGCACAGGGAGGCTATTCGTAAACTCGAGCTAGATTCTGAAAGACAGCACGCTCTAGAATTCAGAAGGCTCGAGGTTGAGCTGGAGATAAAAAAACTTGAGTTTGGAGCTAGTCTGTCTGTTCCTCAGTCTCTCAGTGATCAGTTGCCTGGCACTCCCAGCTACGCCAGTAAACCTTTCGATGCCAGTCGGCAGATATCTTTAGTCCCTCAATTCCGGGAGTTAGAGGTAGATGAATATTTCGAGTCTTTTGAGCGAATAGCTACTGCTTTTAAGTGGCCGAAAGAGGCTTGGGCACCTTTGCTACAGAGCAAATTGACTGGAAAAGCCCGCGAGGTAATGAACAAGATGCCTCTCAAGGACAGTCTTGATTATGCCGTGTTAAAAGCAGCAGTGCTTCGCACATACAGTCTAGTGCCTGAAGCGTATAGACAGCGTTTTCGTTCTCACAAAAAATCACCAGATAAAACTTTTGTGGAGTTTGCCAGTGAGAAGGAGACTCTGTTCTATCGTTGGTTAAAAGCTACGGAGGTATCCGATTTCGCATCCGTGTGTGAACTTATGTTAATGGAGGAGTTCAAAAACTCTCTGTCCGAACGTTTAGCTATCTATCTGAACGAACAGAAAACTGTGAAACTAGGGGATGCCGCTGTTCTTGTTGATGAGTTTGTTCTCACTCACAAGCAACATTTTGGATCATCTGGCCCAGATAGAAAGGAGAGAACTGAGAAATGGCAGGACAAAAATAAAGCGAGTGTTTTTAGTTCTAAGTCTCACTCCCAGCCTAGCCAGGTGTCATCATCTCGGTCAGATCAGCGAGAGTGTTTCTACTGCCACCATACCGGTCATTTGATAGCTGACTGTTCCCTTCGAAAAGCCAGAGAAGCGGGAAAAGCAAGTTCTCCTTCGCCAAGTGGACTGTGTTCATTAGCTACCACCAGACCAGACAGAGTGGGTGAAAGCCCTGATTCGACATACGACCCGTTTATGTTGAATGGTTATGTTTCCCTGGGCTCAGACAGAGAATGTCCCGTACGCATACTGCGTGATACAGGGGCAGCGCAATCATTCATTGTCAGTGACATTTTGCCTTTCAGTGAGGAGTCCTCGTGTGGCTCTAGTGTACTAATCCAAGGTATAGGGATGGATTATGTTTCTGTGCCGTTGCATCATGTGAATCTGTCTTGCGACTTAGTGAGTGGTAACTTTTCTGTTGGGGTTCGACCGTCGTTACCCATGCGAGGTGTAACTTTTCTCCTAGGTAATGACATTGCTGGAGGAAAGGTTATGCCTGTCTTACAAGTGTTAGATCAGCCTGACGTGTCACAGCCGGATATCCTTGGGCGGACCTACCCTGATGTGTTTCCGGTGTGCGCAGTCACTCGTGCGCAGGCCCGCAAGCTGGGTAATGTAGTTGATTTATCTGACACTGTGTTTTCTGATGGTCTGAGTGACAAGGTGTTTTCGCCCTCTGTCCCCAGTGTTGCTGAGAATAGTACCAATGCTAAGCCTGTGTTAAAACATGAGACAGTGTTTGATACTAAACAGTTGCCAATGACTCGTGACAGCCTAATTGAAGCACAGAAGGCTGACATTAGTTTGTCTAAATGTTACGATGCAGTTCAGAATCCACACTCAGTTAAGAATAAAGAGACCAAGTACTTTATTGAGGATGGTATGCTGTTGAGGAAGTGGAGATCTCGCTGTGACGACAGTGATTATAGTGTCGTGGTTCAGGTGGTTATCCCCATAAAACACAGACAGTCAGTTCTGTCTTTGGCTCACGACCATGTATGGTCGGGTCATCTTGGTGTGACAAAAACGTATGATCGCGTGCTTAGACACTTCTTCTGGCCAGGCTTGAAGAAGGACGTTTCTAATTTTTGTCGTACATGTCACACATGCCAAGTAGTTGGAAAGCCAACCCAGGTAATTAAGCCTGCTCCTCTTCGTCCGATCCCCGCTATAGGCGAGGCTTTCGAACACGTCCTGGTAGACTGTGTAGGTCCGCTACCAAAAACAAAGAGTGGAAATCAGTACTTGCTGACAATGATGTGTTTAGCTACGAGATATCCTGAAGCCATCCCGCTTAGAAAGATAACATCGCAGTCTGTAGTAAAGGCATTGATCAAGTTTTTTTCTACATTCGGGCTGCCCAAAATAGTACAAACTGATCAAGGTACAAACTTTCTATCCGGTATATTCGAACAGGTTTTACAGTCTCTAGCTATAACTCACCGTGTCTCTAGTGCTTATCATCCGGAGTCGCAGGGCGCCCTAGAGAGATGGCATGGCACAATTAAATCTGTGTTGCGCAAATACTGCTTTGAGAACAACAGAGACTGGGATGAGGGAGTCCCGTTAGCTCTCTTTGCTGTTCGGGAAACAGTCCAGGAATCACTAGGCTTCAGCCCGGCTGAGCTAGTGTTCGGCCACACTGTGAGAGGGCCTCTCAAGGTGCTCAAGGATGCAATTCTTGGCGAGGGTCTGTCGAAGAAGAAAAACGTTCTTAATTATGTAAGTCGTTTTCGTGAGCGGTTACAGGGAGCCTGTAGCCTAGCTAAAGATAACCTGTCTGGGGTTCAGAGCGACATGAAGAAGCGGTATGACAAGAATGCTCTTTACCGTTCTCTAGTACCAGGTGACCAGGTGCTGGTCTTGTTACCCATTCAGGGTTCTTCTATGTCTGCTCGTTTTGTAGGTCCTTACACTGTTGAGAGAAAGTTGAGCGAAACTGATTATGTAATCAAGACTCCCGATCGTAAGAGGAAAACGAGAGTTTGTCATCTTAACATGCTCAAACTTTATCATGACAGAGACAGTTCCGGGTCCGTTAGAGTGTCCCCAGTGGCCACGGTTGGAGTTGCAGCTCCTAACACTCAAATTCTGTTAGGTTGTGATGAAGACGGGTTAGACACCCGTAGGCTTCAGCAACAAACTCCTCGGTTGTCCAACTCAGAGATGTTGAACAACCTTCCGAGTTTGATGTCCCATTTGAATGCTGACCAGCAATCTGATTTAGTAGCATTAATTTCAGAGTTTTCAGGTCTGTTCGGAGACTTTCCGTCTCGCACAAATGTTTTGGAGCACGACATAGATGTAGGTGATGCTCGTCCTATAAAACAGCATCCTTACCGAGTGAACGCTGTCAAGAGGGCAGCTATGAAACAGGAGACACAGTACTTACTGGAGCATGGTCTGGCAAGACCAAGTTCCAGTCCGTGGAGTAGTCCCTGTCTACTTGTTCCAAAACCAGACTCGACCTTTAGATTTTGCACTGATTACCGGAAGGTAAACAACATGACGGTATCTGACTCGTTTCCCCTTCCAAGAATAGATGATTGTGTGGACACGATCGGTTCCGCTCGCTTTGTTACCAAGCTAGACCTGCTTAAAGGTTATTGGCAGGTGCCGCTCACAGCTCGTGCTTCAGACATCTCGGCATTCGTGACTCCCGATACCTTCCTGCAGTATACAGTGATGGCGTTTGGCCTTAAGAACGCCCCAGCCTGTTTCCAGAAGCTCGTTAATATTGTTCTTGGTGACATTCCAAATTGCACTGCATATTTAGACGATGTGGTTGTTCACTCTGCGGAATGGGAGGAGCACCTGCGCTTTCTCCACGCTGTCTTTCAGCGTTTGAAAGACGCCTCCCTGACCATTAATTTGGCCAAATGCGAATTTGGGAAGGCGACGATCACATACTTGGGTAAGCAAGTGGGTGGTGGAAAAGTGCGCCCCCTTGCGGCCAAGATAGCAGCCATCAGTGCGTTCCCAGTTCCCACCACTAGAAGAGAGTTACGCCGGTTCTTAGGAATGGCAGGATACTACAGAGGTTTCTGCAAAAATCTATCCTCTGTTGCTGCTCCTTTAACTGACCTTGTTAGTCCCAAGGTTTCTTTTCAGTGGACAGAGTCATGCCAGACGGCCTTCGAGAGCTGCAAGGCTCTGTTATGCAGTGCGCCAGTCCTAAGTGCACCTGACTTCAGCCGCCCCTTTGCACTGGAGGTAGACGCCAGTTGCATTGGTGCCGGTGCAGTTTTGACCCAGTCCGATGACCAGGGTTTAGATCATCCCATTTGTTACTTTTCAAAGAAGTTCAGCAAGTGTCAGATGCGATACTCCACAGTAGAACAGGAGACCCTGGCTTTACTGTTAGCATTACAGTTTTTCGATGTATATGTGGGGTCCAGTACTGAGCCGGTTCTGGTCTACACTGACCACAACCCTCTGGTATTCATCCACCGCATGTACAACCACAACAGGAGACTAATGAGATGGTCATTGTTTTTACAAAACTACTCACTTTTGATCCGCCACAAAAAAGGCACAGAAAATGTGTTTGCGGATGCCCTGTCCCGGTGTGGACAGCCTTAAGTTGCTAAGTTTTTGTGTTTTTCAATATTTTGGATATTTATTCTATACTCCACTATTGAAGTTGTTGTTTAATATATATTTATATGTGTATATATAGCCTAGTCCTAATGCTCTCATTATGTGGTTTACTCCTTGTCTTAAACATTTTGACTGATGTAAACCGGCTAATCCGGATATGCTGTTGTTTGTATCAACCAGGGGTTGCTATTTAAGGGGGGGAGTGTTACGGGCGGTGGGGGTCTTTTCTGCTAGACCTGTGTGGTTGTGTTATTTGTGTTTGTCTTCCCCTCCTGGTTTCATTTAGTATTTCACCTTTGTCTTCTCTCAGTAGATCCCTCCTGTCTGTGCATGCCTTGTTCAGCTAATCAGCCTACAGCTGGGATCCAATCAACCAATTAATCACAGCTTGCACCACACACCCTATTTAAGTTTCTTTGTTTGGTCCTAGTAGGAGACGTGGCAGGTCTCAGACCTTTTTGTTGTGTAACGCTTTTTGATTAGTTATGTAGTCTTACTTTGAATTGTTTTTGTCTTGTTTTAGTTTACCAGCCTTTATGTTGACTTTGTTATGTTTTTGATAACCTTTTGTCTTTTTTTCCTCATTTAGCCGGGCGCAGGGTTTGAGAGGTAGGGAACTTGTGTAGATACCTGCAGGTATACATTGTGTCCTTCACCACACGTAGGTGACTCCCTGTATTAGTACATCAGTTAGAGCGGCGACACTAACCCATGTATTTTGAGGCGCTGGTCGCCTGCCAAGGGGGTTAGTCTAGGGGGTTAGTCCTGGGGTTGTTTTTTTGTTAATAGGTTTAGCTTTAGTTCTTTTCTTGGGGCTTTCTTTTTAGTAGTCGCTGCATAGTTCAGGGGGTTGGGTATGTGTTGTGTCTCTGCCCTGTTGTCCCGTGCTTTGTTAATAAATTATTGTTTAGCAGTAATTTGATTGTCACTGCCTCCTCATTTACACCCACACTGTCATGTGTTATGCCGGCGGCCTCTCAGACCACCAGAGGGGGCGTAACACTCCTTGTCCACAAATGTGCTAAATCTGAGGGTGATATGCAGAACTACTAAGGGTCCATGTAGGCAGTGTACCCTGTGTCTCCAAATCTATCCAAAAAGGTTCAATTGTGCACTGCTGTAAATCATAAAATAATCATATATTTAACTACAAATCAACTGTTTTTCCTCAAAAAACTCACTTTTGCATAATTTTCAAGTGGGAATTACTATCTTTTAATCAGTAAAGGGAGATATACAGACGGCTGACAAATAAAATGTAAAAAACCCTACAGCGAGGGTGGCTCTGTTATGCTGTGGGGGGCATTTTCCTGGCATGGTTTGGGTCCACTTGTCCCCTCAACTCAACTCAACTTTATTTATATAGCACATTTACAACAGTTGTGACTGTACCAAAGTGCTTCACAGATAAAAGCATAGAGCAAAAAAATATATATACATATACAGTACATATACTAAACATAATAGTGCAAAAAGTGCAAATACAAATAAGTGTGACGGTTCAGATAAATACAAATAAAGATAAAAGAAAAGAAAAAGTGCAGCAGATTACAAAATAAAGCATAAAGGGGCTAAAAGTAGCGACCTAGGAGGCAGACTCAGCTCTGGTCAAAGGCCAGGGAGAAGAGATGAGTCTTTAGCTGGGACTTAAAGGCCTCCAGGGTCTGGGCTGACCTGATGTGGAGGGGGAGGCTATTCCACAGTTTGGGGGCGGCTATTGAAAAGGCTCTGTCCCCTCTGGTTTTGAGCCTAGCCCTGGGTACCTCCAGCAGCAGTTGGTCGGCTGACCTTAGGGCTCTGGATGGGGTGTGGTGACGCAGGAGCTCTGTCAGGTACTGTGGGGCAAGGCCATTTAGGGATTTAAAAACAGTTAAAAGTAGTTTAAAATCAATGCGGTGACGGACGGGGAGCCAGTGGAGTGAGGCCAGGACTGGGGTGATGTGCTCATGCTTTGAGAGGGAAGGGTCACTGCAAATCAATACAAATTCTTCTGAATGATCACCTTTATCCTATAATAAAAAAAATTATATCCGGATGGGAGTGGTCTCTTCCAGGATGACAAAGCCCCCATCCACAGGACATGAGGGGTCACTGAGTGGTTTGATGAGTATGAAAATGATGTAAATCATATGCTATGGCCTTCGTAGTCACCAGATCTCAACCCAATTGAAGACCTATCTGAGATTTTGGACTGTTGGAGCGTTAAGACGGCGCTCTCCACCACCATCATCAAACTACCAAATGAGGAATATCTTTTGGAAGAATGGTGTTCCATCCCTCCGGTAGAGTTCCAGAAACTAGAATCTATGCTAGACTACAGGTCTACAGAATCTATGCCAAGGCGCACTAAAGCTGTTCTGGTGGCTTGTGGTGGCCCAACACCTTACTAAGACACTTTATGTTGGTTTTTCCTTTAATTTGTCACCCATCTGTATATCTATGGGCCCAAAAAGCTATCCAAAACCTGTCACAAAATTAATAAAATATTTTTGTCAATTATAAAGCATATACCCCTTATGATGGTTTTGTAGCAGGTGCAATGAATGTCTGAGTTGAGCAATCTCATGGCACTGGCGCTATAGTCACTAGGGAGACAACGTGAAGGGGTTAAACGGCACAAGAGCAGTGTGAGTAGGTCTGTATTAGTGTGACTCTGAACCACTTGTTCAAACACAAAAGAGGATGTCAGAGCACACACTTCTGGGCTGGTTTCCATATCAGACACGCTAGTTTAAGAAGGCAGTGTGTTTGAAAGCTTGATAAATTGACATGTGATAGATGATTCCAGATCTCTTCCTCTCACACACAATGGCTATCTAATGCTGGTGCGTTCGTTAGGCTGTTCTCTCATATTGCGCCTCATTCACAAAACTTTTCTTAAAATTCTTCTTACTTTTGTTCTTAAAAAAAGTTTCTATGAAAGACCAAAGTGGGATTTATAAAACATGCACAGATCTTTGATTTTTGGCATATCCCAGGCTCAAACCCCATTTCATCCTATTAAGACCAGCAGTAAGCAGAGGAGGGCTATGATTTTTTAAAAATCATGTAATTGCATTACAATTACATTACATTACAAGCACATTATGTAACAATTACTCACGATCATGGAGAGGGTCTCAATCAGCAGAGTGGACTGGAGTCTGCAGCATTGGAGAGAACTGCTCTTCTTCTCTACTTTCTACTTTACTCTCTAATGTTCTGTCTTTTCTGTTTGGTGTGTGTGTGCATGTGTGTGTGTGTGTGTGTGTGTGCATGTGTGGAGAGAACTGCTCTTCTACTCTACTCTCTAATGTTCTGTCTTTTCTGTTCAGTGTGTGTGTGTGTGCATGTGTGGAGAGAACTGCTCTTCTACTCTACTCTCTAATGTTCTGTCTTTTCTGTTCAGTGTCTGTGTGTGTGTGCGTGTGTGCATGTGTGGAGAGAACTGCTCTTCTACTCTACTCTCTAATGTTCTGTCTTTTCTGTTCAGTGTGTGTGTGTGTGCATGTGTGGAGAGAACTGCTCTTCTACTCTACTCTCTAATGTTCTGTCTTTTCTGTTCGGTATGTGTGTGTGTGTGTGCATGTGTGGAGAGAACTGCTCCCTTTCTACTACACTCTCTAATGTTCTGTCTTTTCTCTTCGGTGTGTGTGTGTGTGTGTGTGTGTGTGTGTGTGTGTGTGCATGTATGGAGAGAACTGCTCCCTTTCTACTCTACTCTCTAATGTTCTGTCTTTTCTGTTCGGTGTGTGTGTGTGTACTTTTTAAAAGAAGCATATTCTCTCTGAGAGATTGCTCCATCTCCTCTCTCGCTCTCTCCCCCTCTCCACCTCCCTCTCTCACTCCATTTCTCTTTCTCCTCCAAGTCACAGCCAGCTACCCTGAAATCCGCCCGTCTCAACTGTTCGATGGTGTGATTCAATTTGCATTCATCACAGTGACTTTATTAAGCACTCAGCCAACCCACTAAACTGCCGTGCCATTTCCATCAAGCATGTGCTAAAACAAGCATGTGCAGTAGTTTGTGCGTGGGAAGGAGATGGAGTTAGAAAAAAGGAAAGGTAGCCACCATCAGACTCCGCATTTCCATCAAGTTCCAAAAAGCACTAAGAGACAGAGCTGAATGCTCACTTTAAATCATTGCTGTTTTTAAGAGCCACAGCCCCCACCATTAATGTCAGAACTGTTTAAATCACACACATATGCTTCTGTAGCCAGCCATGTATTCACACCCTATTTACACAGGGCTACTCATGGCAGATTAGACCCCCGTCTCACATTTCAAACAATACAATCACAATTGTTCTGACTGAAACTGGGAACATGCTGGTCAAAGCAATCAGAGGAAACCTACTTTACCAGAAGGTTGCAGTTTTAAATTCCAGGCAGTACTCCGCTATTGTCCCCTTTAGGACTAAAGTACTAAAACTGGACTATGTCAGTAATTATATAAATTTAAAATATGCAAATTATAAATTTAAGTCACCCCATATAAGGGTGTGTGCCACCCTTAAGTACAATGCCTTTAAACTGAAAAAGTGGTTTCACACAATTCAAAAAAATATGCAAACACCCCCTCCCCCCCACACACACACACACACACACACACACAACCCACCCTGAACATATGATATATTATTGATATAGCTGACAGAGAAAAAGTATTTTAACCTGGTTTGAGTAAAACAGAAAGAGATTGATTAAAAGATGAACACAATTAGCTCTGGATTTCTGATCTGCAATCTCAGATACTGGTTTGGAGGGAACATCAAGATGACTGCCCAACTTTTCAGCCAATGAGAATCCTGCATTTATATTTTCACATTTACATTTTAGGCATTTGGCAGATGCCAGAGTGACTAACACAGCTTACATTCTTCACATTCAATACATATAGACAGATAGATATTTACAGAAGCTAAATTTAAACACTTTAAAATAATTACTAGGATGCTGTCCTTTAGCGCTGACCAAAGAATGTAAACTGAATATTCAGCTAACAGAAATAAGATCGGGTTATTCTTTTCATGATGCATGTAAACGTTAAATAATCGGAATATGACCATAATCAGAATATTGTTATTCGGAATATGGTGTGCATGTAAACGTGGTCAATGTTTCCTTGTTTACATTATATCATTATGATGTTGCATAAAACTTTTTCCCCCCATTCCAAAAAAATTCCAGGACCAGTTTTTCCATTTTCCAACACAGCATGTATTACTCACACAGGGATTGGAAGCAACATGTTTAGTTATTGAGTTATGATGAGACGTCGCAAAGTAGCAACAGAAATGTCCCAGAACGGGCCAGTTTCTGCACTCGTGTTTTTCTGTTCCGCAGGTGCTAGTGATCTTTAGGACAGTCCCTTTCTGTACATTTGACATGCCTGTCAATAAAATAATGCATTTCCAGCCCTCTCCATGGCACCACTGTATAAAAGAAATATGTGCCTACCAGAAAAACGTGCTGTATTTTTACCTAAACAGACCTCACTCACACCAGCAGAGCAGCTCAGCACATCCTGGAAGAATGAATTGGGGGGCCCTTTATGAGGGGCCCTCAGGGGCCTCCCAGAGCGGGCCTTACCGCAGGGTGTGCACCGTCCCCAGGATGATGTCACTCAGGCTCTTCCTCCTGGAACCGAGCCCCATCCCACCGTTTCGGTTCATGAGCACGTCCCGCTCCTCCAGCAGCACAGCTGAACTAGTCTGGGGGAGTCCCGTCCCGCCGGGCGGCAAACAAAACGTCCCCCCCCCCCCCACCCCGCTGATTGGTAGATACTCTTTGCTCACCCACACCCAAAACCACGCCCAGTGTTGTCTTACATGCCAGTCAGAAGTAGCCAGCAAGTATTGTTTACAGAATGTTAGGTCTTCCACACCCTCTTTAAAGACACAAAACCTGTTCCTGCTAGCTCCAGCACCTGCTACAGCAGGTCCTTTCCCTAACCTGCACAGGTGTGTGTTATAAAGACTCCAACACATAGCTTTCCTAACTGGCACAGTCCCGTAACCCGTTTTTATTATCTAGACCAGTGGTTCTCAACCTCGGTCCTGGGGGCCTCCTTTGCATGCTGGTTTTCGTTTCAACCACAATTGCAATCCCAGAATAAGATTTTACTTAATTAGGTGTTTTTAATGTTTAGAGGGATTATTTACCCTCTTAAACCACTTCATGTTAGCAATAGCTATGCATACCATGAAGAATAAAAGTCTAATATTTACATTGTGCTGTATTGTAAACAATTAACCCCTTTGCGCAGATGCCTAGTGACCATGCCGCCGATGGCAAGATTTTGCTCAACTGAGACATTCGTTGCTCCTGCAGCCAAACTATTAGTGGAAATCACAAACTCCATGTTTTAACTTTATTGGTAGGCGATTTGTGACAACTCTGCTGAAGTTTCTAAGTGTCACTATTTTCCCGTAGCAAGCCCATTTACGAAACGACCTCCCAACCAGTGTATACCTACCCATGCATGACATAGTGGACAATAGCATCTATGTGTGAGTTTATAAATGTATTTATTCATCATATAAAATTTTTATTCCGTCATAGCAAAGATAAACCCAAAAATAGTCTGATCGTATGCCAAAAAATCCCTGTTCACTCAAATGCAAAATAAACATGTGAAATTGTCTCCTTATACCATGTATTCTACTATGAATATCTGCTACTAAATATAAAATAAATATACAATCCTACCACTGGTTTTACAGAGAGATGTTCCTTTCAAAATGCAGAGGTAATTTATTGTCTGGTACAATCCGTTTGAGAAGTATACAACACTTTATACCGCTATTACACTATCTGAAACGTCGACTCGTAATACCCCCCCCCCTGCCCTGTCTCATTTATTACAGTTCATTCTGGTTTAATTTTCGGCTCTTTAATCCAACAGAGTACATTATAACCTTAGCAACGGTATATGCAATGTCTCATTGGGTGCTTTGAACAATTAATTACAGCCCAGCGTAACGATAGTTTTCATTTTAACAGCCTAGTATTACACAAACTTTACAGAAAATGCATTCCTCGACTGGAGTTTTCCCTTCCCAATATGTAAGTCGTACTGCTTCTAAAATGAGGTTGGTCTCGCTGGCTACATTTGTACGTTAGTTTTTCCACTCGAGCACTGTCTTGTCCAATATGATTGATAGGCCTATTGTTATTTTCGCATTTTGAGTGGATTAGACATACTGTAGCGCAATCGTTCATTTTATGTCTGATGTAGGCTACTGATTTTCATTGAAGATAGAACATTTGGCAGCATTTTGCAGATGGTGGAATACTATTTTATTTTCATGTTATCGTACATAATATAGGCTATGGTATATATATATTTGTCACTTAGGGCATGGGAAATGCTCATTCCAATTTACTGTGCGCTGATATGTGGTAGATTCATAAAATTTTCCTTGGAGTCTTTATGAATGGGAACATTAAAAAAAAAAATGAAATACAGAAAAATGCAATCCCGGGGCAAAATTATACATACTGTAGAGTACAGGGAAAGGTGATGTTTTATTGAGGTACAAGAGTGAATGATTAGGCTACATATTTAGGTGTATGTAACACTGTGATATCAATATTTTTATCTTAATCCATCAGAAGAAGCAAATTTATATTCTTTATAATGGACAAAACAAATTGTATATGTTTTGCATAGAGGTTTTGGACCCATAGATATCTACCTCCCCTATACTGATGAAAATATAGTCATTCCCAAAAGTGAGTTTTATGAGCCAAAACTGTTGATTTGTAGTTAAATATATATTTTTTTATTTTATTGAGAGCAGTGCACAATTTGGAGACACTAATAGACACCAGGGTACACTGCCTATATTTTGCATCATAGACCTTAGTAGTTCTGCATATCATCCTCAGATTTTGCACACTTGTTGACATGGAAATGTATATATTGACCTGTTTCACTTATGTAGCTCTCAGTATTTTGCTGCAAACTAAAGAAAACATTTGCATTTTCCCAAAGTTTCTTTGCATTTGTGGCACTTTATTTTGATTTAAATTATAAAAATAAACAAATCTAAGTTTGTATTGTAAATGGTACACCTGTCTTGTTTCATTTAAGCCATTTACCAAGTTTATGTGATGCTCACACCTGGAGCTATAAAGCCTTAAACAGAGCACCCCCTAAATAGATAAGAATTGACAAAATGTGCCATCTGCGCGAAGGGGAGCATACACGGGGGGTTGAGAACCACTGATCTAGACTATTACGCACAACAGGCATTTAACAGGTAGTTATTTTTTTATTGATTCAACAGGTGAGAGGAAAGGAAGGTTTCTGAAATTCCTTTTTGAAGAGTAAGTAAGTAAGTATTTTATTTATATAGCACCTTTCATACAACTGAATGCAGCTCAAAGTGCTTTACAACAGGGAAATACATACAATAAGCAAATTAAACAAATTAAACAATAAAACCTGCCTATCACTCTATCCTAATGCAATACAAACGTGCATATCTCTCTATCCTAATACAATACAACCTGCATATTTCTCTAACCTAATACAGCAACTACCCCCCCGCCCATTTAACTTTTCTTTCAGCTGTAAACACATTTATAATGGAACTTATTCATCCATTTTGTTATTTCAACAATTCTGAAATAATATTGTATGTCATAAGAAACTGATAGAAAACCGTCTTGGTGCTGCCCTCTAATGCTTGCAATTTTCTTTCTTCTCCCTTCTCTGCCCCTGCCCCAATCGTGATGTCAAAGTACCTCTTTGGAGGCATCTCTACGTCATATGGATAATTGTTGCCTCCCACAATGGAAATAGCCGGCACCTGATTGGTTAGATGCACTACGGTCCTTTGGATTCGGCTCCATGTTTTTAATCCGGAACAACGTGGAGGCCTGTTCATAAACTCTCTTATTCTACCTAAATAGTCCACTAAAATATGTTTCTGAAAATACATTTGTACATTTGGTTGGTAGTAGATTTGATTGGACGGACATTTGGTTGGTAGCATATTTGATTGTGGGGTGAGGCCCTGCTGTTTACTTCGTGCAAAGTAATTACCTTGAAATGCATCTATAAATAGTTCCCTAAAGTATTATCCATGGCCTTGATAAAGAAAGAAAAGACTGCCATATAAAATCAACAATACATTTAATGAGCTATTGTATGTTAAAAAGGGCATAATTATATTTTTATACAAATTAAATTGCTTTTGTTTAACAAGTATTACCACTATGCATTCTGCTCCTGCCAAATGGCTGAAGTTAAAGGGTAATTCCACCGGCTGTTTCAGAGTGACCACGCCTCCGTTTGCAGTTCAAAAAATGCCGAAATTGTGGGTAGGAAAGATACTCATGAAAGGGTTGGGCTCCAGTTAGCAAGCCACACCCTTTTTTATGTGTATGCTCATTCACAGCCATAGGCCGTGTTCCAATACTCACACTTGAGCACTTGCGAACTTCAAATGCAGGTGCCCGCAAAAACCTCCAGGGGCTTAGTGTATTCCATTTCTTATTTTGTGGTTCGCAAGACTTTCGAGCACCCTCATGAGCCCTTGATGTGCCCCTCTAGTAAGTCCACATCAGACCGCACTTATCAGAGGGGTATTACCCCAAATCCCCTGCGAAATTGTGATGTTTCTGTTTCTAACCAATCACAAAGGTCTTGAAGTCGTTGCCAAGCTTTTCCGGAGAAGCGAAGAGTGATGGAAAAGAAAATATTCAATTGTACGTAACGTTACCTTAAACTTATGTAATTTTGTACAATTAAATAAAACGAATAATTTTAATTACACAGCAGTTCACGAAACTGCGCTATTGTCTAGCTTTGGCTGAGGGGCAGTGTATGTGGCTGATAACCTTATAACAAGGCAGCTGCAGGCTAACGCTTCATATTTCTTATGCCCCGAACCCACCAGACGCGCAAGTGCACGCACTGCTGCGCTTCACTTCCGCTCCCATGTTAACGAATTGCCGAAGTTCTCACCGGCTGCGGGCGCACGGCTGGCAGGCAGACGGCTCGCGGACGTGGATCGGATTTTTCCGCGCTAGGCGGAATTTTCTGGGCATCCACATGCACAATCTCAAAGAAATACATTGTATATGCACAATATCTGCGTCATATCACCACGTATTACTGTTTTTCAACCTACTAATAGTTTTACTATTGTTATTCATTATTTTAATACATATTATATTTTAATATAGGCCCTAATGAAAAAGGTTTGTTCAATTAATTAAGACTATGCTTACTTCTGTTTTTATTGTACTGATATCACTGTATCAATTTAAGGTACTACAGAATAGCTGCTAATTCTGCTATAATTAAATGTTTAGAACATGTTGATTACTGTCCCAAATAAATAAAAGTGAACTTTATAAAAGAGGCATTGTCTTGTTTGCTACATTTAGCTTTAAATTGCTAAATTTAGCTTTTAAGCAGTAAGAAATATGTAATAGCAGTATTTATTTAACCATTACTAAGCGAACCTCACAAATCGGAATGTACATTGTTTGTATAGCGCGTCTCCGTCGTTCACGGAATGCGCTCCGAAAAAGCAATGACGCCTGTGACTCACCAGACGCGCAAGCGCACAGACGCTTATTGCGCGTGCAGATTTGAGCAGAACTGAACCCACCGGATGCGCAAGAGCACAGACGCTTATTGCTTTTTCAGAGCGCATTCCGTGAACGACAGAGACGCGCTATACAAACAAACAATCTACATTCCGGATTTGTGAGCTTCGCTAATAATTAGGTGCTGACTGTTTCCGTTGTGGGCGACAACAATAATCCATATGACATAGAGGTAAGAGGTACTCTGACATCACGATTGGGACAGGGGCAGTGTGGGGAGCAGAAAGGACATTTCAACCGTTAGGGGCAGCAGAAAGACGCTTTTCTACCAGCTTCTCCCGATTTATGTTATTATTTCAGAATTGTTGAAATAACGGAATGGATGCATAAGTTGCATTATAAGGTAGGCATACAGCTAACACTTTACAATACTGGTGCATAAATAGCATTTACTAATACTTTAACTAATGCATGAATAATAATGAATTAACGCATTAACATATCAAGAATGAATGAAGCACCTACCTTATCAACTAAGTGAATCATATATGAATACCTATGAATAACGTCCGTATTAATGTATTAACTCAGGGTGTTAATTAATACTGTGAGTTAATGTATTAACTACCATTTCGGTTTCTGGATTGCCGGTCCACCTTAAATCGGTTACATTATGCGATTGTATGCGTTCAGTCTTCCTTGTGCTTTGATGTGCTTCGAAATGTGAGCTTCGGCTCAAAGGAGAAATTAAACAATGGGGAATGTGACTAATGGGCTATATAGGCCTAGCCTATAAATAATAATATATATATATTTTTATTTTATTTAGGCTATGTTCACTTCGCCTGTAGCTTGAAAGGCCGTAATATGGAAATATCAAATATGAGCGTCACAAAAGTTTTTCTTCCCCAAATATAATTCTCAACATTCTGCCAATTGTAGGATATATGTAAGCCTACTGATGTACAGCTGAAATTATTTGGATGAAATAGCACCCCTCCTCCTCCAACTTACCTTATGCTCCACGCTCCTCCTCCAACATAGATATAGGCTACCGTCCCGTGCCCTCGCTGATTAATGCATACTGCGGGTGTGTGGCCCTGTAAGCTACATCTGAACAGAATACTGAAGCTAACATTACATTAGAATGAGTATAGAATAGAATAGCTTTTATTTTTCTGTGTGAAATTCGGAGGATCACACTTGACAGTTAAGGCTTCTAAAAGCACACACCGTAGTGTGCACCAAAAAGACGGACAGGTCCGTACTATGAGAGGGGGATATATCTATATAAATAACCAAAGAATGGAAAATAGAAAACACTCCAGGCCCTAAGCCAAAACAAAACAAACCCCAAATAACAGGGCGTACTCGAGAACCGAGTGAAAAGAAAATACCTCTCGCTTACAATATGGGCAAGTGAATAACATAGGTAAGAAAACAAACGAAGTAAAACAGGAAAATAAAATAATTCTCTCACTCTCAATGTGAAATTGAGAAAAACTGTAGCTTGTATACAATATCATACTTGACATATTCATCTAATGTGGTGGGTTTGCCTAAGTGCCCACTAGATGGCAGTATTAGAGCAGAAATGGCAACCTGTTGAATTTTGAGTAGATTTGGGGATTTGGTGTTCTGTAAGCCATTGATTTCGACGTAAACTGGTTAAGATCCTTTCTGATTAATGGCGAAATTTTTAGTGCAGCCAAGGGGTATTTTTTTAATGCGATGGTGGTGTGAATTATATTTTACATTGTGACTATTATGTTAAAAAAATATATATCTAATTGAACTTTTGTCCTTTCATGAACAGACTGTTGATTATGAATTACAGTTTTTCTGTTTAAAACACCACATTTGTGTTTAGAAAGAAATGCTTATATAAATGAGACTGGATGAAAACACACACATGTTCTGCTTTTCACCATCTGGATAGGAATGAGAACTTGTAGAGGATGTAGAGTTGGAGTGGAGCAGGGAGCAGCGTGCCATTAATTTTACCTGAGCGAGGAGCGCACTGGAACCATTGACATATATAAGAACAGATATCACTAAAAACCTGCTCAAATTCGCTCCGTGCTGCTCACGATGTTGCATAAGCAGCACCCTTGCCCAGATAGCTAGATATATCTGGCATATTCCTTGGTATTAAATGTTCAAATCCCCACTTTGACCACCTGTTGTGATTTTATTCATTAAAGCAGGGTATTATTGGACAAAGTTGCACTGTTGCCATGATTCCTTCCTTCCCCATGTCCTAAATGCATAAGGGTGATAACCTAGTTAGCCTACTATTTTTCTGTTTTCCTTCAGTAATTGTCCCTATAGTTAGGCTATAACAGTTTTTTCTTTAGAGAACGTGTGCATGACACACTCATTTGAGTATTTTTGTTGTATTCCTTGTTATGTAAATCTAAAATAGAAACTTTCCATAATTTGTGGATAATAATTCCTTTGTTGAATATTGGTAACAATCGCATTCGTTTAGGCTATCATCTTTTCCTGTTGTGGTGAATAAATAGCATGAGCTGTCCAAAGATTCTTGCTCAAAGTAGTCAAAATCTACAAAAAAACAAATCAAAATACTTTTCTGAGTTAGGCTACTAAAATAGATAACACACTGACATCAATTTAAAAAATGCAAACATCTTTATTGATTTTAAACCTCTGCTTAATAGACACAGTACATGCAATAGTTGGAGTTTCATGCTGAAAAACAAAAGTTGAAGTGTTTTAAAAGCTAAACAAAAATAATGTTTGTTTACTGTTCACAATGTGGGTCACGGTGTGAGCTGCCATGATGATGTGATGTCAAGTTCTTAGTCGGGAGGTCGGGGTTGATTTTCCGAACCCTGATTTCCGACATGGAACGCCTAGTTGAAAGGGCGTTTCCTAGTTTCCCTAGTCGGATATCGGGATTCCTAGTTGGAAATAAACTAATGCAGCATTTGCATCAATCACAAGTCTAATTTTGTTTATTTTCCTACGTCACCCTCGTCGTAGCAACTAGAACTTTGAACTATAGAACGTATAGGCTAGCATGTAGCTACAGCAGCGACCGCAGAAACAGGCAATTAATAATTCGGGTTTTTTTTATTTGAAAATGAAAGCGCACCTGAATCTGATTAATCTGATCAAAAATCAATCTTATTCATCAGTATGATGACTTTGGTTGTTATTGTTACAATGTTTCCATTTCAACCTAATACATCGGTGACCATTACCATCAGAAAGTGAATGTTGATTCGACCATTTAAAATTGTTTGATGACCGATACTGATGCTTATAACACAATATCAATGTTGATTCAATACTTCCTTGCTATCTGGGCATGTAGTTGGCCAATGTTGATAATGCACTAACCCAAAAGGGCTGGTGTACTGTACATTTAAATATAAGCAGTGGTTCTCTGCCTTTTTGTAAACTGTCAAAATGTAATGGACTGTCCCAAAAACTACAAAGCCGAAACGTACCCACGAGCAAGAGCCCACATGACCACAACGTAGGCATACGTACAGCCCAACGCAACCCCTACGTAAAAAAGGGGTGGGTATGTTGACGCCAATCAATAGCATGAAAGCCTTAATGGTCCAAACACCTAAAGGCGTTCATAATGGACATCTTAAGAGGAACAAATTTGACGTCTCAATGCTCACGCCAAACTACACGTTTTGGCCCAAACGGCTTTCCATACCAAAGTTAAATGACGCGCGTCTCCTTATAACAGAGACGTCTCTTAATTCACAAAACGCCGTTTCCTTGTTACACACGTGTCTGTGTAAGGGAACGTGAAACTGCATTTCTGAAACACCGTATGGCGTTAAGGAAGCGCCATATGACGTTAAGGAAATGCGCGTGTGGGCAGGTGAAATGTGACCCATTTGGCGTTCCAAATTCTCTCACTCTCCACCTCAGCTGTGGTGAGTGTTCTGGCGCAAAATGACTGCCATGCATCACCAAGGTGGGTGCGACACATCAGTGGTGGTTGAGTTAAGTTAAGTTTATAAACTATAACTATATAAATGCAAGCCATTATTATAAGTATTATCACATATTTGTAAATGTATCAATTAAATGCACCAGTGCCCGTGGGTTCAGTGCTCTGTGCTTCAGGTGGAGATGGGTTCAGTGCTCTGTGCTTCAGGTGGAGATGGGTTCAGTGCTCTGTGCTCTAGGGCACAGGTGGAGATGGGTTCAGTGCTCTGTTCTCCAGGGCACAGGTGGAGATGGGTTCAGTGCTCTGTTCTCCAGGGCACAGGTGGAAATGGGTTCAGTGCTCTGGACTCCAGGTGAAGATGGGTTCAGTGCTCTGTGCTCCAGGTGGAGATGGGTTCAGCGCCTTGTGCTCCAGGTGGAGATGGGTTCAGTGCTCTGTGCTCCAGGTGGAGATGGGTTCAGTGCTAGGTGCTCCAGGTGGAGATGGGTTCAGTGCTTTGTACTCCAGGGCACAGGTGGAGATGGGTTCAGTGTTCTGTGCTCCAGGTGGAGATGGGTTCAGTGCTTTGTGCTTCTGGTGGAGATGGGTACAGCGCTCTGTCCTCCAGGTGGAGATGAGTTCAGTGCTCTGGACTCCAGCTGGAGATTGGTTCAGTGCTCTGTGCTCCAGTTGGAAATTGGTTCAGCGCTCTGTGCTACAGGTGGAGATGGGTTCAGTGCTATGTGCTCCAGGTGGAGATGGGTTCAGTGCTTTGTGCTCCAGGGCACAGGTGGAGATGGGTTCAGTGTTATGTGTTCCAGGTGGAGATGGGTTCAGTGCTCTGTGCTTCTGGTGGAGATGGGTACAGTGCTCTGTCCTCCAGGTGGAGATGGGCTATGTGCTTTGTGCTCCAGGTGGAGATGGGTTCAGTGCTCCGTGCTCCAGAAGGAGATGGTTTCAGTGCACTGTGCTCCAGGTGGAGATGGGTTCAGCACTCTGTGCTTCCTGCTTCAGAGCGGCTCAATCACAGAGATCTGCAGGCTCACTGCTGACCTCTATCTGCCTGTGCCAGAATAACAACTAACTACTGCGGTACAGTATTCAATCATTTATCTTTCAAGAAGACAAATGAAAAAGCTGCAATTTATCTTCTACAGGACTACAGGCATAAAAATTAATCATGATGCTTCTCGGTGGATCCCTGATATTTTTCTTAGCAATGCATAAAAAAATATCCAAGGACAGCAGTGTGGTGCAATGGCTAGGGAACTCAAAAAATTGTGGATTATGGATTGGAGAAGAGCTTCTGCTAAATGCTGAAATGAAAATGCAAAGTGATTTTTGGTCAGATAGCAACACAGACCCCTGTTTGTCATCTATGTGTTATCAAAGCGATCCAAAAAAGAGAATGTCCATAGCTTCCTTTGGTATGTAATAATGCCTTCAGCTGGATGAGAAAAGAGAACTTGAAAAAGATTAATATGCTATTGATCACAGAATTTCAGGATAATTGGTCACTGGAAGTAATACAAACTGAAAATGATTTCAAATAAAGGCAACGGAGACTATAACGTCTCTGCATTTGAATAGATCTTTTTGGGAATTGGGGGGCGGGACTAAATTTAGCTGTAAATTACGCTGGAACAGTATGTAATACATGGTTGGTATGTATTCCAAAAGTCTGAGGTATCAATCAAACCTCAAAGCAACATTCTGCTGCCAGATATGCAGTAGATAAGAATGGATCACTTTAAGGGTTATTTCTCCTGACAAGTTTTCCTATTGTACACTGAATATAATGACTAGCACAATGGATATGTGATCATGTACACAGAGGATACTGACTAGCACAATGTAGATGTGCTCATGTACACTGAGGATAATGACTAGCACAATAGAGATGTGCTCATCTATACTGAGGATAATGACTAGCACAATGGATATGTGATCATGTATACTGGGGATAATGACTAGCACAATGGAGATGTGATCATGTATACTGGGGATAATGACTAGCACAATGGATATGTGATCATGTATACTGGGGATAATGACTAGCACAATGGATATGTGATCATGTATACTGAGGATAATGACTAGCACAATGGATATGTGATCATGTATACTGGGGATAATGACTAGCACAATGGAGATGTGATCATATATACTGGGGATAATGACTAGCACAATGGAGATGTGATCATATATACTGGGGATAATGACTAGCACAATGGAGATGTGATCATATATACTGGGGATAATGACTAGCACAATGGAGATGTGATCATGTATACTGAGGATAATGACTAGCACAATGGATATGTGATCATGTATACTGGGGATAATGACTAGCACAATGGAGATGTGATCATATATACTGGGGATAATGACTAGCACAATGGAGATGTGATCATATATACTGAGGATAATGACTAGCACAATGGAGATGTGATCATATATACTGGGGATAATGACTAGCACAATGGAGATGTGATCATGTATACTGAGGATAATGACTAGCACAATGGATATGTGATCATGTATACTGGGGATAATGACTAGCACAATGGAGATGTGATCATATATACTGGGGATAATGACTAGCACAATGGAGATGTGATCATATATACTGGGGATAATGACTAGCACAATGGAGATGTGATCATATATACTGGGGATAATGACTAGCACAATGGAGATGTGATCATGTATACTGGGGATAATGACTAGCACAATGGATATGTGATCATGTATACTGGGGATAATGACTAGCACAATGGATATGTGATCATGTATACTGGGGATAATGACTAGCACAATGGATATGTGATCATGTATACTGGGGATAATGACTAGCACAATAGAGATGTGATCAAGTACACTGAGGATAATGACTAGCACAATAGAGATGTGCTCATCTATACTGGGGATAATGACTAGCACAATGGATATGTGATCATGTATACTGGGGATAATGACTAGCACAATGGAGATGTGATCATATATACTGGGGATAATGACTAGCACAATGGAGATGTGATCATGTATACTGGGGATAATGACTAGCACAATGGAGATGTGATCAAGTACACTGGGGATAATGACTAGCACAATGGATATGTGATCATGTATACTGGGGATAATGACTAGCACAATGGAGATGTGATCATGTATACTGGGGATAATGACTAGCACAATGGATATGTGATCATGTATACTGGGGATAATGACTAGCACAATGGAGATGTTACAATGCGCACTGGGCCATATCATGCTGCTAAGCAACCATTTTATCCTCCTTCTGAAAGAAAAAACTGATGTTCCAACACATGAACACAACAATGCCCGACATCACATGGACACAACAATGCCCTACATCACATGAACACCACAATGCCCGACATCACATGGACACAACAATGCCCTACATCACATGGACACAACAATGCCCTACATCACATGGACACCATATGGCAAAAATGTAACATTGAACTTTGGTACAAGCACTGGCTTTTGCTGCCAGCCTCCCCCCAAAAGCAATGGCTGCTTTTTCTGTTGTGGTTTCTGTCTGCAGATATGAAGACAGCAAGCGGGTGCACAGGTGTTCCTGGTCCAGCTGCCGCAGAATGGGACAACCCCTCGTACCTGCCTCCAGACACCCTCACCTACTGTTACCATGGCAACAAAACAAAAGTACCTAGCGCTCTCTCTCGTCCCGGGTCACTTACATAACTCTGGCTCTCTACGTTCTCCCTCCAATTATCTGTAAATGTGCTCAAGTCATTTAACTCAAGTGTCTTACTCAAGGGTATAAAATCAGTGTTCATCTGTATGATCACCCCCCCCCCCCCCCCCTATAATCATTATGTTTCCAGTACAGAGTAGCAGCAAACATATATATTTATATTTATCATTAATATACACTACATATTAATCAAATATTTCCAGTACCAAAGCCTTATCCAGCAGGCATTGTCTAACATTGGGCCGATTTCATATAAATTCCCTTTGCAAGATTGATGACGGAAATTATATTGAAAGGTGAAAAGGCAAACATCCAGAGCAGATGCAAACTCAGATTAATACAAGTAATATTTATATTTTATACTCCTTTGGGAAGTGGCAATGTGATCATAAGCAATCACATCATGACTGCAGCTTCATATCCCAGGACACATGAAGTGTCTTTATTACTCTAATGTGTGACACAAGATTGAGCCAATACAAAGATTCCTGAATCTGCAACCCTTCCAGATGAACCTGGGCACTCACCATATGCTTCTGGCCGTGGAGAAGGACTTATCAACTCTGAAAAGACAACAGACAGGAATCCCATTAAAGCCAGTGCCTCCATCGACATGACAGGACCATTAATACAGGGACAGCAAAAGTAACTGTCCCAAACTTACAATATTCAAACACCAGCACAAAAACACTAACAGTACACCCCCCCCCCATGAATAACTCTATGCTCATGCAGATTTAACACATTTAAGCCCCGATGGAAGGTCACTGAAACCCCTGATGCTGATGAAGTACACTGCCTTATACTGCATATATACACGTGAAAATATATATTCTCATATTTCAGATATACAGTTGTTCAAAAAAATAGCAGTACAACATCAGTAACCTGATGAACCACTGTTATTAGTAGTAGTGATATTTCTGCATGGCAAATCATTTACTTGTAGATGTAGTACTGTAATAGAAAAAACAACAAACCCAACTATCCCAGTAATTTATTAATTCATTGAAAGGGGCGTGTTCAAAATAATAGCAGTGTGGAGTTTAATTAGAGAATTAATTCATTCTGTAAAAAAACAGGTGTCATTAATCATTGTCATTAAGCAAATGTTTCACACATTGTTATAAAATATATTTCCTTCTGAATTGCTAAGTAAAATGGGTCGTTCCAAACATTGTTCGGAGGAACAACGTAATTTGATTAAAAAGTTGATTGGAGAGGAGAAAACATATAAAGAAGTGCAGCAAATTATAGGATGCTCAGCTAAAAAGATCTGAAAAAATGGTATGTACAAAATCGGTTAAAATTTGCCAAGGAACACATCAATTGGCCCAAAGAGAAATGGCGTAACATTCTGTGGACTGATGAGAGTAAAATTGTGACCCCTGGGTACTGAATTCAAGCCACAGTACACTGTGAAGACAGTGAAGCATGGTGGCGCAAAAATCATGGTATGGGGATGTTTTTCATACTACGGTGTTGGGCCCATTTATCGTATACCAGGGATCATGGATCAGTTTGAATACATCAAAATACTTGAAGAGATTATGTTGCCGTATGCCGAAGAGGAAATTCCCCTGAAATGGGTGTTTCAACAAGACAACGACCACAAACACACAAGTAAGCGAGCAACATCTTGGTTCCAGACAAAAAGCATTGAGGTAATGGAGTGGCCAGCTCAATCCCCCAACCTCAACCCCATTGAAAACGTGTGGGGTGACATTAAAAATGTAAAAAAAAAATTAGCAAAATGTAGTTCGTTCATCCTTGGCTGAAATACCTGTTTCTAGGGGGCCAGAAGTTGGTTGACTTGATGCAACGCAGATGCGGAGCAGTTATCAAAAACAATGGTTATGCAACTAAATATTAGTTTCAGTAATTTAAAGTAAAGTTAAATCTTGAAAAATTTCTTCAGTTTATACAGTAAGTGTTTTGAGTTTGAAGAGAAAAATGTTGACACTGCTATTTTTTTTTTAACAGATTAATATTCCTTTTCTTTGCTTCCTGTAAAAGAATAACGCAGACATGATAAAATTTGTTAATGCTTTGATTTGGAATTGAATGTGTAATGTTTCCACTACATTTGAAATATGGAACTAAAAGCTATTAAAAAATATTTGCACTTTATTCACTTTTTTTAACGCACTGCTGTTTATTTGAACCCAACTGTACATTGCCCTCCACAAGTGCATCTGAAGAACCTGGAAATGTTGAATGCTTTACTTAGAGGCTTTGAGCCAAGGAGCCAATCATAAAACAGGAACTGAAAATGTACAGTGCCTTGAAAAAGTATTTGCCCTTTTAGATTTCTTCTATTTTTGCATATTTGTCACACTTAATTGTTTCAGATCTTGAAACAAAATTCACTATAAGACAAAGACAACCTGAGTGAACACAAAATACAGTTTTTAAATGATAATTTCATTTATTGAAGAAAAAAAGTAATCCAACAACAACAGGTCCTGTGTGAAAAAGTAATTGCCCCCTTGTTTACTCAATCAACCAATTAACCAAATTTTACTAATAATTGGGTTAAATTGGACAATACACACCCAGGCTTGATTACTGCCAGCCCTGTTGAATCTAAACATCACTTAAATAGAACCTTTCCAGCAGTGTCAAGGAGGTTAAAAGGTCTCAACAAGCAGCGCACTATGCCGCGATCAATAGAAATTCCGGAAGAGATGAGAAAGAAAGTTATTGAAATGTATCAGTCTGGAAAGGGTTCCAAAGCCATTTCTAAGGGTCTGGGACTTCATCTCCAAACGGAGAACACTTGGAACAGTGGTGACTCCCAAAATTCCTCCAAGAGAGCATCGATGACTCGACTGGGAAGTCACAAAAGAACCCAGATAAACATCTAAGGAACTGCAAGCCTTGCTCGCCTCAGATAAGGTCAGCGTTCATGATTCCACCATTAGAAAGAGACTGGGCAAAAATGGTATCCATGGGTGAGTTGCAAGATGAAAACCACCGCTAAGCAAGAGGAACATAAAGGCTCGTCTCACATTTGCCAAAAAACACCTTGATGACCCCAAAGCTTTTTGTGGACTGATGAGTCGAAAGTGGAACTTTTTGGAAGACATGGGTTCCGTTAAATCTGGCGTAAAGCTAACACAGCATTCCACAATAAGAACATCATACCAACAGTGAAACATGGTGTGGGGATGCTTTGCTGCTTCAGGGCCTGGGCAACTTGCCATAATTGATGGTACTCTCTACCAAAAAATCCTGAAGGAGAATGTCCAGTCATCAGTCCGTGATCTGAAGCTCAAGCACAATTGGCTTATGCAGCAAGACAACCACCCAAAGCACAAGAGCAAGTCCACCTCTGAATGGCTCAAAACAAAAATGCGATTAAGATTTGAGTGGCCTAGTCAAAGTTCTGACTTGAACCCCATTGAGATGCTGTGGCAGAACCTTAAACAGGCAGTTCATACTCAAGAACCCTCCAATATGGCTGAATTAAAGCAATTCTGCAAAGAAGAGTGGGCCAAAATTCCTCCACAGCCATGTGAAAGACCGATCTCCAGCTATCAGAAGCGTTTGGTTGCAGTTGTTGCTGCTAAAGGTGGCACAACCAGTTAAGTTTATGGGGGCAATTACTTTTTCACAGGAGGTACATGTTCATGGCCCCCCCTCTTCATACTAGCACCCGGTCTGAGCTCCCCATGGAGGTCAGAACAACAGAAAGTCTGACCGCCTTCAAGTGCAGATTGAAGACTCGCCTCTTCAAACTGCACCTCTCTCCACCCCTCCCTACCTCCTTGTGACCTCCCTTGATTATGTGGTTGTGTGGTTAACCCCCGCCCCCCCCCCAAAAAATAAAATAAAGATTCCCAATCATACTGACTGCGCCTGGTACTTTAATTCGTGTTTACCTTTTTAGGGTTGTTTTAACGCACTTGTTCCTAGTTCGGAAATGCACTATGTACGTCGCTCTGGATAAGAGTGTCTGCTAAATGACTATAATGTAATGTAATGTAATGGGTGAGTCCAAACAGCATGTCGGCTAGTGCCCCATGTGTTAGGACTCTTCAGTCTTTTCAGCTCAAATAGAATCGGCTCCTTTCTCTGTCTCTCAGTCCATTCCTGATCCATGGCACATTTTAATTAATAATATTATAATAAATAATTTATATATTTTTCTTCTATTGCTTTCAGTACAGTGAACATTGTGTGATACAGAAATGGTTATGGACACACATATCTGTTCATGGCTCCTTCCAGCTGCATGTCTTGGGAAATTTAGTCCACGTTGCACAGATAAGGGTGGGACTTTCTGTCTTTCTCCCGTACTCAAAACCTTTTTAAACCATCTTGCCTCATCAAACACAATATGTGCATTTGTGAGTTGTATTCAGCTTGTGGTATTTTCAGGATGTAATGTTGTATTGTACTATCCCATTACAATGCCATAACTTTAAAATGCTGAGGAAAATTATATCACAAAACAAGAATATGGGCCAAAGTAATACCAGCCTCCTCTTCATGCATATTCAGGTGAAATGCTTTTACTATATAATAATAATCAGATGTAAACTGCAGACATTTATGTGAGTGAAATGCAATAGGCTTGTGTAATTCAAAACAAATGGAACATTTATATTATGTTCACAACAAGGAATCATTATTCTGGTCGTCAAAAAGAATGCACTTTCTATTTTGAGCTCAGGTTTCTGTGCGCGGTACGCCCTGCGCCCTGGGAGCGTTGTTTATGGTACTTTGCCCTTTGAGCTCTAGTCCAGCCGGTGTAAAGGTATGTTCTCATGCCACAGTTTCTGCTGACTCTCCACACTAATGCCATGTAACATTTACAGTGAACTCATGAAGGATGAGGGAAATGGTGCCTCATGTTTATAAAACATCACCTTTCTGGAGATTTGAGATAGATGTTGTCCAACTGTAAATATTCCTCTTTTTCACCATCTGTGCACGTGCTGAGTGTTGATGTGCTCCAATGCTTAACGGATCATTCTGGGGACAACCATGTCGTTTAAATACCATGTATTATTGCGCCCATTGCAAGTGAACTGGGAGTGTTGGTCTTAAGATGAGGAGTGGCCAGGATTCTTTTTGGCATATTGCTATCTTGAGTTAGCAAAAAGCGCTTGCCCTAAAACCACCACAAACCTGGTCTAAAGTCATGTCGCAGTTGTTTACATGTTATTTTAATGGCGCATATAAGTGCGTCTACATAGGCATGTGCACAGCGCACGTACACCCTCCTGTCTGTTACACACAGGGGTGCGCACAAGCGTGACTAAAATATCAAGATTACAATGTGAAATATTATTATTGCGAAGGCTATAATACAAAAGTCCATAGGTCAAAGACCACATAGTCCTGTCGCATTAAATTGCTTTCAGCCCACTCCATCAACATCCAGGCGATGTGCGATGGTACATGTAAGGTTACATGACTATTTGCAATTATCCTGGATCAAGCTATATTTGCCAATTGTTCCTGTAGCCTAATCTTCCGGGGGAACAATATTCTGTTACGGGACAATGGCTATCTATTGAAAAAATGTGCGCACTGCAATAGACGGAGATTGGAGTTCTGAAAATGCGCTTCAGATGTCTTTACAACACAGCTCTCTAGGCCTACAGCCTGTAAGTAAATACAATGGTTTTGACTGAAAAAAGTTCAAAACCTTGTCCAGTGAATATTGCATTTATTGTTTTTCAAATAGCCTAGGCTACAGCGGATTCACTGTGCATAAGGTTTTGTCGATAGGATATGGTTAAAAAACTGAGATAAATGTCACCATGTTAACTGAATTGTAACCTTACCTTAGCTATTTTTCGTCCTTCATATTTTTTTAATTACAGTGACAATGTTTCCATACTCTCAGCTTATTAAAACCCCGCTGATTTCACCTGTTATTCCATAACTGAACAAACGATTTTAAAGAGAACGAAGCGTCTAATTAGAAACAAAAACAAATTTGCAGCACGTTACACAATTCATTCACAATTAATTGTAACGCCATTCTCTGCATGTGTGCTTTAACTGCATGCAGGAGCAGGTCGGTTTTCCCTGCTGTAAATCGCAGTTTTCACGGTCTTCTTGGGAAAGTTGATTAGTTTAAAGCATTACGCTACCAGTAAAACAGGCTGGTCACATTTCCATAAGCAGGACATTATAAAACAAGGGGAAATATGCGTGAACCTATGGGTTGCCAACCTGACAGCTTTATTGTATTTAGTGTCATTAAGGCAAAATAACATTATTTATGTTTTTAATCAAAATTAGAATGCAGGTAATGACATATGAGTTGAAATTTATAAATTGCTCACCATAATCACATAACCATGTTTAAATTATCCTGTTATTTTGTGTTTTTATTGTTAAAATTATATGATTTATTGTTTTAATATTTAATATATATAATAATTGTTGCCTACACATGTATAGCAAGCACCCTGCATTTACCTTCTTCAATCAAAAACGATAGCCTTCAACTCCGTCAACGTCCAACGTCGTTGCCTGGTCGAGAGGGATGCATGACTTGCCTTGGTTACAGGGGGTCAGGGTTAGGCTATCAACCTGGGCTGACTCTTATCTGCTGATAAGTCCATCCACAGCTGCCACATTTTTATTCTCAGCCTCACCTTCAGTTGTTCAGTACACAGGTGTTACAGAAATATTGCAGATTTGGGGCTCTTGAGTGCTGCCAAATAGTTGTAGTTTGGATGGGAATAGACCCCATGCAGGGTGAAGCAACATGCATCACTCAACTGAATTTAGAGATTGTATTGCTGTGCATATCTGGCATGAGATGATGGGGCTGAGTATTCCTGGAAAGATGACTCGTCATTTCATCAGATTCAAGTCCAGACAATGCTTCCCCATTGACACGGACAGGCCGTGTTTATGGACATGCTTCCCCATTGGGTGCCATGTCATGACATAATGTCATGGATGTCTTCGTGCATGATAAGCCAGTTTTTGTATAGATTCTAAAACTTTCTTAAAATTGCAACCAAATTATTAGTTTCAATCCGGAGAGGTTGATCATAAACTTTGTCGGTGAGCTATAAAATTCTTTATCAAATGAGATCTCGCCCCAGGAGGGGGAGTGGGAGGGGACAGTTCAGTTGTTGTCCCACCGACCCGTCCCCTATATGGCCCGTTTCTTTTTAAATCATTGCTCATGGTTATCGTTTGCCTCGGCTATAGGCTACAGCCAAGATGATTATCATGCTACTTTTTGGTCTTTCTTTTCTAGCGAGACTCTGTAACGTAATTTGCATAGGCTACAAACGCAACCTACTGTATAATATGATTGTCTTCAGTGAAAAGAAACTTGTCAACTTCAATCAACGTCAATTTGTTTGATGATTTCCCTTTCCGCCTGTTATATTTAATAATTAGGCAACTTGATTTCCACTGGACATCGTGAATTTTATCACCACAGATTTTACGTGAATTTTTGCCTTGACTGTTTTCCTAAACTGCTGTTCCATTATTTGTTATATTTTTCCAGCTTTTACTTTGAAAGTAGCTGGTTGGGTCTCATACCGAGACGTCTCTGAAGTCAGATAACACTTGTCTCCTTAATAGAGAGACGTCTACAAAGTTACATGACGCACGTCTCTGAAGTTACTTAACACGCATCTCTTAATACAGAGACGTCTCTTAAGTTACATAACGCGCGTCTCCTTAATAGAGAGACGTCTCCAAAGTTGCATGACGCGTGTCTCCTTATTACAGAGCCGTCTCTTAATTCACAAAACGCCGTACGACGTTAAGGAAACAAGCGTGTGGGCTGGTGAAATGTGACCCATTTGGCGTTCCATAGTAGACCTTTCTCGCGATAGCAGAACGAACAGGCACGGGAGGAGTAGAGCAAGGGGAGATTGTCCACTTGTTAATCTATCGTGGATGCCGTCGTTAACTATAGATTATTTAATAAATTAAATAAAAAATGCTAAAATGGGTTGCCAAATATACTTTGGTGGCCGTTAATATACCTGGGCGGCCCGCCCAAGTAAAGACTATGTGTGGGAAACACTGGGACATGCTTCCCCATTTACACGGACAGGCCATGTTTATGGACATGCTTCTCTATTGACACGGACGGGCCGTGTTTAGGGACATGTTTTCCCATTGTCACGGACAGGCTGTGTTTATGGACATGCTTCTCTATTGACACGGACGGGCCGTGTTTAGGGACATGTTTTCCCATTGTCACGGACGGGCCGTGTTTATGGACATGCTTCTCCATTGAGACGGACAGGCCGTGTTTATGGACATGCTTCTCCATTGAGACGGACAGGTCGTGTTTATGGACATGCTTCTCTATTGACACGGACGGGCCGTGTTTATGGCCATACACGCAGCTGAAAGAATTAGCATGGTAGGCCTGAATAGGTGGCTGTTTGGTCAGTCACTCAGTTACATATTTACTCAATCACTTAGTTCATGCACTTCTTTGGTTGGTTTCCTTCTTTTTACAATGGCTATACTTACAGTATGTGCAGAATGGCCTTTGATTATATTGTTATATTTGGTGGTTTTTATGAACTTTTTCTCGAAGCAGACATTCTGCACAACAATACACTTTGCTATTTCCATGTGTATCAGTACATGTGATCAAGTACTTCTTACACTTATGAATTTGCTACATTTTTACACAGATTCTTCTCATTCCCTGATATTTATAGAATGGGGATAGACTGAGCTGTCATTGAAACTATAGAGCCATCTAGTGGCACAACCATTGTGCCTGATTTCTATAACCCCATAAACACTATCCTCCATTTAAACCTGCCGATAAATCAGCACATTTCTCTACAGCAGGGCTGCCCAACCCTGTTCCTGGAGATCTACCGTCCTGTCGGTTTTCATATCAACCCTAATTTGGCACACCTGATTCTGTTGAATGAGGTGTGCTTTGTTAGGGTTAGAGTGAAAACCTACAGGACGGTAGATCTCCAGGAAGAGGGTTGGGCAGCCCTGCTCTACAAAAACATTAGAATGATCAGTGAGTGCATTTCTGTGTATAATATAATAATTATATAATACAGGTTATACAGATGATTACTCATAACCCTGTCTGATTGGGGATGATACCAACAGCTCCAACAGGTAATTATCATGCCTTATTATTATTATTACTCCACCTGTCCGTTCACCAGGTTCCCTGTGATGTCATTGGTGGACTCTCGTAAATGGTCTCAGTGAGTCTGCTTTGTAACCATCCTGCTGTTTAAACTGGCATACTGATGGAAAATTCCATCTCCTCCTGTCTGCCGTTTGTGGTGCCTCTATCAGCAACACGCCACTCTCTGCATCAAGCTTTTAGTCCTGATTGATGATTGTTTGTTTCAGTCTGGCAGGTATGCAGTCTACTTTGGTTTATTTCTCTGATGCAGTTGTTGATGGCAAATTAAAATTAATTGTATTTTAGGCACATTTGTTCCGCAATGGTTAATGTCGTTAATGCTATTTCCTAAATTTTACAAATGTATTATTACCAAAATTTTACATATTTACATGTAAAGCTAACTATCCAAACTTTGAAATTTAATCATCATTCAACACTGCCAAAGTGTTATAAAAACATGCCCATTGCTTTTCTTGGGTGGTAAACCTGCACCTTTAAACAAGCTGAGGCAGGATGGAGCTCTAATGTGTGTGTGTGTGTGTGTGTGTGTGTGTGTGTGTGTGTGTGTGTGTGTGTGCGTGATTGGCTGAGGTATGGTGGAGCTCTATTGTGTGTGTGTGTGTGTGTGTGTGATTGGCTGAGGCAGGGTGGGGCTCTATTGTGTGTGTGTGTGATTGGCTGAGGCAGGGTGGGTCTCTATTGTTTGTGTGATTGGCTGAGGCAGAGGGTGGGGCTCTAGCGTGCGTGCGTGCGTGCGTGCGTGCGTGCGTGCGTGCGTGCGTGCGTGCGTGCGTGCGTGCGGTGGGATTCATTGTTCCCATATGTATCTCTCTCAATTCACAACACAGCAACACAATTAAATAAACTGATATATGGTGCTTATGTAGTGCTGTAGGTAGATACAGTAAGACTGATATATGGTGCTTATGTGGTGCTGTAGTTAGATACAGTAAGACTGATATATGGAGCTTATGTGGTGCTGTAGTTAGATACAGTAAGACTGATATATGGTGCTTATGTGGTGCTGTAGTTAGATACAGTAAGACTGATATCTAATGAGTGCTGTAGTTGGATACAGTAAGACTGATATATGGTGCTTATGTGGTGCTGTAGTTAGATACAGTAAGACTGATATATGGAGCTTATGTGGTGCTGTAGTTATATATGGTGCTTATGTAGTTAGATACAGTAAGACTGATATATGGAGCTTATGTAGTGCTGTAGTTAGATACAGTAAGGCTGATATATGGTGCTTATGTAGTGCTGTAGTTAGATACAGTAAGACTGATATATGGAGCTTATGTAGTGCTGTAGTTAGATACAGTAAGACTGATATATGGTGCTTATGTGGTGCTGTAGTTAGATACAGTAAGACTGATATATGGAGCTTATGTAGTGCTGTAGTTAGATACAGTAAGACTGATATATGGCGCTTATGTGGTGCTGTAGTTAGATACAGTAAGACTGATATATGGCGCTTATGTGGTGCTGTAGTTAGATACAGTAAGACTGATATATGGTGCTTATGTGGTGCTGTAGTATATCCAGCCGCAGACCAGGTCTATACACTATATGCTATTACTTAATTTCTGTAGAAGCTGGGGAAAGATCCTCAGTGTAAAAACAATAAAGCAATCCAACATAATCACATCTCCACATAGTCCCAGAGGCCAGTTTAAACTGACACAAACCTATTGTAACAGAAACATTTACACTTTGTGTCACCTTTTGTGTATCTCCCAATTGACTAGCCTTTTATCGCTAAATATTCAAAATATGAGAAGAAACATCCCATTTTAGAGCCTGAGGCAAGTGAAAGTTTGTGAACTTTAAAACCTGTATAGGAAAGTGCCACCAGATCAGATAAAAACTAAAAAAAGTTGTATATTTTACACAGCTACCCCACAAATGTCCCTTTCGCCTGCACAAACTCTCTCTCTCTCTCTTTCTCTCTCTCTCCCTCCCTCCCTCCCTCAGGGGTGAGGCCCTGTCAAACAGACGCAGGAATGGGAGACCCATATCTGGCAGTGGTGTCATGTGCCCTAACAGGTCCTTGCTGTGGTATAAAGCACCCGCATATCAGCCAGTATGAGACGACAACACACACCTGACCTTGACAGGCTGTAAATATGCAGCCAGAGTCGCCTGGAGCCTGAGGCTGCTGCTAAACTCATGAGGGCAGAGAGAACTCTACTGCCACACCCCCATAGAGACAAACACGCTCTCAGTCATACTCTACCGCCACACACTCCCATAGAGACAAACACGCTCTCAGTCATACTCTACCGCCACACACTCCCATAGAGACAAACACGCTCTCAGTCATACTCTACCGCCACACACTCCCATAGAGACAAACACGCTCTCAGTCATACTCTACCGCCACACACTCCCATAGAGACAAACACGCTCTCAGTCATACTCTACCGCCACACACTCCCATAGGGACAAACAAGCTCTCAGTCATACTCTAGAACCACACACTCCCATAAAGACAAACACGCTCTCAGTCATACTCTACCACCACACACTCCCATAGAGACAAACAAGCTCTCAGTCATACTCTACCGCCACACACTCCCATAGAGACAAACAAGCTCTCAGTCATACTCTAGAACCACACACTCCCATAGAGACAAACAAGCTCTCAGTCATACTCTAGAACCACACACTCCCATAGAGACAAACACGCTCTCAGTGATACTCTACCACCACACACTCCCATAGAGACAAACAAGCTCTCAGTCATACTCTACCGCCACACACTCCCATAGAGACAAACACGCTCTCAGTCATACTCTACCGCCACACACTCCCATAGAGACAAACACGCTCTCAGTCATACTCTACCGCCACACACTCCCATAGAGACAAACACGCTCTCAGTCATACTCTACCGCCACACACTCCCATAGAGACAAACACGCTCTCAGTCATACTCTACCGCCACACACTCCCATAGAGACAAACACGCTCTCAGTCATACTCTACCGCCACACACTCCCATAGAGACAAACACGCTCTCAGTCATACTCTACCGCCACACACTCCCATAGAGACAAACAAGCTCTCAGTCATACTCTAGAACCACACACTCCCATAGAGACAAACACGCTCTCAGTGATACTCTACCACCACACACTCCCATAGAGACAAACAAGCTCTCAGTCATACTCTACCGCCACACACTCCCATAGAGACAAACAAGCTCTCAGTCATACTCTACCGCCACACACTCCCATAGAGACAAACAAGCTCTCAGTCATACTCTACTGCCACACACTCCCATAGAGACAAACAAGTTCTCAGTCATACTCTACCACCACACTCCCATAGAGACAAACAAGCTCTCAGGTATGAGGGGCCGTTTAGGCCATAATTCATACTCACTCTCACATACATATATACTCTCTCTCACATACATATATACTCTCTCTCACATACATATATACTCACTCTCATATACATATATACTCTCTCTCACATACATATATACTCTCTCTCACATACATATATACTCACTCTCATATACATATATACTCTCTCTCACATACATACATACTCTCTCTCACATACATACATACTCTCTCTCACATACATACATACTCTCTCACACATGCATATATACTCTCTCTCACATACATATATACTCTCTCTCACATACATACATACTCTCTCTCACATACATATATCCTCTCTCACACATACATACTCTCTCACACATACATACTCTCTCACACATACATATATACTCTCTCTCACATACATACATACTCTCTCACACATACATACATACTCTCTTACACATACATACATACTCTCTTACACATACATATATATTCTCACACATACATATTCTCACTCTCACATACATATATTACCACTTCCACATAAAAATATTTATGTATGTATGAAATAAAAAGTATAGTGGAAACGGAAGGCACTTACATGAAAAGGAAGTCACTTACATGAAATGGAAAGATTGTGATTGGCTCAGAAGCTGGCTGGTACCATAGATATAAACAACTACTAGATTCATAATTCGCCCTGTTAAGTTACGTCTGCACTGCTACCATAATATGTTATGCAGACTCTTGTCCAGTTCCCAGCACCATGGAGAGGGAAGACCAGAGACATGTATTACAACAGGAAATTGGAGTAGTGCATAATATACTATCGCTGCCTAAAACAGGCGGTGTATTGTCCTCATCTCTTGAGGCCAGGTCAGTGCTGTATCATTCTGCGCTTTCTCACAGCGAGATCAGAGCGCTAGCATTAACGCTAGTGTAGCTACCTCAAGAATCCTCAGCAGGCCAGCTTGGACTTGCTCAGAGACAGTCTGCAGTCCTGCACGATATAACACTCCACAACACTTTGGCAACTGACTCTCGGTCGAGGAAAAGGTATCAACTAACGTTAGCTTGCTACCAAGTTTAATCGCTGTGCAAACAGACAAATGAACCGTTATCATTTCGTAATCACGTAGTAATGCTAAAAGATAATCACACCACTTGCTAACGTTAGCTAACTAACCAACAAAAGCAAAACGGCCTTGGCTACTTAGATTTGCATTAAACAAGCTAACGTTAGAAAGTGATGTGATTATTTTTTTAGCATTAGCTAGTACATGATTACCAAATTATAACGGTTCACTTGTCTGTTTGCGCAGTGAATGAACTTAGTAGCAACTAGCAAGCTAACGTTAGTTGTTACCTTTTCCAGTAGGCTAAGCTACAGGGCTGATGCTGGCCTCTCAAGAAGCACTGACTGTTTCAGGTGATGATAATATTTATGGATTGCCGGTTGGAGGCTAATAACTTTACTGGTCTGCCCCCTCCATGGTGCACGGACGCTGGACAACAGCCTACCAGCCGTGGATATAAAAACGTAGATCTATGGCATCAGCCGCTGTGTAACGTTTCAGCGATACTAATATTGAAGAACTATGTAGGCTATGTAAAAAGAAAATAATTCATTACTTTTTTTTAGTTGTGTGAAAGTGTCCACATTCTGGAATGAGTGGCCTGGCCACCGTCGGGCGGTCAAGATTCACGTAAACAAACGGTAGTGTATTGACGGATGCAGACTTCCTCCGATAAAATTGACTGTAACTCGCTTAATTCGCAACTAATTTGAAACATTTTATAAACATGATAAATGTCTGCATAACACATGTTAACCTGAATTCCAAATTTATCACAACATATACGTATTTGTAAAACGCCCTTTGAACTATTATGCTAAAGTTGTCAAAATGTTGTCAGAGCTAAGGATGATTTTATTGTTTAAAGCTGCTAGAAAGCAGTAGAGGGTGATTCTGAATTATTAGCTTGGTAGCTCTGATTATTATAACTGTATTAGGCCAGCTGCAGTCAGATCGCCAAGCTAACAAGGCGTCGTATGACATGGGTATCGGCTGGAAGACGTGCAAAATATTACATTTCCACGAAGGTGTGCTCACCGCATATACATAATATGACAATGAGTATAGTAGATTCTAATGTAAAACCACAAGTGTGCCTAGAGTGTAATGCTGTGTAAAATGCAATAAACGATGTACAATTAATACAATTCTGAATGTCTTTATTTAGCAAAAAAGAAATTACTTGCATGAAATGTACAAATGGATAATATAATTTGTTTTGGGAAGTAGTACAATGAAGTTCACAGTGCAACTGGTAGTAGCCCAGATAGCAAGGAAACATTGAATCAATGTTGAATTGATTAAGAGCTGAAAACGCCCCAAAACAAATAAGTGCTTAAATAGGCACAACATAGAACATACGTGGTCAGTCTTTCTTTAAGGCTTCACTGTCGGTTACAGTTCTGTTCCACTGTTGTTTGCATTTGTGACAAAACCAGCGGCCATTTGCAGCAGGTGCATGAGTCCAACACAACCAAGGTGGTTACACTTTAACATAACATAACATAAGGTATCACCTTAACATAACAGCTAACCTTAACGTTACCGTTGATGTTTTTAGTTTGCGTCTGCAAAAATGGCAGATAATACCCACAACACAAGGCTGTTTATACGCAGATCGCGGCTGTGCAGATTTGCATAGGGCAACTGAGGATCTGTTTGTAATACAATTATCTATGGTACCGGCCAGCTTCTGAGCCAATCACAATCTTTCCATTTCATGTAAGTGACTTCCTTTTCATGTAAGTGCCTTCCGTTTCCACTATACTTTTTATTTCATACATACATAAATATTTTTATGTGGAAGTGGTAATATATGTATGTTAGAGTGAGAATATGTATGTGTGAGAGTATATATGTATGTGTAAGAGAGTATGTATGTATGTGTGAGAGAGTATATATGTATGTGAGAGAGAGTATATATGTATGTGTGAGAGAGTATGTATGTATGTGAGAGAGAGTATATATGTATATGAGAGTGAGTATATATGTATGTGAGAGAGAGTATATATGTATGTGTGAGAGAGTATATATGTATGTAAGAGAGAGCATATATGTATGTGTGAGAGAGTATGTATGTATGTGAGAGAGAGTATATATGTATGTATGAGAGAGTATGTATGTATGTGTGAGAGAGTATGTCTGTATGTGAGAGAGAGTATATGTATGTGAGAGAGAGTATATATGTATGTGTGAGAGAGTATGTATGTATGTGTGAGAGTATGTATGTATGTGTGAGAGAGTATATATGTATGTGAGAGAGTATATATGTATGTGAGAGAGAGTATATATGTATATGTGAGAGAGTATATATGTATGTGAGAGAGAGTATATATGTATGTGAGAGAGAGTATGAATTATGGCCTAAACGGCCCCTCATACTCAGGCATACTCTACCACCACACACTCCCATAGAGACAAACAAGCTCTCAGTCATACTCTACCACCACACACTCCCATAGAGACAAACAAGCTCTCAGTCATACTCTAGAACCACACACTCCCATAGAGACAAACACGCTCTCAGTCATACTCTACCACCACACACTCCCATAGAGACAAACAAGCTCTCAGTCATACTCTACCACCACACTCCCATAGAGACAAACACGCTCTCAGTCATACTCTACCACCACACACTCCCATAGAGACAAACAAGCTCTCAGTCATACTCTACCGCCACACTCCCATAGAGACAAACAAGCTCTCAGTCATACTCTACCACCACACTCCCATAGAGACAAACAAGCTCCCAGTCATACTCTACCACCACACACTCCCATAGAGACAAACACACTCTCAGTCATACTCTACCACCACACACTCCCATAGAGACAAACACGCTCTCAGTCATACTCTGCCACCACACACTCCCATAGAGACAAACAAGCTCTCAGTCATACTCTACCGCCACACACTCCCATAGAGACAAACAAGCTCTCAGTCATACTCTACCACCACACTCCCATAGAGACAAACAAGTTCTCAGTCATACTCTACCACCACACACTCCCATAGAGACAAACACGCTCTCAGTCATACTCTACCACCACACTCCCATAGAGACAAACAAGCTCTCAGTCATACTCTACCGCCACAATCCCATAGAGACAAACAAGCTCTCAGTCATACTCTAGAACCACACACTCCCATAGAGACAAACAAGCTCTCAGTCATACTCTACCGCCACACTCCCATAGAGACAAATATGCTCTCAGTGATACTCTACCACCACACACTCCCATAGAGACAAACATGCTCTCAGTTATACTCTACCACCACACACTCCCATAGAGACAAACACGCTCTCAGTCATACTCTACCACCACACACTCCCATAGAGACAAACAAGCTCTCAGTCATACTCTACCGCCACACACTCCCATAGAGACAAACACACTCTCAGTCATACTCTACCACCACACACTCCCATAGAGACAAACAAGCTCCCAGTCATACTCTACCGCCACACACTCCCATAGAGACAAACACACTCTCAGTCATACTCTACCACCACACACTCCCATAGAGACAAACAAGCTCCCAGTCATACTCTACCGCCACACACTCCCATAGAGACAAACACACTCTCAGTCATACTCTACCACCACACACTCCCATAGGGACAAACACACTCTCAGTCATACTCTACCACCACACACTCCCATAGAGACAAACACGCTCTCAGTCATACTCTACCACCACACACTCCCATAGAGACAAACAAGCTCTCAGTCACATGTATTCACACAACAATACCTTTCACATAATAATGCCTTTATTTGTATTGTACCTTTCACACACAGTTGCAACCCAAAATTATTTACAAAATATACCCACATGAAAAGACACACACACACTCATTCACAGTGTGAAAGGCACTTCAAACAGGGTCAGGATTGGACTGATAGTAGCTTGACAGACAAACTGGTCGAATGATTGATTTACAAGGGATGATTTGTGTCTGCTGCAGTGGACTGTAGAGTCTAATTCCATCTAAATCAAATTAACCCACTCAGCTGCTAAAAGCCTCTGTCTGACTGTTATATTGACCCCCTCCCCCCATATGGGATGGGGGACTTTTTCTGTTTTGCTTGTGGTTTGAAGTCATAACCTAACCATGGACATGAGCAGTCATTCCAGGCATGTGTTAGACAGTGCATAAAGTACACAACTCAAGCAGCTCATAAACTCCCACATACCAGATTACTGCCAGCAAGTGCAAATAGTACAAAAAAAGTACAATGTGATCAAGGGCTTCACCACAGATCAGCTGTCTGTGTGTTCAGAAATTAATAGAAAAGTCCAGAATACAGCAGCAGGCTATGAAAAAGGAAGTGATAGATATCATAAATATCATAAATATCATAAATAATCATGCCTTACCCTCCATATGCACCGAAAGTGAAGCTTCTCCTTCTCTGGGACATGACTGGTGGGTGAACACAACAGCGCAGGGTAACTAGATATGCAAACTGAAGAGAGTTACTGAGTATGAATCACCTTCCTGCCACTTTCACATTCTGTCTTGCTCTCGCTCCCTCTATGTCTCTCTCTCTCCCCTGTGTCCCTGTGTGTGTGTGTGTGTGTGTGTGTGTGTGTGTGTAAAAACTTGTTAAGTAACTCTAGTTCATAGACACTCAGTCATTTTCATTGCAAATCTGATGAAATCACAACTAATTATACATGAAACACTTTTGTGTAAATACTTTTTTAATATAAACTTTTTTTGTAAATATTTATATGCACACATACAAGAATTTGTATTTAAAGCAACAGTAATCTGTCAGCATACGGGGCTGAAGAAGGGAGATGCCGCAGTTGTCAGTCAGAGGAAAGGGTCTGATGACGTAACCCGCATGGAAAAGGGCCGTATGTTTCCACACAAACAGCCACTTAGAGCAGAGCTACTGGGCTGAAACCACTCATACCCTACCTGCCCCACAGCTAAAGCACTCTTCCCCTACCTGCTCCACAGCTAAAGCACTCTTCCCCTACCTGCCTCATATATAAAACACTCTTCCTCTACCTGCCCCACAGCTAAAGCACTCTTCCCCTACCTGCTCCACAGCTAAAGCACTCTTCCCCTACCTGCTCCACAGCTAAAGCACTCTTCCCCTACCTGCCTCATATATAAAACACTCTTCCTCTACCTGCCCCATAGCTAAAGCACTCTTCCCCTACCTGCCCCACAGCTAAAGCACTCTTCCCCTACCTGCCTCATATATAAAACACTCTTCCTCTACCTGCCCCATAGCTAAAGCACTCTTCCCCTACCTGCCCCACAGCTAAAGCACTCTTCCCCTACCTGCTCCACAGCTAAAGCACTCTTCCCCTACCTGCCTCATATATAAAACACTCTTCCTCTACCTGCTCCACAGCTAAAACACTCTTCCTCTACCTGCCCCACAGCTAAAACACTCTTCCCCTACCTGCTCCACAGCTAAAGAACTCTTCCCCTACCTGCCTCATATATAAAACACTCTTCCTCTACCTGCCCCATAGCTAAAGCACTCTTCCCCTACCTGCTCCACAGCTAAAACACTCTTCCCCTACCTGTCCCACAGCTAAAACACTCTTCCCCTACCTGCCCCACAGCTAAATCACTCTTCCCCTACCTGCCCCACAGCTAAAGCACTCTTCCCCTACCTGCCTCACAGCTAAAACACTCTTCCCCTACCTGCTCCACAGCTAAAACACTCTTCCCCTACCTGCCCCACAGCTAAAACACTCTTCCACTACCTGCCTCACAGCTAAAACACTCTTCCACTACCTGCCTCACAGCTAAAACACTCTTCCCCTACCTGCCCCACAGCTAAAACGCTCTTCCACTACCTGCCTCACAGCTAAAACACTCTTCCACTACCTGCCTCACAGCTAAAACACTCTTCCCCTACCTGCCCCACAGCTAAAACACTTAAGAGCTTCAATCAGTTGTCATTGTTGGGAAGCACTAACTGGCTCTGTGGATTCTTCATCCATGTTTCTGCTCACTAAAAAAATATGACAAATGGAAACATGCACACACACTATTCACACACAAAAAAACACAGACACACACGCGCACATACACAAACACACGCTATTCACACTAACGAACAAACACACACAAACACACTTTGTCTCACCAGTCAACAGCACATCCTAAATGTACAACACTTAAGGATAATGATAAGATAAGCATAGATAGATATAGAGAAGATATTTCAGCAATGACATCATTAATCAGCCATTAGCCAGTCTTTAACTGTTTGTCAGTGAAAAAAAATCCAGTTTTATTCCATCTCATTAATATTCATGAATGGAGCACCAAGGGAAATTATTTAAATAACATAATTACTGTAATTGATATTCATTGTGAATGCATCTCAAGTAGCCAATTGTTTTATTTTTAAGAAAGACACTACATAGTTCAATGTCAATGTATTTAAAATGCACATCCATAATACTGTTATACAATACAATACTGTATAATGTACAGTTGTTGTAATTAGGCAAACTTAGCATTTATCGTCACCTCAGGGTATTTGTGCAGATAGATGAACAGTAGCACAGGCTAACAAGAGCTCAGTGCTGACAGTAGCACAGGCTATCAAAAGCTCAATGCTGACAGTAGCACTGGCTAACAGGAGCTCAATGCTGACAGTAACACAGGCTAACAGGAGCTCAAAGCTGAGAGTAGCACAGGCTAACAGGAGCTCAAAGCTGACAGTAGCACTGGCTAACAGGAGCTCAATGCTGAGAATAGTACAGGTAAACAGGAGCTCAATGCAGACAGTAACACAGGCTAACAGGAGCTCAATGCTGAGAGTAGCACAGGCAAACAGGAGCACAATGCTGAGAGTCGCACAGGCGAACAGGAGCTCAATGCTGAGAGTCGCACAGGTGAACAGGAGCTCAATGCTGAGAGAAGCACAGGCAAACAGGAGCACAATGCTGAGAGTAGCACAGGCTAACAGGAGCACAATGCTGAGAGTAGCACAGGCAAACAGGAGCACAATGCTGAGAGTCGCACAGGTGAACAGGAGCTCAATGCTGAGAGAAGCACAGGCGAACAGGAGCTCAATGCTGAGAGTCGCACAGGCTAACAGGAGCACAATGCTGAGAGTAGCACAGGCAAACAGGAGCACAATGCTGAGAGTCGCACAGGTGAACAGGAGCTCAATGCTGAGAGAAGCACAGGCAAACAGGAGCACAATGCTGAGAGTAGCACAGGCTAACAGGAGCACAATGCTGAGAGTAGCACAGGCAAACAGGAGCACAATGCTGAGAGTCGCACAGGTGAACAGGAGCTCAATGCTGAGAGAAGCACAGGCGAACAGGAGCTCAATGCTGAGAGTCGCACAGGTGAACAGGAGCTCAATGCTGAGAGAAGCACAGGCAAACAGGAGCTCAATGCTGAGAGTAGCACAGGCAAACAGGAGCACAATGCTGAGAGTCGCACAGGTGAACAGGAGCTCAATGCTGAGAGAAGCACAGGCAAACAGGAGCTCAATGCTGAGAGTAGCACAGGCAAACAGGAGCACAATGCTGAGAGTCGCACAGGTGAACAGGAGCTCAATGCTGAGAGAAGCACAGGCAAACAGGAGCTCAATGCTGAGAGTAGCACAGGCTAACAGGAGCTCAATGCTGACAGTAACACAGGCTAACAGGAGCTCAATGCTGAGAGTAGCACAGGCAGTTCAGATCAGATATCCAGCAGCTTGCAAAAAGGTAAACTGCATGTCTGTAATTTATCAGTTTTGCATCAGGCCAAAAAACCAGCTGTACTCAATAAAAACTGTCTAACTGTGAGTAGACTCAACTCCAAATCCAACACAATCCGAGACGAGGGTGTTTCCTGATACCCAGATAGAATCCTGAGCAGACATCGATTCATAAAGGACTCACTTCTCTGCTTCTGCACCACCATCAGCATGACGCACGCACGCACGCACGCACGCACGCATGCGCGCACAGCATCTGTATGGGCCAATATCTAACAGAGCAATTACATCCTTCTCTTCACTTATTAACCACAGTAGCCACAGAGGAGGCAAAAAGGTCCCTGGGACAAGAGTGCCCCCTGCTGCAGACCACAAGAACTGTACTTATAACAGTGGGAGCAATCAGTTCCATTTGTGGTTTTGCATGCTATGAACATTAATGCTGCATTTACCGAGGGCAGTTTTATAGAATGACAAGAATTCAATGGCTGAGGTCCCCTGAGCATCCACACATGGTCCACTATGAAACTACAAAAACAGTTCAGTGTTCTATAAACTGCAGAGTAAAAAACTGTTTGCAGCTATTGAGAATGTGTAGATTCTGATAAACTGCTTCCCAAGAACGATTAAATATCTACGATTTGCATAAGACTATGAAACATATTTCTGGTGTGCATGAAAAATGCTGCAGTATTACTGTAACTATACCAGTGTTAGAGATTATATCACAGATGTGATATTGCACACAATAAATCACACAGTCAGTAATTGTTGTTTCCAAAAAAAAAAGCTCTCAATTCTCAATTTCCCCTTTTCAATCGGCCTTTACCATTAAATCTAAACAATATTTTGAGAGAAAGACAAGTTCAGGAAATTCCCATTGGCGAGTAGATTCACAGTTTCTGCCTTACCAAAATGAGTTACACTGCCCAAGAGTCTACCTCCACACACAAGTGTCTACCTCCACACACACACAGCCCGAGAGTCTACCTCCACACACAAGTGTCTACCTCCACACACACAGCCCGAGAGTCTACCTCCACACACAAGTGTCTACCTCCACACACACACAGCCCGAGAGTCTACCTCCACACACAAGTGTCTACCTCCACACACATACAGCCCGAGAGTCTGATTCCACACACGAGTGTCTACCTCCACACACATAGAGCCCGAGAGTCTGATTCCACACACGAGTGTCTACTGCCACACACACACAGCCCGAGAGTCTGACTCCACACACGAGTGTCTACTGCCACACACACACAGCCCGAGAGTTTGACTCCACACACGAGTGTCTACCGCCACACACACACAGCCCGAGAGTCTATCTCCACACACACACACAACCAGAGAGTCTGACTCCACACGCGAATGTCTACCTCCACACATACACAGCCCGAGAGTCTACCTCCACAAATGAGTGTCTACCGCCACACACACACAGCCAGAGTTTCACTCCACACACGAGTGTCTACCTCCACACACACACAGCCCGAGAGTCTACCTCCACACACCAGTGTCTACCGCGCCACACACACAGCCAGAAAGTCTGACTCCACACACGAGTGTCTACCTCCACACACACACAGCCAGAGACTCCACATACATACACACAAACACAGACACACTGCCTGAGTGTCTCACCTCAGCCACACACACACACACACTGTCTGAGTGTCTGACTCCATTGGCACACAGTGAATCATCCAGCAAACTGGAACACTTCAGCAGAGAGATCACTGACCACAGGCACTTTATGTCTATTTCAGTGTACAGTGTAAAAGGGAGTTGCCTCTGACAGTCAGATTCATTGTGAGGGAAGAAGAAAGCCTCTTCGCCCTGGAGCTGATAACACACACAGTGTGCGCAGCTTTTTAAAGCTCAGACACAGCAAAGAGGAGACTTTACAGCCCCGGGACAAACACCTTCATAAACAGAGGCACGGCTTGGACAAGTCCCATTCACAGCAGGGAGCCACATCTTCTCTAACAAGAGCCAAAGAGCCAAATTCAAGGCAGATGAAGGCTAGAGCAGTGCTACCCCCCCCAGTTATCTGAGATCTGTTTTCTACACCAGCAGCATAAAGAGTGGAAGGTGATTACTGCAGACTCAGAACAGCCTGGTATTAGAGCAGTCCCTCTGCTCCACTTTGTCTTTCTGACTTTCAACTGCAGTATTTCAGCACCGCGGACAGCACACTGGTTCTGTATGCACAGTTGCTGGGTTTTAGCACCATGGACAGCACACTCGTTCTGAATGCAGTTGCTGGGGTTTAGCACCATGGACAGCACACTGGTTCTGAATGCAGTTGCTGGGTTTTAGCCCCATGGACAGCACACTGGTTCTGAATGCACAGTTGCTGGTTTTTAGCACCATGGACAGCACACTGGTTCTGAATGCAGTTGCTGGGTTTTAGCACCATGGACAGCACACTGGTTCTGTATGCACAGTTGCTGGGTTTTAGCACCATTGACAGCACACTGGTTCTGAATGTACAGCTGTAGTTTTCCTGTATTATCCAGTCTCATATTGAACACAACACACAGAATCAATACATACTGTAAATCACAGCAGTCTCCTGCATTGATTTTGTATATGCACTAAAACGGTGCAAAATCATTTTGGTGCATACTAAAACTTCCCTGTGATTTTTAAAATGCTTCCATCTTTTCTTGAAAGTATGGCATGCCCAATGGTATACAGCCATGCTCATGCTGGAGTCTCCACAGCTGATGCGGGAGAGCTGATGCCCTGAAAGAGCGGGACTCCAGCCCCAGTAAAACACACCCAGTAATGCCCTGAAAGAGCGGGACTCCAGCCCCAGTAAAACACACCCAGTAACACCCTGAAGGGGCGGGACTCCAGCCCCAGTAAAACACACCCAGTAACACCCTGAAAGAGCGGGACTCCAGCCCCAGTAAAACACACCCAGTAACACCCTGAAAGAGCGGGACTCCAGCCCCAGTAAAACACACCCAGTAACACCCTGAAAGAGCGGGACTCCAGCCCCAGTAAAACACACCCAGTAACACCCTGAAGGGGCGGGACTCCAGCCCCAGTAAAACACACCAGTAATGCCCTGAAAGAGCGAGACTCCAGCCCCAGTAAAACACACCCAGTAACACCCTGAAGGGGCGGGACTCCAGCCCCAGTAAAACACACCCAGTAATGCACATTAGCAGAACAGGGATAACAGAAATTAGCAGAAAAGGGATTAAAAAAAAGGTTTAAAACATATTTATAGATTTCTATTGGTTTTCAAATCAGATGCTATAATGCAGGGCAATTTACATTGCTACACAACTGAGCAGGGCTACACAACTGACTCCTCAGTTTTGTGCTCAGGCTTACTCCATCTACTACCCACACTGCTGCCAGGCCCACGCCACTAATACACCCACACTGCTGCCAGGCCCACAGGCGATACAGGATATGAGAGTTTATTCCAAAAAACTGCAGCCATGACAGAGACAGGAAGAGGCACATTGAGAGTACAGAGCCTCATGCTGACAGTTAGGCCTGGGGCTGGATGTTCTGATCTATGCTGTCACTTATCAAACAAATCTTCCCTGGCTTTGGGATTTCCAACCTCCTTTAAAATTTGAGAGCTGAGGTTTACAGGCTGAAAACTATATGCTCTTTTCAGCCTGGAACCCTAGTCAGAATAAATATAGTCAAAATATAGTCAAAGTCAATATAGTCAGAATAAATATTTCTTCGGGAACTGAGGTGAAGGAAGGCGATGAGGCAAATGTCTATCATATTCCCACACACCCCGCCCCATTATGACATCACACAACTCCATCAGAACATCCATCAGCTTCTCTACCTGTTCCGTCTTAGAGCAGCACTCCACTTTCACATCCTTGTCTACGTTGCACTTTCCATTGCATGCAGACGGAAAGGGCAGCAAAGGCAATTATCATACTGTTTATCAGAAGAAGTGTATTATTTTAACACAAGAATGGAACTTGAAATTAACCTGGAGTTTACTGGAAAATGGGCCCTAGAAAAAATGCTTGATTGGACAAACAAATGGTGTTTACAAGGCTGATTAATAATTGCTCGGTATGAGTGAGCAGACACACTTCCCTGGGTTTCATCTGCTCATACTGCAGAAAAGAGCTCAGTGGCCTTACACAAGCCACCCTAAACTGGCATGAGGAATCCAGGCCATGGGAAGAAGTGCTCATTTTGCTCTGGGCTTTCTATGGCATTTCATAATGCTACATTGAGCTGAAGTCTGTCCTAAATAAAGCTCCTGAAACCCAAAGCACTAGTACACACAACTAGATTAACAGTTTCTAAAGAAATTGTAGATGTGGTTGCTTCGCAGTGGTATCAATTGCTGAAAATGGTATAGAATGGTATGAAGTGGTAAAGGGATCTAAATAAGGTGAAAGTGTTAAAATGTGGTGATGTATTTGGTGGTAAGTTGTCTAAAGAACTTGGAAGTGATACACAGAAGTAATTAATTGTGATGAAAGCACAAAAAGGTAATGTCAAATCATCTGGGATAGTATTGTTAGGTCATAGTAAAGGAAGGCATTGTGATGTCATAAGTAGTGTAATTGCATCAGTTTTCAAAATGTGCCAATTAACACCCATTCATTTATTTGGCGATAAAAGGTAAATTATCTGAAAAAGCATATATGGTATAAAGGTAAAATGTAATAGCAACCTGGAGGGTGTATAAAGGTAGAGTATGAGGTATGAATGATGTTGATGGTGTGAATGGTGTAGGAGGAGATAGGTGGCAAAAAAGTGGTGGAATAATAAGAAGTATGGAGAGTAATAGATTAATTTACCTGAAGAGTAACACCCCAGCACTGGATAATTGCATTAAAGGGGTACATCTTTCCTAGACAATTGTATATGGATTTAAAATACCATCATCAGAATAACTGAAAGGTTGATTTCTGCATTTGACGCAACCTTTGATTTGGCTTGGGGTGTGGTCTCTGATTGATTGACAAAGCTGAAACAGTGCTCTTAGGATGCAATGCTACAACTCTGCACCATGGGGGCTCGGGCCTTCTGTTCGGCTGCCCCAAATCTTTGGAATGCTCTCCCTGACCACCTGAGAGCTCCACAGACGGTGGAGGCTTTTAAACGAGGCTTAAAAACCTACCTCTTCACAAAAGCCTACTGCTCATAAATCACCTCACTGTTATTGTTGTTTTTATCTTTTATGTCCTGCCCTTATTTCGACTGTTTGTTTGTTTTCGTACTGTTCTTTAAAAAAAAATAATAATAATCTTAGCACCTTTTAACTTGTTTTATTTTAATCTGTACTGTAGCACTTTGAGATTTGTTTTAATGTAAAGTGCAATACAAATCAAATGTATTATTATTATTATTATTATTATTATTACAATCACACAATCAGGCAGGAGAATTCTCTCTGCTTTCACACAAAAAAGAGCACACAGGAAAAGCTTTAGGTACAAACACAATCATAGAGCATCAACTCCAGGGATTTATCCAGCTACAGAGAGCTGAGACTGCCTGAAAATCCATTCATAAATAATCAATACCTTTTCTCCACAGCCAGGCAAACTTTGAAAATATTGTGGTTCCAAAAATGTGTTATGAGTTGGAGGAAAATCACAAATATGTATGCCTTAAAATTGAATTACTCCAATCAATTTATTATGATGCAATTGAGTCCATACATGCAAACCGTACACACTGTAGACAGTACTGTTGGGACAACGGACTACATTCATATTCATTCGACAGGCAACACAAGTGAAGTTTGCAACACAGACCCAGCGTGACATCCATAGTTAGTGATCCAATCATGTAGCTTGGACATACGAGACAACAAGGGTCATAAAACTCAAAAACAGGTAAGACTGAGGAGAGAGGAGCAAGTGCCACGCCACAGCAACAAGTTAGCTTGCCTACCGGCATCTAACGTGAATTGAGCTAACAACCTAGACCGAGGTGTTAGTTCCAGCTACAGACAAAGGACAAATCAGGAGAAATTCCAACTGGGATCAGAAAGGCCAAAGGAGATGCTCTGGCCATCCACCTCACGGACAAGCCAGCTGTAATCAACTCACCGCGGACTTCAGTAAGACTGATCAAACATCCCAGGCATAGTTTAAGATTTTAGTCTGAATTGTTTATCGGTAATCTGATGGTATTCCCTTGACTTTGTGTGATAATAATAGCTGTATAAACATGTTGCGCTGGCTAGCTGGCCTATTGTTTTATAGCTAATGTGGTAGTAGCTACTCTTAACTAAGCAGATCAGGCCTCTATCCTAACATTTAGTAACATTTGTGTCATGTGGTCTCATTTTATCTTACTGTAGGTGGTTAACTGTATTTTCTGACCGAAGTGCGTGAACTTAAATTTGGGATCACTATAACCATAACTTAGCTGCTCACAGCCTGAGCTAGCTTAGCTTACTCCACGTGATTCCTTTGTTCCCTGAATGCACATGTGGTACACACTGACACACGCACACACAAACATGTGCATACCCTCACAAATGCTCCAATACGCACACAACACGATATGTCTGTTTCGTAGAATGTAATATTCCTGTTTTTCCATGTTTAATAAATCTGTTTTTATTAAACCTGGTGCCTGTTTTGATGCCATGAACACAAGAGCTGAGTCAAACCTAATGATTAGAATGTAATACCTTCAATCCTTATGACTTATTAGTTATTAGTGCTTTGATGGTAAATTGAAGTAGTAGTAATTATAATCCATAATAATCAAATGAGACTCATTTAATTTTAACCTAACTTAAGAATAATAAGGGTAACCCTCATTATTCCATAGTTATTACCTATATTTCAGACTTTCCATGTAAGAGTTTATATATACACATTTCTTACATTTATTGGCACCCCATCCGAGGATATTCCCGACAAAATTGGTGCCCTGGTGAAGACAGGTAAGACGGACATGTTTTATTTGTCTATCACCACTACTGCTAAATGTAAATGGTAAATGGACTGCACTTATATAGCGCCTTTATCCAAAGCGCTTTACAATGGCCTCTCACTCACCCATTCACACACACATTCACACACCAATGGCGGCAGCCACCATGCAAGGCGCTAGCCTGCTCATTGGGAGCAATTTGGGGTTCAGTGTCTTGCCCAAGGACACTTCGACATGTGGACAGGAGGAGCCGGGGATCGAACCGCCAACCCTGCGATCAGCGGACGACCCGCTCTACCTCCTGAGCCACAGCCGCCCCTGTATATGTAAACACCTTGCATGAGTAATACTCCACATGTAAGAATATAGAGGCATAATTATCCAAATACACTGCCCTGGTGTGAGGATTTATTTGTATTACTTACAGTACACAAGACTTCTAAATGTAAGTTGATTCCAGGAATTCTGGAATCCTTTCACACACATGAAAACAAACCATCTCAAAAAGCTAAAATTATAGCTGCCAATTCCAAGCTGGTTAAGACATATCTTTTTCTGGGATGGTCACAAATATGATGCCAGAAATTGTCAAAAATAAGTCAGGATTAAAGAATATGTAATAAGTACAGTGGAATTTTAAGTGCAACAAGCTCCTTTGACGATATAGGCATGCGCTTCCAAATAGACACATCATGCTCATTTACAGACAAGTCTTAATGAACAGACTGTGCAAAATCACTCTGTTCATATTCCATCAGTTCCATTAATAAAAGCGAACATATCAGAACTCTGGGGCAAGTTATGCATCATCTTGTCCCTGAGTCTATAAATACAACTATAAATAAAATCATATCAGAACTCTGGGGCAAGTTATGAATCATCTATAAATAAAATACACAAGCTGAATCCATATGTGTCTTGAAATCCAGCAGAAAGGGTAAGGAGAATCTTCTCAGTTTCAGTTTTGCTGCTAGAGATACAGACAAGCCTTTCTGCCTGAGCTTGGCTGCAGCAGAGCTGCATCATCATTACACAAACGCATGTGGAAATACTGCGTGCATCACTTTTTCCATGTAAACAGAAATCATGGAGTCCAGCCTGTTTCCATAGCTCCAAGGTCCATCTGAGCCTGAGGTCTACACAAGGCCAGAGTGAGACTGACAGCTGAGATCTACATGAGGCTAGAGTGAGACAGATGGTGAGATCTACACAAGGCCAGAGTGAGGCAGGAGGCCCTTTCCAGCTCTTTTGCCTGCAGGTTTTATTTGAGGCACCAGAGCAGTGTGGTGCTCAGTCACAGCAGGTTTAAATAACAGACAACTTTGGGGCAGAAAAAAGGTGAGTGTGGGATTTCTCTATGAGTGATAACGGGGTGGGTGGGATTTATCTACGAGTGATAACGGGGTGGGTGTGATCTTTCTACGAGTGATAACGGGGTGGGTGGGATTTCTCTACGAGTGATAACGGGGTGGGTGGGATTTCTCTATGAGTGATAACGGGGTGGGTGGGATTTATCTACGAGTGATAACGGGGTGGGTGGGATTTATCTACGAGTGATAACGGGGTGGGTGTGATCTTTCTACGAGTGATAACGGGGTGGGTGGGATTTATCTACGAGTGATAACGGGGTGGGTGGGATTTATCTACGAGTGATAACGGGGTGGGTGGGATTTATCTACGAGTGATAATGGGGTGGGTGGGATTTATCTACGAGTGATAACGGGGTGGGTGGGATTTATCTACGAGTGATAACGGGGTGGGTGTGATCTTTCTACGAGTGATAACCGGGTGGGAGGGATTTATCTACGAGTGATAACGGGGTGGGTGGAATTTATCTACGAGTGATAACGGGGTGGGTTGGATTTATCTACGAGTGATAACGGGGTGGGAGGGATTTATCTACGAGTGATAACGGGGTGGGATGGATTTATCTACGAGTGATAACGGAGTGGGTGGGATTGATTTATGGTGATGGCAGCACGAGGAGGGTGGGTGAAAGGGATTTATATACAGTGATGGCGGCCCCTTTCTGTCTCTGTGGGATAATCTCGCAGGTAAGAAGTCACACAGCAGCACCAAGTAGGGAAAAGAGGTCACAGAATAATTAGCATAAAAATGGTTAACGGTGCTAAACCACCACAGTGTGTGATCAGTGTCTCTGACCTACAGGACAAATTAAAAAGATATTCAAAATCACACCAGCACCTTTTGGCTTGCCCAGAAACTTTATCTACTGCTGCAATATGCTACTGCCAGCAGGCTACAGCACAAGTGGCCCTTTACCCAGAGTCCACATGCTGAGAGCTCCTTCCAATGCCAGAAAATTCTTAAAGAGCCAGAACATTCCCTCATCCTTAAAGGGTAGTTCCACCGAAAAACAACATTAACCTTATTTAACAGATCAAGGCAAAACTAATTAAGTCTCTCTTTGACAGCTAAAGTTACAAATTTGGTAGATTTTTGTTTTTGAAAAACTACAGTGGCGTCAAGTGGATGTGTAAATGACACAGAAGGCACGTAGGCGGAGCCAGCGAGGGAGGAAACAATGCAGTCACATCGGAGATCAAGCAAGCTATCATTGCTATTTTATTATAATGTCAGAAAATTACATTGATACGTTGTTTCCTAAAGATGTTTTGGCAAATTAAACCAAACAGGACTTGTGTGCTGTCGGTTACAGAGTGGACAAATGATACAACTCCGGTCTTCCTCTGCCTTATTGAATCACCTGGTAAGGAACCATGCTAACTACATTATGATCCATTATGATTATGATAATTATGATTACAGAAGCAAAGTAATGTTCTGGGCTAAGTTAGTGCCGTTAGCCATGTCATTCTATGAATATCTGCTCCTAAATATGAAATAAATATACAACCCTACCATTGGTTTTACACATACAGTCATGCCGGAAAGTCTGCACACCCCTTTCACCGTCTCCACATTTTATTACGTTACAGGCATATTCTACAATAGATTGAGTTAATTTTTTGTCTCAAAACTCTTTCACAAAAAAGTGAAAACAGGTTTTTAGACATTTGTGCTCATTTATTAAAAATCAAAATGTAAAATATCATATGTACACAAGTGTGCACACCCTTTGATATGACACCCAAAAGTGAGCTTTTGTTTCTGCAAATGAGGTTTACCCTTATTTTTCTTAAGTTAGGTTAAAATCAAATCAGTCTCATTTTGATTATTATGGATTATAATTACTACTAGTTCAATTTACCATCAAAGCACCAATAACTAATAACTCATAAGGGTTGAAAGTATTACGTTCGAATGATTAGGTTGACTCAGCCCTCGTGCTCATATGATATCAGAACAGACACCAGGTTTAACAAAAATACCACCTTAGCTATAAAACGATAGGCCAGCCGGCTAGATTTCTAACCAGCGCAACAAGTTTATACAGCTATTATTATTGCACAAAGTCGAGATACAATCAAATTACTGATAAACAATTCAGACTAAAATCCTAAGCTATGCCTGGGATGTTTGATCAGTCTTACTGATGTCCGCGGTGAGTTGATTAGTCCTCTGGTTAGATGCCGTAGGCAAGCTAACGTCGCTTGAGTCTCCCTCCGCGGCCTTTCTGATGCAGCTCTGTGTTGCTGGTGCAATGGAGAAAGCAACAGATCCACCTTTATAGCTGTGTAGCTAGCAAAAAGGGGAAGACAAAATGGGGTGCTGCCTCCTGTGTTGCAGCATGAAGGAGGCAGAGAAGAAGTCTATGAGCCATAGTTGTCACTCAGTTTTATTAACTTGGTGGGGGAAGGGAACCTTCACACCAGTTCACTGTGAGATGAAGATTTTAAACGCCACGCGTAGATGACGTCATCAGACGTGCCTCCATGTCCTTAAAGTGACAGTCATTTGAATGGATCTCTATGGGAATTTGGGGGTGGGATTAGATTTATCTGTAAATTATGCTGGAACAGTATGGAATACATGGTTATAATTAAAGATTAACGTTAGAGGATACGGATGAGAAATTAATAATTGTTTCAGACTTCTGGTTAGGCTAGCTAAAATGATTCACGATACCAAAAGTAGATAAATGAAGGGCTGTGTTTTTCTAAATGAATGGCTATAATTCCTGTTTTTCTGGAGACTCCAGCTAATGCCTGGTGGTGATATATTTTTCAGTAGAACTGTTAAATTAAGGGCCAACTTACCAGCAAGTAACGAGCAGTAAAATGCCCTGTCCCTCCGCTCAATGTTGCCATGTCTGCGGTTGGACTACTAATTGGACTACTTTCCAAGTGCAGTCGTGGGGGGAAATGAAAAGTCACAAAGCACACACTTTTAAAAGGTAAATAATATATGTTGATTTCTACTTAAAATAAGTTGGTTTCGGTTAAAAATATATTTTTGGCTAGTTTTCGGTCGCCATTTGGCTGGAAACACTTTAAGCGCTCTTGGCCATTGTAGTTCACAGTAAAGCAGGTACCAAAGCAGAAACCAATCTGCCCAGTGATGAGTACATTCTGTTTGAAATACAGTAGACCAACATAGCTACAGAACTGTATTGCAGTCAGATGTAAAAAAAAAAAAAATCTGGAAACCCCTGATAGTGTAGAGAGTTGAAGTTTGGTTTGGTGGCACTCATTTGAATTTTGCAGCTCAAATTTAAAACAGTTTTTTGTTATTAATTCTTTAGATTACAGCTACATCTTTAGATTCTATATATTACAGCTACATCTTTAGATTCTCTAGATTATATCTACATCTTTAAATTCCTGAGATTACAGCTACATCTTTAGATTCCTGAGATTACAGCTACATCTTTAGATTCTCTAGATTACAGCTACATCTTTAGATTCCTGAGATTACAGCTACATCTTTAGATTCTCTAGATTACAGCTACATCTTTAGATTCCTGAGATTACAGCTACATCTTTATATTCCTGAGATTACAGCTACATCTTTAGATTCCTGAGATTACAGCTACACCTTTAAATTCTCTAGACTACAGCTACATCTTTAGATTCCTGAGATTACAGCTACATCTTTAGATTCTCTAGATTACAGCTACACCTTTAGATTCTCTAGACTATAGCTACATCATTAGATTCCTGAGATTACAGCTACATCTTTAGATTCCTGAGATTACAGCTACATCTTGAGACATCCATATTGCAAAGTCTATATTTCCACAGCTAGCAGAACCAGTGTCCAGAGACACTGCTGCACAATTAATACGTAATTTATGGAACTTAATTTTGCAACCAAATAAACCACATGAATAAATGCATTGGTGGACTCTCTCTTATGAAAGATCCCTGTTAAAATGAATATATAAGGAATTAGCCTACATACACTAATAATTTCAAAAACTACATGTATGACACACACACACATACATAACACATAAAACATCTAAGCTCTTGCATTAGCATTCAATTATTTGTCAAATGTTTGTGTTAAAGGCAACATACATACATACATACATACATATAACCATGTGTTAAATAGGCATAATGGTCAGAATATAATATAGGTAAATATAGAGGAGTTATGAATAAATATCCAACCCTTTGGGAGATGCAGACCAGCATACATACTGTGGGAAGCATGTGAAGAGCGCCCCCCAGCTGCCAGAATCAACACTGCCACAATCAGGGTTCCATTGTGTACTGAAGGCCTAGTACTGAACGCTGGATAAACCCTCCCTCAGATAAGACATCATTACCTCTGTGTGCGTGGGGGGGGGGGGGGGGGGTCAGGTTTGATGCAGGGAAGTCTGAATAGACACACCATCAGAACTCAGGGCTAGCATACGACACAAAAACTGAAACAAATTAAATCAAATGATCTTTTTCAATATTCCCATGAAATAAATAGCCTAGGTTACTTCCCCAAATAAGCTACGGTATTAAGTCATACCCTCAATATAAAAAATTTATTTTGGACGGAGAGTATGTGAATTATTTGCCTAATAAAATTTGTATAATTTTTATAAAACAAACCTTTCAGAGTGAAAACGGGTGTCATTTTATATTGTCTGTTAACATAATTTTATTAGTTTGCTGGAAAATAAGATTGTTATCAAAAACACAAAAATTTCTTTTTTCCATTTCCGCCAATTCCGATGGTCTGTGGAACAGTGCAACTGATATGCGTTCGATTTAACATAAAGCAATTTTCACAAGCATCGCACAGCATCACAAGGAAAAACAAAAAACTGACCAATAACTTTGCCAATAGGTAAAAGTGATATCTCCGGACAGCTTGCTCTAACGTTAGGCCTACTGGCATCTATCTGTTCGTTCAGAAAAAAGTACCTAGTATTAGATAATAGATTATATGAAATGTATGTAATACATTTATACACAATATTTGACCTGTAATACATGATATAATAAATACTATTTTATTAGAGCTACTAAACATGAGTGCATTCTGAAATGTTATTCTAGAGCAATGTATTAACAAAAAGAAAAAAAAAGATGTCTGGTAAAACTTTCGGGTGGCTGGTCAAATTTGGGATCAGAAAGTTAATTTCCCAGCCTGGTGGCCACAGGCTACAGTTCCACCTTGTTGAGATGAACATTTGATGAAGATCATATCTGAGCACAAAACAACATGATGCATCACTGCAGATTTTTTCAGTGTGATTGTACTGATCCATCTTTGCTGTAGCTAGAGACGGATTCACAGAAAAATTGACCCAGGCTGATAGCGTGCTGGACAGGGAGACAGACAGACGGCATGCTGGGTAGGGAGACAGACAGATGGCATGCTGGGTAGGGCGACAGACAGATGGCATGCTGGGTAGGGAGACAGACAGTATATACAGTATATGTTCGGCCTTTGGTTCTTTTGTTTGTATAAAAACTATATTTATTAAATCGCACAAAATAAGCAGTGGATTTAACAAACATACACAATGAAAAACAGAACCTAATTAAAGCCGTAACCCTGGCAGAGAGGAAAAGAGGTTTCTCACACCAAGCCACTGTGCGACTCCAGGGCTGTGGGCGGCAGGAGCACCCCACTATTCCTGATGGGCAGCCATACATTGAAAGAACAACAGCTCCCATTCCACATTGTAACGAAAATACCACCACAAGTAATGACTAACTAAAGCACGGATAAAGACAATCAAAAACAACTGAAACAACAAACAGAACACGGGAGCTTGTTTGGGTGTGTCCGCTCAGAGAAAGAAATCGCTCTCTGCTGCCATTATTTAAATGGTACACTCCACCGACATTGCTCCAGACACCTGTTCATCTGCACCCCTGCACGACAGAGAGGGAGAGAGGGAGAACAAAAACACAGCACATAAATGCCCCCACCCTAAAACAATTAATAAATCGAAAAAATTCATTTCAATGTCATGTCTCCTTTCTTTTTTTAATATAAATACACAAAGAGACCATGTAAGCTGATTTGGACAAATAAACAATGCAGCAATTTATTAATTTATGCACTTGAGAAAGGGCGTCCGCTAATACATTATCTTTGCAGCGAATGTGGTTAATGTTTAAATCAAAGGCCTGCAAAATCAAACTCCACTGTGTAAGTCTGGTTATTAATTTTCATGCGATGGAGAAAAACCAACGGGGTGTTGTGGTCTGTAAGAACTATTAAGGGGTGAGACGATGAGCTTACATACACCGCACAATGTTCAGAGCCAGAGTCTCCTTCTCAATAGTGGAGTAGACTCTTTGGTGTGGGTTACATTTCCTAGAGAAATATCGAACGTGATGATCGACACCAAAATAGTCTTCTTGAAGTGGAACGGCACCTGCACCTTACAGGTTTATAAAGCTTCACATCGTTTCTTTCTCTTTCTAGCTCCACCAGCGACACACAGACTCAGACACGGCATCGTTGACATTCCATTCACTCGCTCGCTCAGTCAGGAGATGGTCACAGAATGGCTCCTACAGGGCTGAATTTGTGGGGCTGCCTGCCGCCAAAGATTAAATTACCAAGGATTGCAGAGTGACAGGGAAGTGAGACTTTAAAACCTCCTGTTCCTGAAAGTTCATTTCTAATCCAGTCACACCCCAAGATTGACCTAATTGAACTGTTTGGAGCACAGACTGAAGTGCATTCAGCACTTCACACAGCTAAACAACTCTGTGTCTCAAGATCACACAGCTATAAAACTCTGTGTCTCAAGGTCACTCAGCTATAAAAGTCTGTGTCTCAAGGTCACACAGCTATAAAACTCTGTGTCTCAAGGTCACACAGCTATAAAACTCTGTGTCTCAAGATCACACAGCTATAAAAGTCTGTGTCTCAAGGTCACACAGCTATAAAACTGTGTCTCAAGGTCACACTGCACACCTGCCAGTATCACATCAAGTGCCACATAGAGGTCAGAAAATGAAAACCATCCTACTTTAATTTAATGTGGTACAAACAATTTACCACATTAATAAATCTACTATCAGTCCTTCTGAATTATAAATACCTTTATTTCATAAACTATGGACTTCACTCAGCTAACAAACCAAAATGGTGTTTTAGCACATGCTGATTAATATATGCAGCATGGACATCATCATCTTCACTTACCACATTACTTGCTGTCTTTTTTTTCCCGTATAATTGTTTTTATTAGTTTTTATACACATACAATGGCCAGACAGTTAACTGTATAATACTTTCTGACATCTGATATTTTAATTTAAACCATTTTCTCTTCAAAATCGAGTAGACATTAGAGACAACAGAACAAAAATAGTAAGACTATTTCCAACGTCTTACATTCAATGAATTATTACTTTGTTACTACTTGCTATGTCTTATGGCAGATATTGTCTGCCGTAGCGAACACTACCTATGGAATAATGCACTTGTAATGATGCAGTATTTGTTTGGTAAGTTTGCTATGGTATAGTTACAGTATGGAGCTGCTCAGCAGCATCACTACTCACTGACCTCTAAAATCAACAGCAATCCATCTCCATAAATTACAGTCAGAGCCTTAATGGGACCAATGTGCATTTCAGTGGGTTTATTCAGCACCGTTGAACCCTCACATGATTAGCAGACAGGACACAAACCTGAGCACTTCAGGGCATCGGTTACATTCTGAGAAGAGAGTGATGAGAGAGAGTGAGAAGAGAAAAGAAAGTTAAGAGAACAAAGATAATTCAGCATTAAGTGAATTGGAGTCTCCCTCCTTGTTTAGGACTCATTTATCCCCTTGACATTTCGCTGTTATTGTGCTGTGTAAATTGGGTGGGTGCGCAGGGCACCGAACCCTGGAAGAGCGTGTGCCCTGCCCAACCACGTCATGCTACACAACGCTACACAACACTATCTTCCATGCTGCAGGGATCTTTATCGCTAATTTTCAGCAATGCTCCTCTCTCATGCTTCAAGCACTGAGACAGCAGCAGCGGGGGAGGGGGGGCATTAACTCCCATCTGTCTGTTTGCCGCAGGACTAGACTCCCCCCCATGCGAGGCTGTGCTGATATCAGCGTGTGAGGCTGAGCTGATATCAGCGTGTGAGGCTGTGCTGATATCAGCGTGTGAGGCTGAGCTGATATCAGCGTGTGAGGCTGAGCTGATATCAGCGTGTGAGGCTGAGCTGATATCAGCGTGTGAGGCTGTGCTGATATCAGTGTGTGAGGCTGTGCTGATATCACTGATATCAGCGTGTGAGGCTGAGCTGATATCAGCGTGTGAGGCTGTGCTGATATCAGCGTGTGAGGCTGAGCTGATATCAGTGTGTGAGGCTGTGCTGATATCAGCATGTGAGGCTGTGCTGATATCAGCGTGTGAGGCTGTGCTGATATCAGCGTGTGAGGCTGTGCTGATATCGGCATGTGAGGCTGTGCTGATATCGGCGTGTGAGGCTGTGCTGATAACGGTGTGTGAGGCTGTACTGATATCAGTGTGCGAGGCCGTGCTGATATAAGTGTGTGAGGCTGTGCTGATATCAGTGTATGAGGCTGTGCTGATATCAGCGTGTGAGGCTGTGCTGATAACGGCGTGTGAGGCTGTACTGATATCAGTGTGCGAGGCCATGCTGATATAAGTGTGTGAGGCTGTGCTGATATCAGTGTGTGAGGCCGTGCTGATATCAGCGTGTGAGGCTGTACTGATATCAGTGTGTGAGGCTGTGCTGATATCAGCATTTGAGGCTGTGCTGATATCAGCATGTGAGGCTGTGCTGATATCAGTGTGTGAGGCTGTACTGATATCAGCGTGTGAGGCTGTGCTGATATCAGCGTGTGAGGCTGTGCTGATATCAGCGTGTGAGGCTGTGCTGATATCAGCGTGTGAGGCTGTGCTGATATCAGCGTTTGAGGCTGTGCTGATATCAATGTGCGAGGCCATGCTGATATAAGTGTGTAAGGCTGTGCTGATATCTGTGTGCAAGGCCGTGGTAATATCTGTGTGCAAGGCCGTGGTGATATCACAATCTAACACCTGTTACTATGAGTGCAGTCTGAACCCATGAGACTGGGCCAAGTGGGCCATACTGGGTAAACTCCCCCTAAATTTTACTACCAGTGGAACACAACCTGCCATAATTACAAAGATAAATTATATGGGGGGAAAAAACTGATGCAAATTCACATAAGTGTACACTCCACATGTACACACTCACACAGTTGTTAGCTATTTAGACCGCCCACTGTTTGATGAGAAGTTTTTGGACGGCAATAACACGGCTAATGACCCAAGAGAGCCATTTGCACTGAAATCAAACTGCCATGTTCCACCACTTATGGGCATTGGCTTTTAAATCTAACCCTTCTTTCATATACAAATATGCACCTAGCTATTCTGCCTGCACTTAACAATAAAATAAATCTAGTTTGCCACCTGGGTAGAATAAGTGATGATTCTACGCTCAGTTACTTACCACATAAAAGTACAAAGTACACCCTGGGAAATGCACATCTTACAATTTTCTTGCAAACATTTTTGTGCTGGCCGTACAACATCATTCAGTAGCAACCTCAGCACTTAGCAGCAGAATTTAAATGCTGCCATTTCTGCTCATGTCCACAAAGAGGGCATTTGGCTTTAATTTCTCTGTGGATGCCACTGCTTTTGATTTCAAATTTCAGACCCAATCATGCAGCTATGTACCTCAGGCCCCAAACACAGGGCTGTACCTCAGGCCCCAAACACAGGGCTGTACCTCAGGCCCAAACACAGGGCTGTGCGGTGCCTCAGGCCCCAAACACAGGGCTGTGCCTCAAGCCCCAAACACAGGGCTGTTTATGGACTGCTGTCGTCAGAACTACCGATGAAATTGCAAGGATCAATCAACCTGAATTTATCACTTTCAGTGAAAACTGACACAATGACTCCAGTCTTATTTTTTTTGCTCGTTATAAGTCTTTTCTTTCCATTATTCATGGTGTGACAGGACTGCACATATTGGAATTTGGGATTTAGGAGCCAATGTACACAGTGATTATGAGCGAGAAAGTCTACTTCAACTGCTCTCTTATTGAACTCCCAAGCATGTCTCCTGGCCCCACTGAGACCACACCCCATCAGTACTGCGGAAAAGACATTTACAGCAGCAGGGAATGCAGACTAGCACTGAGATTAATTACAGGGCATTGCAGGGGGCGGGCCTGGCGGTAGGAGCAGCAGCAGCCTGGCGGTACGAGCAGCGGCAGCCTGGCAGTACGAGCAGCGGCAGCCTGGCGGCATGAGCAGCGGCAGCCTGGCGGTACGAGCAGGGGCAGGCTGGCGGTACGAGCAGGGGCAGGCTGGCGGTACAAGTGGGGGCAGGCTGGTACATGGAGGTACACGGCAGCTCTTCTCACTCACTTCACTTATTACTGAAGCCTTCAAAATGGACGCCGGCCAGATCAGTGACATGAGCCATTCTCATCACCCAAAGGACTGTGGGGGAAATGGGCCTCTGAGCAGCAAGGATCAGTGACCCCAGAGCAGCGAGGATCAGTGACCCCAGAGCAGCGAGGATCAGTGGCCCCAGAGCAGCGAGGATCAGTGGCCCCAGAGCAGCGAGGATCAGTGGCCCCAGAGCAGCGAGGATCAGTGGGCCCAGAGCAGCGAGGATCAGTGGCCCCAGAGCACAGAGGATCAGGAAACCCCCACCCTTCAGTGAGCTCAGCTCAGCAGAAGCAGTTAAATGTGCTAAGATTCTACTCACATACACAATTCCCAGATTCATCAGTACCACTGAAGCTTTCCCTCCTGCAGCAGTCCTGAAACATATCTATCAGGACTGGAGAGGACAGAGCACTCACAGCAAGCCTAAGGAAAGGGCCTTCCACTTACAGCATCAGCCCTGTCCAGCCTTGCACATTAATAATGCAGGCCAGCAAAAATGGCCTTCCAAAAAAAGATAAATTATAAAATATCCTGAAAGACAAAGGAAGGCTATAATGAATCCAACCCATTCTAAAAAGACTAAGCTGTAATGACAATAGCCAGGCGGTTTCCCAAAAGGTGATTTGGATGCAGACAATGCTGCTCTGGTTCTCCCAGAATCCTTCTGTCCTACATTACTCATATATTTCAGACATGACTTAATTCTTTAGAAGCTACCACAACTTAAAGGGAAGAGTCCTTATGCTCACAGATTATTGCACAGGAAATATTCCATATTTCTTCTTTTGGCATCTACACTGCCTGGCCAAAAAAAGGTCGCACACTCAAATATTTTGTTGGATCATCCTGGAATATGCCCATTGGGATAACCTGGTCATTCAGAACATTCAGGTACTCAGCTGACTTCATTGTATTGCTGCATAACATTGCTGAGCCTAGACCTGACCAACTGAAGCAACCCCAGATCATAACACTGCCTCCAGAGGCTTGTACAGTGGGTACTATGCATAAAAAAATTGTTTTGGGCCAGGCAGTGTATATCACCAGAGGAAAATCCAAGGGTCAGAAGGTAAAAGACCTGCCATGTTTTTCTTATTCACTAATTAGTTTTACCTCCAGGCTGAATAATTGTGCTAATTACCAAATCTAGGTGATTGGAACAAAATACTGGGGAGGACTTTTACTTTCTGAACCGGGATTTTACACCTATGTACATCACCGCTTGAATTCTGATGTCTCTACACATTTTAGTTTTATATGTGGTATTCTTATGAACTGTACACAGGTGGACCGCACTTCCTGCATTGCCAAGACTGGCCACACATTTTGAGCTGATAATGTGGATCATTTCTGTCCTTTAATGGATTTAATGTAGCATCAATGTTTCACAGCTCACAGGAATAGCATTCAGATGTGAAGGCTTTAAGCAGGATGCACTAAACAGGAACATTGGTATTCAGGGGCCAATGATGACTACTGAGAATAAGCACAGTGAACCATTACAGAACCATAACAGCCAGTCTGTCCAATTAATTATGTTAATTATGCTAATTATGGTATGTTGTTAATTAAGGAGAGACCAGAGCTCCGCTGCCAGGCTTTAGCACGAGACTCCTGGTCAACCATGGGGTCCACAAGACTTTACTGGCAAAAAAACAGCTTCCCTGAGTTTCACCCAGAACTATCCCCAGCGCATGCTCTTGAAGGGCTAGCACATGCTCTTGAAGGGCTATCAGTTCACATCCTGGAAGTATCGCTTGCTAGATAGCATATAAACGTAAACCAGCTAGCCAACAAACAAATGTTAGCCAGCTAGCTAACATTAAATAGCTAGCTAACTTAAAAAGAAGTTAAATAGATAGCTAGCTTGGAAGATTTGCACATTTCATGGTCATTTCTGATTTGATACTGGCTGTAATTCTCTATCTGATGAGGATAAATGAGGACAAAATTCAACCCAAGTATTTTAAAAAATGGCGAATCATTGTTTGTACATCATTGCTAAATATAAAGAGAAAGGAGCTGTTTAATGTGCAGATTTTATTCATGTTAGACCTTTGGAGAAAAGACTAGCGCTGCACACATACAGCAGCATGAGCCGAATCGCACCCATACTCGCCAGACGAAGATCAGCTCCATTGCCATCGTCTCATGTTCCATTTCATTACACCATTTCACCCTCTGCACATCAGTTTGATCTGTGTTCTCTCATGAATAATGCAAAGCATTCAAATGTCACCACTCCCATTGTGCTGTGAAGAGACTAAGAAAGACATAATGTGTTACAGAAAGCAAAACTCCTGCCAACAGTGTGCTTATGGAGGCCTTTTCCTTAGGCATCTGGCAAGCGGATGATGCATGGCGATGCAACCCGAGGCGATGGGTGCATTGTTCCTCTTTCTGCCCTGGGAAGAAGTACATTAGAGACAGGAGCAGCCTGGTGGAACCACTCCAGGATTAGTCAATATCATATGATAAAGAAAGACCGTAGTTTCCTTGAGGGATGCAATTCAACTTATTCTGGCTTGCCATCTCTGCAGATGCTACAAACTAGTGCTTGGTGATAAACTTGCCTATTGAAATTAATATTTGAGTGTCTGGATTTCAGCACCCCCAAAAGATCCTTTTGACCAGCAGAGCACAGATTGACATCCGTTGTTGATAGATTTTGATTTGTTATTCCTGCTGTATTTATTTAAACCTGCTGACACCACAGTAAATCAAGAACAGTGGTAGATTATTAAACTTTTTAATTACTGAACTCCATTAATTCCATCCACGTACGTCCATTATAAAGAGTTACATCAAAACAGGCTTCAAGTTACTCTTTAGAATAAACTCAGTAAGTGTGGGACAGACACTGTAGATGAAACAAGGTTACATTTTATGAGGATACGTTTTCACTAATCAAACACTTCAATCTCATGATGAATACATGTATTCATTTTGAAATCAATCACTGCCATGAAGGATTAATCTCCTCAGAATTTTTTTTCCCCTGCCATATTTAAGTCTGTTTAGATTTACAGTGAAGCAAACAAGGATTTTATCAGTTGTCTCATGGATAATTTCTTGAGAAACATTTGAATAATTTTCTTATATTATAGACTATGGTTCAGGCAAGGGCGTAGGTTTGGTCTCAACATTGGTAGGGACCAGGGTGCGGAGGTGAAGCAAAGCGCGCATGCAGAATTTTTTTTTTGTGATTTTGTTTGTCCTTGGTGTCTATTTAAACAATCCAAACAGATGCCTACGTCGGTCATTCACAGATACAAACTGTTGGCACATATCTTTAAGATCTACTTGGTCAAGGGCCTTTTGGTGTACATGGCATACAGCTACATTATTAAGGCATGGCTTATTACTGTTTATTTATATATGCATTTTAGTACACGCCGAAATATGCCTTTCTGAAGTGTGTCTCTGTGGCTCAGTGAGTAGGTAGCTGCTCCGTGATCTTTGCTACCGGCGACGTTGTATGTTCGAATCTGACTTTATAGCTTTGAAGCGTTTTTATTGGTCAATAAGCTTGGGAGAGCAGATATGCAATGTTGTTATCCAATGGAGAGAATTATTATTTGAGGGTATGGAGGCAGTTTGGGGCTTTATTGTGTGGATGTGTGAAGTTGTATCTGAATGCTGTGTGGTTACATGAGGTCAGAACATACAGAAGTTAATGTTTTTAAGGGCTGAGAGTCATTGTAGTTACTTCTGTAGGAAACCCTGAAAAGTGCCAAACTCTCTGTGCTGTATAGGTATGGGGCATGCCCCACCAAGCCGATCGCATACCTGCCATCCCAATTACAAATCAATCGCTCTGCTGGTTTGTGTGTGAGAGAGGGAGATCAGTGCTCAGTGAGAGGTCCTCCAAGATGATCAATATGGAAAAGAAAGCACGATGCTCTAATTGGCACATTCTTATTACCTTTTATTTACCGTTTATTTACCTGATAATACCCGTTTTTGCACCTTTACAACCTCAGGTGAACTATGTATGTACAAATATGTATATATGTGTACATATATGTGAAAACATTTGATATATACAGTATGTATACAGTGCCCTCCACAATTATTGGCGCCCCTGGTAAAGATGAGTAAAAATGGTTATAAAAAAATCACCGTTTGGTGAATTCGCTTAATCTCACACTGAAAAAAAGAAAAAAATCCAACCTTTAATTGAAGTACATCCCTCTTCAAGAAACCAGCCCTGAATTTAATACTTAATACTGTACAATTTAATATTTAATACTGTACAACCTCCCTTTGCCAATAAAATAACTGAGTCTTCTCCCGTAACATCTAATAAGGTTGGAAAATACAAAGCAAGAAATCTGAAACGATTCCTCTTTACAAAATCTCTCCAGATCATCCAGAGTAGGTCCTCTCTTGTGCACTCTCCTCTTCAGCTCAGCCCACAGGTTTTCAATGGGGTTTAGGTTAGGGGACTGAAATGGCCATGGCAGAAGCTTGACTTTTGTGTTCGGAACCTCCACCATACTTAACTACGGTGGCTGAGAAGTGCAAAACACAACGACATTTCACAAAACAACGACATTTCACAAAACACAACGACATTTCACAAAACACAACAACATTTTACAAAACACAACGACATTTCACAAAACACAACGACATTTCACAAAACACAACGACATTTCACAAAACACAACGACATTTCACAAAACACAACGACATTTCACAAAACACAACGACATTTCACAAAACACAACGACATTTCACAAAACGGAAAGGGTAGGACAACACTTCTTGTTTGTGATTGGACAGAACCCAAGCCCCTCAATGTAATTTTCTTTCACAAAACGGAAAGGGTAGGACAACACTTCTTGTTTGTGATTGGACAGAACCCAAGCCCCTCAGCGAAATTACGAATCCTACTATGGCCATGCCAAGACCCGCCCTCCTCTGTCTCTGATTGGCTGGTCGTTCTGTGCGCTCTACCACCCAACCCTCTGTTTGAGTTTAAGGTGACTCTCTTCGCTGGAGCGCATTGCAGTAACTTATTTTCCGAAATTGCATGCAAATTCAGGTAGCCTAACTAACGTTACAGCATAAAACGTGTACTGACATCCATTAGCCTAAAATAAGTTTACGTTTTTAATACCACCAATGTTGATAATAGTTCTAGGCTATAGGACAAATCAGAATGTTTGTAAACAGAGGTTGCTACGATACTTCCGGGTGGCCACTCAGCACTTCAAAACCGACTGAACCAGTCGGAGCTGTGTAGAAACAGTTAGCTAACGTACACTATGCCGAAATCGTGTTGTGTTTGGGGCTGTAATGCCAAATGTAATCAGGCACACCGTGGGTTGGGCTTTTTCCGATTCCCCGCTTTAAAGTCTGAATCCACAGGTTCCGTTGGGTCGATTTAGAGACTTAAAATAGAGGATACCCCAGATCATACAGTCCGTTTGGCTAGCTAGTGAAGGTAACCATATAGCTCGCTAGCTAACGTTAGCTACTTGTTAACGCTAACTTAGATAAAAATACGTGTTAACGCTAACAGATGAAAATACGGCGAAAAAGTGTTAGCGAACTTAGCTAACGTTAACGTTAGCTGCTTCCCTCAGAAAAAAATAATAGGTAATTCCAGCTATGAACGAACTATCGATCAATCAATAAAACAATGTTTGGCTATCTGTTGTACTTGTAACGTTAGCTAGCCAGCTAAGAATCCAGAGGTTGAGTTGTCAATAACGTTACAGTAAAAACACAAGTTCAAATCTGACAACTCAACCTCTGGATTCTTAGCTGGCTAGCTAACGTTACAAGTACAACAGACAGATAGCCAAACATTGTTTTATTGATTGATAGATGGTTCGATTTTTTTCTGAGGGAAGCAACTAACGTTAACGTTAGCTAAGTTCGCTAACACGTATTTTTATCTAAGTTAGCGTTAACAAGTAGCTAACGTTAGCTAGCGAGCTATATGGTTACCTTCACTAGCTAGCCAAACGGACTGTATGATCTGGGGTATCCTCTATTTTAAGTCTCTAAATCGACCCAACGGAACCTGTGGATTCAGACTTTAAAGCGGGGAATCGGAAAAAGCCCAACCCACGGTGTGCCTGATTACATTTGGCATTACAGCCCCAAACACAACACGATTTCGGCATAGTGTACGTTAGCTAACTGTTTCTACACAGCTCCGACTGGTTCAGTCGGTTTTGAAGTGCTGAGTGGCCACCCGGAAGTATCGTAGCAACCTCTGTTTACAAACATTCTGATTTGTCCTATAGCCTAGAACTATTATCAACATTGGTGGTATTAAAAACGTAAACTTATTTTAGGCTAATGGATGTCAGTACACGTTTTATGCTGTAACGTTAGTTAGGCTACCTGAATTTGCATGCAATTTCGGAAAATAAGTTACTGCAATGCGCTCCAGCGAAGAGAGTCACCTTAAACTCAAACAGAGGGTTGGGTGGTAGAGCGCACAGAACGACCAGCCAATCAGAGACAGAGGAGGGCGGGTCTTGGCATGGCCATAGTAGGATTCGTAATTTCGCTGAGGGGCTTGGGTTCTGTCCAATCACAAACAAGAAGTGTTGTCCTACCCTTTCCGTTTTGTGAAAGAAAATTACATTGAGGGGCTTGGGTTCTGTCCAATCACAAACAAGAAGTGTTGTCCTACCCTTTCCGTTTTGTGAAATGTCGTTGTGTTTTGTGAAATGTCGTTGTGTTTTGTGAAATGTCGTTGTGTTTTGTAAAATGTTGTTGTGTTTTGTGAAATGTCGTTGTGTTTTGTGAAATGTCGTTGTGTTTTGTGAAATGTCGTTGTGTTTTGTAAAATGTTGTTGTGTTTTGTGAAATGTCGTTGTGTTTTGTGAAATGTCGTTGTTTTGTGAAATGTCGTTGTGTTTTGCACTTCTCAGCCACCGTACTTAACAGTGGGGATCAGGTTATTTTCAGTATAGCCATCCTTTTTTTAAATGCCAAACCCACCTTGAGTGTTGGTTGCAGAAAAGCTCTCGTTTCATCTGACTATAGAACAAGGCTCCAAGTCAAAGTTCCAGTAGCGTTTAGCAAACTCCAGGCGCTTACGTTTGTGGTGAAATGACAAAAAAGGCTTTTTTCTGGTATGCCTTCCAAAACATTTTTTGGCATCGAGGTGACGTCTAATGGTAGTTTTGGAGACTTGATGACCCCAAGATGCTACTTTCCTCTGTAATTCTCCAACAGTGATCCTTGGGGATTGTTTTGCCTCTTACCATCCTCCTCACTGTCTGTGGGAGAAAAATAAACCTGGGTCCTCTTCCAGGCAAGTTTGTAACAGTTCCAGTTGCTTTGAACTTTTAAAGTATTGCTCTAACAGTAGATATGGGCATTTTCAGGTGTGTAGCTATTTTTTAGAGCCATACCTGACTTATGAAGCTCAACACTTTTCCCTCATTTGATTTGTGTGTTCTCTTATCTTTCCCATGTTGATGTATGAATAAAGAAATATGGCCTCTATGTCACCTCATATTTATACCCCAGTGAAACAAGAAGTCATGGATTACTGCTTGAACGTTCCTAAACACTCTGATCAACTTTAAAAAGTAAAATATAAATGGAAAAAATGCTTCGGTTACATTTTGTTCAAAATTATTTCTAGGGGTGCCAATAATTGTCGCACACGTGGTTTTGTTAAAAATAATAATTTCTTGATGAGGGATTTATTTTTCTCAAGATAAATTTACTTCAATTAAAAGTTGTATGAATTTTTTATAACCCTTTTTACTCACCTTTACCAGGGGTGCCAGTAATTGTGGAGCATGGCAATCCCAAAAGAAATGTACTGCTGATTTGGTTTCTATTGTACAGAATCTACATTGATCAGTCTCACTTTTTCAGTATACTCAAGTCATTGTAAAAATATTACAGAACAACCAATAGTGGTTTTACATACATGTATTAAACACTTGATCCCATGGAATTGGGCAACCACCTATAGATTCACATTTGTCATGCACTCTGTGTGGAATAGTTAACAATAGCAAACAAAAGCTAACAATTTCATTCTCAGGTGAAAATTATGTTTTATTTATCTTTGTGGTTTTTAGCCATATCTATTTTTTTTTTTACAAGGCTGACAAACTAGCAGCCTTGAATAACCATTAACTGTCATTTTCCAATTCATTGGCAGAGAGAAAATCAACTGGTTAAAGGGTAGTTCCACTAAAAAACAACATTAACCTTATTTAACAGATCAAGGCGCAACCAAGTCTCTCTTTGTCGCTGGCCAATATGTGAATGGAAATCTTGACAGCTAAAGTTTCAAATTTGGTAGAGATATATGTCAAAATTACATACACCTCTACCCCTTCCTCATTTTTGAAAGACAAGAGTGGTGTCAAGCGGGCATGTAAATTACATAGACACGTAGGCGAAGCCAGCGAGTGAGGAAATATTGCGGCGTCTGTCTCTGTTCAGAGTAGGGAGACATCGTAGATCAAGCTAGCAATCATTGCTATTTTATTATAATGACAGAAAATGACATTGATACTTAAAAATGTTTTGGCGAACTAAACCAAACAGGACTCGAGTGCTGTCAGTTACAAAGTGGACAAATGATAGGCTACAACTTAGTTGCGTCCGTTCGAGTTGCAAAACTGGGAAAAATGTTTTCACTATACCAACGTAGATAAATGAAGGGCTATGTTTTCCTAAATTCATGGCTGTATTTTCCCCGGTTTTTCTGGAGACTCTTGCTAATGGTGGCGGTATGTTTTTCAGTAGAACTGTTACATTAGTGGCTAACTTGCCAGTGAGTAACGTGGCCTCTCTCGAATAAATTGGACTACTTTGCAAGTGCAGACGCGGGCGAACATGAAAAGTCACAAAGCACACACTTTTAAAATGTAAAAATATACATTGATTTCTACTTAAAATATGTTGGTTTTGGGTCAAAATATATTTTTGGCTAGTTTTGAGTTGCCATATGGCAGGAACTCTTGCAAAATCTGGCAACCCTGCCTCTGCTCCGGTCGGAATGTTATTCAGTGTGACTGGTGTTGTCTGACACCGGCTATAAACTGTAACCGATTGTATGTCATAAGCTTAACGTTCTCCTCTAAAACATCATTTAAAAATAGAATCCTATGTTCAAACTACTTTTTCCAAAAGAAGGGTTTTCCTATCATTATAGTACAGTTAAACCATAGAACTTGTTGGAAAATTACCTCTCTACCCTCTGGAGGGTGAAACTGGAACGAGAACCTTTTCATTACCTAGAAAATTAGATGCATGCATGAGTCAAAAGTAAGTGTCAAAAGTAAAATGAGCTGACTGTATTTGAAAAAAGAAAAACAACACTCTTAAAAATTGGATATATGCTCTTTCTGTATGATACCGTTTCAGATGTAATAAAAATTTAACCTGCCTTATTTTACGACTCCTAGTGTTCCATAAGCTCTAACAGTTGTTGTATATTATTCCCAAAGTAACATTCCTGTAAAAAGCCTGCCAGATAATTATGGATAATATCAGTTATCAGTTTTTTATTCAATACGCTATACATTTTTCCAATATTGTGGCATCACAACACTGATGTATCATTGGCCTCCAGTTCTCAGGAATCACTGGGTCCTTATTGACCATTAGGTTCTTGTTTCAGCAGTAAATAAGGTTTCCCATTCTATAAGAAATTTTTTAACTAGCAAGAAGTGCTGTCTTGATATGGTCAGAGAATTTGTCTTAGATTTCTTTTGGGAGGTGAGTGTTTTTTTAAACTGCAAGCTTGGCTAATGAGTCAGGTTTAGTCATTGCAGCTGCCAAATATCTGATCACCATCTATTTGTGTCATGTTCATTATGAAAGATGAAGCTGGGAAACAATCAGTCATATACATAATACAACGAAGCACATGCACTGATGCACTCTGTGGTTTCTCATTGCAAATCCTTTGCTTTCCAGTAATGTTTGGCCTCCATACTGCATGAAAAGCAGCTCACTATTTGGCTCCCAATCTTAATTTTTAAATTCCTTGCAGTGAGAACATTCTGCAAGATGAAACGTGAACTGATTTATTTTTGGAGCCGATGGATAGCTTGCCTCCTGTTCATGCATGTCTCTAACATGAGTATCCAGTGACATGTTCCATATCTTTGTATATGTGAACAAACACAGTAGAAACATGGGCAGTTAGAACACAAGCAGAGGGGAGCTCGTCCGTAGTGCCATAGCACCAGTCACACAAAAAACCGTGATCTGTAATAGCCTCCCCACACACAGCTTTCAGCTCCTATTCAGAGATATTCTACAGGCAGCTTCAATGTCAGCCACTGTTATGTCCTTTAATGACCTTGGACCCACATTCTTTTATAAAAACTAGAAAAAAAATCTATTTTCTGAACACAACTGTGATGAGTCCATTTAAAAAAATGCAACCATCCCTTCTACTAATATTGTATATGGTTTTCCTGAAAGCACAAATTTCAGTTCCACAAAGCACAAATTTCAGTTCCACAAACAAAAGCTAACAATTTCATTATCAGGTGAAAATGATGTTTTATTTATCTTTGTGGTTTTTAGCCATATCTAATTTTTTTTTTTACAAGGCTGACAAACTAGCAGCCTTGAATATCCATTAACTGTCATTTTCCAATTCATTGGCAGAGAGAAAATCAACTGGTTAAAGGGTAGTTCCACTAAAAAACAACATTAACCTTACAAGTACAAGTTTTGTCTATGACTGTTTAATAATGCAATTATTAAATAATAGATTGACAACGACATTGACTATATTTACATACAGAGCATAGTCAGGATATTGGAGAGTTAGAAATGTGTGTAATCGAAATTGGTATGCAGAATATGGGGTTTTCATGCACGCAAAGTACATTATTATTTCTGTAGCTGTTCAGCTGTTTAAATGAGCAAGCAAACAATACACTGACATACAAGGTGAACAAATATATGACAACACATATGACACACATATTAGTATATGAGAGAGAGAGAGAGAGAGAGAGAGAGAGAGAGAGAGAGAGAGCTTGCTCTGTACATGTTTTCAGTTCGTTTTTAGTTTGTTTGTTTCTTTAGTTATAAAAGGCTGAAGTTCCATTCCGGTTATAGTTACAAATGGTTCATACCAACCAAGTTAATTCCCAAAAGTAGTTGATGTAATAATTTACACAATACAATGACTGCAATAAAGCACTCAGCATAAATAATTTACCACGTGACAAAGACGAGGCTTCAGTACAAAGCCTTTCCCATCACAGAGACTGCCGTTGGGGTTTCAGCCACAGAAGAAAGGGAAGATTATCAGATAGCTTGTCAAGTCAACAGTTAAGCCATAAATATAGGCCATTTAAAGAGAAAGTCACCATGGTTATTATTGTGAAACTCTTCTGTCCCTAGCAAATTATCTGACTAGTTTGAGAAAATTGTGCAAGAAACCATCTTATAACACTTCAGAGGAGTTTTGTGTGACATTAGTCCTCTTAAAAACAGGCCCCTGGGAGAAGAAGCAGGTATGTTTTTTTAAAAACCATTTTCTTAACATCTGAGAACAGAAAAACTTATATTTACCACAAAGCTGATGTACATATTATATATTCACTGTCAACAACTGAATCATGGTCTCATTTCAAACACTAACAAGACCTGAACTTGACTCTTAGTGTATGGCTCAGCCAAAGGATACATTTGGCTCGTTAGAAAATGTATTATTGAGATACAAGTAGTCAGTGGCTGATTAAATAAACTGCAGAAATCTGGTAGCCCTTTACTGTCAGTAGAAAGTCTGTCTGCAAAGAGATAAAGCTTCATGAGCAGGAGAAACTGTGGCACCAAACCAGACAGACATTCCTCTCACACAGAGGGGAGAGAAAGACATGCTTACTTACAGGCAAAACATAGAGAAAATTCCGGCAAAATATATATTTTTTTTTTTTAAGTTCATAAAAACACATCTAAATAAACAACGCAGCGCAAAGCAGTGAAGCTTACTTCATTCATTTGTCAATAAAGCAGTGCACTTCCTGCCTTTACCCATAAAACCATAGCGTAGTAGGCTATTCCCGTAAATCTAAGCGGGGGATGAATCATAGATCACGGATGAATAACACAGGTAATAACCCCAACACATAACTCCTCTCCTCCATGTTTTTACAGATCCCTTCGCTCATTTAGCTTGGACACACCAGAATAGAAACAAATGCTGGTCAAATGCTCTGTAAAGACTCGTTCTATCTACAGGTGCTGCCAATCGCTGACAGAGGCTACACCCTCAAAATACGTGTTAAAACGAACGCATCGTGTTAAAGACAACACATTTTTGCATTATTTTCAGACAGGCAGCGTTTTTTACAGTAACACAAACAGTGTTATATTGACACAGCTATATTAACACATACTTTTTGAGTGTAGCCTTTAGCCCACAACACGCTGTGCACAGCCGGGGGGGGGGGGGGATACAAGTCATGTCAGACAGCAGGTAAAAAGCCGCAAATATCCGTCATGACGGGAGATCCAGAGAAACCTAGTTCAACAGGCCCCTCCCCCTCTGAACAGGACTGGCCAGGAGAAAAAAAGTAGACTCTCTACTAGAGAAAAGTAGAGTGGCCAGTGGATGGTTCTATTCACCCGGAGCAATTAAATTTAACAACGAGTTGCCAATTTCAACTGCATTTAGTCACACTGGAAAAGTTGATGCCGCCCGAAGCAGCCAAACAGAGTTATCCAGGCTACAAGTTCCGATTTTACCCCTCTGCAGCCGTAGCCAATGGAGACGCCACTCATATTATCCGCGCTTTGTACTGCACTGAATAGCCTACCTGGTGCAGGTGTTGTATTAAAATATATCTTATGTCATTGTTTTGGTATGGATTATTGATAAAATGGCACTTCAGCCAAATTTAGGACAATCAAATATTGTTCGTAGCACTCAGTCCGGTAACCCTCCAGAACCCCACCCAAACACTGCGTTCTGTTATCACGGTGTCTGAGGCCATATAATCTAGCTTGATAGATCCTATTCGTAGTATTAGTAGCACCCACAACAACCACGTTAAAAAGATTAAAGGACTGCTGCACACTGCTATCGTCGATAACATGTGAACAGTGAATCAAAGTTTATTGTTACAGACATGCACAATAGGCTACGTTTATAAATGTAAATAGATTTGTATCGCTACATACGGTTTTACCGCTTAGGCTACTCATTTTCAGTGTGAACACCGGCGCACAGGTAACCAACGAGTTGAAGAACTAACGCATAGGCTATGTGTTTTCGAACTGGTGCACAGGTAGCCATGCATTGCTTGGCGCAGATTGGTATGGGTGGCTGATGCCGGTGTTCTGACAAATAGACCTACCGCTCGAAATGACCTACCAACACAATGTGCGCATGCGCAGTGCGTTTCAGAGGCGAACAAAAAAAAAGTTGGTAGGTCATTCTGATAGACGTTTCCCTTCTGGAGGGATGTGCTACCCATGGTTTAAGCACAAATAGTACTTGGTAGGTCATTCTGATAGACATTTCCCCTCTGACAGCATGTCCTATCCTACTTGGTAGGTCATCCTGAGGAGGTAGGCCAATCAGTACACCAACACAACTTCCAGAAAAGGGCGCAGTGGAAGGGTTTGCGGGAACAAATCCTAAATATTCCAGAACTGCGGCAGGGAATTAATACAATTAACCAAATAACCAGTAGCCTACACTAGTGGTTATTGTGTTAATTTCAGTAATTCCATATACTTTACAATAAGCAATTGGAGCGGCTTTTTGAAGAAATTAATATTTACTACGAGACCGAATCTGATAGAACAGCAAAGCACTAAGTCTGGTTTCCAGTTTCCGTCATTCATAATACTGCATCAAAGACATGGTCTGATGCGGAAATGTAAATATCAGTTATACAGTGAAGTAAAATGTTAAACTGGGGATTACCTTAAAAACATTGCATTTTGAAAGTAGCTCGACTCAGGGTTTACAGCCCCCCAATAAAATGACCTATCGATAAATAGCGTGCAGCGCAAATGTGGGAAATATGCTACATGCGTAAATCATACATTTCTACTTTACTAAGCAATTTGTCTGGATGTGAACCAAGTCGTGAAAAGTATGCAACATGAAGATGAACAGTTAAATGAGATCGTCAATTTAATATATTTCCATTAATTTATTCCCATTATTCAATTTATTAGCTATAGGAAACACATTTGGTGATACTGATCAAATGGACAGAAGCAGGATATGATCGTGTAAAATGCCCAGATTTAAGTAGCTAACACTTGAAAACACGTCACGTTGTACCATATTGAGCGTGGATCGGCTTCGCACTGAAATACTCTTCACGAAAGAAAACGTTCCGTGTTGTTAAAAAGAATGCACCTTACCTTTAACGTTGGTATGAGTCTTGAATCGTTGCTTGTTTCAAGAAAACTCCCGGGAAGCTTGCAGTGTGCCTAGCAACGGTGCAGGTGAACTCGCTGGGTGAATAACCGCGCTCGCTTCGGACAGATGAACACAAGAGTAGACGTTAATAAAATGCAACCACGTATGAGTAACACTTGTTTACTAAAGGAAGAAGCATTAAGACGACCCAAAGCAATATACAGGGGCCAAAAAGATCTTCAGCGTGCTTTACCAGCAGCGCATCTGATCACACACCGCTTTCTTTCGCTCTCCGTCTTGGGATGTATATTTAAAAAGCCTCGCCTTTATCACGTGACACACGGGCAAGGATGCTTCACCGCACTCAAAAGCGGTGGGCTGAAGTACTCAGCCATCCTCATACAGTGTAACCTACGCCACAGAACAAAATGCACGTTTAGCAGAAAGGAGTACTGCATCTGCGGTATCTAAATTCAAACTGCAGTTCTTATAGTTGGTTACTGTTGAGTTTTAGGTTAGAGTTCAGAATTTGCTGGTCAAATCTCCAGTTAGGGAGATACGGTTGGCCTAGACGACACGCTATTTAATCAGTGCGATCCATATCAACAGACTATAACATATGCTACTATTATTACCTTTAGTCGTGGCTGAATTAATAACACGTGAATTTATTAACGTGATTAGACTGCAATGAAGCCCAATAGCTTCTTGCTGTCAACATGGCAGTGATAAAATAAATGTATTATTGTTCCCTCTCAGCAGTGATTCCTGAATTTACTGGTCGTGTAGAACGAAGCCGCCTGTCCGAAGAGAACTCAGGGGGCGGTTTTCCTAGAACTTCCCTCCGGTTAAGGTGTAAAATGTTACTTTTCATCATTTATGTTTATTGCAGCTTATGAATGCAATGCATAACCTCCACTAGCATAACCCCCGCGGCTTCAAAGCCTAAAAGGAAAACATAAACGTATGGTGCGGTTCGGTGCTGAAACGGATCATATGCACTGCAGACCATTATTCAAACCTGCTTGCGAGCATCCGTCAACGGTTCTGCAAATAATTTCTTATGAGACTTATTTTTGTTATATCTGTTCATGGTGTGCCAGAAGTATACAAAAAACGGACATTCGATTTTTTACAAAAGCATCAGATTTCTCCCCTCCCTATATTGCTGTATTGAATGCATTATCCTGCAGACTTCATTGCGCAAGCCCCTTTAGAAAACAATGCACCTACAGCTCAAACGGAGTAGCTATTGTTTGTCTGTCTTCAATTCCATGCTATTTGGCATCAATGCAAATTATAATGTCAAGGGCAAAAGGTAGTCTTACATTTGTTACTATGGCTTTACCTGCATACCAAACATGAAGTGTGGGGTTTTTAAACGGGATCATAAAGCTTGATATATATATACAGTGTATATATAAAAGGAATTTATTTTCCAATAGCACAAGGCACTATGTAGCTACTTTTGGTCACTGTTACACAACCACATGTGCCATTGAACAGATGTAGTCATTGTCTGGCCTTGTCACCATGACTGAACAGGGAGGACCATTAATGTGTTGGGTCATTAAATTGAGTTACAGCAATAGTACATTTTAACCAGTAAATGTGGCCTGTGTAATGGGGTTTCTGCTTTACAGCAGACTTACAATTCTAACTGAGAGCTATCTGGGGAGAAATTCCCACTGGATTTATTTCCTGATACATGAAGATGTGTGTAAAGGGCTCAGAGAGCCCTGCTCGTGTTGTGCAATAAATCAGTGTGTGGTTTTATGGGCAAGTTAAGGAGAAAACTACAGTAGGGGTCTGTTTACCATCAGAATGTTTCTGCTGTCATCTGTGAAGAGGCCTGAAGCTCCCTTTTCTCCACACCGCAGTGCTTCCACGTCCATCACAGTCTCTGTGCTAAAGCGTGCCTATGTCTGTTCAGTCCATCACAGTCTCTAGTCAATATGCAGTGTGCCGTACTGGCTATATGCAGTGTGCCGTACTGGCTATATGCAGTGTACCATACTGGCTATATGCAGTGTGCCATACTGGCTATATGCAGTGTACCATACTGGCTATATGCAGTGTGCCATACTGGCTATATGCAGTGTGCCATACTGGCTATATGCAGTGTGCCGTACTGGCTATATGCAGTGTACCATACTGGCTATATGCAGTGTGCCGTATTGGCTATATGCAGTGTGCCATACTGGCTATATGCAGTGTGCCATACTGGCTATATGCAGTGTGCCATACTGGCTATATGCAGTGTGCCGTACTGGCAATATGCAGTGTGCCGTACTGGCTATATGCAGTGTGCCGTACTGGCAATATGCAGTGTGCCGTACTGGCTATATGCAGTGTGCCGTACTGGCTATATGCAGTGTGCCATACTGGCTATATGCAGTGTGCCGTATTGGCTATATGCAGTGTGCCATACTGGCTATATGCAGTGTACCATACTGGCTATATGCAGTGTGCCATACTGGCTATATGCAGTGTGCCATACTGGCTATATGCAGTGTGCCATACCGGCTATATGCCGTGCACTGTACTGGCTATTTGCAGTGTGTCGTACTGGCTGTATGCAGTGTGCCGTACTGGCTGTATGCAGTGTGTCGTATTGGCTATATGCAGTGTGCCATACTGGCTTCACCTATCATCAGTCAGAGAAAATAAACAAACTTAACTCTTTTGCGCAGATGCCTAGTGACCAGGATGCCGGTGCCAAGATTTTGCTCAACTGAGACATTCGTTACTCCTGCAGCCAAACTATTAATGGAAACCTCAAACTCTGTGTTTTATCTTTATTAGTACATGATTCATGACAACTCTGCTCAATAGAAAGTTTCTACGTGTCACTATTTTCCTGTAGCAAGAGCATTTAACAAGCAATCCCCCACCCAGTCTATACCTACCCATGCGTGACATAGTGGACAATAGCGTCTATGTGCGAGTTCATAAATATAATTATTCATCATCTACAATAAAATTCCATCATTGCAACAACATAAACCCAACAATAGCCTGATTGTATGCCAAAAAAGCCTTGAAAAGCCCTGCTCACTCAAATGCAAAATATACATGTGAAATTATTGTGTCATATTCTACTATAAATATCTGCTACTAAATGTGAAATAAATATACAATCCTACCATTGGTTTTAAGCATAGAGATGTCCCGATCAAAATTCAGTGCCAATTTATTGTCTTGGACAATCTGTTTGAGAAATACATACCAGTTTAGCTTGTAATTACACAACATAGAACATCAGCGCGCAACACCCATATACTGTACCTGCAGCACTGAAGTATTTCACGTGATTCTGGTTTTAATCACAACTGTTTTAACTGATAGAGGACAGTATATCCTTTTCAATGGTGTTTGTCATTTTTTCTGGGATGCTTTGACCATTAATTTGCAGCCCAGCGTAACAGAATTTTTCATCTAGTCAATGTACTATGATGCAAACAGCTACAGAAAATGCGGAGTTTTTCTTCTGATATGAAAAAAGTACTGCACGGTTCTACTTACTGGCCACATATGTATGTTAGTTTTTCCACTCAATCACTGTCTTGTCCAGTAGGCTATGTTAGATATGGTTATTTTCACATTTTGAGTTCATTTCACACACTGTAGTGTAAACATTCATTGCTCAGTCATGTTTTCTGTTTGATGTGCCAACTTTTATTGAAGCTAGAACATTTGGCAGCCTTTTCCTGTTGGTGGAATATTATTTTATTGTAGTGTTATCGTACATAACATAGGATATAGGCTATAGGCTTATCTTCCTGGGCTATACTTGTCACTTAGGGCATGGAAAATATTAATTCCAATTTACTGTGCGCTGATATATAGATTTTATATAGAGTCATAATGAATGGGAACTGTTTTTATTTTATTTTTAAACTTCAGAAAAATACCATCCCAGGGCAAAAGAAAACATACTGTAGAGTACAGGGGAAACTGATGTTTTATTGAGGTACAAGAGTGAATGATTAGGCTACATATTTCGGTTTGTATAACAGTGTGATATCAATGTTTTCATCTTAAACCATCACAAGGGGCAAATGTATATGCTTTATAATGGACAAAACTAATTTTATTCATTTTATGACATGTATTGGAAAGGGTTTTGGACCCATAGATATCTACCCCCCTATACTGATGAAAAGATAGTAATTCCCACTTGAAAATTATACAAAAAACATTTGATTTGTAGTTAAATTTTATGATTTACCGTAGTGTACAATTTAGCCATTTGGATAGATTTGGAGACACAAATGGATAACAGGGTATACTGCCTATATTTTGCATCACAGATCTTTAGTAGTTCTGCATATCATCCTCAGATTTTGGAAACTTGTGGTCAGAGTTTATGATCCAGTTAATGTATAGATTTACCTGTTTCATGGTCTTCCTGGGAAAGTGGATTGTTTTAAAGCATTACGCTACAAGTAAAACAGGTTGGTCACATTTACGTAAGCAGGACATTATAAAACAAAGGGAAATATGCATGAACATATGGGTTGACATCTTTATTGTATTTTGTGTCATCATTAAGGCAAAATAACGGTATTTATGTTATTAATCAATATTACTATGCAGGTAGCCTCATGAACTTCAGATGAAACTTGAACTTCGAGAACTCCATGAGAACAGAACATCATGGAATTGATGTTTGACACTTTCATTGCATAATCAAACAAAATTTGTTGAACATGCAGGCTAATTTGGCGTTTTCTCAGGTGAGACTGAAGCCTTCGATAGCTTATTCTCAGCTGTTGCAGGTCCTTTTAACGAAATTTAACCGCATATATTTTGTAAAATAACAGCCCTGTCGGAAATTACCGGGAACTCAGGCTTATGGTTAGTCCAAATAATATTGTGTCATGAGTTGTGGCTTTCTTCCTTTGTTTGCTACGGTTTTCTTCCTCTCTGTGCCAGTTAGCAATCTATCGGATGTTTTCCGCATTCCATCTCGGGGTTTTGCTCTTCCCCGCTAATTATTCATTTCACCTGTTCCCCAACCTGTTAGGTTTTTAAGCCTCTCCCGCTTCTGGACGCTTCGTTATCATTTTGTGCCTTAACAAAGTCATGGTTAGTTGGTTTTTGTCTCTCTGCAGTTTATAAAAAGATTCTTTTTTTGGTTTCGCTGTTGAGACCATCTTCGGCCTTGAAGCCTAGGGAATTCGTTTTTCTGTTCCCTTATTTCTCTTTCGTTATAGTCACGTACCGAGGGTGCATTGTTTTTTATCTTTCTCTCTGCCCATGTTTACGTGGCTAGCCTGTTTTATAGGGGTGTGTTATTGTTTTGGCTACTGCCAGGGACTTTCTATCCCTTTTTTTCTTTGTCGCATTTGGCTCATCGTTATTCGACACAAACCCTCACATATTGATCATCCATTTAGTCTATTCCTTGATCGCACTAAACACGCACGAGCATGTCTGTTTCCCCATCATATAAGCAATCCACCAAGGTGGAAAAGCAGGCTTTTAAAGTGAATGGGATGTGACATTTTGATTGGTTTATTGGTTTATTGGTTTGATTGGCCCAAGACACAACTATAATTAATGAAGAGACTAGGTTCAGCCCATTTGCGCGTTGCGCCGTGCTTAGCGCCCAAAATGCACGCCGGTAAACTAGCAAAAATGGACATGGACATGTCCTAAATGGACTGTATGCCATGCACTTAGACCAAGAGCCAAGATTGCCAAGATAGAGCCCCTGGGAGTTATAAAGCCTTAAACAGAGCACCCCCTAAATAGGCATGAATTGACAAAATTTGCCATCTGGGGTTAAATGTAAAATGCTTCTTTATGAGGGTTGCAAAGGGGTGGAAAATGTCCGGTAAATTTCCGGAAACTTTCTGGAAATTTAACATGGGAAGTTAAGCTTGGGAATTTAGGAAATTTTGACCAATTTTAATTGCAAAAGTTAGCCTATAACATGTAACGTAAATTTAGTTGGAAAATAAACATAAAATGCAATTCTAGATCTTGCAGCATGCTTTGGTTAAAACAACTCAATTTCATGCAAATTCAGTTGCATTTCAACACTGCACTGTGCTTTCTTCCATTACATGTGCAGTGCATTCTTTTATAACATGCACAGATAATTCCTAGTATCCTGCACACTACTGCAGGGCCCTCTCCTTGCACTGTGCATTCTTCCATCACATGCAGAAACTATTCCCTGCACACTACAGCAAGGCTACTCAAGTGAGTACGACAGACGTGGGCAGAGTTTTGCTTCAGAAGTAAATTCCCTATGACAGATAGTCTCCGAAGCCTGTTCTATCGACAATTTCTTTAAATCTGATTTATAGAATGAGCAGAAACATTCCTGGATTAGCTTGTGTGGTATAAGGATATAGAGCATACATTGCATGTTCCAATTTTTATTTTTAAAAGTAATTATATGATTGTAGTCTGGTTTGTAGTCCATATTACTGCAACGCACGGGTGATTCTCGACCAATCAGATATCATCATCTCATCTGGACATTTTTTGCAGTGCATACCACCTTACTAATTCAGCTATTTTACACCATTGAACCGTCCGGAGGAAATTATGGGAATTATCGAGTTTTTAAACAGTGCCAGTGCTGGTATATTCACACAAAAATTAATAAAGCGTAAAATATATTCAATGCTGGTCCAGAAAAACAAACGGGCATTATATTGAACAATCCAGGGAATTGATGGTAAGACATAATCACTAGAAATTGTTTAAAAGTAAGTTTTAGTTAATGTCTATGATCTAAATGAATGGGGAAGTCACTTACGAAACCAGTGTGACGTAGTCACTTGAGTACTCTATCCATACTACTGCATTTGAGCACAAGGACTACATCCATTTTGAATAGGACTTTTTTGTGGGGGGGGGTTAGGGAATACATTACTTTTATTCAACACTCATGTTAAAATCCATTAAAGTTATACTCACAAATGTTTGCATGGATGTCTGCTTATGATGAGGTAACTACAGCTAGTATAAATAACGCCAACATTTCCAGTTTATTCCCGTTAATTCCTGTTTATTTCTGTTAATTCCCATATATTCCCGTTAATTCCCATGGAAAGTTTCCACCTTTGAATATTCCCGGAATTTTGTATACCCAAAAATAAATAAATCATGAGACATGGTAAAACTTTCAGTGTAGATAGATCAGGATATACAAATGAGAACTGCATCCTGGCCATCCATGTTGAGAACTGGACAAAGTGCTGTACTCAGTACTGGACACTGAATTATGTTCTGCAGAAAGAGCTGTGCCTCAGGGCATAAAATACACCTGCTTAAGTTAAACCAGATCATCAAGTAAAATGATGTAAAAGGTCCAACTTTGCAGCTTCAGAAAGTTTTTCATTAATACTAGATATGAAGTGTAATTAATATTTAATTAACCTCGTCCTCTTTTAACATCAGATCCACACCATTGCTCTAAATGAATAACCTCGCCACACTGCCTTCTGGGTTACCAGTACATAGCAGCAGTATTTACCCTGCCCCTGGTATCTCTTTATGTTTTATGTCACCTTCCATTTCTGCTACTCAAAAATTTTATTTTTCTGGTTGTGATGTTCAGATGTTGACAGACACATTACCCTACATTTAGTTGTGTGGCTACATTTAATGTTCCTACTCAAATAACCTCATAACAAATACAGTACAGTCCATAAGTATTTGGACACTGACACAATTTTTGTTGTTTTGGCTCTGTACAACACATTGGCTTTGAAATGGAACAGTGACTATGTGTTCAAACTGCAGACTTTCAGCTTTAATTTGAGGGATTTTACATCCATATCGGGTGAACCGTGTAGCAATTGTAGCCATTTTTATACATAACCCCCCCCCCCCCCCATTTTATGGGACAAAAAGTAACTATTGTCCTATTGAACTCTATGGAAAAATAAGTCAGGAAGACAACCCGTAAAGTGATCTATCCATATCTACTGCATATATATCTGGCAGCAGAGTGATGGTTAAAGGCTCGTTTGATACCTCAAACCCTTGATGACTTACAGCCATTTAGCCAACCATGTGTTCCATACTATTCCTGTGTAATTCACAGATTAATCTAGTCCCACCCCCCAATTCCCATAGAGATCCATTCAAATGCAGAGAGGTTATAGTATCACTTGTAAGAGTACCTGAAAATAAGATATAAAGAGTATTTTGATGTTGTTGGTTCAGAGACATCTGGAAGTCTTGACATGCAAAGGATATGCAACCAAATATCAAATATGATTACTTTATTTAAGTTTTTATGTAAATTGTTCCAATTACTTTTGGTCCCCTAAAATGGGGGGGTGAAAATGGTTACAATTGCTACACGCTTCCCCTGATATGGATGTAAAACCCCACAAATTAAAGCTGAAAGTGTGCTGGAGTACAGAGCCAAAGCAGGAGGCCAAAAGACTGGCCAAAGTTGAGCGATAGTTCCCACAGCCAGCCTGACATGGTTCCACAGAGCGACGGGATGGGAGGGAAGAAAAGACATCACAGCCTTACTGTCTGCTGTCTCAACTCACAGGTTAACTCTCAGCATCTCGAGAGCCTCAGGAGAAGTGGGAGGAAGTGTTCTGCAGAGCCATGCCAGATTAATCAGGCGCCCTTCGCCTGCCATCTGCTGCTCGTAAAACCGGGAACAGTTTCATCAGCATCATCCTCACACTAAGAGCTTTATTGATCCACAAGGGAAACTTAATTTACAAACATACCTTTCTAATGTCTAAGGAAAAAAAACAATCACAAACAAAATAATAAATATTCAAAATGGTTACATATTTGCCAAGAAATAGTCTTTCCCCCCTCCCTCACAGAAATGACAAAGGTTTATTATTACACTGTTTCACAATAATGAAGTATAATCATCCATTCATGTGTGTTGCATTTTAAGGCTTATACTCCAGGGTCACATCACAAGACAACATCTTAACAAGTGTAACAGCAATAAGAGGTGCAATAAAGAGGACAATTACTTAATGATGGCTCTCATTTCTGCTGACATTATAAACGGCTCTAATGGATTTTTCCCCTAGAATAATTACCATGAAAACAGCAATCCTTCCAAAGAGGTAGGTGTGAACTGCTTAATAGGAGTGTACTAACAATTGTGTACCGTGCAACAGGCTTGCTGTGACATAATTATAAATGTCAACAGTAAATGTTCACTACAAAAAAAAGAGCTTGGGTATTCTGCTAAATGGGGTAATTGGATGGATGAGTACAGGTTGATAATAATCGCCGTACGTCATACCTTTGACCATAATGCAGTGTAATTATGTTATTTAGAAGCCAGTTTAAACCAAAGGGAAAGAGGAGCACAATGCGAAAGCTTCCATCAGAGAGTGAGTCACGTGTGTGCTCTTTTCTGCTCCATCACCATGGCACAATAAGCCTGTCACATGTGCACTGTCGTATTAATAGATTTTTTCCCTTCTTCTAGATGAGCTGTATAGTGTGGCTACATTCAATGGCTTGGAGTGAGATTATTCAATTTGAGTTGTGTGGCAGAGGGGGTACCCCCTGCACTCTAAAGAGATGGGATGGGGGCAGGGTTAGGAGCGGAGCTGGAATTAGACCGGTTGGGGAAGATGAGCGAGACTTGAGGCCAAAACCAGGGCTTAAACTTCAAACAACAACATCGCACACACCTTGTGAGAGAGGCAGGAGGATTGTGGAAAGCTTTTTCAGTGTGCAAACAACCAAAATTGAACTTAAAAGTTCACCAAATTCAAGAAAGAGCTATGGGCCTGATTTGTGCATTTGATAAAACTGTCTTACCATTTTGTTTTGTGTGTCTACATTTACTAAAGACAGCAATAAAATACATGTCTCCCGAATTAATACATTTCTGTTCAGAACGGAGTGCATTACACACAGGCAGGTTTGTGGCCGAGTCGGGAATGTGGGGGTGACAGAGGTGTTCTCAGGGTCTCACACAGCGAAGGCCCCCAATAATTCACACGTCGTCCGATATACCGCACTGCACCATGTCTGCACTTCTCTCTGTGCAAGCAAGATGGCCCTGTCTACAAAGCACAAGTCTTCACCCAATGGTTTATTGAGCTTGAAACTGACATGATCCAAATTACATGGCCTTCTCAGTCAGATCTGAACCTAATCATGTATTTATGGAATATTCTGGAACAACACCGAGACAGCAGCTTCCAATTCCATTAACTCAGTGAGAGTTTATTGACTTTTTCATAAAAGAGTGCCATTGAATTTGACTCCGGTAGACAGAAAATAAGGGCCTGATTGGAAACAAGTGTAGAAAACCAGTTACGGTTTAGTCTGTAAATATTTATTTATTCTGCAAATATACACACAAATATGTGTGTGTTTACATAAAGCCTTTTATATACAACAAAAAGCGTAAGGCAAAAACAGGGCAATGATGTCAGTCCAAACTAACTACTTATCATTAGCTCTCAAAGTAAAGATCATGATTTGGTGCCGCCCCCACCCCAGTAACCCTGAGATTTCACACAGGCTGTGCTCTGCCCGTGCAGCCAGACGCCACGGTAACTGCACCCATACATCTCTCATAGGGTTGGACGATGTCTACTCAAATGTGACATCACGATGTGCACATTCAAACATCGTGCTATTGTGGTTTGTTTTAATGAATAAATTATTATAAAATACTAATTTTCATTATTTTATAGGCCTATTATTTATATCAGGTAGGGTAGGCTATTCGTTTAACTTGTGTTTTATCTATTCTAAGCTAAATATGAATCATTATTTCATCAACGGAGTTTCAGAAAATTCATCAAAACGGAAGTCGAGGGGAAAAAACTGCAGTGAACAAACAACAGAATGGCGGAGTTAGGCTTGATCGCGCAATCTGGCAATACTTCGGATTTAGGACTAAAGACCCGAGACATGGTTCCGTTTCCGTGACATGATAGCCTAAATTTATAAGAATAAAATGATGCAAGTAATTTTAAGTAATTCTAAGATTATTCAGTGAAAATATTTTCGATATTAGGCTTATTGTCTCAATGCGGCAATTCAAACACGTAAATGCGCTGGAGAAGAGTTGGAGGGGGGTATTTGTGATTTAAAAAGTTAAGAAATCGCACCTAATAATTGGGCTATATTATTGTAACAGCGCAGTAATTATTTTTGCAGTAATCACAGTAAATTTTGATGAAATCGTTGAAGTCGAATCCGACGGCTACTATTGGCTGCTCATATTGAATGCACTACGCACGGGCTGTTGAACGTCATTCAAAGGAGATAATGTACAATAACTTTTTTAGGGCGCATGCAGTTTATCACGCTCCAGTTTGCCAACATGAATTGTTCACGAATTTTTTTTGTTGTTGTTTTTTTAGCAAGGGACAGAATATGGGAAACAACTGTGACAGGGACTAATTACATAATTTTACATAGAAATATAATACCAACTGTTCATTTTGATAGCCTACATCAGGGGTGTCAAACTCTAAACGAATAGCCTACCCTACCTGTAATTATATTTGGCCCGCGAGATAATATCAAATTTCTATTTGAGTTGGCCCGCCGGTAACGCATGCACCGCTAATACTACAAATCCCAGAATGCTCTGCTAGTGCCTTGGCGCGTCAAGACCCGCAAGCATCCCCTCCACTGTTTTCTTTCATTCGCAACCTCATGCTACCAGTCACCTCGGGCAGATGTAAGACACCCCTCTCAAAAATTGAATTGTTGGATTTTCATTGAAGGAAATTATCCTCATTATTATTATTATTTTTGTTGTTGTTGGCCTGTGAAAAAAATATTCCATTGAAAATTAACTGAAAAGGCTACAGATTTTTTTTTTAACGAAATGAATGCCACTGATGTGTCTTTTATTTGAAATTTGATTTCTCAGGTGTTTATAGTATTAAGCTTTGCTTGTTCCAGATTCAGTGTTTAAGTAAAACTTAAGTTTGTTCCCATATGAAAAGGTTCATTATTATATCTAGAAAGAAGGGAAAACATGCTTTTTTTCAATAAATATGAAATCTGGCCCGCGACTTTGTCCCAGTTTTTAATTTTGGCCCACTGTGTATTTGAGTTTGACACCCCTGGCCTACATGTTTAAAAAGTGCACTGTCATTTAAACAAACAACACGATGTCTCAACCATCGTTGATGGCTATCAATCATCGTCGATGGACGATGACATCATCCATCGAGCCAACCCTAATCTCTCATAGAGAAAAGTGCGATTATAGGCCCTGCAGAACCCCAGCTCTTAAAGCACAGCCCATCACAGGCCCTGCAGAACCCAGATTTATATATTTTTAAAATGCATTTCAAAACGTTTTCCCTTAAAAAACCTTATCAACATGTTTGGTAGACCTTGTAGAATAATATAAATTTGACAAAATTGTATGATATGGGACCTTTAACAGATACCAGACCATATAGGGCCCATCCACACACTAGAACAGTGCAATAACAGATACCAGACTGTGGGGGTCATCAAGACACTGGAACAGTGCAATAACAGATATCAGACCGTAGGGCCCATCCACACACTGGAACATCGCCTTACCAGGATGGCTCTATATTTATGACCCCCAGCCCCCCTGAGGATCAGTGCTGCAGCTGCAGCTCAAAGGGAGGATTGCTTTCAGACAACCAGAAAGAACAAAAAACAAAACATCCTTTGATGTCATCAAGGTACAAATATATCAGAGAGGGATAGAGAGAGAGAGAGAGAGAGAATACAGAACTCATGAGATCACTCTTCCAGACAGATGGCCATGGTCACACTTTGAACCAGTACACTGGGTGGAGAGAGGAGCTTCTTGGATGAATGACAACTCCGATTGTGGTCACCTGTCATTGCTGTTTGGCAGAAAAATCCCTTTTGATTAATGCCTTAATATGAACACGTAGGTATGAAAAATAAACTAAGCCTGACACTGGGGCATTTTTTTGGCCTGGAATTAAAATTACAGGTCTGAGAGCATTCACTATTGAGTCAACATGAAAATAGCTGAAAGCAACATCAACCAAGGTCTCACTTAGATCTGCAACTTGACCTGTTTAGGAGCTATGTGCTGCATAGCGAAGCAAAATGCACAATCCAGTCAAACTCACGGTCACTTGCATTCCTGACCTTTTTACATTCCAACTCCCAGTAATGATGTCCAAAGTAAAGTGGGATGGAATAAAGAGGAATAAGGTGAAAAGGCTTCATTTACTGCTGTAAGTACACAGGGGTGGATAGAGCGCTGCACACAAACAAACCAGTGAGTGCATTTCTGCTCGCTGTACACAGCACTTCTCCATATGTACAACGCCAACACTCCATCAGAATATAATGAATACCAACAAATAAAACCAAAATGGCCAATAAGCTTTGTGAACACCGTCACGGCTTCATTAATAATGCCTCTGCAGTATTTGGGACATTCCTGTGAAAAAGTGACTCTGGGCAGCATGACAGTTCTGTGAGGATGTCAACACACCATCGCGTATCAACACACCACGGGCTACACAACACACTGCAGGCATGGCTGGGTCTACCAACCACGGGCCCCTGGGGCACGCATGGCCCAAGGATTTCCCCCGTAGAGACCATGCTCTGTGCCTAGGGACCCTCATAGTAGAGGCCGTGGCTAGGGGCCCTCATAGTAGAGATTGTGGCATTTTGTGTGAAATGCATTGAACATAAACATAGTAGGTTGAACATTTCTGGCCCCTCACAGGCCCCAAAGTCCATAGGCCCTGGGTTATGTGCTCCGGTTGCCCGGTCCATAATACGGCCATGACTACAGGCTACTCAACACAATAAGGGCTAATCAACACACCGCGGGCTACTCAACATACCACAGGCTATTCAACACAACACAGTCCACATATGGGGACTGCCTCTGTAGCACTAGTACAGAGATGTGTGTGTGTGTGTGTTGGGGGTGATGCTTTACACAGTGAGTTTATTTGCTCTGTGACCTTCCAGGCTTTGCATAATTATATATTGTATTTCTACACCCCAGTGGACACACACAGGCTGGGTAGAGACAGGCTGAGGTTTGAAGATGTAGGGGTTCTCTATGCCAGAGACACAGAGGAAATATTGAACTTACTTAGAGGTCCAGGTGCGACAGATAAGGAATCTTTAAGTGTTCAACGAACACCACTAAAACGGACAATAATCCGTAGTGGAGGGGGAAAATAAGGAGAACACAAATAACCTCGCGATAAAAGGCGAGGAGCTCGATATCCGAGCAAAACAAAAGAAATAAGCAGTCACGCTTATCTAACTCCCGTTTGTGGAGCAAACAGAAAGAAAAGAGATAACTCAAAAGACCCCTAAGACTTAGGGTGAGAGCACTCGTAGGTATGAATATAAAACAAAGAAATGAAAACCCTAAGCTCTGAGATAAGAGCGAAAAAGATCACTTTGCTTTTTTTAAATTGTACTACTAACAAGTCCCGCGTTGAGAAGCAAAGCGGTCGATAGCAACACAACTTCCTATACCTTTTTACGAATGTTACTTGAAATAACACGGAAGCGACGAGAAAGGGAGAAAGCGGGGTATAAGTAGTGAGCGGAAATGCAGGACAGGTGAACTCACTAATTACCGAGACGTAAGCAAAACCCGTAGCGGAACACAGAAAAATCTGATAGATTACCGAAGAAAAAGGAATACAAAACGCGGAGATAAGGAAAGAAAGGCATGATCCATGACAGAAGATGGAGGAATCAAAGAGCCAGTGGGGGAGATAAAGCAAGAGCGAAGCCAAGCAGAGATGGTGACAGAGTGTCATTTACCTTTTACCCTGCATATGTGCACATTTATAGACCATTAAAGTGCTGAACTTAAAATATCTTCTTCCACTGCACCCAAAGAGCAAATGTAACAGGCCTACACCTGCTCTAGGGAGGGCAACAGGCCAGAATACTACTGTACAGGCTGGAGATGAAGAAGGTAATATCCACCACAGTGCTGTTCTGTAGTTATAGCAGGAATGGAAAGGACGATAAGTCAACATGAATGTGATCAAATCCACAAAGCGTAGCGACACCCTGGTGCACCACTCATTTCACTGCCTGCAAGATCCAGCCTTTTTTAAAAAACAAGCTGCTGCAGATTTCAAACATGAAAGTGTTGACAGAACAGAGGGATCTTGAATCACTTCAGGTGAGATCCGTCACGTCGGCCTGCCCTGCTTCTTACTACACGTCATGAATATTAAAGTACACCATAAAACCGTTACACTTACAAAATGAGCAGGGGTAGGCAACCCTGGTCCTGGAGTGCCAGAGATGGTCCTGGTTTTTGCTCCATTCAAACCTATAACTACATAACTTGATTCCTTCTCATTAATCAGGTTTAATGAACGCAGGCAACCATAAGCTGCTTTGGATTTGGGCTTTTCTTTTTTTGTTGCTTTGAGTACCCAGACGTCACTGTGCAGCATTCTCCCACCACAGGTATGATTACACATGATGGCAAAGTGGTGTTTAAAGTTATGCACTTCCCCACCCTGCCGCCTCACTGATCTGCTGCACATCTGTGCGTGTGTTTGCGCCTGTGTGTGCCTGTGCATGCATGTATTTATGTGTGTGTCTGTGCATGCATGTATGTGTGTGTGTGTATGTGCATTTCTGTGGGTGTGTACGTGCATGTGCTGGGTAGAAACTTTCTCTCACTGTGTCTTCAAAGCTGGCCTTTAAGTTAAGTCAATCACACCAATCTGCCAAACGCACGTACGCACGCACGCACGCACGCACGCACGCACGCACGCACGCACGCACGCTACTCATCCATGCTGTCAGTAGCAAACACAGAAACATCTTACAGTACATTTTCATGGCAACACAGGAGTGATCTATCATCAAAGGCTGAAAGGGGAGGTATGGTAGTAGTAAGGGTTGGTCAGGGACGAGCTGCAAGTTTCAAACCTAATTGAGTTACAGCTGATGCACTGCTGCAGTAAGTATCCCGCTATGAAAATGAATAAAGCTTAATGAGTCACTTTTGATTGAAGCATCAGATAAACATAATAAAACATGAATTAATTAATTAATGAATGAATGAATACATACATACATACATACATACATACATACAGTGGGAGCAATAATTATTTGATCCCTTACTGATTTTGGAGGTTTGCCCACATACAAAGAATGGAACTGTGTAGAAATTTAATCATAGGTACATTTTAACATTGAAAGACAGAATATCAGAAAATAATCCACAATAACAACATCATATAAATTTTATTAATTTATTATCGTATTTTCGCATGAAATAAGTATTTGATCCCCTACCAATCAGCAATAATTCTGGCTCCCACAGACCAGTTAGTTTTCCATTAAGAAGCACTCCTAATCTCAACTCATTACCCAAAACACCTGTGTCAACTCGTTACATCGTTATGTAGCTGTATAAAAGACACCTGTCCACACAATCAATCAGATTCCAACATTTCCACCATGGGCAAGACAAAGGAGCTGTCTAAGGACATCAGGGACAACATTGTAGACCTGCACAAGGCTGGGATGGGCTACAAGAAAATAAGCAAGCAGCTTTGTGAGAAGTTAACAACTGTTGGAGCAATTATTAGAAAATGGAAGAAACACAAAGTCACCGCCAATCTCCCTCGGTCTGGGGCTCCACGCAAGATCTCGCCTCGTGGGATATCAATGATCATGAGAAAGGTCAGGGATCAGCCCAGTACTACACAGGAGGAGCTTGTTAATGACCTGAAGGCAGTTGGGACCACAGTCACGAAGAGAACCATCACTAACACACTACACCGTGAAGGATTAAAATCCTGCTGCGTGCGCAAGGTTCCTCTGCTGAAGAAGGCACATGTACAGGCCTGTCTGAAGTTTGCCAAAGAACACCTGGATGATCCAGAGGAGGCTTGGGAGAAGGTGATGTGGTCAGATGAGACCAAAATAGCTATTTGGCATCAACTCGACTTGCCGTGTTTGGAGGAAGAGAAATGCTGAGTACAACCCAAAGAACACCATCCCCACTGTGAAGCATGGAGGTGGAAACCTTATGCTTTGGGGGTGTTTCTCAGCTAAGGGGACAGGACGACTTCACCGTATCGAGGGGAGGATGAATGGGGCCATGTACTGGGAAATTTTGGGCGACAACCTCCTTCCCTCAGTGAGAGCACTGAAAATGGGTCATGGATGGGTCTTCCAACATGACAATGACCCAAAACATACAGCCAAGGCAACAAAGCAGTGGCTCAAAAAGAAGCATATTAAGGTCCTGGAGTGGCCTAGACAGTCTCCAGACCTAAATCCAATCGAAAATCTGTGGAGGGAGCTGAAGCTTCGAGTTGCCAAGCGATAAACTCGGAACCTTAAGGATTTGGAGAGGATCTGCAAAGAGGAGTGGACCAAAATCCCTCACCAGATCTGTGCAAACCTGGTGAAAAACTACAACAAACGTCTGACCTCTGTGCTTGCCAACAAAGGTTTCTCCACCAAGTATTAAGTCCTATTGTTCTATGGATCAAATACTTATTTCATGTGAAAATACGATAATAAATTGATAAAATTTATATGATGTTGTTATTGTGGATTATTTTGTGATATTCTGTCTCAGTGTTAAAATGTACCTATGATAAAAATTCTACACAGTTCCATTCTTTGTATGTGGGCAAACCTCCGAAATCAGTAAGGGATCAAATAATTATTGCTCCCACTGTACATAACTAAATAAATAAATACATTTCCGGCCCTGTTGAGATGGACTGGCTAAATTCCAATATTTACAAAGAGAGGTGTGCCTGAACACTCTCCCTGTCAGTGCCACATTCTCCTGCATTAACCATTAATTATAAGCTGTTTAACCTCTGTCAATTTGCTAATACAAATGCCCCTTTACCATTAGGCTACATTTACAGTATAGCCTATGGGTAACTACAGACACTGGCTGTCACCTGCCAGCCAGGAGAGGATGGGCTCTCCCTTTATAGCCTGGTTCCCACTGGGGAGTTTTTTTTTTTACCTCACTTGCTGGGTTTTCGGGGGTGCAGGCTCAGTTTTGATCCAATTTTTTTGTTTTCTGTCAAGCGTTGTTGTGATTGTCTTTTAAAAAGCGTTACATATACAATTGCGTGCATGTGTTATGTACCACAAAATAAATGTAAACCAGGGCGAGGCAACTCCCACTATCCAAACTGGAAATAGGTGGCAGAAGCGATGCCCTGGCCCATGTCAGACTGATCTTCAGCCATTTCTATGGGTCTGCTGCCGTTTTCCTGGTTCAGGTCAGGCGCAAACTTAAAAAAACTATCCAAAATACGCGCGGTTCACCACATTTAGTCCCTGCTTCATTTCTATAAATTAAAATCATTGTCCATGGCTTCAGCAAAAAGAATGTTTCTATGCAGTTAAAACCGCGCCGGCACATAAACACCATAACGCCGGTATACAAAAACAAAACTGCCGCCATTGAATCCAGAGCTGTGCCCGAATCAGAGATCAGAGCCCAATCTATTGCGTACTGTCTCCTGTGTACTGTGTAGTGGTAGATGTGTGCTGTTTAATGTGTACTGTTTAGTACACGGTGTACAGTAGGCCTACGCAAAAAACATCCTCCGTACTATTTTCCAACCATACTGTGGAAGTGTCGTAAGACGGCTCACTCTTTCGCGGCCATGTCACGTGTCGTTTTTGTTGTTATTGAAGGAAAACGTCAGCGAATCTGTGTCTCATTTTTAAAAAACAAAGCTGCGTGTCATATTTATGCGACCAAAATGTATGCAAACTTCTTGGGTGCGTCCCAGTATTCTTCACTCCACACCTCCCTTCCTCCACTCCCCACTACCACTCCTCTCCTACCCGGAAGTATGCAAAACTGTCTGAATGTTTTGAGTACAAGTATTTGCATGTACAGTATACAATGTACCTGACATTGTGGTTTGTGTCGAGACATTTGTGTCGAGACATTTAACCATTAATACGTAATTAAGATGTAATCAGCGACATTAGATTAAAACACAAAGATCCGTTTCCGGGGCATGGAGTAGAGGAGGTGGTAGAGGAGGAAGGGAGGGTGCATTTTTCGAATATTGGGACGCACCCCTTGAAAAGTATGCTCCAAAAAAAAGGCCCAATTCAATGTCCGCCCTAGTTCTGTGGTCCGCCCTCACACCCTCACCAACTTTGAGGCACGTTCCCAATAAGTTCGCAAGGGCTCAGGGCTGTCCCACTGTAAAATCAGTGTGATAAAAAGTGCGTGAGGGCGGGCTCTGTCGCTGACTTTTCAAGCCCTTTTTGCGGACTTTGCTGAGGGAATTACCCACATTCATATAGTTTTTGTGACGATAAAAACGGAAACGCAGCCGGACGCGTTTCAAAAATTGTAAACAAACGACACCCGTGGCGGGCAGAGTTCTTTCAGTGGTACAAACCTAAAATTAAAAGTCCTAAAGTGACGGTTGTCATAAACGTCTTGCATGCGAGACAAGCGTTGTCAAGGCAATATATAATAATAATAATAATATAATAATACATTTTATTTATCTGCGCCTTTCAATAAACTCAAGGACCCATTACAGAGTAGAGGGGGAAGGGAGGGAAAAAAATACAAATTAATAATAATAATAATAATAATAATAATAATAATAATAATAATAATAAATTAAATTAAATTATTTAAAAAATAAAGTAAGGGAAAAAATCACATAGTGCAGAATAAAAAGTGGGAGGGAGGGACATAGGATGAGAAAGGAAAGGGAGAAAACAGGAGTAGTTCAGAGGGATGGGGTGTGGTGTGGTGTTGTGCAGGGATTGGGTCAGAGACTATGAATATTCTAGGGTAAACATCGCACAGTGCTGTCCCATTCCTCTTATTTGTACCATTTTGAGCCCTTGCACTCTCATGCACACACACACAATCATGCTGGGCACGCATGTGACGTCTGTGGGGGCTCCTTAGGGCTCAGGGCGAACATTGAGATTGGGCTATACTCAGCGAAACCCCGGAAGTAAGTATATCATACGTGGGTTTTAAGTATACTACATTTAGAGAAAATTTCACCTACTTAACGACGTTCTCATCCTGTCTACTCAACAAGCCTACTCAATAGTATGGAAGGGTGCTGATTCGGACACAGCCCAGGGAGCGTCCCAATATTCTTCACTCCTCCCCTCCTTTCCTCCACTTGTCTTCTACAAAGAAGTATGCAAAACAGTCTGTACGTTTCAAGTACAAGTAGTTGCATGTACAGTATACCATGTACCCGACATTGCCGTTTGCGTCGAGACATTAATTAATATGTAATCAGATGACACTTTTCAGGGTCCTGTGCTGAAGGTGATGTCAGAGCTCACACTTCACAGCCCCCTCATCCCAATCTGCAGGGAAAACACACAATCGCAAGAGCCATGAGGGAGAGTGTTATGATGGTGTGTTGTGAATGATGAATTCAGTTACCTGTCTCCAGCTCAGGTTGTAGGAACAGAGTGCATCCGCATCCTCACTGCATTATGGGAAAGCAAACCGACTCAGGAGGACATCCAGAGATGGCAAAGCTGCACAGCAGAGGAAGGAGGGTTTGAGTTTGTTGAAATTAGCCTGCGCTAACAGTACCCCACACTTAGAGTAGAGGTAGGAAAGTGTGTGAGTTTACTGAAATTAGCCTGTGCTAACGGTACCCTGCCCTTACAGCAGAGGAAGGAGGGTGTGAGTTTGCTGAAATTAGCCTGCGCTAACAGTACCCCACACTTAGAGTAGAGGTAGGAAAGTGTGTGAGTTTACTGAAATTAGCCTGTGCTAACGGTACCCTGCCCTTACAGCAGAGGAAGGAGGGTGTGAGTTTACTGAAATTAGCCTGTGCTAACGGTACCCTGCCCTTACAGCAGAGGAAGGAGGGTGTGAGTTTGCTGAAATTAGCCTGCGCTAACAGTACCCCACACTTAGAGTAGAGGTAGGAGAGTGTGTGAGTTTACTGAAATTAGCCTGTGCTAACGGTACCCTGCCCTTACAGCAGAGGAAGGAGGGTGTGAGTTTGCTGAAATTAGCCTGCGCTAACAGTACCCCACACTTAGAGTAGAGGTAGGAAAGTGTGTGAGTTTACTGAAATTAGCCTGTGCTAACGGTACCCTGCCCTTACAGCAGAGGAAGGAGAGTGTGAGTTTGCTGAAATTAGCCTGCGCTAACAGTATCCCACACTTAGAGTAGAGGTAGGAGAGTGTGTGAGTTTACTGAAATTAGCCTGTGCTAACGGTACCCTGCCCTTACAGCAGAGGAAGGAGGGTGTGAGTTTGCTGAAATTAGCCTGCGCTAACAGTACCCCACACTTAGAGTAGAGGTAGGAGAGTGTGTGAGTTTACTGAAATTAGCCTGTGCTAACGGTACCCTGCCCTTATGGCAGAGGAAGGAAGCTGCGAGTTTGCTGAAATTAGTCTGTGCACCACAGCACCCCTCCCTTACAGCTGTGCCAAACATCTCCAGGCTTCTTTGACAGTTGGGCTCCATCTTTTCTTTAATTTTTTTCATGTGAAGAGGCTTGATTTTTTTTGTATTAATATCTCAGCCCTTAAGCACTCGTGAATACTTCTGAATTCTGATTGGATGCAACCATGGCGATGTCAGACTTAGTAATTGTCAAAATCCTGTTACTCCAAATGCAGCTGACCAATGTCAAAGGTTAATGATAGTTACAATGTTTGGTAGTGGTGGGCTGGGTGGCTGAGTATTTTTTCTGGATGCGTTACCTTAGCAGTGTGTTGTTAGAAGGTTAGCATTGTGTTGTTACAAGGTTAGCAGTGTGTTGTTGGAAGACTAACAGTGTGTTGTTGGAAGATTAGCAATGTTTTGTTGAAAACATTACAACCATTAAATTACATTACCACCACAACCATTACATTGTTACATTACATGACATTCCAACCATTACATTGCATTACAGTTGGTGGTATGAGGGGGGGGGGGCTCAGTATGGGGGGCTCCAAAAACTCTTTCAAATGAAACTATAATTAAACCACAAATCTAATATTAAACAAAGATGCAACGTGACAGTGCCACCAAATGCTTTTCATTTAAATGATTTTGTGTTGGAGGGGTTGTGTTGAATGGGTTGTGTTGGATGGGTTGTGTTGGAGGGGTTGTGTTGGATGGGTTGTGTTAGAGGGGTTGTGTTGGATGGGTTGTGTTGGATGGGTTGTGTTAGAGGGGTTGTGTTGAATGGGTTGTGTTGGATGGGTTGTGTTGGATGGGTTGTGTTGGAGGGGTTGTGTTGGATGGGTTGTGTTGGATGGGTTGTGTTGGAGGGGTTGTGTTGGATGGGTTGTGTTGGATGGGTTGTGTTGGAGGGGTTGTGTTGGATGGGTTGTGTTGGAGGGGTTGTGTTGGATGGGTTGTGTTGGAGGGGTTGTGTTGGATGGGTTGTGTTGGAGGGGTTGTGTTGGAGGGGTTGTGTTGGATGGGTTGTGTTAGAGGGGTTGTGTTGAATGGGTTGTGTTGGATGGGTTGTGTTGGAGGGGTTGTGTTGGAGGGGTTGTGTTGGATGGGTTGTGTTAGAGGGGTTGTGTTGAATGGGTTGTGTTGAATGGGTTGTGTTGGATGGGTTGTGTTGGATGGGTTGTGTTGGAGGGGTTGTGTTGAATGGGTTGTGTTGGATGGGTTGTGTTGGAGGGGTTGTGTTGAATGGGTTGTGTTGGATGGGTTGTGTTGGAGGGGTTTTGTTGGAGAGGTTGTGTTGGATGGGTTGTGTTGAATGGGTTGTGTTGGAGGGGCTGTGTTGGATGGGTTGTGTTGGATGGGTTGTGTTAGAGGGGTTGTGTTGAATGGGTTGTGTTGGATGGGTTGTGTTGGATGGGTTGTGTTAGAGGGGTTGTGTTGAATGGGTTGGGTTGTGTTGGATGGGTTGTGTTGGATGGGTTGTGTTGGATGGGTTTTGTTAGAGGGGTTGTGTTGAATGGGTTGTGTTGGATGGGTTGTGTTGGAGGGGTTGTGTTGGATGGGTTGTGTTGGAGGGGTTGTGTTGGATGGGTTGTGTTGGAGGGGTTGTGTTGGATGGGTTGTGTTGAATGGGTTGTGTTGGAGGGGCTGTGTTGGAGGGGTTGTGTTGGATGGGTTGTGTTGGATGGGTTGTGTTAGAGGGGTTGTGTTGAATGGGTTGTGTTGGATGGGTTGTGTTGGAGGGGTTTTGTTGGAGAGGTTCTGTTGGATGGGTTGTGTTGAATGGGTTGTGTTGGAGGGGTTGTGTTGGATGGGTTGTGTTGGATGGGTTGTGTTGGATGGGTTGTGTTGGATGGGTTGTGTTAGAGGGGTTGTGTTGAATGGGTTGTGTTGGATGGGTTGTGTTGGATGGGTTGTGTTAGAGGGGTTGTGTTGAATGGGTTGTGTTGGATGGGTTGTGTTGGAGGGGTTGTATTGGATGGGTTGTGTTGGAGGGGTTGTGTTGGATGGGTTGTGTTGGAGGGGTTGTGTTGGATGGGTTGTGTTGGAGGGGTTATGTTGGATGGGTTGTAATGGAGATATGCATTTGTCAGGTTGAATGGTGAAAGTCTATGTTGAAAGAATGGTGAATACTGCCCTCCTGTGGCCATGTGGTACAGCTGCAGCTGTAGGGGAGGTTGTCTTCTGCAAATCGATAATCAAAGCAAATAAGGAACAAATATTTTCCAAGATTTAACACTTTAAAATCTGTGTCGGAAAAGAAAACCCACTAAAAACAAATATGAGTACATTTTCTGTTTTTTTATTGATTCAGATACAACCCAACCAGCACACTAAATTACAAAAGGAAGAAATAAGAAAAAGGTCTTGGTGCATTTACAAAAATCCTCCCTCCAATCGTCTTCTTTCCAACCCATCCACACATAAAATGTTTTTGTTATTTTACACGTTATACTTAAAATGTTTAAAAATATATGAAATAAATTAGACAGGTCATAAATAGAATGTGTCCGTCAGTGGTACCAGAACAAGAACATTTCCAAACTCAGACTGTGAGTGAAAAGCAAAGTGGAAAAGTACTGTGTAAAATGTGTAATGTGTAACTATGTAAAACCTCTGCTGTACAAAAGTCTGCTCATATTTAGCCATCATTTATTTATCTTACAGTTATGAATTCCCTACTATTTACAGAAGTCCGTTTATTTCATATTCAGGATAAAGCACTCAGAGAACACTGCTCCTACTTATAGTATAATAAGATAGTTTGTGTGCACACATTGCTTACTGCTTGCTTATAAACTTTATACATTCTAAAAAAATATTTTTTAACAAACAAAATGGCTCTTTTTTGAAGGAGGTCTGGTTCAGTCTGTGTCACAAAGGCAATATCTGTACAAGAGACTTTGCTGAATCTTTGGTACTATTGAATTTGTATGAATGTGATTGGCTGGCCTAGAGCAAGGCTGAATTTGTATGGATGTGATTGGCTGGCCTAGAGCAGGGCTGAATTTGTATGGAGATGATTGGCTGGCCTAGAACAGGGCTGAATTTGGATGGATGTGATTGGCTGGCTTAGAGCAGGGCCTGATTGTTTTCTGAGATACAGTACATTTCTTATTAATGTGTCAGGGAAAGAGGGAAGAGCCACTGAAGAAAGCAGCCCCAAACAGTGCACAAAACAACAATCACTCTAACCGATGCCCTCTGCTGGCCATTCAAGAACAGACTCAAGGTTTAAACACTTCTCATATGAAATAAGGAAAATACCCTGAAGAGAATTTTGAAATGGATAGTTAAGCTACATAATTTCAGTAACACATACAAATTATATCAAGTAATCCAACAGCAGTTATTCAGTCATTTAAAAAAAAAAAAAAAATAAGAATTTGTGTACAATTCTTTGTCAAATTAAAGTGGATTTCATTTTTACAAGTTAAAAAACAGCAAATAGTTAGACTGACTGGTTACAATGGAGTTGTGGATAGTAAAGTGCAATAAAATATCTTGCAGTGTCAGAGCAGTTGCCAAAGAATTTATTTCCATTTTTAACCTGGTATTTTTCAATAAAACACAAAAGCCAAAAAGCGTCGACGGATGGCGAATGGTTGTGTACCAAACCCTCCATAAGCACCCTGTTACCCTCTACAGCATTGATCTCAGGTCAGTCCACAGCAAGTAAACTTCAACATGGACCTGGTAAGAGATCAGCTTTAATCAGCTGCTGAACGTTGCACCTGTTTTTTTAATAAAAGCACTTGCAGAATAAGCATCATAACTGGGAAGCTGGGGAGCCACATTGAGTTCGGTCCCTTTACAGAATTCCATTCCACTGGCTACAGTGAAACACCTGACTTTACATACAGGGATCAGCCTGCAGACTGCAATAATTTCACACAGACAACTGGGGTGTCTGCTTTTGGGGTGAACCTGGTGAGTGGGGCACTGATAACATTCTCACTTATACATTCAGTTTACTCTGTGCTACAATAACATTGTGGTTCGTCCCATTGTGGTAACAGGTGTGAATTGATCAGGTGTATAACCCAACTCTCACATTCTCTATTTGCGCTGGACGTACAACGCCCCCTTCAGTGTGCCTGTGACGGTACGGTTAATGCGTGCACAACACACATGTCCTCTAACCGTAGCCAGTCTCAGTTAAACAGCAAAAAAAAATAGACTGAAGAAATAACCAGCAAATATGTTACTTTTGCAGTCTCATAATTGAGGCTTTAGGGTAACTGCGAGCATTAAACAGTGTACAGGGGTACAGGGGTTCACTGACGAGAGGCTTTGCAAAACTCATGTTATTCACACGGTAACTAAGTAACCGTAGCAGGTATTTGAGGATGGTAGTTAAGGTAACAGTCTCTGCATACCTTAATACAGCATTAAACAGTCATGATCCCCATAATACAGTAATGCACTAACAAATGAACAGTCTTCAGCAACATGCATCGCTGAATCATTGAATAGATTCACAGATCATCAGAAGGCTGTGTACAACGTCACTGCAATAAAACAGATGCCCCCTAGTGGGAAGCCAGCACAATATCGCTATATTATTGCCTCTGAGCTCCCTCTCTCAGCTCTGTTCAGTAACACAAAAGGTAACAGAGAAAAGAAAACAAATATATAGAAAAAATATATATATATTCATGTTTATATTAGGATAAAATATATTGATTGAGAACCCACCCACCATTTCCTTTGACCAAATATTCCCCTTTACTACTCTGCCCCCCCAACCTCCCCAACCTCTGCCCTGGTCCCTGTTCCTGGATGGTCTATTTTCTTTTACAGAAAAGAAGTCTGAAAATTAATACAGACAGGCATCTGTCCTCTGCCCTCTGCCCTGATTGGGGAAATTTGTGGGCAGCCAGTGTCAGTCAGTAGTGCGAACACAAATATTCTATTTCAGTGCCGTCAGCATGCTCTTTCAGTTTTTAGCGAAGGCCCTGTCTTTGCCCACACCTGCTGGTCTGGGGAGTGGCGCTGGGATGTGATGGGCGGAGCAGCTGGTATGTGGGCAGGGCATTCACAGCTGGGAGTCAGCACCCAGGCTGTTCAACTCCTCTGGTGAGTGCTTTTCCACGCCAGCGGCAGCCGACCTCCGGAACCCGGCAGAGATCTCATCGAATGTTCGGCCCTTGGTCTCCGGCACCTTGAAGAAGGTGAAGACGAAGAAGCCGAGGAGGAAGACGATGAAGATGACGAAGACGTAGGAGCCACATATTTGCTGAAGAACAAAAGAAAAAGCAGGATGAGAAGATTGCAAGAACACACAGTCATTCTGTCTGTTTTTTACAGCCATTTTATCTTCACTTCCTGCTGGACAGGAAGCCCTATAAAACAAGCTTTTAAAGTGAGTCAAGCCTAAACACACATATATCTTAGCATAACTTTAACATCTCTGCACTTGTGCTTCGAAACTTGTTTCTGTATAATTAAAATCAAATAAATACATAAATTTAAATAACACTACAAGCATATTCATACCTGCACTATAAGCATGTTCATTCCTGCACTATAAGCATGTTCATACTTGCACTACAAGCATGTTCATACCTGCACTACAAGCACGTTCATACCTGCACAATACACATGTTCACACCTGCACAATAAGCATGTTCATACCAGCACTATAAGCATGTTCATACCAGCACAATAAGCATGTTCACGCCTGCACTATAAGCATGTTCATACCTGCACAATAAGCATGTTAATACCTGCACAATAAGCATGTTCATACCTGCACTATAAGCATGTTCATACCTGCACAATAAGCATGTTCACACCCGCACAATAAGCATGTTCATACCTGCACTATAAGCATGTTCATACCTGCACAATAAGCATGTTCACACCCGCACTATAAGCATGTTCATACCTGCACATTAAGCATGTTCATACCAGCACTATAAGCATGTTCATGCCTGCACTATAAGCATGTTCACACCTGCACTATAAGCATGTTTATACCTGCACTATAAGCATGTTCACGCCTGCACTATAAGCATGTTCACGCCTGCACTATAAGCATGTTCATACCAGCACTATAAGCATGTTAATACCAGCACTATAAGCATGTTCACACCTGCACTATAAGCATGTTCATACCAGCACTATAAGCATGTTCATACCAGCACTATAAGCATGTGTGCTCTGAGATGGGGCCGCAGCACTCATACACACCTCCACATACTGGAAGCCCATTCCCACAATGAAATTGGCGGTCCAATTGGAGAATCCGGCCACGGCGAAGGCGGAGGGTCGCGGACCCTGACTAAACAGCTCGGCCACGATAAACCAGGGGATGGGGCCTGGCCCGATCTCAAAGAACGCCACAAAGCTGAAGATGGCCACGATGCTGACGTATGACATCCACTTCAGCTGGTCCTGTGGAGCAGAAGAGCACAATATTAACCACATTTCCCTTCTCTTCACCCTCCCATAATAATTTGCACTGTCACTAAGACCCTCTCCACCATTAAAACAGAAAATCAATCCCTTTTTAATTTCATTATAGTAACAATAAATAAAACTGTCATTTTTGGAATTAATGTACAGGAAGTGAGCAGGACAGTGAGGCGAGAACGTACCAGCAGGGCAAGAGCGATCGTCATTATGACGGCCGAGCCAGCCATTCCCAGCAGGCCGATGAGGTGGAGGGACCTGCGGCCAGCACGCTCAACAATAAACAGCTGGAGCAACATAGGAGAGAGAGAGGTCATTACTAAAACAGCACTAATGTGTGCACTCCTGTCGAGCTCAGGGCATTTCCTCACAGAACCTGATAACAACCAGGTGCTAAACTTTACAATTGACAGTGCCACCTGTGGTTTTCGATCAGATAATAGGTCTGGTCTCAGTGGAGCATGAATTCATTACACATGATAAACATGCTGCAAATTCTGCTCAGGTATAAAATGGACTGTGGTGTGAGCGACTGTCAGTATGAAAGTAATCATGCAAAATGAATAAACATGCGATAAGATGAATATGCATGAGCTTATACTTACAGATACCACGGTGAAGGCGGTGTTGACCACACCAGCACCAATGGTAGCATAGACCGGCTGGGCCACGCCTGCCTTCTTAAATATACTGGTGGAGTAGTAGAAGACCTGCACAACAGGGACATCAAGGAGGGTTATGGTCTGTACTCAGTGTACAGGTGTGTGTGTGCGCGTGTGTGAGTTTGAGTGTGTGTGTGAGTCTGAGTTTGTGTGTGTGTGTGAGTGAGTTTGAGTGTGTGTGTGCGTGCAGTGTGTGTGTGTGTGTGTGTGTGTGCGAGTTTGAGTTTGTGCGATGTGTGTGGGTGGGGGTTCACTCACAGCGTTGATGCCGGACAGTTGCTGGGACAGCTGGAGCATGATGGCGATGACCATGGGTTGGCGGTACAGTGGCGAGCGGAATAGCTCAGGAATGGTGACCTTCTTCTCCCTCATCATCTGCCGGCTCTCCTCCTTCATCTCCTGCATGTCTGCACTCACATCCGTCATTCCGCGAAGCTTCTTCAGCACTGAGAGAAACATAGTCACTGTTAGTGTTCACGGTCACCGTTATTGTTGACGGTCACTGTTAGTATTCACGGCCACTGTTAGTGTTCACGGTCAGTTATTGTTCATGGTCACAGTTATTGTTCATGGTCAGTTAGTATTCACAGTAACTGCTGGCTGTGTGTGTGTGGGGGCGGGGATGACTGTAAGGTGGGGGCGGGGCTCACCGCTCTTGGCCTTGCTCTCCTGGTTGCGGATGATGAGCAGGAAGCGAGGGCTCTCAGGGCAGAAGGGCAGCACTGCACACTGCACTACCGCCGGGATGAAGGTGAACCCCAGGAGGAGGGGCCAGAGGGAGGCACCACCCATGATGGACTCCATACCAAACACCTGCGGGTGCACAGAGAGGAGCATGAGCACCCCCAAGAGCCACAGCATGGACCTGCTGAGAAACTGTGAGAACCTTTAAGCAAAGTGAATAATGTACCAGTGTAACTATGGAAACCACAGGTAACCCCTGTAAAAGAGCATGATGAGGGTTTTGCTCATCAGCTCCCCCTTCCACACACCTGAGCCAATAAGATCCCAAAGATGATGCCCAGCTGTACCTGAGCCAATAAGATACCCAGAACGATGCCCAGCTGTACCTGAGCCAATAAGATACCCAGAATGATGCCCAGCTGTACCTGAGCCAATAAGATACCCAGAACGATGCCCAGCTGTACCTGAGCCAATAAGATACCCAGAATGATGCCCAGCTGTACCTGAGCCAATAAGATCCCGAGGACGATGCCCAGCTGGTGAAGAGTACCCAGCGCTCCTCTCAGCTCGGTGGGGGAGATCTCACCCACGTACATGGGCACAAAGCCGGTGGACAGGCCGGAGTAGAGCCCAATGACAAATCGGCCGGTGATCAGCATTTCCCAGGAAGCAGCCAGTTTGGAGAAGCCCATGAGAGCAGCGCCAATGAAGACCAGAATGTTAGCCATGAGCATGGAGTACTTCCTGCAGAGAGACAGAGGGAGGCTTAGCACACATACCCACACGCTCTCAAATACACGTACATACACACGTACACACACATGCACACACTCTTAAACACACATACATACACAAGGAAAACGCATACTGTGCAGCTATTTTTATTGACCTAAGCTTTTGATACTGTAGACCATTCCATCCTCACACAGATACCACAGCATTGGTGTTTCTGCCTACTCCCTAGCGGGTCAGATTTTACCATTTGTAACAGGATGACACCATACATCTCAGAACCTTATAATACTGGTAGAAATAGGTAGAAACAGATTAGATAAGCATCCCAGGAACTTTATTTTATAGATATATCATTAAATCTTTGAGTAAAATGCTAATTGATGGCATCCAAATTTGCTATGTTCACTGGGTAGGATTCAGATAAAATTCTGTCAATATTGTTTCCAACATCTACGGTGGCTCTGAAGTGCAAAACACAGAAACAAAACGAAAACTGAAAAAACAAATACTTTCGGCTCTAAAGTGCACATAGAAACATAAAAACACAAAAACAAAAACTTGCAGCTTTGAAGTGCAAATCAATGAAATCACAAGCATAAGTAAATGCAAGCGCCTCTGAAGTGCACTACTATGATCCCTGTTCCCTGCCCCCTGTCCACTCAGACCACTGTCTACTATGTGCCCTGTCCGCTCACTTTGCAAGCAACATGCGAAAAAAATTCCTGCAAAACTCTTATTGAGAATATCAATCAGTTTACATATGGCAATGGTGTTATGCGCCGTTGTTTTGTGGAGTCTTCTGTGTAATAAACTATTTTTTGTGCCACCGAAAATTCGAAAATTCGGCCCCGGCCCAAAAGTGGGCCAAAAGTTTTTTTTCGGTTTTCGAAAAAAGAGAAAAAAAAAACAGAAAACAATTTTTTTTTTTTTTTTTTTTTTTTTTTTTTTTTTTTTTTTTTTTTTTTTTTTTTTTTTTTTTTAAGAAAACAAAAAACAAAAAGCAAAAAACGCAGCCAGCATCACGACGTTTGTTATCTGGTCGGCAGTGTGCGAGTTATTGTTATGGAGAATAGAAAGACCCACGGATAGGATTTTTGCAAAAAATGCAAAAAAAAAAATGCAGTGGGGGTGCAAGAGGGGGGGGTGCATCACGTCGGGTGTGACTTGACTTAACTGTGTTTTTTTTTTTTTTTTACATATTTTTTTATTTTTTTTTTCAGCAGCAGCAGTCCAGCATAGTCCCTGTACTTATTTATGTACATACACACACATGAGAAGTTAAGTTAAAACATTTTTTTTTTTTTTTTTTTTTTATATATTTTGCATTGCTTGTATAGTGCTAAATAAATAAATTTTTTTTTTACTTTTTTGATATTCTTGAATTGCAATTTGCTGATTTTTTTTAGTGTTAGTAGTTAGTCACTAGCCATAAATGCAATGGTTCTAATAATTGACAATCATTTCTTTCGGTGTTTCGGTTTTCGGTTTTCGGCCTTGGTTTCTCATTTTTGGTTTTCGGTTTCGGCCAAGAATTTTCATTTCGGTGCATCCCTAACTTTTTGGTGTTGTAATTTGACGTTTTCTCTTTCAGGTTAGTGTTTTTTGTGTGTTATTGTCCATTAGTGTGTTCACCGGGTTATTATAACTCCAGCGAACTTTGGGATGTAACAATGGTTACAAAGTGTAGATTATGAAGATGGAATTAACAAAAATACAGAGTAGTTTGTAAGTAGCTCTTGTAGGTTACTACGAGTTGCAGGTTTCACTTCCCGAAAGTGTGGGGTGAGTGTGCTCCTGAATCCCCTCAACAAAACCCCAGAAATAAGGGTTTCATCCTGGGATTTTAAGTGCCCCCATTTGTGTGAAAAAGTCGCCCACTCAAAAGCTTTTGGACGAAGTTGAATTTCTATGGTTGAATCAAATATGTGAAGGGATCATATTGTGTCTGTTTTTTTACGGTCTATAATGGTCTTGCACTTCAGAGGTGCTCGCGTTTACTTATTCTTGTAATTTCACTGATTTGCACTTCAGAGCTGCAAGTTTTTGTTTTTGTGTTTTCTTCTTGTTTTTGCGTTTTGCACTTCAGCGGCTCTATCTGCACTTCAGAGCCGAACGTATTTTTTTTTCGTTTTTCGTTTTGTTTTTGTGTTTTGAACTTCAGAGCCACCATAAACATCCATTGTGTACCAAACTTTCCCAGGTACAGATTTAAACATGGCGAATCCAAATAAATGTTTGAAATCCATCCAGGGACCACCCAGGCCTACCCCCACAACCACTATGTAGTACAAGTTCTCTATGCTCCAGAGGTTTTAGGAAGATACATTTTGGAGCTTAGCTTTTTCAAACTTTCACAACCTAATACATTTTCTGAAAATATGAGGATGGTTATTTTCTCCTGACCTGAGTAATGAGTCATTGAAGTATGTCATTTTCTGTTCAATTATCTATTATAGTACCTGTTTCTTACCAATAGATGTCGTGTTTTGACTGTTCACTCGAGTATAATTGGTACTGAGGAAAGGAGAACATATTACAATGTATCAATAAACAGGTTAATTAGCTTCAGATACGGTTCATGACTACTCAGTGAAATAAATTGGCTCAGGCTTTTCGTCCTGTTGATTGATACATTCTAGTATGTTCTCCTTTCCTCAGTACCAATTATATTCTAGTGGACAGTCAAAACAGCGGCATATAGTGGCCAGAAATAGGTACTACCCTAATAGATAATGGAACTGAAATTGACATACGACAATGACTTATTACTCAGGATGAAAAAATAATCATCCCCATATTTTCAGAAAATGTATTAGAAAGTTTGAATAAGCTATGTTCCAAAATGTATTTCCCTAAAACCTCTGGAGCATAGAGACTTGTACTACATAATGGTTTTGGGGTGGGCCTGTAGTTGGGTTTGGGTGGTCCCTGGATGGACTTTGAACATTTATTTGGATTTCCCATGTTTGAATCTGTACCTGGAAAATGTTTGGTACGTCGGATGTTGGAAATAATATTGGCAGAATGTTACCTGAATCGTACCCAGTGAACATGGCAAATTTGGTTGCCATCAATTAGCATTTTACTCAAAGATGTAATAATATTCCTATAAAATAAAGTTCCTGGGATGCATATCTAACCTGTTTCTACCTATTCCTACCAGTATTATAAGGTTCTGAGACATATGGTGTCATCCTGTTACAAATGGTAAAATCTGACCCCAGCCAGGTTCACCAACTATCTACCAGAAAGGGTGCAGTGTGTTAAATTTCAACTACCGGTTATTCAGTATTGATTGAAATTCCAACGAGAACCATCAGGAGCACAAATTTAAAAGTTAATTGGGCCTCATTTATCAATATCGTCATAAACTGTGCGTATATTTACTAAAATCTTGTGTTTGAAAATATGACGTGTGATTCATCAACTTTGTGTAAATCACTGATCTGAGCATAAATGTGTTTGTAAGTTGATAAATCAGACTTGATTGTATATTAGGAAGCACGTGCACATCATTATAATTTACCATACTCACACACCCATTTACTACCATATTTAGCAGGGCCACCTCCTTTAAAACGCATGCCAACGTGAAACAAAATAAAAATATTTTCGTGAGGGTAACATTGAAATGTTTATGAATGAACATGAAAATAAACCTGTGTTAATTGGGAGCGTTAGTTATGGTGCGCAGATAAAAAATACAAAATAAAATAACCATTCACAAAAGAGTTCTGCCAGTACAGGCGGAGAAATGGGCATCCCGGATTTGTCAAGACTTCAACTTTCTCTCACGTCGAGTAACGACGTTTGTTTGGTCTTCTAGACTAATACAGCTAGATCGGAATTTTAGGAAACATAGAAAAAGGTTAAATTTTTACCTTGATTTGTAAATTCTTTTTTACATACATTTAATTGAAAACAGTACAAAAAAAAGATATTTAATGTTTTATTAATTATTGTAAATATACGCCAATTCAGAATTTGATACCTGCAACACATTCCCAAAAAGTTAGGACTGGGGCAAAAAAAGACTGGGAAGTTCAAAAAACATTTCACAGGTAAACAGGTGATGCTATCATGACTAGGTATAAAAGAATATCAAATAATTATTGATATCTTATTTTCAGGTACTCTTACAAGCGATACTATAACCTCTATGCATCTGAATGGATCTCTATAGAAATTGGGGGTTGGGACTAGATTAAGCTGTAAATTACACGGGAATAGTATGGAACCCATGGTTGGCTAAATGGCTGTAAGTCATCAAGAGTCTGAGGTATTAAACGACCTTGAAGGGTTGTTTCTCCTGACTCATTTTCCTATTGAACTCTATGGAAAAATAAGTCTTATAAATCGTATATTGAGAACTATATTAAATCAATATTATATAATTCCTATGGCATAACAAGGTTGTACTCAATTAGCAACATTTCCCTTTAATCCAAAAAATTTTTCAACAAAATATTCTCATTCCTAAAGCACTTCTCAGGATGATCTAGAGGTAGAATTGCCCACTTGTCAGCTCTTATAAGTATCTAGACAGCCCTCTATCTTTTTCCCAGCACATCAGTAAATTAGTCAAAGGTCAAATCCAGACTTTTTTTTTGTACAGCAGCCGTTCCACCTTCACTCCCTCTAAACTCTGCTAAACTCACACTTATTGCGGTGATGTAATCTTTAGAACTGCATCCCGGGGTGCCCTGGTGGATAAATTAGATGTTTTGTACCATTCTGTATTTCTCAGTAAAACTGCCCATCATTGCAGACTAGTCGGAACAAAATTAACTCATCAACAAAACCATCCTTGTTCCATCTTACCTGTGTCATCTATTACAACCTGCACTCTCATCCTACAACACAGCCTGGTATTTTCTGCTGAAGGTTCCAAATTGCAACACCTCACTCGGTCACATATCATTCCAGTCTGCTGCAGCCAGCGGTTGGAACGACCTTCAAAAAACCCTAAAACTGGACAAATTTATCTCCCCCTCAGCTTCCGAGGACTCGGTTAAGGACATTGTTACTGATACCTGCTATTGTTTCCCAACTTTTTAACATAACTAACAACCTGTTGCACTTACGTCTGATAATCACTGTGTGTGTGTGCGTGTGTGTGTGTGTGTGTGTGTGTGTGTGTATGTGTGTTGTTTTGGTATACACACGTGTGATTATTTTATCTTTGTAATTTTACCCCCCCCCATCTCACCCCAACCCCTGTGTTTTTACCACCCTTTCTTATTACCTCTCACCCTCACTGCCTCTTACAAGGCTGTCATTGTATAAAAATCTGTTCTTAATGGGCCTGCCTGGTAAAATAAAGGTTAAATAAGCTAAATTAAATAAAAATACACATTCACGCACATGCACGCACACACACACACACACACACACACACACACACACACACGTATACATGCATGTATACAGCATGCACACGCTCACATGTACTAGTGCAGTTAAATTCTTAGAAACTCCTTTATCATCTGACCTTCCAAAGCGATTGACAAAAAGTCCAACGGAGAAGGATCCAAAGATTCCGCCAATGGAGAAGATGGAGACAGACAGGGACCACAGGGTGGTGAGGGAGGACTTAGAGATGGGCTCATTGTAGCGCTCAGTCCAGGTCTCATTGTAGAATGCTTCAATGGTCTACCAAAGGACACAGAGAGGAGCCTTTAGGAATCTCAGTTTATTCTAACAGTCCTGCTGCAGGTCAAACAAAGCACATCAATCTTCTTTCTGAAGCAGGAACTGGTCAATTAGAAACCTCTTGTGCTTGGCCACCAGATGGCAGCAGAGGTCACTCTAGAGGTTTGGAGAGGGAAGCAGGCACTGGAGAAGACCCCGCCCCCCATGATTCAGCAGTGTTGACAAACTTTCATGCTGCCATGGATTTGAGTTAGCCCCTCCCCCGCCCCCCCAACCCCATTTAGGAATGTGCTATCTCTACCCTTGCTCTCTGCCACAGCGATAGGTCACTTATCTTTTCGGCCAGTCGGGTGACACCACCATTCTCCATGATTGTTCCTGTCACCCATGGAAATACCAACGATGGCTGTATTTTTAAAGTATCATATTTCATATGATATGTGACCAAATACGAAATATGATACTTTAAAAATACATTAAAGCAAAGGGTATGAATACTTATGCACATGAGAGATTTCAGTTTTTGATTTTTAATATATTTGCAAAAATTTCTAAAAACATGTTTTTACTTTGTCATTATGGGTTATTGATTGATTGATGGGCAAAAATTGTATCCATTTAAAATTAAATCTACAACACAATAAAGTGTGCAAAAAGTGAACGGGTATGAATACTTTCGAGCACCACTGTATGTTACTACTGAATATGACAATCTGCTCAATAAAAAAAACCCAATTCCATATGCACAACCAAGAATGAAAATGTTTCCTGTGTATTCATATCAGATATCAAGCACGTATGCAAAGCATTAAAGCCCTTCTGTGTCAACCACTAAAGAAATGAACTGAGAGTGTAGGTGTAATGAACCCTAGAGAGTTCAAATAATTCCAGCAAGCTAAGCCTTGCCTCCAGCGCCAGCACAGCCCCAGCTCAGGCCAGCACAGCACAGCATAGCCCAGTACAGTACAGCCCAACACAGCCTCAACACAGCCCAGTACAGCATGGCCCAGCACAGCATAACCTAGAACAGCACCAGCACAGCCCTGTCCAGCACAGTCCAGCCCCTGCCCAGCCTAGCCCAGCCCAATGCAGCCTTCACCTCTGTTCATATGCCTGTTCAGCGCTTGACCAGTTGCACACCTCTCAAGATCTAATCTGAAATCCTTTATATTTTTTTTATTGTGCTCTTTCCTGGTGAATGGGGTTTAGTGTGTGATTGGAGGAGGCGGTCGGGGGAGGGACTGCAGATGTCTGATAAAAACCTAAAAGCCTCACACTGACAGTTGGCCTGGGTTGGGGGGGGGGGGGGGGGGGGGTGGCGCGTGGCGTGGCTACAGTAGGCCGTGTCATGTGTGATAATGTTGGACCTTGGTGCTGCTAGCAGCCGGGCCTGCTGGGTACAGAGTATCCAGTCTGTGTTTCCAAGCCCTTGAGACTGGAGTAATCTAATCAGTGTTGCTGTTTGCGGGGGGGTCTATGTCAGCTGTCCTCACCGCATCAGAGACAAGCAGCGTCACTCTCACTCTTATAAACCTCCTGAACTCTGCAAGAGACACACACACATATAAACACACACACACATTCACACACACATGTATGAGGGGCCGTTTAGGCAAAAATTTATAATTGCCTCGCACATACACGTACAATGACTCTCACATTCACTAGTGAAGCTCTCACGCGCACTGAAAAAGCTTGTACATAACATCTAAATGCTTGCACACACACCCTAAATCTTCTCATATAAACACACAAAGAGCTCACATACACATACAATGACTCTCACATTCACTATTGAAGCTCACACAAGCACTGAAAAAGCATTCACTTAATATCTACATGCTTGCACACACACCGTAAATCTTTTCATATACACACAAAGAGCTCACATATTCACAAGTGAAGCTCTCACTGACACATACATTTTTTTACACTGTTCATGCTCTCACACACTCAAAAAATCCTCTTGCATTAACTACTAGACCGCTCACATAAACATACAAAGCATTCGCACATTCACTATTTGTTCTCACATATTCATAACAACACACATACACAGAAAATATTTAGAATTGATATGTGTTTGTGTGTGTTGTTTATATGAATGTGTGAGAACTTAGTGTGAATGTGAGAGGGTTTTCAGTAGTATGTGTGAGACATCTCAGTTGAAAACCGGAAAGTATTTCAGTTGAAACGGAAAGTGGCTAAAATCTAGCTAAAATATCCTGATGCATAGATCTGAGCTATCCCACTAAAATGGAACAATTGTAAAGAAGGTTGCTGTATTTTAGATTGCATAGTGGGCTATAATTCTCCTAGAGCAGTGGTTCCCAAACTCGGTCCTGGGATAGCCTACCCCTGTGTGCATGCTGGTTTTCTTCCCAACCAAAATTGCAAGCTATATTGCAATTAGCCTACAAAACACCTAGTGGAGCTCATTCGATTGAAAGCAAAATGCTCGTTTTTGTGGCACAAAAGCGGTGTAAAATACGTTGCTTTTTTGGAAGGCAAACGCAGTATTTTTCCCCGTTTTTATAAGCTCAAAAACTGTGGAAAATGTGGTGTTTTTAATTATTTTAGCGCAGTTTTTTACATTGTCTCAATGTATTACGGAAAACTGTCGCCAGAAGGCAGCAGCGCCAGCCAGAAGTATCAGGTAGTGGAGTGAAGCAGTGTGCTTGGCTAAGCCAATCAGAACGCTATATTTTAGCCACTTTCTGTTTCAACTGAAATATCTTCCGGTTTTCAACTGAGATGTCTCACACATACTACTGAAAACCCTCTCACATTCACACTAAGTTCTCACACATTCATATAAACAACACACACAAACACATATCAATTCTAAATATTTTCTGTGTATGTGTGTTGTTATGAATATGTGAGAACAAATAGTGAATGTGCGAATGCTTTGTATGTTTATGTGAGCGGTCTAGTAGTTAATGCAAGAGGATTTTTTGAACATGTGAGAGCATGAACATAGTGTGTGTAAAAGATTTTATGTGTCAGTGAGAGCTTCACTTGTGAGCTCTTTGTGTGTATACGAGAAGATTTACGGTGTGTGTGTATGCATGTAGATATTAAGTGAATGCTTTTTCAGTGCGTGTGTGAGCTTCAATAGTGAATGGGACAGTCATTGTACGTGTATGTGCAAGCTCTTTGTGTTTATATGAGAAGATTTAGGGTGTATGTGCAAGCCTTTAGATGTTATGTACAAGCTTTTTCAGTGCGCATGAGAGCTTCACTAGTGAATGTGAGAGTCATTGTACGTGTATATGAGAGGCAATTATTATTTTGGCCTAAACGGCCCCCCATACACACATGCACATACATGCACACACAAACAAAAACACACACACATGCACATATAAACACACACACACACACACACACAAACAAACAAACCCGCATGCGCACACACACGTGCAAATAAACACACACACACACAAACCTACACATGCAAACACAAACACAAGCACACATATGTGCAAACATACACATGCACATGCACACAAACACATGCAAACAAACACACATACAGAAATGCACATATACGCACACACACACACACACACACACACACACTCGCACACACATACACATACTCACTCACTCGCATGCACGCACATACACATACACAAACACACACTCACTCACACACACACGCACACACACAGACAAACACACACACTCACACACACATGCACACACACACGCACACACACACACACACACGCACACACACACATCAACAATTAGCTGCCCTTTCTCAGCTGTATTATAGAACATCTCAGCTGGCTGAGACAGGTACTGGAGAGAGCAGCAGTGTGTGACTGATCAGCGTGTGAGAAAGAGCAGCAGTGTGTGACTGATAAGGGTGTGGGACAGAGAGCAACAGTGTGTAACTGAGCAGTGTGAGAAAGAGCAGCAGTGTGTGACTGATCAGCGTGTGAGAAAGAGCAGCAGTGTGTGACTGATAAGGGTGTGGGACAGAGAGCAGCAGTGTGTGACTGATCAGTGTGAGAAAGAGCAGTAGTGTGTGACTGATAAGTGTGTGGGACAGAGATCAGCAGTGTGTGACTGATAGGGGTGTGGGACAGAGAGCAGCAGTGTGTGACTGATCAGCGTGTGAGAAAGAGCAGCAGTGTGTGACTGATAAGGGTGTGGGACAGAGAGCAGCAGTGTGTGACTGATCAGTGTGAGAAAGAGCAGCAGTGTGTGACTGATCAGCGTGTGAGAGAGAGCAGCAGTGTGTGACTGATCAGTGTGTGGGACAGAGAGCAGCAGTGTGTGACTGATCAGTGTGTGAGAGAGCAGCAGTGTGTGACTGATCAGCGTGTGAGAGAGCAGCAGTGTGTGACTGATCAGCGTGTGAGAGAGAGCAGCAGTGTGTGAATGATAGGGGTGTGGGACAGAGAGCAACAGTGTGTAACTGAGCAGCGTGTGAGAGAGAGCGCAGCAGTATGTGACTGATCAGGTGAGAGCAGCAGTGTGTGAATGATAAGGTTGTGAGAGAGCAGCAGTGTGTGACTGTTCAGTGTGTGAGAGAGCAGCAGTGTGTGACTGATAAGGGTGTGGGACAGAGAGCAGCAGTGTGTGACTGTTCAGTGTGTGAGAGAGCAGCAGTGTGTGACTGTTCAGTGTGTGAGAGAGCAGCAGTGTGTGACTGATAAGGGTGTGGGACAGAGAGCAGCAGTGTGTGACTGTTCAGCCTGAGAGAGCAGCAGTGTGTGACTGATCAGGGTGTGAGAGACAGCAGTGTGTAACTGATCAGGGTGTGAGAGACAGCAGTGTGTGACTGATCAGTGTGAGAAAGAGCAGCAGTGTGTGACTGTTCAGCCTGAGAGAGCAGCAGTGTGTGACTGATCAGGGTATGAGAGACAGCAGTGTGTAACTGATCAGGGTGTGAGAGACAGCAGTGTGTGAATGATCAGTGTGAGAAAGAGCAGCAGTGTGTGACTGTTCAGCCTGAGAGAGCAGCAGTGTGTGACTGATCAGCGGGTGAGAGAGCAGCAGTGTGTGACTGATCAGTCTGTGAGAGAGAGAGTGTCAGTGTGTCAGGGATCCCCTCACAATTTGGGGTGCGTTGATGACTCCTGTGTTATATCCAAACTGCAGGGACCCAATCACAGCCACGCCCACTGCCAGCATGAGCGGAAACGTCACTTTCTGAAAAGGAGAAAAAGAGAAACATTTTCAGGGGCTGTTGGTGCTGTTCCCACACATGCACAGTTTTACACCCTAAACTTAACCCTAACCCTAACTCTAACCAAGCCACCTAAAATAGTATGAGAACAATATGAGAATTTAATATCTATGCACTTGATATTATCTCTGCATTATATATTATTATTTATGCATTGGATATTATCATCTATGTATTAGATATTATTATGTATGCATGTGATGGTATCGTCTATGCATTGGACCTTATTATATGTGCATTGGGAATTACATGATGCATTGGTGCAATACAACAGAAATATGTTCACTTGTCTTGTCAGCAATTTATGACCCGCACACTGGCACACTACATAATGCACACTAGCAGGTTTTTCCCGGAGTTCTTTGTTTTTGATCTGATCCCGGGAACAAACACCTAACTCTTCGGCACAAACAGACTGATTGAGCAGCAGTTTAGTGGGCTGAGGAGATGCAGAGAGAGACAAACTAGGGCAGAAAAGTTATCCACTTTACAAAAAGAGGGGTTAAAGCATGTTTATCTCCAAGCCTTGAGCAGTGCAGTGGTTTTACAAGTCACTGAAGAGGAGGATGGATTTGTGTAAAGGAAACGTCTTGCTTGCTATTATTTCTAATGCTATTTACAGTGTAGCCAACATTAAAGCTTTTCCTGTGCAACACCTTAAACCCCCGTCTCACTGGTCACCCCATATTTCACATCCTATTCAAATTATTTACAACACAGGCGGCCTTAATGTCTGTGTAACACATAAAAAAGCACACATCTGGCTTTCATGACCAATCTGCTTATGGTTGGCTGTAATATTTAGTGTTGAGGTGTGAGAGGTGCGGTCATTTGTTCTAGACTCTATCATACACTGCCTGGTCAAAAAAAATGTTGCACACATACTACTTTTGTTGGACCGCCTTTAGCTTTGATTACGGTGCGCATTCGTCGTGGCATTGTTTCGACAACCTTATGCAACGTCACAACATTTATTTCTGTCCAGAGTTGCATTCATTTTTGGCCGAGATTTTGTATTGACGACGGGAGAGTCGAACCACTTCGTAAAGCCTTCTCCAGCACATCCAAAAGACTTGATGGGTTTAAGGGGGTTAAGGTCAGGACTCTTGTGGCCAATGTGTGAAAATGATTCCTCATGCTCCCTGAACCACTCTTTCACAATTAGAGCCCGATGAATCTTGGCATTGTCGTCCTAGAATATGCTCATTGATGAGATAACCTGGTCATTCAGTACATTCAGGTACTCAGCTGACTTCATTTTATTGCTGCATAACATTACTGAGCCTAGACCTGACCAATTGAAGCAACCCCAGATCATAACACTGCCTCCAGAGGCTCGTACAGTGGGCACTATGACAGGTGCAACGGCGATTTGTTTTTGGCCAGGCGGTGTAGTTGCATTGATGTGTGCCTGCTCAGTAAAAATGAATCATCACTGTACTGTGCTCTCTAGAGACTGTGTAAAGCTGGAGTACGAGAGCCTGCTGACTGTGTAAACGTGGAGTACGAGAGCCTGCTGACTGTGTAAAGCTGGAGTACGAGAGCCTGCTGACTGTGTAAAGCTGGAGTACGAGAGCCTTCTGACTGTGTAAAGCTGGAGTACGAGAGCCTGCTGACTGTGTAAAGCTGGAGTACGAGAGCCTGCTGACTGTGTAAAGCTGGAGTACGAGAGCCTTCTGACTGTGTAAAGCTGGAGTACGAGAGCCTGCTGACTGTGTTAAGCTGGCATACGAGAGCCTGCTGACTGTGTAAAGCTGGAGTACGAGAGCCTGCTGACTGTGCAAGGCTGGAGTATGAGAGCCTGCTGTGTAAAGCTGGAGTACGAGAGCCTGCTGACTGTGCAAGGCTGGAGTACCAGAGCCTGCTGAGTGAGTATGTGTGAGGGACTACATTATTTGCCAAACTCTAGCTCAATATAGCTTCAAATGGGGTTCACATTCCACTGAAATCCTTTCTTGAAAACATTTGTTTACAAAAAAGATTAGTAGTGATTCACCCCCTTTCCTCCCCAGCTGCCTGAAACTGGATAGCTGGATAGGGGTGGGTTGTGCTGACGTAACTGGGGCTCTGGTCTCTTCTAGTTTGTACAGAAACCAAATTCTGTTTGCAACTCAGTTAATGGAAACTGCTTTACTTTAAAGTTGTAAACCAAATTCCTACTTATTCCTACTTCCTGCAAGTTCAGTTCCAGACAGACAGACACATACATATACACACACACACACACACACACACCCTACTGTAGAGTAAACTTGTGTTTGCCTTTTAACTTGAGTTGTAGCAGAATTACTGATGAAAAACATCACATAAAAAAACATCACATATGCGCACTGAACTAACTGCACAAGCTTGAGATAATATTGTGACATCAACATCAGTGGTTTGTGTGTTTGGGTTGATGTTTATTCAGTAGGAGCAAACCTGAAAAGCATTTTCTTCACATTTACAAGTAGCTGCAGGGAGCCTAGCAGTTAGACTTGCATCTGTGCATTCCTGGTCTCTAATTAATATATTTTTAAAAGCTATTGTGTAAAGTCAGGGAATAGTGTACTAGTGAATATAGTCGTGAAATGCTTTGCTGCTTTGATAAATGGTAGTCTGGACATTTTCTATGAGGTGAGCATGGAATTCCAAATCCCAGAGAACGTAAGGGGGAATCAGGAGTGTTTAGGAAAAAAGTTGATTTCAGCGCACAAATATGACTGTTCAAGATCTTCATCTGGGTGGTACAGCACAGTAAATGAAAGCACTAAATCTCCGCCTCTATTCCATCCCATACCACAGATCAGCCAATCAGGGGCAGGCAATGTGAGGTCGTTGGGTTCACACTGGGCTGTTTAACCAGATTCATAACAGGATATGAACCCTGTGGGCAGTGCTCTTAAAGGCACCTCACACTCTACAGTCTGCACTATAAAAACTACATAAAGACATTTATGTGCCATTTATAATGTCACCAGAACAAATGTAGTTCTCTAAAAATGGTCAAAGTAACGATGACAATATTATTTCTATTAATTTTAGAAAAAACAATGACACAGCATCCTGATAACTGCCACAAAATTCTAAAACAGTGAAACAGAACAGTGTTTGAAATGGGCATAAATCATGTAAAGACTCCCTTGTTAGAAAAGCCACTGGGTAAACTCTAAGGTAAACACAAACTGTGTGCTTTGGGGGGGTGGGGCACATGCCTGAGGAATCATTGCAACATGTGTGCAATTCTGAAAGACTGTTCTCTGACACCTTTACCTTTCACCTAAATACATGCACACACACACACACACACACACACACACACACACACACACACACACACACACAAAAACACACCGACAAATATACACGCACACACATACACACACACACACACACAAACACATCAACAAATATACACGCACACACATACACACACACACACACACACCGACAAATATACACACACACACACATACACACACACACACACAAACACACCGACAAATATACACGCACACACACACTCAAAGAAAATCCATCATATGCTTATAACCACATTATTTATGGCTATTAAGGTATGTTTTGAGCACTGCTCATTTGTGAAATAATATATCGAAAATGATAGATAGTTAAGATTTAGCCAAATAAACCATGGCTTGGAAATGGTTTTGTCGTATTGTTTAGTGGCTGGTTACAGTAACAAAAATACGACGAGAACTATTATCCACCGAAGTACTTAGTTGCCATGCACATAATTTTCATTCGATTAGCAACTGAAATTAACGAATGGGCCGTTAAATAAGTTTTAAAAACTCGATGAAACCTACCATTATTTAATGATTTGTGTGGAACATGCATGTGGTGAAACGTCACCTTGCAATTTAGCTTGCTTTAAATAGACTAAGGTTAGATCAAATGGTTGTAATACTCTGCTTAGCGTTTAAGTTAACTTCACTTTGGTTGCAAGCTTGCGTGTGATATTTATCTTTTGATAGCAGCCACACTGTATTTTACTTTGAATTGATTGCATTAATTCCTCGCCGGGTTCAAACCTATGATTCAAACCACATAACTGTATAAGAACAGTTCATTGGTACAAACATGTAGGGCTGGACACGTCGATGGCACTCGGGTTGAGGGCGTGGATTTAGACCACACCCCTACAATCCTGAGTCCTTTCAAGACTGAGTTTATATGACTGACTTTGAGATGTGTATTAATATACCTATTCACATTTTTTTGAAAGAATATTTGGTGGGTGTGTAGTGGATACATCCCTCTGTGATATGTTGTGGTTATTTGAAGTTTTTAGAATCCCTTGACCATCACTTTAAGCGCATGACTTAATTGTTTTAAGTAATTGTCCCTTAGTTGTTTTGGACTGTTTCTCATCACGTTCAGAGACAGCAGTTGTGGTCCTCAGCACAACAAAGTTTCTCCTGATGCTGTAAGACACCAGTAACTGAGAGGAGTGTTTGATGCGCTCGTGCAGAAGAGATAAATGGATCACAGGAAATGAGAAAGCACTTTCACACACGGTAGTGCAGGGCTGCAAGTCAGAATGACTGTGCAGTATTAGCGCGAGGGGAATAAAGAGGACCGTGCTTACTGAGGATGACAGCACTAAATAAAACTTTCCATTCCCACCATTTTAAATCATTAATTCACAAGACCCAGTACTCATATAAAAAGTATCCTTCTTTGGGCATATGCCTGATCAGTGAATCAGTGATAAATACATTTTCACTGAGATATACCTGAGGAGGTGATGTCATCAGCCACCAAGAGTCACTAAAGCAAGTCAAGAAAAATCTTGATGCATGATGCAACATGATGCAAGATAACCACTCAAATGGCTTCCATTCCCAACCAAAGTTTTCCATACATAACATTTACATCATATCTATATGATGGGTTTAGTAGCGGTGAATCAAACGCAGAGGTGAGGGAGATCAGACAAGTGACCCACACAGGTGAGGACCAACACAAAAAAAAGAAAATAAAAACAGGAACTAATTCTGACAGCTAATAGCTAAATGAAATCTACCCAGGAAAATAGGGCGAACTCGAATAGAACGAGTGAAGCACAAATCTAAATCTGCCAAACTCAATACTAGAACCCAAACAGACTAGAAAAAAGAAAAAAAACATCTTCGGAACGTAACTCTACAACGTCCGATAGAAGGTGAAACTAAACAAAACCACCAAAAGAAAACACTGTCTCGTAGAGAACAGCACGGAAATAAATAGCGCAGAACACTAACAGGAGGAAACACAATCCTATACCTGAAGAAGCTAAAAGCAAGTCCCTCATGAACATACACAAGTTAATATCACAAGGTCGCTTATACCTGGCTATACCTGGCTCAATGTACAAATGAATGACAAAAAAGCACCGGGGAAGCGCAAGTGAGGAACTTAAATACCCTGCAGGTAGAAGCACAGGTGAAATGAATAACGAGCATGGGGAAGCAAAACCCCGGAACGAAACGTGTAAAAAATCTGATAGATTCTCAATTGGAGAAAAAGGACGAGAACCGCAGCAGAAAATTAAAAAATAACCCACGAACCATGACAATTTATGCATTTAGCAGGTGCGTAACTTACACAGAAAAACTTATATTCTTTACCCAACCAATTTGGTATATGGTTATTTTT